>JANTUC010000009.1:0-651850 GCA_026873275.1 Pseudopithomyces maydicus | reverse complement strand
AACTTACATCGACTACAGTAGCCTTTCCAAGTTCTTTCCATGGATATCCTGTTATGACGTGTTTCTGGCTTTGGCTAGGGTCGCGGTTCACGCCTTCCATAGCCCCAACAAACCGAGCTTGCAACTCCGGTTGTTGCTCAAGATACTTGAATAATGTCTCATTCGTGTTGAAGGCGAGGCTAAAGGAGGTGTGATTCGAAGCTGTACTGTCCTGATATTTCTTGAGCGCTTCAGCAAATTTTGCGCTGGCTGGGAACATTTGCTCGATAAAAAACCCATAATAATGCATCATGTACGGGTGACGTAGAAGTAAAGCAGAAGAAGCTGTATGAATAACGTGGTCAGGGACATCCTCTCGCAGCATGCGGTTTACCATTGCTTTGCGCAAGACAGTTTTGAGTTTTCTCTCGTTCAGACCAACCTTTGCAGAAATTTCAGCATAGGTGGCACCACCTTCAAGCGGGATTGCCTGGAGGATCTTGAAGTGGTAGATACATTGTTGGGCAGCATTGTCTATAGCCTATGTAACCGATTTTAGTGACGTTGTTTTTAGATGTTCCTAGTTTACTTACACCACCCCATACTCGAGCTATAACCTCTCGTGGGCCGAGAAGAAGATCATGAAGTGCGCTTGTGTCATCTATAACTGCCATCCGTGCTTCTTCAATCTCGGGCGCGCCATCGGTGTCGGGGAATTCACCATCGGCATCGTAATTGAAGGATGGCATTTTGTGATTTTTGCTGACCAGCCATTGTTCCACCAGAGCCGTGTTCTTGGCGATCCTTTGACTGAGTTCCTGGATAGTAGACATGGTTCGGATTTCTCGTCGAGTGTTCTGTGCAATTTGGTGCTGATGCATAACCTCTCAAAGTATTAAGCTCATTTCCCAATATATCGAAATGTATACATCGGTCTTACATTCTGGCGGGGTGCGGAGCTCGGCCGTCAACAACTTGGTTAAGCCCCGCTTCGGCCGGACGGCCAGTTTGTTACATCGGAGCAATATGAAACGGTGCTTCTCGGGGATCTATACTCAGAATAACATTGTATAGCTTTGGGTAAATCCGAGTAGGGCCTAGAAATCCTACAACTGCAAACTGGTCTGTGAAATGCAAGTTTGCAAACCGTGCCTCAAAAATACATCACCATGACTAGTATCGGACTCCGGCTTCCGAGTCTAATATTTGAATTGAAATACTTTCTATTAAATAGATATCAAGCGGCCTCACCGATCGCTATTTCCCTCACAGAACAGGCGAATGAATTCTCTTAATCGTACACGTGGGGTATATTCTCTTCACATCCCCGAGAAAAAAAGTATCTACTGGAATACAGTTTAAAGCCCATATGAATCAGCCCATTTATCTTCTAAGGGTGCGTCTAATCTATCAAGAGTCCTTGGTCGCTTTCTAGTCGTCGGCTGTTCAGGACAGACTTCTGATAACGAGAGAGAGCCCCCAGAGCTATCGTTGGGGCTGTCTTGCCTCAGCTGATTGAACATATCTACCACACTAGATTCTAGTCCGCCACCCAAACCTGTCGAAGTGAATGGAGTGTACATTTCCAATGAAGATGGGATCGATGATCCCAAGTCCCATGTAAAAGGTGTGTTCGTCGTCATATGTGACGAAGAGGAAAGATTTGACCCGTCTCCCATTGTGTGTGAGGGATAGCTATTTAGGTTGAAGTCATCGTGTGCACCGGTGTTGAGGGATAATGTCATCTGAGAAATGGGATCCTCAGTGGGAATGGAAATTAAATCACTAGCCACGGAACCATTCTTAATCAGCTCATGAATGTCAAGCAGCTGCTCAAATGTCCATGCAACTCTGCGATGATAGCTGTTAGATTGCATTTGTTCTGTGGCTTTGTTGTAGCAAGCAGAGACTCTCTGCAGCAGCTTGAGATCGGCACCGAAGTCACTCTCTTTTGGTGAGTCCCGAAGAAGATTCTCAAGTATTACGAAGAAGGCTGGTACGGAGAAAGCGTCGAGTATACTAGCAAAACAAGGCGTACTAGGTTTGGCGGCTGGTAGATGCCCATCGTCATCGGAATAGTCGCTTATTTGGCCACTCGTAGAATTCTGAGCACCAGAGGATTTATTGTTTTTATCCCCATGTGCTTTCAGTAGTAAAAGGCAGCTATTTCTCGCATCCAAGCGTACCTGTTCGAGGTGCCTTTGCTCCGATCCGTATCGAAACGCAAGCATGCGAGTTGCTAGGAACTCCAAAGTGGCCATAGCGTGGCTAAAATCGAGCGAAGAATTCTGTTTATTGGAAGCACCAAGAATTCGTTCGTACTGGTCGAATCGATGCTCTATGGTGCGTATGGCCTTGTATTTCTGCGATTTGCTCTGTTTATCCGTTCGGGACGTAGCGGTATGCACCAAGTTGTAAACTTGGTCTTGAATCATCGCAAGTTGTAGTGCACCAGACCAGGGTACCCGTTCGGGTGTCCGCTCCATGGCAGCACTGAATTGGTGAGCAATACCACAGTCGTGAGTTGGCAGCCAGGATACAGAGCCTCGCGTGGTACACAAGCTCTTATCTCGGACGTATAAGGACTGTAAGACTTTTGCCCGTTCTAAGACCTCATTCGTGCTATTCTGGTGAGGAAACAATTGCGTCTGATGGAGTCCCATTGTTCTTGCAAGCCTGCACGCATTGGAGAAGATGAATTCAGCCCACCCGGGGGATCAAACTGCTGTGCTGCAACACTCTAGTGGATCAGTCAGTTGATTGTTTCTACAGGAGATGGTGTGGAATGAGGTGGTACGTACCAGAAGAATCAAAGTCTGGACGTTGATGAGTTTGGGCGTAGTCAGTAAACTGGAGCTGACTAGTGCGGCTCGACTTGGAAGGAATGATCGCGCGAAGTCGCCAAACAAGCCGATCCCATATTGAGTAGAGATTTCTGTACCCCAAACAAGCACAGTGATTACTTGTAAGCATATGGCCCACACATCGTTCCCCGGCTCCATTGGTTCCGAATAAAGTCGTTCGACGTGAGCCAGCAGATTACGCTTGACGAACACATCGGTGGTACAGTTCACACGCTGGAAGAAACGACCGATGACGGTACTCGCTTGTTGTTTCGATAGGAGGTTGATGACAGGCTTACCATCAAAAGGTGGGAAAGGCTCTAGCACGCCAGCCTTTTCACAGAGATTTTGTAAAATAACCCACAATGGGGTGCCCATTTCAGTATGTCTTGCACTGAGGACACGAAGTTGAAACTGTTTGCAAAGAACGAAAAGTGATGAAGGCCCATGGTAGTGATCGACTAGATCTGCCGAGTTGTGGAAGATTTGCAAGTCGGTTGATCTCTCGCTATATGGGGAGCGAGATCCTGGTCGGGTTTCATCATCGCCCTCTTCCAGATCGCTCTCCACGGAAGTGTGCTGTTCTGATGTTATGGAGCCAGATGTATCCCGGTTGATGGTTTGTGTGATCCCTACGGATAAACGCCCCAGATGTGACTCTATACCGTCCAGACGCTCGTTGAGCCTGTTGACGCTGTCGAATCTATTCCACTTTGGTCAGACAGGTAGAAAAGAAATGACACGGTGTCGAAGTCGAGAAGAAATACAGTCAACCGGTATTGTGCATATTTCGGGGGTGTTTCGGGGGAGCATAGGCACAGCAGACAGCTTGTCATCTGTTGGTGTATAATATGGAGCAGCGAAACTCACAAAGATTTCAAATGGTTCACTCGTTTTGTGGGGTTCTGGTAAACACATGTCACACTATCGTCCCGCTCGCAGTTATTGCATTGAGGGAGTTCACGTCCGCAGCGGATCTTGCGTTCGCGGCAGCGGGTGCAAGCTTGGTCTGAGATGGACTCCTCAGCCCGGTCATGACTCTGGCCCGTTGGTCAGTATGTCACATGCGGATAGCCTAGGCTTGTAAGAGGAATACGGGTACGCACTCTTTTCTGGTGGGCAGTCATGTTTCGCGTCAAGTTTGAGGTCACCAATGCACGTTGAAGGCCTATATGTACGACCATGGCTTGATGGCTCCCGCCCGCTCAGGTCGACTCTGATCCTTCCTCGGGCCCCAACCGGATTTGCATCAGCCTCAAGCAGCTGGGCTGGCGTAGTCCCTGCATCTCCAAATCACCGTACTATCTAGGCATGTTCAACAGATTGGCGCCTCGAGATTCCCCGTAAACGACTGACGGTTTATTACCACCATTGCCGGCAGGATGTCCAATCATAAGACCTGGACCGATAGTACGAGTCAGACACTAACTTGTATCTTGATCGGCAGTAGGATGTAGATAAATGGGTGCAGGCTGGCCTACTGTCGCAGTGCCGGGGAACGCTTACCTCGTACAGGAGGTGCTGATGTCTCGGCCAAGCTTTGTCCGTCGCGACCCTAGAAGGCTTGATCTGGTTGGCATAGCCCTGAAGCACGTCACCTTTCGCTACGTTGGCGCCAGGATGAATGGAGCCCGGCGCCCGCGAGCGGGCCGTTTATTCACGCCAGCACTCGACCCCTTGTTCGCCCCCCACCCCCCAATGGTAAGAACATGGCGCAGGCTACTGTACTGTTTCCACAGGTATAGTACATGTGGATATGCAAGGCATCAATGCTGGTGTCGAGGTCCAGCCCGTCTACCTAGTGTGGAACGCGCTTGACCTGATCAAGACGATGAAAGGAGCCCCATCTTCGGCTACCTACATCCTTATGGTATGACCTGATACCTACCATCCCAGCAATAGGCCGCCTTCTAGTGTGCTTTTTTTTACCGGAAGGATTCTATTGTTCGCGAGCCCTTAGGCCTCACCATGTCCGAAGGACGCAATCCTCCTGCACACTACTAATGTAGTCATCACCGAATTGGTTCTCGCCTGGCAACCCCGCACTGACATGCCCACGTCCATCACTACGCTTGCACTGCGAACTAAACAACCATCGCAATGAAGAGCTACGACGGCTGCTGGACGTGGGTGCTCCCTCATTGATCCGCATGTGCACTCTCCGTTGACAATATGCAGCTGTCGCCTTAGGAAGAAGCGGTGTGATGAAACACGACCAGTTTGCAGAAACTGCTCCTCGCTGCAGATCACCTGTAACTTTGAGGATGAGAAGCCACCGTGGATGGACAACGGACTTGGGCAGAAAGAGAAAGCCGAAGAGGTCAAGCGCGAGGTCAAGAATGCTGCCGCACGCCGTCGCGGCGTTTTGTCCTTCGATGTTCTGGAATCAATCCAAATTGAACAACACTTAGACCCGACTTCACGTGTGATTTTTCCAAATTCCCCAAAGCGGGCATCAACCAACGGCCATGCAGTATCCGGGAACAAACTGGACAGATGGTCCCAGAGTAGCTCACCCGTCAGGCAAATCGAGCAATCAGAGCTCGACCGTCGCTTCATCATGTTCTACCTTGACCACTTCTTCCCATTCTTGTTTCCCTTCTACAAGCCTCTGCTCCTTGAGGGTGGACGTACCTGGGTCATGGAACTGGTTGCAAGCGACCAAGTCATGTGGCATACCACGCTATGTCTCAGCACGTATTTTGTTTCGGTTACTCTGGATGGTGCTGTTTCAGGCCAGCATGTATGCAAGATTCTTGCTTGGGACAAGCTCCTGAATCAAATGGCCATGACGTTTACCACGCTCCACCGTAATCTTCAGGACGTGGGCTCAGCTGATGCTCAAGACGTCCTGGTCAAGACAGCCCGGATCATGGGAAGCATAATCCAGCTACAGCGGTTCGAAATAGCCGTCGGAAACTTCGAGAACTGTCAAAAGCATCTCGGTGCTGCCAATTCGCTCTTCAAGAAGGTGTTTTCGATTGTAGATAAGACCGTGAGTGGCAACGAGCTACCGGATTTTGGGCGCGTCTTGGATCTCATGGGACGACCACTATGGGCTATAACGTCTCTGCAGCGCGGAGCTTGGAACTCAGATCAGGCAGCTTTCCGATTCTACTCAGCGCTGCTCATCGTAGACGACACCATCGCCGGCATCTGCACAGGTCAAGCGCCAGAATTGATCCAGTACCATGCTCGACTGCTCACCAACGGTGGCGAGAAGCCTCCTCTAAGCCTGGAGAATTTCGTGGGCTGCGAAAACTGGGTACTATTACAGATGGGTGAGATAGCTACGCTCAGTGCATGGAAACAGTCCCTTAAAAAGGCGGGCAAACTTGACATGATGGAACTGGTAGCCCGCGCGTCGGCGATCCAGCGGACCCTACTGGAGAATCTCGCACGTCTCGATGCTGCAGTAGACATGTCCCACTCTAACTGGCTCGGCCTATTTGGTGTCTACAACGACCAGTTACCACCAATGCCGGGCGGATGCGCCGTATTCATCACACGTGTCTGGGCGCATGCTGCATTGCTCTACCTCGCCGTTTCAGTCTCTGGGTGGCAACCTGCAAGTGCGGGAATTCGTGAGAATGTCACCCGGATCCTGGCATTGCTGGAGCGGATGCCGGCGCCCGAGCTGCTGCGGACTGTAGTGTGGCCGTACTGCATTGTGGGTTGCCTTTGTGAACCCGCTGAAGAATTCCGTTTCCGGGCGATGGCTGACGCACTGGTCCCCCATCGACTTTTTGGACCCGCGCGCAAGGCACTAGAGATAATGGAGAACGTTTGGAGAAAGAGGGACGAGCTGACCATTGAAACAGACTTTGCGGCGTGCGTCGGTAGCCTGGGCTACGTTTCGCTATTGGTCTGACGAGCATACACAGAATCACCCGCGCGGCTTACTTACAGGGACGACCCGCGCGGCTTGTCCGCCAGCCCTGCGGTCCACGCTCACGTGACCGAATTGCTTGCTAATTCGAATTTCTGGAGCAACGAGACAGATGTTTGTTTGAAAGGCTATGGGGCAACCGAGAGCTCATGTCTGCATATAAACAACGTCGACTGCCTCGCAAGTTGTGAAAGCATTCCGCCTCCAGCATTCAAAGCAACAACGACAACTTCTTGATATCCCGATCCTTCCCGTATCCTTACAAACAAACATGACTTCCAAGCCTGTCGCTCTCATCCTTGGCTCGGGACCCAGGATTGGTGCCGCTGTAGCCAGCAAGTTCGCAAGCACCGGCTACTCCGTGGCTATTGCCTCCCGCAAGGCTGCTGAGGGCAAGTCGGCTGAGGGTTATTTCTCGGTCAAGGCCGACCTATCCAACCCGTCATCGCTCTCCTCCATCTTCGATGCCGTCAAGGCCGAGTTCAAGAGCGCCCCCAGCGTCATCATCTACAATGCTGCGGCCTTTTCCCCACCTGCAGGTGACGACCTGTTCTCCATCCCTACCGAGAGCCTTGCATCCGATCTCAACACAAACACCGTGTCCGTCTACGCAGCTGCCAAGGAGGCTGTCAAGGGATGGGAGACGCTCTCAGCAGACGCCAAGAAGGTCTTCATTTTCACAGGCAACAAGCTGAACACCTGGATCGCCCCCATGCTGCTCACCGCAACCTTGGGCATTGGCAAGTCGGCCACTGGCTACCTTATTGGATCGGCAGACACTCGTTACTCCAAGGATGGATACCGGTGAGTTCCATATAGGGTCTGTGGGCATGTAGCTTGACTAACATTAAACAGTTTCTTCTACGCCGATGAGCGCCAGGCTGATGGCAGCATCAAGGGCATGCAGATTGATGGCGAAGCACATGCTGATTTCTATGCCCAGCTTGCGAGCGGAGAGGGAGAGGTGCCATGGCACGCTACCTTTGTCAAGGGACAGGGTTACGTCAAGTTTTAGACAGAGTGCTGCACTATGATATGTACTCATGAGTAATGAATGAGAAGGAACATTCTCAATATTCGGTGTTGAACACTGGGCCATATTTTCTCGCGCGTATGATGCTTTAGAGTGCATTGAACTATTCTTTCCGTGCTAGCTCAACCTTCTCCACCACCGGCAACTTCCTAGATCAAGGGTGGCCCACCGCATCGTCTTTTTTCCTTTCCTGGCGCACTCCTAGTGTACTCCGGCGGACAATCAAGATATTTGACACAATCAGGTGGAAATATAGTCATAGATTCACTTCATGTCCGCCATTCTATTACGACAGAACCGGATCAATGCTGAAGACAACGAAAAAAAAAACTCCCTCTCTCGTCGAGGTTTTTCCCAAACATGGTGAATGGTGATATCTCACGTACGCTTCACACAGCCGCATTCAACCTAATTTGAAATCCAATCTATCAACAACCTACACTTACTCGGAAGCATGGGTATGTACGTTATCCCATCGTTATGGTAAACGACCTCACCACTCATCGTCCTTGGATCGATCCGATAACCGCAGACCCAAGATACACAATTCGTAAAGTGACAGCATGCTCAACGATGTCTCTCCCTACGACCCGCATATACGCATATACGAGGCAACCCAGCACTCAGCCTGCTGCAGCCCGGGTCTGGTACAGCCTGCGGCATGCAACGCGTCCCGGTGGAGTTCCTCTCACCAGTGTATCAGCCACCCAAGGTTCACTCCCATCCTCCTACGCCAACCTTTCCTATCCATCAGCCCGCCGCCCGTCCCACATGCAACCCCCCACATCCATCCCGCCGCCTTATTCGCGCGCATATGTATATGTAATTATGTAGACCCACCCACGCACCGGCCCTGCATTGCATGCAAAGCAAAGATAAGCGTTTAGAAAAGCATCGGCCAAGATCCTTCGTTTTATGCCCCCATACCTTAGCTACATGTTGTCCTGTGCAATACGAGGTAAATCCACATGTAGATATATGTACGTACATGTGTGCATTCATAGCGTCCCGCACGGCATCTGTACCCTGAAGATGTGCCGCAGCCACCCGCGCGCGGACCTAGGGTGGTGGATGATTCCGTCTTGGCGCCAGAGTCCCGCGCGGGTTGTGGAGCAAGCAAGCAAGCAAGCACCCTGGCCTGGCGCTCGAGGAGGGTTGATGCACGCACGCACGATGCCTGGGGGCCAGGCGGCCAGCCAGGCGGCCAGCTAGCTAGCCACCAGCCAGCCCATGCATGCATGTCATGTCATGTTTCCATGTGGAATGGCTTACTTTTTTCTCTCTCTTGCGCGCGCGCGGTCTGGCGTACGCCCCACGAGGTAGTGACAAAAGGGGATAGCGTGCAAGTACATACGAGAGTGGGCTGATTAGGCATGTGTGTAGGCAAGGGTTTGCGGTTCTAGGGCTGCATGAGTGATGTGTGGGTGGCGGGCGGACGGACCCGGGCGGTAGCCGGAAGGTGTACGTACGGACGGTGCACTGTATGTGCAGCGGTAGGATGGGTAAGGGGATTACCAAGTCTGCGCACTATTTCCGTGGTTGATGTGATTGAACGGGTCAGGGTTGTGCTGGCACCTTGTGGGTGGTTGATTGATTGGGCGTTTAGCTGTTATCACTACATACGGCGCGCTGATTGTGTTCTGGTCAGGTCACTCATGAGATGAACGAACTCATCGTTGAGGCTGATGTGGATGACGGATGCGCATGATTCTTTCGGGTGATAAGAGATGATGGAAGGTTCTCGAATATGCCCAGCTATCAACTTTTGATGTGACTAAACTTCGCTATGGGATATCGCTCGTACCATTGCCATGACATGTCGCAGCAGTAACAGGCTCCTAAACAAGCCTCAGAAGAAGTCAACTCCTTGTTCTGAATGAATTTTTGACATGACCATTCTGTTGCTCCGTGGGTGGCACAAACCGTTCTTTCGGTATCCTCCCAGGTTAATCCACGCCCACCGATCACTACAGTTCCAACGTTCCAATCCTGGACCCTGCATTCCCACCTACACCCCATGGACCTTCGTTAATTCTCCGCCGCACCATGGAAAGTATATCTTCTCGTCCGCCGTTCTTTTCCAGCACGCGACCTAGCGCCTTCAGTGCATCGAAACGCGCCATGGCCACCTGATAGGCTGCGTTCTCTGCATCACCTCTACCGCCCACAAGATTGGAGAAGGTTGTTGCTGGCTTCAAGAGCGCGGGTAAGACGCCGCCACTGCGCGCGGGATCAAGTACCAGATCGAGCCCGGTTTGTGGGAAGTCCTGGAGACGGGTGTATGTGAGATCAGAAGTGGGGTCCATGTCCGGTAGTGGTGCACTTGACCAGGAAGAGGTGATGATGGCACGGAGCAGTGAAAAAGCCGCAAGAGCGTTTTCCTTCATTGCAATAGTGGAGGCATGAATGACGATATCGGAGAACATGGAGGGGTGTTTGGTGTAGTATAGAGAAGTAAGGAGGCGGGCGAAAGACGATTCGCTCTCCACGCGTTTGGGATCCAGACCGATGGTCTCGACCTGAGGGAATGTAATTTCTTGCTGAGGTGGACCATGGAACACAGTAGCTAGCGTCTTCAGTGCATCTTGATTCGTTCGGGTGGTGGGTATGTCGAGGAGAAGGCAATCGTGCCAGGAGAGACCCGAAGAGTTGCGAGGGATAAGTGTCGCGCGAGGCATAGATGCGAGGATGCTGAGATCATGGGCCTCGCACCTGGATATGACACGGCTGAGGTAGGTGCGGACGATCTGGAGTTCAGCACTGTTTTCGAAGTTCTCTGGATAGGTGCTGACGTAGTCGCTGATATATTCCGCTGTCCTTGTACTGACAAAGGAGTGTTCGAGGCTAGGCTCATCCGTGGTGTGAAAGTCGATGATGCTCCTGTGGATGTTCTGTTCCTTCACAAAGTCCAGTGACAAGCTTGAATCGTAGTGTCTAGATGCATTTAGTCGGTGTTCTGATAGAGGCGGCCCTTCTTCTACCTACGTAAGATGCGGCTTTGTCTTGACCGTGATGATGAGCTCGCGGTAGAAGTTGATGAGGGTCATATGCATCAGCATATCATCTTCGGTGTCCACCATGTTCAGTGAGGCATAGTGAAGCAGGCCTTGGTTTTCACCGAGACCAATCTCCTTTTCGATGTCCACGCCATGGGGTAAACTAATAGTGCTCCAGTCCAACGCGCCGACCTTGGGTAACCAGTTCAAGAGACGGGCTTGTGCTATCGTCTTGTCCCGCTTGGTCAAGAAAGGACGTGGTGGGTTAGGCAAAGTCTTGAGGGAGGTGTAATGGTAGTACAGAGACACGATATCGCGATCGGTGAATAGACGTCTCCACACAGGGCCAGCACCATACGTGTGCAGAGGTGTCTCTCCCGAGATGGCCACGGGCTCATTCTTGGATGCACGCAATAGCAAAGTGAGGAGATGCTCAGCTTGGGTGGCAACGCCAGCGTCGGATGCACAGAGCCACAAACGCACGATAGCAGCCATGACTGCTGGTCGGTTGGCAAGGGCCTGGGCATCGTTGCTTCCTGCTGCGGCCTTTTCTAGCAGGGTGAGGATGAGAGAATGTACTGGGGTTGCTTGCAGATCCAGACCGATCTCGAAGTCGACCTCCTTGATGTGCTCAAAGCGATAGGGTGCGGCGAGTTTGGTGACAAAGTGGACAAGGGGTGAGGGGTCCTGCTGGAGATTGGGCAGCAGAGCGGCGATTTGGAGAAACAAGGGACCTGTCTCTTGCCATATCCCGGCTCGGTATTCTGGCGTGCTTGTGAACAGCTCACACTTCTCGAGCAGGTCTGCATCTAAGGTTGTGGAAGGATCATCGTCTACCTGCAGCAGATGGGCAGAGAGCTCGGAGAGAGCGGGGGCTGACGCGTGTGCCATGGTAGTCTGTATGTGTGCAGAGGTCAATTTGGTGGTGAGGGTGGTGAGGGTGGTGAGGGTAGTGATGCAAGGCTGGAGTGTGAGTGGTTTGGGCAATGGCGGCGTGGTCGTGCCTGCTGAAGCTGCCTACCAATCGCAGTAGAAGGTTCTGGCTGTGCTCATGTGACCGCGCGTCTGGCGAAGGCGTCGGCGCGTGTGGCAACGTTGGCAGTCGTGTTTTCTACACGGGCGATGGCACGGCGTGTGGATGGAGATGCCAGAGTCGAGAGTGTGCGACGTCAGGCCCGCTATGTTGCTTCCCTCCCAGACTATATAGGGTTCAGGGTGCACGCGAAGGGTTTGATACAAGAGCCGGTGTATCTGGGCGTATTCCGGGCCCAGGATGGTTTGCTTTGGGTGTGTGTATGTGGAGGCGGGGCATCATCGGCTGTGGTGCCCCACCAGGGAAAAGAAGAGGGCCGCGGCTGGAGCTGCGGCGCGACTCGCCTCCAAATTTTTGACTCGATTCACTCACCACCTCTACTGTACACCATCTCTGCAACCTGACCCTGCTGTTCTCGCCCCCTGACGACTGCTCCTCTTTCTTGGTTTGAATCTGTATCCCGCGCGGAAAAAATGTCTCGAGGTGGGCGCGGTGGAGCGCGCGGCGGCGGCCAGCGCAGTGCCCCGGGAACAGTCATGATTGCGGGCACGGAGATGGCGTGGGATCTAACAGGAATAGAACTCCAGAAAGGACCCGGCGAGCTTTTCCCTGTAAGTGCATCCAAGCGGCGCAGTTCCAGGCATGAAATTTCCATATGAACTAGCATCTGTCCACCGCTCCTTCCTGCTAACGCCCTGGCACAGAGCGCACCACCAGCCCAGGCGCCCGCGCCTTCCCCCTACGAGCGTATTACCTTGAAGCACTACATTGCCATCCGCGACCGCGTCCACAATGGCGACTTCTTCACCGTCCTCAATGACGGCATGCGAACGGGCCTGAAGCGCAAGGCCGGCGACATAGCGCCCACCGACGAGTCGCTGTTCGACCCTTTCCTCGGCAACGAGACGTACTCTGCAAAGTACCACAAGCGCCACCGAAAAGTGCCCAAACTCGACACCCGTCCATTTGGTAAGTCGGACATGGCGCTGACCAGTCAGCCCACTTGCTTACATGACACACCCAGTCCACGAGCTTTTCCCACCCGAGTTGCGCCAGTACCTCGATCGCGGAAGCAACAAGAAGAAGCGCGTCCTTGCCGTAACCACCAGAATCAGCGACAAGTCTTCCATCCAGCAGCACATTGAGCACGAGGAAGGCCGCACCCGCGAAGCAGAGGCACGGGCGGAGGACGAGGACGAGGAACTGGACGAGGATGAGGAAGTTGAGGAAGAGGAGGAGAAGGAGAAGGGCGACGACGAGGACAACTGGTCGGCCGTGTCGAGCGATTCCGAGGAAGCAGACGACGACTACAATGCGGAGCAATATTTTGACAACGGCGAGGACGATGATGTCGACGACGCGGATCCCTATGAGAATACCTACGAGTAGGGGTTGGCAATTTCATATCAAAAGGGCGTTATGGATAGTTAGGAGATACCCAAGCGGATTTCAATGCAATTCAAATTTACAATTCACAAGCTTGTGATGATAAATCTGGTCATCATGTGCGTTTATACTGGGAAAACACAGCTACTTGAGACGAACGACTTGGTGCTCAAAATCTATCTTCCAACTGTACCATACATTTGTCAACCGCCCCTGGCGATTTGTCTTCCCTCCCCTTCTTATCCCGTTCCTGCTTCCAGCCTTTGGCCGCGAACACGAGGAGGCTATTATTCTCTATCAGCCCTAATCTCTTTTCATGTTCCACCTCCGCCTCCTTATCCCCCTTTTTTCGGAGCCAGTATGCGTGGGCACGGGGCCTACCCCATGGGTCAGGCATGTCTTCTACTCCCCTGAAGTGGTTGGTTTGCTTCCCCAGCCACTTTGACATCTCGAACGGCGACTTGAAGGCCTTTTCCGTGTCCCTCATAAACAACACTCTTTCCACCATCGCCAGCACGTCCTCCCATTTTGAAAGGTCGTACATCATTACCTTTTGTGGATATTCGTCGTCCTCCGTATCATCCACGTACCCACCCTTCTTTAACATAAAGCCAACTTGGCGCTGCTTGTCCGCCGATTTCTGCGCCCAGGAATGCGCCCTGACGAACTGAATTGTAATGCAAGCCCCAAGATTCAACGGCATGTTGTCTTCAGCGTCAAAAGATGGGACAGCCGCTGGTGCGAGCGGCTTTTCACCGTACTTGCGGAACCGGCAGATCCGCACGCCAGCGTATTCGCTGTTCGTCCTGAGAAATTTCTCGTTGAACCGGACCGTCGCCTCATCCAGGTCCGGTTGAAGCCCGAATGGGGTGAATAGCTCGACGACGGCGTCGAGTAGGTGCCCGCGGTTGATCATACGGCGGGCTTCTGCGAATCGTTGGTTCTCCATTTCCCCAGCGTTGGAACGGAGGACAGTCAACAGTTCTGTGTCTGGCTGGGAGACCAGACGGAGCTTTCCAGATCTTTCCTCGAGTATCTTTTCATTGAGGAAATCGAGGGTTGCGGCGCAGAAACGCCGGAGGTCGGCCTCCGAGTCGAGCGCCCTGTCTTCGGAGGCGTTCTCGCGATCTTTCATCATCCGCACGCTGCATGTGTCTTTGTCTTCTACAAGACGGAGTGTGAAGGAGAGTGGTTTGGAGTCGAAGGTGAGGATGTTGTTTCGTTCGCCACAAAATGTGCAGTGGAGGCCGATGGTGTTGAAAATGACAAAGAGGGCGCTGACGGGGAGGTTCGCTCTGAGGAGCATTTTGGCATCCGTCCGAGCCGCGGAAGCGACGGCGAAGAAGTTGTCAAGAGCTTGAGCAGACATTTTGGAGTATAGTCTTGAAGTGTACTGGAAGTGTACTGGAAGTGGATTGGGAGTGTAGTGGATGTGGAAGTGGGTTGGATTGGTATGAAGATTGGATTCTGCTTTGCAATGTAGTAGTGGTGGTGGAGAATTTCTGCTGCAGGTCAGAGACAGAGAAGGAGTCGATCTTTATACACCGTGAAGAAGCATGAGTTTGGGTCAAAGTAGAGCCATTGTGTAGGTGATTGTTGAGGTCGAATGCGATTTTGGTACACGGGAGCAACGCTTACCCAACAATCCCAATACTCCAGATCGATATACTAAACCACCTAATTTACCTGTACAATTATATTAAATGGAAATGTATTGGACCGTGAGGCCTTCATCGAAAAATTGTTGTTGAAGCTATTACAAACACTACCCAGATGTTCACGATGTATCCTGAGCATTGTTAACCCCTCGTTCCAAATGGTGGAACACCACATTCTGTATCAATTGAATACTTCAGCCATTCATGACGATAAAGGAATGCTGAGACGGGTGATTCACAATCATCCATACGTGCCTGTTGGGCCATTCATCATGGCTTGACAGTGAGATTTGTTATCTATTGGACTTCGCAATAGTATGTGCTAGTACTTTGAATCATAACATAAGCTTTGCATAATTTAGAATTGGAATTCGAATGGACAAAACGTGCCTGTACCTCGCGCATGTCACAGGGAGAAGTGATGGTGCAATTTAGCGTAGGTCTACACGCAGCTTCACTACTTATAACATCAATAAACTGCAGTTGTAGTATTGTGAAATAACAATATTGAACTTCGTCTTCACCTCAACATGCTAACTAGTATGCGTATCATGGGGGCTTATCGCGATCCGCCCAAGTCCTCGCGCTCAGCATTTCCGTACATGACCCAAGTAAGTCCCGGCCTCACCGCTTCTTTACCCATTAAAATGTCAAAGACGAACCGCACGACAGATTTACGCCCCGTCCAACCTAGTTCCTTCAGTACCGCACCTTGAAATGACGCAGACGTCATGGGCGAGCATCTTCCTGCATGCCAAAGCTCTATGAGTAACTGCCGTAGAAAATTTGTTAGAGTGTTTGTTAATTGATTACACAATATCGTTGAGTATTCCAGAAAAGGCACTTAGGGCCCCATAACAATATGAAATGTTTCAGGCATTGACGAACACTAGGTGTGTTGGGCAGAAGCGCGATGAGCGCTTCCATACTAAGGTATGGGGCGGTTGAATTTAGCATGAGGGTTACTGTCAGCTATACCTATTCGGACCCTGGATTGAACGACTTAGCTGCCCTGGCTATCCATGGAAAGCACGCAAGGCTACCCTGTTGCTATATTTCAAACCAGGGTGTTCCTAATTCCCGGTGCGCACATCCAATAGCAAGGCGTTCAATCAACATCAAGACATTCCCTGATATCAATCCAAACGCTACGATTTCTGTGCTTATAGAGATGTTTTTTTAACAATAATCTAAGCGTTCTCCTGCGAATCATGGCCATCCTTAGGGTTACACTTGAGGTCCCGTATCTCCATAGGACCTCTTGCACCACAAACATATACTCCTATCTCAACACTCATACCTTCTCCCTCCACCGTACGCCCCATTCCCCCTTAGCGAAGCTACTCTCAACCACTACGCCCTTCATCACAGCCTCGCACTTCCTATTCTCCTCCCCATCTCCAACCCCAAAAGCAACCAAGCGTCTCGCAGCCCGCTTCACCATCTCCTTCTCCTCTGCTCTCCTCTCCCCTTCTTTCCGCTTTGCCAGCATCTCTGGTGTTTCGTGGACCCTCTCTGCCCACCCCTTTTCGCCACCAATACTCCCGTTGATATCTGACTCCCCTTGTGGAGGACGGATTTTCCCTCCACCGTATCCATACATGGGCTTCATATCGCCTGCGTCCTGCTCATTGAGTACCACCCCTCCCCCGCTTGCTCATCATCTGAATTAGAATCAGAGCTGTGAGTTTTGTCTTTCACCACGCTAGCTTCTGCTGGGTGAGACACCGCAGGCGCAGGCTCATCCACCATATCCACACTGCGCCAGTCCTCCAGGCTCTCCACCACACCACGTGCAGCGCGGTTCTTCCGCCGACCGTACACTTTCAACGGATCTTTATGCCTCTGAAATACAATCTCCTCCACCGTTCCACACTCAATGATAACCCGCGGATCACCCTTAACATGCCTCTTTCCCTTCTCAACCTTCTTCCCATGCGCCCCCTTCCCTACGCTCTTCTCCCGCATCTCCTGCACTGCCCCACCACTCCCCTGCGCATCATCGTTTTCCGCCTCCCTCAGCGACTCCGGACTCGCGCCATCAAGCAGGGCCGTGAAAACGCTTTCGATCCTGCGATCGATGGCGCGCGGTTTGTGGTTCCGGCAGCGGGCGGAGCAGTACTTGACCTCCTGCTCTTTGTTTCGGGTGGATTTGCGGTCGCCGATGACGCGGCCGCAGGAGTGGCAGTAATGGGGGTCCGGGTGGGTGAGATATAAGGGTGCGGGCGTGGCTTGTGATTTGGATGGGCGGGACCAGGAGTCCATCCACGACATGGTGGATGTGAATGATCGGACTAGATTTTTAGGCGATGGGTGATATGGGGGTGGATTTGTAGTGATATTCGAGGGGATTCGGAGGCGATGGAGTGGGCAATGGGGTTTGGGGTGGAAAGCCTGACGGGTGAGG
This sequence comes from Pseudopithomyces maydicus, assembly GCA_026873275.1. NCBI lineage: Eukaryota > Fungi > Ascomycota > Dothideomycetes > Pleosporales > Didymosphaeriaceae > Pseudopithomyces > Pseudopithomyces maydicus. The sequence continues at coordinate 634,626 of JANTUC010000009.1, read as the reverse complement.
ATGCTGTGAGGTATCGACGTCATAGGTTATCTGACTACATGAATCTGGAACTGATCGCCTGCGAACGGAACGTGATGAAGATTTTCGACCAAAACAAAGAATCACAAATTTAGATGTAGAATTTTAGAGAACATAGGGAGAAGAGGAACTCTCTTGTTTGAGCCGATCTTGCTGCCATCATTAGAAGAAGACGATTCCGGCTAGCCGGGGAGGGATTAGTGCACATGATGAACAAGAGGTATGTAAGTCTTGCGGCGAAACAAAATAACCATAAAAATATACTAAGGCTGGGCGAACCCGTTTAGTAAATCAAAGTACACAAAAGGTCTACCAGACCAAGGGGTATCTAAAAGAAGCTAGCCACCTAGCCAACCTGGCCGTGCCGCCTAAACGCCATCGTAAGCTCGTTCACCATGCCCGCTGCATGCATATCAATAGTCCCTGATTACCACGTCAACCCGGCAGCCCTCAATTCTGCAGCAATGGCAGGCGTAATGACACCCGTAAAGCCTGGTCTTAAACCAGCACGAGATCTAAACTTGTTAGCACTGTATTTCACAGGGCATCTAGCCTAGTAACATCAAACTTACTTGATCATATTCTTGGCCATAACCCGGGCCTTGTCTTTCAGATCAACCTGTGTACGTCGTTCGACCAGCGCTCCGTTTTCATTGTCGTAGAAGACAGCCTCCCCTGCCATATCTATCTTAAGTATATTTGAGTACTGCCTTGGATATTCTGCCATGTACTCCACCAAGGCGTTTTCTTCTGCAACGGTCCACGGCTTTTTAGCTCTGCGTGGCTTCCGAGTCGGCATGAATACAGTGTTTACTCGGGCTAATGCGACCTGGTCTTGATAGGTAGAGCGAGGAGGGGCTGCTTCGGTCCTACCAGGGGCCTCACCCTCGGATGGCTGGTCTTGCTCATTTTGTGTAAAATCATCGATGTGCCTAAAGCCTTCACTGTCCTCTCCGGGCCGAGGTTGGTGACTTGGAGGCGCACCGGAAGAACGTGGTTCCAAGCGCACACGTTTAGGAGCTTGGGCCCTTTGACGCTCTACATTCGCACTGCGCTGCACAGTATCAAATTCGTCGTCGTCGTCATCGTCATCTGATATTGCGCTGCGTTTTCGCTTTTGAGGACTCATGTTGCGAGGTTCCTTCCCCTTCCTCGACGTACGAGTATCAGACTGGCGTGTAGAAGGACCAGGGGTGGGTTGGCTGTTATCAAACCCATCGCCAAAAAAGACCCGTTGGGCATTCGCTTGACGATCAAAAAGAGATGCACGGTTCTCCTTGCCTGTTGGATTTGTCTCTTTTAGAAGTCTAACAAAATCGTTTGTGGACCGAGGCGGCTGGGACAGTGAAGAGCCCTGTGTAGTATATGAAGGCTCTGTGGCCGGAGGAGGTTGTGTTGACTCGATGACTTGGGTCGGACGCAGTGACTCCACGGTCTGCGTAGGTCGGGAGGAGTCCGGGTGCGGCTCGAAGGCTCGGTCGGTATCGTCTGCGACTAATTCTTCGGTCCCATCGTCTGGTCCAACTTCCTCAGTAGCATCCAATATTTGATCGGAGGGATCCTCAACAAGGGCATCGTCGCTAAGTTGAGGTTGAACATCCGCTACCTCCTCATCCTCCGCAGCTTGGACCGGTGCTTCTATTTCTTCTGCATGTGTTCCCTGCTGGGAACCACTATCTTGAGTTTGGGAAGCAGATGCCCCCTCCATTGTTATTACCTTCTTGAGAGCATCAACATCGATCTCTGCATTGGGGTCGAATTTCTTGCTGCTACGTCTTCTGCCGCGCCCGAATGATGTGCGGGCTTTGCGAGGAGATGCTTGCTGAGCGACTGGGTCTGCTTCCACAACGGCGGTAGGGTGCTCCCTTTCAGCCTTGATCTTCTGAGAGATGCCAGCCGCACCATCGCATTGACGAATAGCCCCTTCAAGCTCGATATTACGGTCGCGAACCCATCCTAGTAGGCGTAGAACCACAGCCTTCCAGGGGAACCGTGCCCAAAGTGACTCCAAATCTATGCTTAGCCTTTGCTCTTGTGAACCTTCGCCGTCGATTATATCCTGTCTGATTTCGGCAACTCGCACTTCGACCTCCTGCGCAAACGCTTCTGGCAGGGTAGAACCATCGCCACCCAAAGCAAAAATGTCCCAACCACGGACAGTAGCTGGTTCGTTGGGATTTTCTAGGTTAGGGTTGAAAAAGACCTCTTCAAGCGCGGCGATGGGATCGAATGCATGGTCAGCAGACCCTTGCAACAGGTACAAGATGGCCAGCTGGGTGCGTAGATCCAGAGCCAACTCAAATGTCTCCTGCAGCAGCGCACTATCGCCGGTGGAGGGTGCTGCGGCGTCGGCATCGATGACCAGGGCGGGCAGAAATAAGGCCGGGAACAGACTGTCAAGGCCACGAAGGATCCCAACCATATTTTTGTCGTTTCGGTCTGTGTTAATCATGTCTTTCGCAAACACTGCGAGGTTTGCCTGGTACAAGAGTAGATCCAAGCCTGTTTGCGCCGCAGCGCCATCTCGATCTGGGCCGAATAACGCTGCATGTATAGCGCGTATGTGAATGTATTGCTGGGATTCCCCGCGGTAATGTGCAAGACGGGTCGACAATTGGCGACTGAAATCTTCATAATCGGCAACGAAGTCCGAGTCTCCCATCTCCATCTCCTCGATGCGATCGTGAAGGTCTTTGATATTACTGTCATCCGGGGCCAGGTGGTTCAAAAGCTCGACAGCTTCGTCGTGAAGCTTCATTAGATGGCGGAGCATGAAGCGCGCGTTCAATGTATCGCCCTCGACGAAGGTGAAGGACGATATGGCGGTGGTGCCAGACATTTCGGATACGGCTCCGAGCGAGCGGCGCGGCACTGTGGGTTCTATGCTGGGCTCTGGCTGCGTCACGGACGCGCCTTCTTCGGGGATTTCGGCAATTTGCGTGTCGCCTTCCTCTACAACTGTGAGGTCTGACGAGCCGTGTCAGTAGCTATAAGATTGCAACGAGTATCTGCTTGAGCGCAGCTGTCCACGGGTGGTTAGGCAGCACGCGCGCGCAACTCACCCGCAATGGCCTCCTTCGCCTTTTTCTTCGCTCTCGACGCTCCTCTCACGCCTGCTTCTTTTTCACTACTGATGCTCTCAACGCTTGCCTGGCGCGCGCTGCGGCGCGTTGGCTTCACGGGCTCTTCGATATCGCGGCTCACGCTCCGTGTATGGCGCGTCGAGCGGACGGGTGGGATAGCAGCTGCTTTCGGCAGCAGCTGGGGCGCGGGTGTAGTGCGGCGACTCGAGGATCGCACGCTTCTGCGGTCTGCCATTGTCGTGATTCCTGGTTGCGATGGGCGCAATTTGGCGGGGGCGAGTAGGAGGGAAGCTCGTGGTACGCGACGCACAACCATAACATCCCAACCAACCATGACTCGCTCGTGCCCTATCGCGCCTTCCCCAAGGCAGCAAACCACGCTATCACATGATGCAAGCGAACACCGACCGTGAACGGGTGGGCCGAGCGTCAAGCCTCAAGATGATAACTATACTATGTATTGCAAAACTGACGTGTCTAATAGTCTATATGGTAACGATCCAGCATGCTATTTTAGGCCTCCAATCACACTCGTCCATCGCACCATCGTTCCACAAGCAATCACTGATCCTTTAACAACTCCCCCGCCCCCTTGAAGCTCGGCTTCGCCATCGGAAGCACCTTCGTACACTCCTTCAAGTCGTTGATGTTATTTACCCCCAGCAAACTCAGTCTCGTATATGCAAATGCATAGTCCTCATTCCAATGTTTCTGCCCACCCGCTCCAGCAAATGACCTCCACTCATCCGCCGTCCGCGGATCCTTCGCTAACACAATATCACTGGGAAACCGAAAGACCTCCTTGGGGAGAGGCCCAAGCCCAAGAGTCTGATTGTAAAACAACGTATCCCACACGCCCGGCGTCCCATCCTGCGGCGCACCCGCCCGCTTGGGATCGACAAAGAACTGCTCAGACGTGGTATGCGCACCCAGCAGCGCAGTAAGCATATGCGGCGTAATCGTCTTGTCTTCAAACAGCGAGATCAGCTTATCCGCACTGTCATTGACCCCGGGTAGCAACCCATCAGGCGCAGCTTTGAAGCTGTCTTTCCTCCCCACGAAGACCCTCATGCGCGGCCCCAGCGGACACGTCACGACGGCCACTGCAGCCGCAAACTGAATGAGATCCGCCATGCCGACCGAAAACTGCGAACTCCACGCCCACATCTGGTCAACGATCTCTGCGAGCCCCTGGTTGTCTTTGCGCTTCATCTCCGCGGCCGCCAGGACAATACTTCCGTCCGCGCCGCCGTAGTCTTTCCCCTGTGCAGCGAGCTTCTGCGACCATGTCCCTGCATCATGAAAGCCCAAGCGAATGGCTTCTCGGGCGACCGAGTTGCAGCGGCCATTTTTGCCCAAGAAGGCGGACGCCATGGTGTTGGCGGCCCAGTACCATTGGCAGCATGTGTCTTTGAGGCAGGCCGACTGGCCGGGTGATGCGGGAGGAGTGTATTTGTTCTCGGTACTCTCTGCGGATTCTTGCTCGAGGAGGATTCGCGCGATTGTCTTGCCGATTGGGGTTCTCCCGCCGTCTTTGATGTCGCCGATGAGGACACCGGGTTGAGAGCCATCGTCGTTGGGGTCGGGAGCTTCAGGGGCACCGGCTGGCTCCTGGGCTTTTGGTGGATTAGATGCCGGCGCTTTTGCTTTATTCGAAGTTGCTGGAGAGGCTTTGGGACTGGTAGCTGGTTTCGCATTTGCACGCGGTAACCGCTCCCTCCTTCTTTCCCTCACCCTCTCTTCAATCTCATTTATGGTTGCGGCCATGCCAGGATACGCGTATATCAACTCGAAAACAGAGACCGTACTGAGCAACAGTAGGATATTGCTTGGCTTCATTGTGTAATTCACCTATGGTTATCTTTTCCAAAGTTCAAACTCCCTCAGACGATATGATGAATTGTTGTATGCAAATTTATCTCAAATATCCCAGGGACTGATCTGTACCTTCAGCATCTTCTTAAGTGTCTCTACATCTGTCCTTGCACCCCTCGGCCAAGATATAGTATACGGCGACCACTTCCTTCAACTTCCTTCCCACCCCGTATCTAGACCCCCGTCAAGCCCTACCTCTCTCATCCCAAGGTACCTGAATCCGACCCCAAAGAGGTAGGTCCAACCCGCCATGCCCTTCCATCCAAGAGCTCAGTTTCCTTTATGCGCATTCGTGCCCTTTGTCAATGACAAACCGCGCTCCTGCGCCACATACGAGACCCTGATGTGCGCCGAGATATTGATAGCTTTATGCTTTGCGGCTTGAAAGAAAGGTCACGCGACGAGGGCTCGCGACGGGGTCGAGAAGCGACAGGACCCTTAGGAAGAGGCTCGGGAAAGAGATGTGCCGGCGTGGTACAAGCTGTAGGTGTGGCGAAAGTTTAAAGTGTACCCGTGGCGGGGAATCAGCCGCATTACGCTTTCGTCGTGGGCGGGCTTGGAGAAGGTAGAAACTTTGATGCATGAAAAGAGAGAGGTCCCTTTTCTTGCTGCACTTTTCGAAACTAGATGGTGGAGATGGCATCTTGTGCTCTTGTTTCGGGGTAGAGGTATAATTATGATTTCGTTACAGATGGGCATGGTTTCGGTAATCCGCTCTACCGTGAATCAACCAAATAAAGTGCTGCGATGAAACACGAGTTCTAGACTGTAGCTTCGGAACCTTGTACCGCGAAGTCAACGTGTGTCCAAAAGCATCTGTCCTTACACGAAGACGTTTCTTTGTCACCAGTGGCCGCATCAAAGCCTTCTCACCAGCTCACAGCCATCGTATATGTACGTGCCGTCATGTTACAGATGACTTCAATCACCGAGCGAGTACGAAAGATTTCTATTCGATGTAGATATTACTCGGCAAATCCTATCGTAAACCCCAGGTTCTTCCCTTTATATGCAAGTCCAACCTGGCCAGAACTCCGTCTGAAATTTTTTCGACCGTTAAAACTCTGCTGAAAGCGTAGTACATACTAAAATTACAAGCGAAAACCCAAATTACAACGGATATAGAGCGTCTAGCATTGCGTGTTTTTTGTGTGTATCCTCAGGTGCGCCGTGGAATGCTATGACTCGAAAAGGCGTCGACCATCTACGAGTGGTAGATGGCTTCAAACATGTAGATGACGCCGAATGCAAGGAAGGCAATGGCACCGCCCAGTGTGACTGCTTGATGTTAGATGGCAGAGATCATATTGAGAACGGGAAAACTTACCAACACGCATGCTGACTTTGCCTGCAATTGCCCTTCCGCCAATGACAGCACCAGCGGTGCAAAGACCGTGCCCAAAGATGGCACCGCCAGTGACCCACCAGTAATCGCTACCTGCTGCCATGGCCACGGTAGCAATCTGGCTGCGGTCGCCCCACTCTCCCAAGAAGGTCATGACGAAAGTCTGCACCCACGCGGGGCTCAGAAGCAAAGAGAAAAGGTTGTTGAGGCCGCCGAGTGCGCCAGAAAGCGAGGAACCACCCGGCGAAGGGTTGCGGTCAGGCGAGGAAGATGGGCTCCGAGCTGGGGCGGGGAGGCGCGATTGGGACCTTGAACGGCGAGCGCGGCCAGACTCGAGTGTATAGGGCGAGATGGAAGACTTCCTGCGACCGCCTTTTTGTTGCCGAGCAAGCGATTCCTTCTCTTCAAGCTCCTGCTCTACTTCGCGCATTTCCTCGCCAACGCCCTCATCCGGGCTCATGGCGAGACCCTCGCGCATAAGCTTCACACCAAATACGAGGAAAAGAACAGCAGCGGCGAGGTGTGTGAAGCGTTCGGGAATAAGAGTGGGCACAGCGTGGCCCAGAACAGCGGATAGAACAGTCATGACGATGAGAGCGGAGAAAGCAGCTGAGAAAACGAGAATGCGGGGGTGTCGCATAGCCATCAGAGCAGCTACAAGGAAAGTCTTGTCGCCGATTTCTGAAAAGATGATCATGGTAAGGGAAAGCACGAAGGAGTGGAATGGCTGGATAACACCGCCAGCCTCAGGATCTTCCGATGTGGGGCTGCCGGTGCCTGTCTTTGGTGTGGTATCGAGTGGGTTGGTCTTCTCGGACGATGGAGGAATGGGATGCGGGATATCATGTGGGCTTTCGGGGAGATCTGTGGGTTTCTGTCACTTGGTTAGCTGGAAAATCTCACCACGCAGAAACTTGGAATTGCAACGCACCTCGAGCCCTTGCGCGCCGAGCACGCGGGTCTCGCCATCTGCGTCCTTCTTCCCGTCTTTCGGAGTCTCTTGCTTGTCTTTGATGTGCTGCTGGTTGCCGTGGGACGTAGGGACATCGGGTACCTCCTTGGGCGCCTCAGGCACCTTCTCCATCTTCTCGCCCGTCTTGTCTTCGTGTGCTAATCGCTCCTTGTCTTTTGCGGAAACACCGCCTTCGGTGCCGGTGTTGCCCTTGGGTGACTGTCTGTCGGGGTCGTTCATGACGCTGTCATCCTTCTCGATCTTGGATTCCAGCGCCTCCTTCTCCTCGGTTGTAGGCTTGCGCGTGCCAGGTCGTAGCTCTTCTATCCCACCGGGTCCTTTCTCGGTTGGGATCTTGCTGTCGTCGACGTAGGGTCCCGCATGCGGCTTGCCGTCGAAACCATCTACTGGGGCGTCTTTGGTGCCTTGCTGCTTGGGCGAAAGAGCTGCGGCTGCAGCTGCTGCGCCAGTGGCGGCCGCGGCATCGCTCGAAACGGCGCGGGCAACCTTGGAATCTTCGACATTTGTGAGAACGGAGCCGGCAAGCACCTGGACGGCAGGCAGCAGCAGCAGGAGGGCGGTCGCGCGCGGCTGTCGCAGTCTCATGGTCGCTGGTGCCGATGGAGCGGAGTACAGAGTGCGGACGGAAAAGCTGGCAGGGGTTCCGCGAGGCAAGAGCGGGTCGCGTGTGATCAGATGCTATGTGCGACGTGCCTCTGAGAATGCACGAGCAAAGTTGTAATAACGAATGCAGAGAAGGAAAAAGGTGGTGTTCGGTGTGTTGAGGGTCAGACCAGCGACGTCTACCTGGCGTCGGCGTTAGAATGCGATTACGAGTATTGGACGCAGTGGCCGCAAGGGGTGGGCCAATGCTGCAACGATGCCGACAGCCCCTAGGTATATTATAATTCAGGGGTAACGCCGCCAATTGCGAGGAACTGCGTAGCTGGACAGTCAAATGTTTCAACGCCAGATTTCAAAACGACATGCCACGCACACTCCAGACGGTGCCCCTTCTCCTGCAGCCACAGAGCCACCTACCAAACCACACTAAAGCGCCTCCTCGCTGCTCACTGGCACATGCCGCTAACCGCAAGCGGCATCTTCAACCATGGCACCTCAACCTCGCCACGGCCTGCATGCACTCCTATCTTTAGTTGTTCAGATGCCGTCTGGTTCCGGCGGCTACAAGACAGTTCCTCGTATGGCAAAAAGGCTGATGGCAAAACCCGCTATCCATGCATTACGCAGTAGATACAAAAGACAACGCACATACTATGAACATGGGTACTACACGTGCTATGGTCTCAAAAATAGTACAATCGTGACATCTCCAGCAGCACATGTCACATTCCTCCCTTTTCTCCCAATCTATATGTGCCCTCGACGAAGTGGCGGACGATTTACCGGTCTTTGATCAGACCAAAAGAGAAACACCAGTCAGCGAGCATCGTCCCCAAAGAGAGAGTGAACTGGAAAAACATGGGTAAAATGAGGTGGGCTTAGATACCGAGCGTGAACTCGACGCCGACGTCGATGTCGCGCGCCATCTTGACCACCTTGGAGAACTGCACAGACTTCTCGGCAGCGGCCTGGAGGTCATCGATGGAGAAGATCTTCATGCCGGACTCGTTGATCTGCATGCAAGTTAGCTTTTCGCCATTCCTTTCCAGTGCAACATCTTTCAACATACCAGCTTGTGTGCCTGCTCCATGTTGGTTCCCTGCAACCGCGCAATGATAGGTATCCTCAAGTTCATGGTCTCGACAACGGAGATGAGGCCCTTGGCGATAGCATCGCAGCGCACGATACCACCGAAGATGTTGACGAAGATGGCGGTGACCTTGGGGTCCGAGGTGATGAGCTCGAAGGCCTGCTTGATAGCCTCGGGGGTAGCGCCTCCACCAACGTCGAGGAAGTTGGCCGGGTTACCACCGTTCAGCTTGATGATGTCCATGGTGGCCATGGCAAGACCAGCACCGTTGACAAGGCAGCCAATGTCACCATCGAGCTTGATGAAGTTCAGGCCAGAAGCAGCAGCCTTGACCTCTTCGGGGTCCTCCTGGGTAACATCCCTCCATTCGAAAACCTCCTTCTGGCGGAAGTCGGCGTTGTCGTCGAAGTTCAGCTTGGCATCCATAGCGAGAACGCGGTGGTCGGTGGTCTCGGACAGAGGGTTGATCTCGATCTGAGTGGCGTCCTTGTCCATGAAGACCTTGTACAGCTTTTGGATGGTGTCCTTGGCCTCCTCGATGCACTGCTCAGAGAATCCGAGCTGGTTGGCAATGTTACGCGCAATCTCATCAGTCACACCCTCGTGGATGTTGATGTGCGTGGTGATGATGGCCTCAGGGTGCTCCTTGGCAACGGCCTCGATGTCCATGCCACCCTGCGACGAAGCGACGATGACGGGGCCCTGCGAGGCGCGGTCCATGAGGACGGCGAGGTAGAACTCACGGCGGGCGAACTTGCGCTCGACAATGTATACAGCATTGCAGAGCCGGCCGGCGGCTCCGGTTTGCTTGGTGATGAGCTTGTGGCCGATCATCTGGTCAGCGAGGATAGAAGCCTCACGGGGCCTGCACATGATTGTCAGTGCCGTTTTTTCTGTTGCGCATTTGGGTCGCATACGAGTAGACAACTCTCACACCGCCCTTGAAGCCATTGTCGAAGGTTCCCTTTCCTCGTCCTCCGGCGAGAACCTGTGCCTTGATCACTGCATCCTCTCCGCCTGCCAACCGTCAGTTCTAAACGGCCTGGTTATGTCCGGCTGATTGCATACCGATGTCCTTCGCAACCTTCTCTGCCTCCGCTGCGTTGGTTGCAACACCACCCTTGGGAACGCCAATGCCATACTAAATCGCTCATTAGCGCCTGTCATACCCTGCTACATATGTTGCGATCCGTACCGATTCCAGCAGGCTGGCGGACCTGTATTCGTGTATCGAAAGCGCTCTGCTCTGCTGTGCTAGCGCGGGTCTCGATGTGGTCTTCTACTGGTTGTTAGCACAGAAATATCAATTGCGATGCACCTCCACGTAAGAGGCTTGAAGAGCTTCGCAAAGCTCTTGCAGACAAACGTACAGCAGCAGCGCGCAGAGCGCTTGTGAGCGGCCGACAGCGGGCAAGGTTGTACATGGCGTCCGAGTTGCTGAACACCAAAAAATGGGGGAGGATAGGGAGAAAGGGGTACGATGGGCTTGTTGATGGACTGCAGCTTCAGATCCATCCAGCAGTTGCGGAGGTCGCGGCACGGGCCACCGATTTCCAAGACTTTTCGGGTGTTACCGTAAAAAAGTCGCGCTCCATATGGAAGACCATCAACTCTCCCGGCCGAAGAGTTATTAAATCCTCCGCCGATGCGCAAGCATGTCGAAAAGGAATAACGAAGGAGAGGTCATCTTTAGTCAAGTTGCTGTGGGTCTCGCGCAACAGCAACAACGCCTTGCATCACTTTTCGGAGGGAGCATCGCGCCTGCTGCAGCGCAATCACATGATGAACAGCCGGCCGCCGAGCAATCTTCAAATAGCCTAGCAGAGCTCAAGGGAGACGGCGAGGATGAAGGGTACGCCTGATATGTTCTTCCAGATCTCTATCATGCTGCTAATGCCAGGTACAGATTTGGTCTTGGGGCGATGGTGCCAAAAGACGTTCAGGATGGCAGTTTTATCAATCGCATGCCGACCTCACACGAGAAATTGCTGGAGAACTTGATCGGCAAGAAAGCTGCCAAAGCTCACCTTGCTGCCAAACAGAAGCACGCCGCTCCCAGTAAGCCACAGAAGCCGGTCAAGCCAATAGAAACCAAGGAGGAAAGCGACGAAGAGGAAGGTCGTGCTGCTGCCTTCCAATCAAAACGGCAGAGGCGCACCAGGCCAGCACCCACCAAACCGGATTCTAGTGACGACGATGAAGAATCAAGAACTTCAAAGCTCGCATCCAAGAAGCAGAAGACCACTGGAAATGTGTCAGAAGTAACGAATGGCGATGTAACCATGGCGAATGCACCATATGATGAGGATGTTGACGAGCCTCCAAAGGCTGCACCAGCCTCACGGCCACAGAAAGCAAAGCCCAAAAGCTACTTAGACGAGATCCTCGGCGAGAAGTCTAAGAAGAAAAAGAAGAAAGGGAAAAGCAGCGACGCAAAGACGGATGAGTAAAATGAATCTTCGCGGGGTGATGCGAAGTGAACAGATACGCTATGATACCCAATTGACAAAGCAATCGCCTATATACAAGTTTTTAAGCCGGCAAATATGTCATATCCTACTCCCTGATGATCATGCTCGCCATGCCCATGCCCGTACCAATACACTTGCTAATGACTCCTACCTGCTCACCCTGTCGACCCATCTCGTGCAACAAGGTAGCCAACATCCGTCCACTGGTCGCTCCCAATGGGTGTCCCAAAGCGATCGCACCACCATTGGGATTGATCTTATCCATCTTGTTGTCCAAGCCCAGTTTCCGGATGCAGTACAGCGCCTGACTTGCGAATGCCTCGTTAATCTCCCAGATACCCACCTCCTCCTTCTCCACACCAGTCCACTGAAGAAGCCTGGGGATGGCAAGTGCAGGACCGACACCCATCTCATCAGGCGCGCACCCAACGACCTGGGAGCCCGCGAACTTGCCAATGATGTGCGAGGTAAGACCCAACTCCGCTGCCGTGGACCTGCGCATCATGAGAGCAGCGGAGGCACCATCAGAGACCTGTGACGAATTACCCGCGGTGCTCGTACCGTCGCTCTTGAACGCGGGCTTCATCGTGCTGAGCTTCTCGACCGTGGTGTTCGGTCTGATGCCGTCATCCTTGGTAACAGTGACTTGCTTCTCGCTCTCGGGGACCTCGGGGTCGATCCAGCGTGTCGTCACGGGGACGATCTCGTCGTCGAACAAGCCTGAATCTCTGGCCTTCGCCGCGCGCCGATGGGACTCCGTTGCGAACGCGTCCTGGTCTGCACGGTTCACGCCATATCGCTCGGCCACGTTTTCGGCTGTGATTCCCATGCTCATGATGCAGTCTCGTGCTTCTTTGACCGGGGAATCTTTCATCTCACCCCACAGTTCTGTGGGTATGGCGCGACTGCCGTAGTTGCGGGTCATGCTCTCCATACCACCGCCAATGCCAACATCGATCTGCCCTACCGCGATCGAGTTCGCAATGTGTGTAATAGCCGTCATTCCAGACGCGCATGCGCGGTTCGCTGTGCTGAAGCTTGTTGTTGTGGGAATGCCGACGTGGTTGGCCGCCATGCGACCAGCTTTGGAACCGCCGAGCTCGGAGAGGACAGTGCCAATGCAAATGTCGTTTATTTTGGCGGGATCGAGGTCAGGGAACTTATTAATTGTGGCTTTGAGAACCTATGAAGCTGCAGTCAGCTTTGTACAGGAAATAAGTTGGGAAGCACATACTGCGGCTAGCAGTTCATGGTCATAAGCATCTCTGAGACCACCCTTTTTCGCTCGGGTAACAGGTGTTCGGAGCGCAGAGAGGAAGACGACATCGTGTGGGTTCTTCTGTAGGATATTCTTTAGACCTTTCTGGACGGCGTTTGCCATTTTGGTGGTAAATGCGATGCTACAGCGCCAATTGCAGTGTTAAAGCGTAGAGGAAGGGTATCAAGAGGGTGTAAAGCGAAAACCAATGCGTGGAGAAAAGAATGAATGGAGGAAGCAGCATGCAACGTTGCCGTGGAGAACATCCATGGCGGCGACGGCTAGAGGCAAGCTCCAGACATGGGGAGCTTCGGCAGTGATGCGCGGATAAGACTTGATCCACAGCACGTAGTGCGGGGACCAGTCCGCCGAGGACGGAGTTTGCCGCAGCGGCCGGGAAAGCGATCAGTTCCGGAAAACGCAAAATCGAACAGGAAAAGGGTCTTAACCAACAAAATGTGATAACGTAAATTCATAGAATCTACTAGAGCGCAAAGAAATAGTACAGAAATGCCTGGCGGACGCACGAAGCGTGCCAGGCCTTCCGCTTCTTTGCAGGCTCCCTACATGCAATATGCAGCTCAACATGTAATCATCTCTCATAGCATAGCCACAGTGCCCCTCTAAACTGGATATATTGAAACCACCGAGCAAGTTCGGCATGCAGAAACTCATTGTGGGTGCCTACGCGGCAGGGTATACGAGGCGGAAGATGTCGTTCAGGACGAACCAGTTTCCGTTGTCGTTCTTAAGCTGGAAAGTCTGGGTGTAGCTCATGGGCTTGTCCTGTCCGTCGACCTATCATGGGGTTAAAACAATCGTCGTGCAGCGTGTTCGTGGGTTTTGTATGCATACCTGGAGAGCACCGGTAACCATAACCATAATACCATCTTCGGCGGAAGGCTGAGCATCCTTGGTGGCGACCTGGTGGATGACCTGCTGGAAAGGAAGGTTCTACGCGTATCAGCACGGGTGTTTCGACGCGTAAGGATATAGCACGTACAACAAGCTTCTCCACGATGCCGTCCGCGCCCTGGACAGGTGATTCCTCGAACGTGAGCATGGAATGAGGACGCTGTGCGCCGTTAGCTATATTATCCGATTTGCAGGTCTCGATCATCGTACGTAGAGCGCCTTCAGAGCGGGGCGGTTCTCATCGAAGGTCTTGTAGTAGAAATCAACGAATTGATCTGGCAAGCTAAGTTAGCTCTTTCTTCGTCGCGCTTTCGAGTTCTTGCCGGAAATGGTGGTTCGAAGCTTGTGTATGGATATAGGGGGTACATACTGGCGATCGACTGGAAATCTGGACGTAGGTCAGTATACTATTCGCGGTGCGCTCAATGTTTACGAGGGCGGGGCCCCTGATGGAGGGGTAGGTTTGCGCTGGAACACTCACCGGCCATTTTGTCGGTATTGATGAAGAATCAACAGGATAGAGGTGTTGAGATTCGAAGGAGAGCGCGCGCTCGTTTTAAGAGGTTCCTTGGGCTGAGTTTGGGCTTCAGTGTTGTCGCGAGGGTGTGATGAGTGGTGGGGCAAGCGCAACCGGCTTGTCGGCTTTTCAATTTCTCCGCGACTCCTGCAGGTTCTTTTCCGCATGAGCCAGCCTTCCTTTCTTCCTCGACATTCCTTTCACGCGAATCTTTCTCTGGTCCTTGCGATTGATGTTGTCGCAAGGGCTCGGTCATCGCGTATAAGAACATAGTGTAAGTCGTTACTCCATCTCCTTCCTGCTACTGTGATGATTCAACCTTCAAACTAAACTTCTGAGTTTTTCGATGAAGTTTCAACCAGCATGTCAAGCTCAACAATCTGAGGCTTTTACAATGCATTCGATGCTTGCTATATCTATTCGGATCTTTACTGATAGATGCTTTAGTCACATGAGTAGTACCGCCAGCCACTTCTATAGCCCATACAATTCTATCTCAATGCCTTCTATAGCCAATCGCTCTTTGCACAACTGTGATGCAGGTGTCTAAAGCCCCTTGGCCTGGAACGACTTCACCGTATCGACTATGCTGTCCTCGAATGACCTGTACTTGAGGCCTAGAACCTCAATGGATCTCTTGTTATCGAATCCAAAATAAGCCTTTTCGAGGCCACCCTCAGGGTAGTCACCGCCTGGTGTTGAGTCACTAGGCAGGTCCTTAAACTCGGGGAAATGCTTCTTGATATTTTGCGCAATCTCTTTGTTCGAGAAGTGGCCGGCGAGTGTGAAGAAACGCTTATTAGCAGCGCCCTCCTTCTCTGCCGCAGCAACGTGTGCCTCGGCCACGTCCCTTACGTCCACCCATAGATGCACGCCCGTGGCGGCGATTTCGTCTTTCCACTTCCCCTGTGCAGCTGCTAGAATGCGCTGGTTCGATGTGTTAAGGTTGTCCAGGCTGTCGAGAGCGTGAATCTGCGTACTGTTAGTCCAATGTCCTAGGGAATCAGCCTTGCACTTACAATGGGTCCAAACACCAAGGGCGGGTTGATAGTCGCAATGGTGAAGTTGGGCTTTTCCTTCTCGAGGAACTCCCATGCGGCCTTTTCAGCAAATGTCTTTGAAGCTCGGTATCCTGCCTGGGGGCTCTCCTGCGCCTCTTCAAAAGTGATTGGATTCCAGTCCTCTTCAGAATAGACGTGCCCAGGCCAGTTCCCTTTGCCAGGGTTGACAATGGCAGCGAAAGACGACGTGATGACAACGCGCTTGACCGAGGGAGCTGATTTCTTAACTGATTTAAGGATGCCCGTCGTACCAATGACTGCAGGATCCAGGAGATCCTAAACTGTCAGCTTGATCGTGGGGCTTGTCGGCGGACCGCACTCACTTTCTTCACGTCGGTGACGTTAAAGTGGAAGGGACTAGCCGTGTGGAGTACCACTTCGAAGGGAGGGTCCGCTTTGACGGCCTCGTCGAACGCGCCCTCTTGAGCAATGTCAGGCACGATAGCAAAGCCCAATTGACCCTTCTCGACTGCTTCTTTGTTGTCTGCCTTGATCTTGTCCGCCTTCTCCTGTGTACGCACTGTAGTGACGACAGAGTGTCCCCGCTTCAGCAATACGTCTAGCGTATGCGCAGCGATAAAGCCGCTTCCACCGGTAAGTAGTACTCTGGTCATGGTTGTGGGTTTGGATGAGAATAGATAGATGTATTGAGACTGAAAAGATTGGAGAAGAAGAGAATTGGCGGCTCACAAGAGTACTGACGACAGTATAGATATGATGTCGCCATCCCTTGAATCTTGACCCCACTAGTTCCTTGCGGGGCAAAAGCAACCGGGACTGGTGGATAGCTCCAAGTTACCAATGCTTATAAAACATGTCCGACGCCATGCTGCTGAAGACAGTTATCTCCGCCGTATATCCATCCGATGTTCTTGTACTACCTACCACTCCACCGTTTGGTGTGGGAAAATTCGCGAACTGGGTAGCAGAGCCGCCCTTGCACAGGTACACCCGTTACCGCGGATGGCGCGCTCTGACGTGCATGACACGGTTACCTAGAATGACGAATGACCTTTCGTGCCTCTGCTTACATGTCGCATAACTCAGTCTGTACCACGCCGCGTGCTCCTTGTAGAACCCAGAATCCGGCCTTTCATATATCCCCACAATGAACCAAACCAATCATATCGCCACCGGCGGCAGTGACGCAAGGATAACGATCG
The DNA here is from genome assembly GCA_026873275.1 of Pseudopithomyces maydicus. Lineage (NCBI taxonomy): Eukaryota > Fungi > Ascomycota > Dothideomycetes > Pleosporales > Didymosphaeriaceae > Pseudopithomyces > Pseudopithomyces maydicus. The sequence continues at coordinate 618,254 of JANTUC010000009.1, read as the reverse complement.
GTCAGACTGCTTTGCCACGGGCTCTGTCCAATTACTGGCCCCGAGGCCGTACGCTTTAGGTGTTTTCATTACTGGGGAACGAGATCCGAATCTTGAAATTCGCGATACGGGGAGCATACATCCATCTTGCGGGGCCATGTGGTGGGGCACACGATGAGGGGCAAAAGGCCTTCGCAGCCGCAATTCACTCTTTGTCTCTTACAGTCTCACTTTTCCCTGGGAATCTGCTTGTCAAGCTATCATGTCTGCTGCCAAAAGAAACCCACCCTTCCGGGCCGAGCACGTTGGGTCGTTGCTGCGTCCGCAAGAGCTCGTGCAGAAGCGATATGATGTTGCAGCTGGCAAGGCTGCAGCGTCCGAGCTAGTCCCACTCGAGGACAAGCTCATCGACGAGGTGATCAAGACGCAGAAGGACGCTGGGCTGCATGCTGTTTCTAGCGGCGAATACACGAGGTACTTCCCTTAGTGTCCTAGCGTGAAGACCCGACGCAATGGAGGGCTAACCACCAGCTTGCCAGGCACATGTTCTGGGGGACGTTTTTCGAGGAACTCAATGGCATGAAGGAACTGCAGCTTGGCGTGCTCAAGGGCTACAACACGGACATGTTCCGGATGTATGCCCCGGACGTCAAGTCGTTTTTCGAGGCGAAAGAGGTCCCGAACCAGGTCACCGTGTGCACCGGCAAGATTTCCCACCCCGGACACTCTAGCAACCAGCGCGAGGTCGACATCATGAAGAAGTTGGTGCCGGAAAGCGAGTGGAAGAACATCAAGATTACCATAATATCGCCTTCGTGGTACCATTTCCGATACAAGGCCGGGCGAGCATACCCCAAGGACGTGTACGCAAACGACGAGGAATACTTTGAGGATGTTGCAAAGGCATACCAGGAGGAGCTCAAGCTTCTGCATGACCAAGGAATAAGGAACATCCAGATCGACGACCCGAATCTGGCCTACTTCTGCTCCGAGGCCATGTTGGAGGGTTGGGCGAGCGACAGCGACAACGACAAGACGGCCGACGAGATGTTCGATGCATACGTTAAGTTTTACAACAAGTGCTTCCAGAGGCCCGAAGACATGCATCTCGGCATCCACCTGTGCCGTGGAAACTACGTCGGCAGCCGTCACTTCTCCGAGGGCGCCTACGACAAGATCGCAAAGAAGCTCTTCCAGGATCTGAACGTCGACACCTACTACCTCGAGTACGACACTCCCCGCGCCGGTGGATTCGAGCCCTTGAGCCAGCTTCCCAAGAACAAGAACGCAGTATTGGGTGTCGTGACCTCAAAATTCCCCGAGCTGGAAAACAAGGATGAAATGGTTGCCCGCGTCAATCAGGCAGCTGAGTTCGTGGCAAAGGGCACCGGCCAGTCGAAGGAAGAGGCACTGCAGCAGCTATGCGTGAGCCCCCAATGTGGTTTCGCAAGTCACGCCGAAGGCAATTCACTAGGATACGAGGATATGAGGAAGAAGCTCCAATTGGTACGGAGTATTGCAGATGAGCTTTGGCCTGGACAGCCGTAATTGCATTGAATGCTTGTAACGTTACAGATATATATATATAGTACATTGTGGTGATAGGTAGGGACGAGATGCTCGTGCCTTGCGGTTGAAAGTTGAAGCTTGGCCGAATACGCACAGGCATAGGCGGGAGGAGGAGATTGATCTCAACATCAAATCATCGAAATGAAAAGATCCACCCACTGTTCCATGATTCTTGGAAATATCAGGAAGTAGTTATTCCTTCTCAGCCATGTCCTCCTATTTGTCCTTCGTCAAATTGAAAAGTTCACCCACTGTCCCATCGTCCTTGAAAATATCAGGAAGTACTTGGTTCTCCTTGGTCATGTACTCCTTTTTTCCCTCCATCGAACTGATAAGTCCACCTACTAATCCATCGTTCTTCCGGAAATTAGAAGTACTTAATCCTGCTCGGTCATGTCCTCCATTTTTCTCTCCATCGAACGGAAAAATCCACCTACTGTTCCATCGTTCTTCGGAGACCCAGGAAGCACTTGTCACTTATTAATCATGTCCTTCTTCTTTCCCTCTCCCAATTCATCCTTCATTTCCTCCTTCATGGCTGTGGCTATCGCGAGCCAGTCAATCATCGAGCGCTCGTCACGGTGAAGCATAGGATACACCTCCTCGAAGCCCCGAGCCTTGATATGGGCCAGAGTCAAATTGTCAGTGCCAACCGCCACACCGTCGCAGTCCCCCCGTGTATCGGACACTTCAGGACGGATTCTTTCTTGCTGTTGATATCGTTGACAACTGCATTGAGCATTACACCGGCGGCTTTCAAGCTGTCTGAACGGGTGCGGCTGAGCCGGCTAGAGGTCCTCTCATTCGCTTGGAGGAAGCTTGGGATCGTCTGGCCGGGGACATCCAGCCGGATAGGAGCGTTACGTGTGGTGCCAGCTGGAGAGAGGTGAGTATTTGCTATTTTTATTGGCCTACGGTCCATTTACTTAGGAGGCTTGTATGCTGTTCATCCGTCCCGACCCCGCTGGGGACTCGTGAATGACTACCATAAGTAGCCTTCGGGCGATCGTCGCCGATCGCCCCAAAATTTTGATCCCTTCTAGGGATGCTGAGATGTGCTATAGATCTCAGCAACTGAGTTAGTTTCATGATCTCTTCATAACCAACCTGGTTTCCGCTTCACCTTGGTGGTGTCTTCCAAAGGAGCGCGTGGGTTCTGCAGCATTCCCTGCAGCTGCGAAGACGAGGCTACGGCCCGGAAAGGACCAGAAACATCGGTCTGACCTAAGAAGTCTGTGGGACTGCTTGGTCTAGACATAGGCGATCCAGGCGCTGAGTGGGCCAAGTACCAGGCCCGACCGTTGTAGAGGTCTTCGACCTCCTGCCTTGGATGATCTGCCCATCCACCAGGACCCATCTTTTGGGAGGCTGGAGCAGTAGGTTAGCATCATCGATGCTAGCCACGATGGCCTCTAACATAGCATACGTCTACCATCATGACCCAACTCACTCTTCTTCTGGCCGCCGAGTAGCAGATTTTGGATCTCATCTTTCTGGCTTTCGAATGCCACGGGCTCAAGCTTTTTCTGCTCGTTTTCGGTCGTCGTGCGCTGCTGTTCTTCCCAGGCGTGTACCATGCTGCGGTGCAAGGCGGCAATCTGCTCTTCTGGTACCTCTCCAGGTGCGCCAGATGGCGGGCAAGGTGGTGCGTGATCTGCTGTCAGACCCACGACGTGGATGCACTTCTTCGTACCGTGTATGGTGGGCATCACGGGTACGCCGGCGGCGGAATAGAGGTGATGGCCCCGCCACCAATATGCGACGCCCAGCTGGAGTGGGTGCATTCCTTGGATACCTGAGATACGCACATGGATTTGGGAACCGCACGCGCGGTTTGCCTCTTTGCCGCTTGCCCGCTTGCGCCCCATCGTCACGGTCTTGGTGGAGGAGCGCTGTGTCAAGGGAGCGGCAGTAGTCCTAGAGACACGATGGGATTAGGCGGATGTGTGATATGACGGGACGAAGAGGGGTATCGGAAGATACATACACCTCTTGGTGTGCTTAGCGTGTCGTCTTTTGTCGGTTCTGGCGAGGTAGCGTTGAAGGTTAAGGTGTGGAGGTTAAGTACTTTGTGGAAAGAGCCGTCGAAGGCGATAGACAAGTCGCGCAAATGGAGAGGCTTGGCACGTGTCGGGTGAGAGAGTGAGTAAGAACTGGCTGTATCTGGCGGCCGGCGTGGAGGTTAAGTACTTTGTGGGGAGAGTGGTGGAAGGTAATAGACAACTCGCGCAAACGGCGAGGCTTGGCACGGGTTGGGTGAGTGAGCGAGTAAGAACTGGTCGTATCTGGTGGGCGGCGCGGAGGTTAAATACTTTGTGGGGAGAGCGGTGGAAGGTGATAGATACGTGTAATTTGTGCAAACGGGGAGGCCCGGCACGTGTCCGGTGAGTGAATGAGCAAGAGCGCACTGAGGCTCAATATTCAGCGGCCAGAAGCGATGTAATTTCACTTGAAATCACGTCGGATACGTAGTGATAGAACCTGTCTCTGGGAAACAGAGGTCACTGCAAGACTTCTTGCACAAGTCTGCGTACGCCCGTGAAGTCGAGTACCAGTCTATAGGTTGCTAAGATATGTGAATATGGCATATACACTTTTATTTCCACTAGAAACACGTAAATTTTGGAACTATGGTCTGGAAATTTGTGCGGGATTGTATACAATATCATCTTCGTTGTGCGCTTGACGACCTATAACCACCTTGAGCACTTGTCATGTTTGGCTGGCGGACTCCGCTCGTAGTCTGTACGAGCCTAGATTTAGCAAAATACAACTGAAAGTAGACTGAAATGTTGGGTATTTTCATGCTCAGACGAGTAATAGCGCACTGTCAGCCAATACGATATGATGATGGGGAGCGCCTGTATTAGGGATACATTTCACTTTCTCTCAAAGTAAACAATTTATTGGTAGCCTCTATAGCGCTATGTAGATATACAAATGGCGTTTGAAAGTAATAAGAGTAAACGCAGAGGAAACAAGTACATGGCGATAATTGAGGGTCGCTTGTTTTATTCTGGGTACGCCGAAGTGAAAGTAACAACTGGTAATAATCTACACAGATGTTTTTCTGTACTTGGATTTTAAAGTCCCTATATAGATTATCTGGATAGAGATTCTTCCGTCAAATCAAACAAAAACGCAAGTTCTTTGAGCCGGCACTTCGAAGTGGCTTTTAGTTTTTGACTTTTTTGGCACAGTGGGATAGTGGGGGATGTTTATGGGTGGATGAGAGGGTGCTGCGGTTCGAATCAGGGCTGCGGAGTGGCGCATATGACAGAATATGGCTCTTCACTTTTTCATGGTATGACAGAGAACTGAATCAAGTCCTTTCACTTTTTTGGGGGTTTCCTCAGTACAAGCCCTGTCCTCAGATCACATTGCAGATTTTACGCGCAGTTTCCTCTCAACTCTATCACTGAGTATTACAAGTGCTTTCTGCAGTCGCAAATGCGTAATCACGGTAGCTGTAGTCTCCACCAGCATCGCGACCGAGAGAAGTGCTAAATTCCTAAAGTGGTAAGAACACAGACCGAGCTCCCAACTTATTGTTTATACCATGAATTCTAGAGCGCACTCTAGTTGCGATGAAGTCAATTGCGACACTTCCACGCTATACTTTAAGTTGCTGTGAACTTAGGGTGCAAAGTAATGTAGGTAGTGAATCGCACGAGTGTCGACGAAGCGATCTAAAGACTACTGCTGAGCGAGCGATTACCTAACCTGAGGCATCCAGGCTATGTAGATCCACACGACTATGAAGTAGCCAAGATATACACGGCCGTACCTACATTATGTATGTGCATGGATTACGCTTGTGTCCAACCAAAATGCTTCTATGTTCTCCGACACTAGCACTATATAAGAGCATTCGTAGGAATAGCGCGCATTGTCTCCAACACAGCCAATCAGAACCACCTTATAATCTCCGCTACACCACTTCTCAAATCTTATACCAAGATGTCACTCCAACTTGATTAATCAGAATAGCGCTGTCCAGAAGGTGTCACCACTTCAAGAGTTAGTAAGATAGTCGCGAAACAGTGGGACACACAAGGCCGAAGAGGCGAAGCAGAAGAGTACAAATACAGCCAACATCAAGCTTGGAACGAAGTAGTAAATCAATCGATATCAACAGCGTCATCTTTGGAGAAGCATACCAATACAAATCCCTCTGCCCCAGATCTATCTATCCTCCAATCTTTCCCATACCACTCACCACCATGCTCCTCCTCATCGCCGGCATCACAGGCCACGTCGGCCAACACCTCGCGCGCCACGCCCTCGCCAAAGGCCTCACCGTCCGCGGTCTCGGCCGCTCCCCCGAGAAACTCGATCCCACCATCAAACTCGAATCCTTCATCCAATCCCAATCCTACTACGACGTGCCCGCCCTCGATGCCGCCGTCAAAGGCGTCGACGCCATCATCGTCGCCTACCTGGGGACCCCCGAGCTCGCCGTCGACGGGCACCTCCTGCTTCTCCGCGCCGCAGAGCGAGCCGGCGTCCGCATCTTCCACGCTGCGACGTGGTGCTATGATTTCCGCAAGACGGCTCTCCTGGAGCACGAGAGTTACGACCCGTTTGTGATGTTTCGGCGGACGGCTGAGTTGTCCAGTCCGATCAAGCCGATCTACGTGCTTACGGGCGTGCTGGCGGAGGTGTTGTTTGGGATTGAGGGGCGTGCGGATTTCAGCCCGAAGAGTGGTGGGATTTTTGATGCGGGGGAGAAGCGGTTCGAGTATTATGGGACGGGGAGGAGAAGTATCAGTGGACGACGGAGGAGGATGCTGCAAAGTTCAGTATTGAGTTGATTATGTCGGAGGAGGCGAGGTCGGGGAATGGCGGTTTTTTCACCGCGTGGTCGGGCGAGCATAGTGTGTTGGAGATAGCGGAGGTGTATGAGAAGGTACGGGGTAGGCCGATTGGATTGAAGAAGATGGGGACGTTGGAGGATCTTGAAAAGAAGGCGTTGAAAGGTAGGGCGGAGAGTACGCCAGCGGGCTTTTGGGGTTATATTGGAGCGTTTTATCAGCTGTTTACCATCAACAAGCGGTGGGTGCTGACTGGTGAGAACATGTTTCCGCATGTGGAAAGGACAAGCTTGGAGGATTTCTTCAGGAACTCGAACGTGTAAGAGTTGTTCATGGTTAGGAGCTGCCTCAACAATAGAATTATTCAAAATTCTAGTAGGCTATGTCAACTAGAAAGTAATAAGCGCCAGTACCTATCCCCAATGTAGCGGCAGTTCTTTGCCCACAATCAATTCCTACTCCCTCACTCATCCTGCCGCATTCCCTCCTCCATTATCCACAGGCGCCCTGTTGGCCTCCTCCCTCAGCCTCTCTCTAACCCTCACCAACGCCTTTCCCAGCAAATTTTCTCCCCATCTCACCCTATTCTGATCCGCATTACTCTCCGAATACCCTATACCCCACACCCGATCCATAGCACTCGCCTCAACCAGCTCTCGGTTACCCGTGCCCAACAGCATAGCCCTCAAATTCTCAGCGTCTTCCGAGATGGTAAACTTGTGGTAGTTGCCTTCTTCCACAATGGAGCTCTTATCTGTGTGATTTGTATGAGCACACTGTCAAGAAAATTGCAAGGCAAGAAAAGAGAAGAAAAGCAAAAAACAACTCACGCGCATCCCAAACCCCCTCATCGAACCCCTCCACCAACCGACCTAGCGCTTTCTGTTTCCGCGGATTTGTCTCAGCGAAGACCTTTTGTGCGTTTTTCTGTATAAGCTGCGTTAACACCAACAACCATATTGTCTTCCCAAGAAAAAAATAGGATGTAACAGGATGTATCTCACCTCATCACCAAACAACCTCGCCTTCTTCACCATCATCCACATTTCTGCTGAGGTGTACACCTCTCCTTCCCACGTCCAGGGGCTCCAGAACCATTGGCCCAGGTATCCGTGTCCCTTTTCTGGTTTCCAGAAGTAGACCGGGCCGGTCTTTTGTTGGGGCGCCATTGTGAAGTGTCTTGTGCTGGTGGCTGGGATTAGGGTCGATGTTATTACAGGGCTGAAGCCTGGGAACCAGGAATATTCTGATGGTATGTGTGGATGTTGGGGAGTAGATTTGCGTGTGTAAAGGAAGGAATTTAATGTCTGGAGTTGTGGATGTATATGTAGGGCTGGGTTGTGACTCGTACCTGCTGCGCCTTCCTTGGTGCCTTGTTTGTCCGGCTCAGTTCCGAACCAGTAACCGCCGTTTGGAAATAAAAATGTTCTTTGCTACTCCCTCAACGGTATTCCTCGCCCTATTATTATTATTTTTTTCTGCTGCCGATTTTAGAATTTTATAGCACGTCTTTGTAGACTAGTAAATCTATTGCATTGAATTCGCCAAAAAGTTGCTATCGCTACGATCTAGTCAGCCACGACAACGCATAGAAATCGCATAGGCGGACTCGCTCTGTGCGAGGAACGCTCGAGGCTCGAGGCTGAGCGACAGCCACAGTCCGCCTGAATAGGCAGCAGCGCGCCCTTTACACCCATGCCAACCAAGCCCTCGAGAATGGCAATGTGGAGTCGAAACTAGGGAAGATCTCCATGAGTCATCTCAACAGTGCACGCAAAATGGTCAGCTCTCCAGTCATCAAATCACCTCTGTACATCCCAAAAACGCTTCAGCATTCAAGACATCTAGTCAAGGGTATGTATGTGTCTCCTCCCCCTTCCTCCCCTCACTAACGAGTAGTCCGAGAAAAAGCCTTTTCAAGCCGCCCTGCGTGCTTCGATGCAGAGTGGCAAGATCGACACAACGACGCAGCCCACCCATCTACTCCCGCTGCACAGAACATTAACTTATCGACATTTGCGTTCCGACCCTAGATGTATTACATGAAATGGAAGTTTTTCCCTTCCGGAGTATAGAACGGTTTGGTTTGGAAAGCACATTCGTGTCGCGCTTACAGCACACCCTCGATGCCCTGCGATAGGCGCTCCTCCATCGCCTTGATGAGAATCGGGGGCACGGCTTCGTCTGTGGCGCGGATGGTGATGCGGAACATCTACGCTGGTTAGCCATGACAGCGGAGAGAAAGAGGGCGTAACGTACCTGAGTGTCTAGGTTCGGCTCCAACCTGAGCAGACACCCGAATTTTCCATCCGTCGTGTGAAGAACCGTGGCACCAACCATGTTCTTCGGATTTGGATCGACGCCATCTAGGATTCCCCACTTGAATCCTTGGACCACCCTTCTCACAAAATCCATACTCATCGTGCGGTTCTTGTTAACTAATCCGAAAATACGCTGTGCTTCTCGCGGCGCTCCGCCAATCTGCTTCCATCGCTTGAAGAAATCCTCCGCACTGAGCTCGGCTGCGTCCATGTATTTGTGCAGATACACGGGTAGCTGCAGTGTGAGGGCTTGGAGCGCACCAGCGAGGTACGATATGCGAATGGTAGGTGGGTGCTCGAACACGTTCTTAGCCTCGAACATGATCGTCTGCTGTGTCTGGCCGTCTGGCGGAATGGACGTCTCGGGCAAACCCTTGATATCTGTTTTGAGGGTTTCCGATGACCTGTTGTCCAGGGTAGTCGTGAAGGAGCCCATGGGGAAAGAAGACCTATTGGCAAAGTAGAAAATGAGACAGCCAAGCTGTCCGCGATATTCTGTGCGTAGGCCAATCTGAATTTGTGCATCCTCGTACAGTACGCCTTCAGGTCGGAGTAACAAGCGGTAATAACCAGTTTCCCAATCAGGGCTCAGATGTGCAGCGCTTGCGAGGTTCGGTGCCTTGAGAACCTTGTTCGTATCGATGCTCATATCAAGCCCAGCAAGATCGTCCGAGAGCGAATTGATACCGTTTGACCCGTTTGTCGTGCCTGCATTGCTCTTCGGTGCAGCGTTTGTAAAACTCCTCTTCAATCCAGTGGGTTGGTGTGCAAGACTGAATTCCTTCGCGTCCTTGTTCGCGTCCTTTCCTCCTACCACCCATGTGCGCTTGTCACTCGTGGTGGCATGTTTCTGATGTAGTCGGGAGAGCAAAGCAGATGTCCGCTCTGGGAAAGGAGGCATCTCGTCGCATACGGTTCGCAGAAGGTCATCTGTCGGCATAGAGGCCAGTGCAAGGTATTCACATGCTCGTTGCTGCAGTTCCGAGTCCAGCGAATGACTGTATGCTCGGAAAGTTTGCAGCAGCTGAGGTTTGATCTCCGGGAACAGGTTCACGAACTTCACGAAACATGAGAGTATTATCGCTCTCGTGCTAGATGAGCAGCCCCGCATCTTACCATTCAACGCCATGAATTGCTCAATCGGACTACAACCCTTGTTGTCTGCAATCAAATGACCAAATTCTCCAAGTAGATAGCCTCCAATCTTGACGAGGGTTTCATGGCAGTCGGATTTGACGTACTGCAGGATGTTCTGCGCAGCATAGATCTGAAGCTCTTCGTTGTTGGTAACGATTTGCGTGACACGCTGCCAGACTTCATCGCTGACATGGTCTCCAGCCATGGAAATGAGTCGAAGTGATATGTCGACATACCACTGCACGTCGGTCGCGTACTTCTCGGTCAAAATCGCAATCTTGAGAACCATCTCTTCCCGTATAGCGTAGTCGGCAGATTGGAGATAGCGGAGAAGTTCTTGCACAATGGCCTGCGCGTTTGTCGTATCGCACATGCTGTAAAGAAGATCCAATCCCTGTCGACGCACACTGATATCCCTGTCTCTCAGAGATCCAATGATAATCGATTGGTGCTTCTTGATGGGATCGAGCGTCTCTGCTCGAGCAGCCAAATGTGTCATTGCTTCCAGACCAAGATACCGAACGTTTGTTTCCCGCGACGCGATGAACTTTCCTAGTCGCTGTGAGATTTGAATCATTAATGCCTCTTCAGTATCCAGATGAATGATCACATTGATGGCCTCGAACAATACAGCGTTTTGCGCGTTGTTTTGTTGTACGTTTTTGGGCATTTCGAGCGCGGAGTCCATCACTTTTTGAAGTGTTTCGCGAATGAGCTTCACGACATGCGAATCCTCTGTAAGACGGGTCAGTATACGGCTCAATGACGGGGTGAGTACCACATACCTGGAGGTGGGTAGTACTGCAGCAGTCTCAACAGTTTGACCTGTATCCAGGGACACGGCACTTTGTAGTAGTAGTACCCTTCGGCACACTCGCCATCGACGACTATTCTCTTGAGCCTATTCGCCGCCTTCACATAGCTGCCCTTGTACTGCTCTTGGTTATCCTGAACCAGGGCCATGACCAAGGATGTGACAGAAAGCGCAACACCCATGTCAGGGTCGTCCATGAGTGATATTATTCGTTCCGCCCATTCGTTCTGCACGATGTTCGGGTACTTGCGGTACAATCGCAGGAGCGTAAGCGCCGCCTTCTTCTTTACGAAAGCTTTTGATGCTCTGTCCATGTCAGCGTTCGAATCCCCATGGCCGTGGCCAGACTAACGGTGAGATCAGCAGTCGGTGCACGTCTCCGCTGAGCGCTTCTCCCATTTCTTTGCCGCCCACATTCGCAATCGCATGCAAAGCCAAGCAATTGTTCAGCTCATTGTGATCCAGCAGATCTTTCCTTATGCTGTTGACCACCAGATGCAGCAGCTCGTGCTCTTCATGCAGGAACAGGGTCACGGCGAGATATCCAATTTGCTTCTCGGAATATTTGGTAGCCGAAATCAGATTCACCGCCTCAAGATGGCCGAAGTCGACATTCCATCCCAGGATGTATATGTACAGCAGCTTGCAGACGTATTTCTTCTTCTGGTAGCCATTGAGGCCACCGTCCCTGAACTTTTGCCGTATATTCGCCAATTCCTTGTTTATGCGCTTTTCCTCCAGCTCTCGTGCTCGCGCGTTCCTCAGGTCGGCGATGAACGAGACCAGACCTCGCATGGTGGGAACATTGCCAGAGTTGTTCCGGCTGAACAGGCTCCCGCCACCAGATCCGGAGGCCATTTTTGATCGCGTACGAAGCTCGAGGGCAGGCGACTACGGTTGGTGAAGCAGGCAAACGGGAGGGGGCCGAGTCGGCTGGGCGTGGTGGCTAGACTACTCGAAGGGTCGAGGGGGTGTGTGCGACGGTGTGGGGCAAGCGAAAGGGGGCGGTTGAGCAAAAGACTCGTCTCTTGCCATTCAGCGATGACGCGCAGTGGTCAGCGAGGAAACACAAGCATCAGAAAGTGCAGGGAAGGGCACGCTGCAGGTTGGCAGCCGGGGTGCGGCTACATGCGTCCTGCGGAGGGAGCGGGAGAGCCGTGGTGGAGAGCGCTCGAGAAGTGCCAAGGCGCGGTCCAAGCTTCCCCTAAACTCCGTTGGTGCTTCCGCGCTGCTGGTGCGGTGCGTCGGCTGGCCGTTGGACTCACACCCTCAGTCAGGGCTGATTAATGCAATCATCACAGCATCATTAGACTACTCAGAAAATATGTTCTTGATGCTCATTTCATTCTCAGACGCCGTGTCCGTCCTGCCATGGTATATGTAGGTATCGTTCCTATCAAACACAACCCCCAAAGAGCCACCCCCATTGATCGATTAACGCCTTATACACCCAATGCATGCTTCCCTGTACATATGTATCCCATCCCATTCTCCTAATATCTAGTCTCCAGACCTAGTTCTTCTTCGTCGTGAAGTCGGTCTCAAGGTTGCTCGTGCCGTTATCCGACGAACGGCCGCACGTGCAGCTGTCCTGGGCGCGCTTTCCGCAAGCACAGGTGGAAGTGGGGAGCTTGTTCTCGGTAGCAGCCTTGTCGCAAGCTACGGGTGACTAGGTTAGCACGTGATACTTCCGAGGCCCTTGGGTTGGTGTATGGTGGGAACCTACTGCATTGAAGGGCGGGCTGCTTTCCACAGCTGCAGGTGGCCTCCTTGGCACAAAGGCACTCGCCGTTGTTACGTCCTGGAGATGCATTAGCATGTAGCTTCAAGATGTACCGGTCAGGCGTGGTGACGTACCGCAGCAAGTCATCTTGAAGTTGGGTAGAAGTGGTGGATTTGGTGGGTTTGATATTGTTTGGTGAATGGTGAGATAATCAGTTGATTGTTGTGAGTACTTGATGCTGTGTATGAAGAGAATAGACAGAGCAAAGGAGAGCGTAGGCTTATATACGCATGGTGGTCTGTTACTCTTGCTCTGCTATGCTCTCATCGAACAGAGCCTCGCTGACGTAAAGAGCAGCTCCGACCAATCACAGGCGACGTGATTACGCGACACGTGATGCGTAATTCGCCGCTCTCAACCTTCAGTGCAAATACGAGGGGCCCGATTCGCTGAGACGTGTCACAGTTTTCGGGAATGTGGTTCGACTTGTATTTCCAGACCTGCAGATTGGCCGCCTGATGCGGAATTGCATCTAGGCAGAGACGCTGTGCAGCATAGGGGTCCGTCCACGAGTGGGGTGACACTTTTTCAATTGCCGGAGCGCCCAGTTCCGTGGTGAACACGCTCATGTACATACACTAGTAGACTATCTATATGCTATGCTTGTCAGTCTTGAATCATGAGCTTGCTCAGCTCTTGTTGCAAGCCTTCGACTTCGCTTCTCAAAGACGCGTCCATTCCATCGCCGCCATTTGTCGACAGACCATGCAGCAGCACAACCGCATTCTGATAGTCCCTGCCTGCACTCTCATCACTCTTCTGTGTCTTCGAGTCGCCCTTCTGCTCTCCCGCAAATTCCTTGATAGCACCAAGTAACCCAGCATCAAACTTCAACTCATCAATGACACACGCCGCACCCTCTGGTGTCTGTGCCATGAGTCCCAGCCCCAGAAGCCCCTCGGATCGCGCATCCGCGTAGAATCGTTGTGTAACGAGTCTAGCAACAGGCCGTGCGACTGCCGGGACGCTGAAGAACTGACGGGCAATTGCCTCCATGGCGCCCTCTGATGTTGGGCGCCGGATATATCGCAGTATAGCGACAAGTGTTCGACCGAGCTCGATCATAGCGTTCTTCATTGTCGTGCTGGGCAATGGCGCCGACGGTGTCAGAGCCTGTCTTACGACATGGTGAAGATACACGGGGTTCCCGGGAAATGGAACATCCGGTAGCGGCGCCAGCATGATGTTCGCCGGAAGACCGCGGCATACAACGGTCTCGATATTAGGCAAACAGTTCGTGACCAGCTTGCATAGCATTGCTGCTCCTTCGCCGCGGACTGAAGGATCTTGGTTGCTAAGAAGATGACAACAAGTTTCGATTAGGCCAGCAGATCCTAGTATCGGTCGATTGCGCTCTGGGAAGGTGAGATGGCGCATGAAGCCAGAAGCTGCGTACAGCAGTGCTTGTTCATTGCGAGTTGCAAGAATCCTGATCAGCGGGGTGTGCATCTCCTTCTTTTGAACCATTTCGGTGCAGACCTGGTCAGATGTCGCGAGATTCCCGAGCATTACGCAGGCGCACACCTGAGATGGTGTGGCTTCGCGCTGGATGAGTTTCGCCTCGAGAGTTCGAACAATGCGCGATTCAAGCGTGAAATTCTGAACAAAAGCATCCGATGCTGACAGTGCTGAGACGCAGTTGACGAGGCGGACCATGAGAGTGATGGGTATATCGTCAGAAGAAGTCTCGTTCGGATTGTTCTGCGTGCTCAGTTCTTGCATTACCAATTCGAGCTCTTCTTTCGTCAATTCATTAAGCTCAAAGTCAAGCAACAGCTGGAGCAGCTTCTCCATGGCTTCAGGCGTAGCGGCCTTTTGTTGGAATTCCGGATCCTGCAGGTAGTGGACGAGGAGGGCGACGTAATCTTGACAGTGATCCTCATCATATTGTACTGTGGTTTCTAAGATATCTTCAAAAACTGTCAATGAGGTACCGTCGTTCAGTTGCGTAGATGTGAGATTCTCAGTTGTTCTGTTCAAGATGGTCATGGCAAAATCCACGGCTTCTTCTGAAATAGCACCTTCGGTGAACAACCGTGATATAGTGCTGTCGAGTCTGGCCTCGGCTGCTCGCACATTTGCAGGTTCTCTCTGGTCAGCACATGATGGCAGATTTCAGTTACACGACGCTTACCAAAGTCCTGGCCAAGATTGTAGAGCACCGCCAGTGCTGTCTTTCTCAGCTCGTCCTCTGCAAGGCAATCCGTGATTTTTGTGAAGTGGGGTAAGACCGCTTCACGATTAGTATCTAAAGGACAAGTGTTAGTCAAAGCCATCAGCAAGGAAGGTCCTACTTACCGTTATATGCGATTGAATTACCTATTACTCGTAGGTACTGGTTATTTAAAGTATGAAGCTCATTACACTCAGTCGAAGAATTGAGATTATGCAAAACCCCCGCGAGGATGCCATGATCCCGGAATGCGTCCTGCCACACACCTGGAATTGTTAATTTGCATTTCTGACACCAGCATAAATTTTTTCGTACGGATTTCGTCCCATTGTTTTCCTGCTGCGGTTCCCAACAGTTGCACTGCCTTCACGTTGGACTCGTTCTTCGCTTCGTCTAGGTTACCTAGCCAGGAAGCTATGTAGGCAAGATCATCTTGTTTAGCTTGAGGTCCTTCTTCCAGATACTTCTCCAAATCCACTACGAGTTGTTGGGGATCATCGCTGAATCGAGCCATTTTCGTCTAAATATCGAGTATGGGGTCTGAGATAGTGCTTCGGTAGGCGTCGAATTTTAGCCAGCTCTTCACACCCAACGTTGCATGTCTAGGTAGCGAGCCTAGTCTGGATCCAGGATAACTGTTTGGAACACTGTTTGCCTAAACCTTGCCGGCCTAGAACAGGCGCTCATGCATGAATGCCTTATCGTGCCTCGGTGCGTCCGTGGTCGTAGGGGTCTCTAGTTAGTTGGTGTTGCATTCGGGCAAGATCTTCTCAGCTCGAACAACCAGAGGCGGAAAAAGAAACAAAAAAATCAGATCCTGCTCCTCGGACGTAAGCCTACCTATTCAACGGCAATTAATGATTACCATTCCTGGTACCTCGCCGATCTTTTTGGGCCTCCCGCATCGCTTGAGGCACGGGCCAGTTCAGAGGGGGACAGGGATGTGCTCTTGGCACGTCTTCTGAAATGTGGCAGGGCCGATTTACCAACATCAAGGGACCCAGAACTGTTACCACGAAGCTTATTAGGACCAGCCAATCTAATTCTCGCCCTGAATACTTCTCCCACCGCCAATATGACGCGCGCTCAGCAGACTATTTCCATTGCGCTCCTCTTCACATCTGTAAGCAGCCTCTCGGACCCTATCCTTGTTGAGCATGCTTCTAACTCACGTAGCTTTACCTGGCAGTTTTCATGGAGGTAGTTTCCTTCCCCGAGAAGATCCAAAAGGAAATTGTCCCCGTTGTAAGCTCCAGCGCCCCCCAGGGGCCCTTTACGTACTTACCACTCCACAGCTCCCGTTCTGGGCCCTCGTATCATTCGGCGCATACCTCCTCTTCAAGCTCGGCTGGGGTGTCTTCACCTTCAACGACGTCCCCGAAGCACACAAGGAATTGATGGCACAGATCCAGGAAGCACGCACCGAGCTGCGCGCTAAGGGTGTAGACGTTGGTTCTGACTAGGCTCACCATCGTGTCGGAGTCTACGACGGTGCAGGGGCATACAAGGGGCATACAACATCTTGGCGTACGGGGTGGGAGGGGAGCTACGGGCTATGTATTTGGGAAAGAACGGTTGATATCACGGAATTGGAGTTATGTACGACAGATTCTATGTGGCTGTCGCGGCACGCTCCAACTTTTGCTTCTCCTTCAGCTTCTTCTCCGTGCGCATAAACTCCCTTATTCCAACGGGTATATCGTCGAACAACGCATCTTGTTTCGCAGGTGGTGTCCAGTTCGTCTCGCTACCTCCGCCATCGTCGTCCATGCTCGTCGCCACATGTGAGGGCGCGTCCTTGCTCGTCACCATGGTGCCAGCCACCTGGCCGCTTTCTCTTTGCGCTTGTATTTTTGTGCGAGCTTCTGCGCTCTTGGCTGCCCACTCCTCCATCTCGTCTCGGTACAGATCCCAGACGCAGTTCACACATCCGGACATGCAACAATTGTCTGGTTCTGCAGGCTTCGGCGGGACAAGGACGCCAGCGACTTCATATGACGCCGCTTCGATTTCCTTCTTGCGTTCAATCGGTCCCCCGAGTTTTGATCCGAAGAGAAGTCGCGCCTTTGGGGCTGTCTCTTCTTGGTCTGTTTCGGAGAGCGATTCGGACGGTGGCGGCGTAGGAGAAGTATGAGTTGCGGGCTGGACCTCGGCTCGGGGTTTCGAGAGGAGCTCTGAAGGTTTATTTACTCAGTCTATAGAACTAATACATGTCTGTTCCAGGAACTTACCCGCGTAGAAGCCATGGATGGGCCTCGCTTGCTCTCCCGGGGGCGCAATGTAGCCTTTGAAGCGACGTTGTATCCGGTCGCTATTCTGCAAGCCCGCTCTTCGCGTATTAGAAATCCTTAAGCCTCCTATTTGCGTCCGACAGCACAGTGTGCAGAGACCATGTCGCATTGAGAGCGGGCGAACAAAGACGGCAAGCTGCTCCATGGCGGCGGTGTGTATTACAAGCCCAGTTACCGTGCTGTTCTTATTAAACAATCCATGTGAATGCGCTCTTGAAGTTCGGTCCTCTGCTGTGTTCTGTGGCGCACGGAAAGTTCAGCAATGACGAAGAATGAATGGAGCTCGGGCATGAGATCATTTTGCGCCCGCTCTGGCGGTTATCGGCTGCACCTGCTTGATCCCTGCTCCCCGCGAACGCCGCAACAACACCACGCGACACGCGCCGAGACATTCACTACGCGCAGCGAACGCTCTGACAACCTGGGGACAACAGCCGCCGATGGTATCCGTCCCGACACGCTTCTTCCGCAACGCGTAATCGGCGATCAATTGCAGCCCAAACCGACAGGAGGCGGGCTATCGCGCATCACCGGCAGCCATGGACGAGCCAGCAAGAAAGAGGAGGAAGACATCCTCACCGGGAGGAGATGAAGGGCGCACCAGTCCTTTGAAGCAACCGCCGCGACGCATGTCACTTTCTTCCCGCTCCCAAATCCCTCGCGAAGACCGGCAAACAAGCCCTCTGAAACAGCCACCTCGTCGATTCTCCTTGTCGCCCTCCAAACGCGTGCCCGACAGACCCCCAAGCCCCCTCAAGGATCCGCCGCGTAGGCCGCCGCGTAGACCATCATTCGCATCTCCCACAAAAGCCAGCCTCGCCCGCGATTATCCAGACCTTCTGCAGCGCCCAAAACCATCCGACCTGCCAGCTGCTGATGGGCGCGCAGATATGCTTGCACGCGGGAAGGAAGCGCGCGCCTTTATACTGGGGGAGAAGGCTCGTGATTCACAGGCTGGAGGAGAGAGCATTACGAGGGACGAGGCTGTTGCTGGAGCGCAATTACCACCCGCGCCGGTACCCAGGCAAAGCATCACTCCTCGGGCACAAAGAACCAAAGCACATGTACCGAGCACGGAGGCGGAGCTGGAGGCGGATGGGAATGAGGAGGCGGCGGATCTGCCGACAACGCCATCCCAAAGAACTGCGGAGGAACAATACACGCCCCGTCCAGGCCTTTTTTCGTCCCCGAGTAAGCGGCCGCCCCGCTTAAAGAAGACTCCAACACAATCTTCTCTACATAAGGAACCTTTTTCGGTAGAACAAACTGAGCCAGGTCTCACACTGAATGAACCGCCTCAAAATATTGAAGATGATGCCCAATCAAAGAAGCAGGGGAAACAGCAACCACCGGATCCCATGGTGGAGGAGAAAAAGCGCGAGAAGGCGCGTTTAGAAAAAGAGTTGCAAGATCTTGAGGAGCAAGTCTCGCGCTTTACTAAAGAAATATCCAAGCATCAAACCGAGACCTCATCTGCATTGTCCTCACGAGAAGAACGAGAAACCCTCGTCAATCTCATCAGCAGCCTCGATGATTCCGAAAAAGAGACCGAGCAATCCTACCAGCCCATCTCTACGCTACTTTCCTCCTTCCTCCCCTTCTCGACTCGCAGGATTGCGCCACCTGAGCCAACATCCCAAAAACAGGTCCCATCGCACCGCCCACTTGAGCTCGACGATCCTCTCCCATACCTACAGATGTTCACATCCTTCACATTCAGTACAAAACTGAGCATACCCCACGGACAGAACTCGCATTCAAACCGCGTCCACCAGAAACACGTAATCGACATCACGGGTCCGCAAAGCCTCCTCACAGCGCAGCTCGCCATCACAATCGACACCCTGACCAACACGACCCTCGACCTGGAACTAATCCACATATCCCACTGGGCAGAGCGCGAGCTCGGTGCGTTTGTCCGCGCAAAAGCCCTCTCGCAGGATCTGGGAAACGCGTGCTGGGCGGTGGACTCGTATTGGACCCTCGCAAAGAAACGTGCGGAGTACTGGCACAGGTGCAAAGTTGCGTTTCCGCACCTCATACCCGGGCGAGGCCGGGACAATACGGAGAGTGTCGATAAAACAGGGCGTGTCGAACCAGGGAAACCTCTATCGCGGAAAGAGCTGAACCGCAACCTTGGAGAGGACGTCTTGGTCTTGGAGGACAAACACGTAGTGCTGAGCATCAGCTGGAAGATTTCATTCGACTGGACAGGCGAAGCTGAGTCCGACATCGGCGTGGTGTCTGCCGTGCCGCGAGTTTGTAAGTGCGCAATTTGTTTTCCCGCTTTGTGAACCCTTTGAGTTGCGAGTCCTTTCTAACAGTGCGCAGGGCAAGAGGCGGATGGCAGTGATGGCTTGAAGAAGATACCCGAGACGTTCGAGGCCCTTGTGCAGAGTAAGGGTGTTTTTGCGGCGACTAGGACGATGGTTGCGTTGTTGTTTTCTGAGTGATGCTGTGGAGGTGGTGGCGTTGTGTGATACCCCGGAGAGGCGAAAGTGATATGGGAGGCTATTATTGCTTAAGGTAGATGATGGATTGTAATGATCAACGTGTACCAGTTAAGTTCAAATCATCACTGTGTGGTGCATAGATTACGAATTTCTGGTGAGAGCATTGCACATATAAGAATCACACAAAGTCCACACACCATTGCAGCATCAAAACTATAATCTTACAAGGACTACCTAAGAATGCTTTGTTGCGGTCCCATATCCCGCTAAAAAAATTATACACTGAAATTACCAAGAGAAAATCCACTATATGTAGGATCAGGGACTGGGTATACTGCAAATCAAATCGGAAATGTGCTCCTGAAATCCTGAAAGATGTTTCACCATGGCGCCTTCCTTCTGCACTCCAATATTATCCAATTAAAACGCGTGTATGCCGTCTTCCCCTCCTTGTGTATTTGTGCGCGAACGATTCGTAATTATAATGAGCAGAGCGGTGGCTCGGTTGCCTAAAGCGACTACTGCGCATGCAAGACCAGAAATTAGGGGGTCCAGCCTCATGATAATTCCCCAGAGGCTTCAGACTGAGCCATCTCAGATGCCCGCTCATGGCCGGTGCCGCTCTGACGATGAACCCGGCAAACACTTCGCTTGTCCAGAACCGTCTTCTTGCCGTCAACAACGTAGTGGATATCAGTGACACGACGGTGGCTAGTCCACTGCTTTTCCAGTACTTGCCGCAAAAGGTGGAGCGCCAGAAATCGCCCCTGGCGGAACGCCTCGTTCGGGATCCAGCATGCCATCGCCGTCCCCTCAGGGGTTTCCGAGCTGGTATCCACGCTCTGAAATGCCTCTTGCGACCAGTTGATTTCTCCGCTTTTCGTAGGAGATATCGCGGCGCCGATGAAGGCGAAGTACTCGTTCCATTTTCCATCGGGGGTAATCTTCACGCGGATGAAGCGCGACCAGCATACACTGAAGACGTGGTCCCTGAAGATACCGATGGTTACTTCGTCTCCATTGCGGCGTATTACGATGTTGAAGGCGCCTTGGGTGGAATACTGCGGTCGATACCACCACTCCACGATAGTTTTGGTCTCGTCGAGAAAGGCATCTAGAGCCGATGGGTGGGACTCGAACAGGAGCGTTGCTACAACATCGCATAAGCGAGGATGAACATAGTGCAAAATGAATTGCCCTTTGATATCCCAATCCGGCTCAAGGAGGGTCTTCCAGTCGATTATGTGCATTTTGCTTGTTTCTGCATTGCTCGGTAGGCCGGGGTATAAGTCCACGAAAACCTTTCGTGTCTCCCGATCATGAGTGTCTTCTTCCTCAGGATATATTGTGGCAGATCCTTCAATCGCCTTCAAAGCTGCAATGTCGAGCGCTGATGCCTGGTAGAGCTGTCTGAATTGGAGCTTGTGGTCTTCTTGAAGCTCTATATCACGCTCTGCGCTCGGCCAACCCCAATGAGATAGGTTCTTTGGCCAGGGACGGGCAGCCAACGAGCGAGATGTGCCTTCATAGCCTGCGTCGAAGCGATCAGTCTCTGAAGAGTCGGATGTCGTTGGAGATGTCTCCACGCGGCGACTTTTTCCGCTTCTAGTCGACAATGGGGCTTCCACTTCGTCTGTCAGATGCTGCTCGGCTGCATGAGTGTTGGCACGGTAGCTTTGGATGCCGACATTCCAATCATCTTCTTCATTGTCGTAGTCCGCCCAGTTGTTACCGCTCTTCGACTGGTATAAACTTGTGGTAGGGGCGACGGTTCCTTCTTCCACGAGATCTTGGTCTGCGAGCGAGATTTCTTCTTCGGACGCATACTCCCAATCCTGATCATCTCCTTCGATCTCACAGTAGTCCTGCTCGATTCCTTCCATTGTACCCTGGTGGGCTTCATGCCGATGACCACTCACACTCGGCTGCCAGTCGTCGTCTTCGTCAGCCCAGTCGGTGCCGCTGATAGACTTGTACAAGTGCGAAGGGCGGGCAATGACTTCGTAGTGTTCATTGCTTTCCGAGTTGACTGGACTTTGCCTCCCGCTGTCATACTCATCATCGCTCTGATCATCTGGCAGATCCGGTGTATAGCGCTGCGAAGCGGGTGATATCGACAGTTCCGAGGCTGAGTCCTTGAGAGCAATGCTTCGTATGTCGCTATAATCGTTAGCATCTTATTTGCTCTCCTTGTCCACTTGAAGGTTTAGTTTACTTACGCAGCAGAGTCTGTGTTGTCGTCACTAGCTGGATCCCTACCGAGCTTGGTGCTATCCTCTTCAAGATGCGCATCTCCATCGTGCAATTCATCATTCTTGTGTTGATTCCCACCTGTTTGGCTCTCTTTTGGGACGCTCGTTGAAGGCTTCTTGAATTCTGCCGGCCCCCTAATAGCGGCGTCGCCCAAAAACTCGACATCGTTTCTACCGAAAAGCTCTGACAGCTTTGGAGGTTGTGAGCTCTGTTTCGAGCCAGAGCGGCGGACCTGTGCATCGGACTGTATGGCTGACTGTCAGTATGTATATACTACTATAATGTGTAGGCACGGGTAGATGCATACCGGGTTCTTGAGCGTCCATTGTGCAAACGGGTAAAGAGCATCTTCTTTTGCTTGCTCAACAGTAGCTCCATAGGTGGTGCTGTTAGGCGAATTAGATCCTATGGCCTTTGGCGTGGAAGTAGACGAAGCGTTGGCGGAAGCCTGCTGCTTCTTCTTGCCAAAAAGCCGTGAGAAGAATCCCATTTTTTCAAGAAATGGCAAGTCAGTGAAGGTTCTGGAAGATTCAAATGAAGAAAAGCTGAGAAATTGTTCTTTTATTCCGGTGGCAGAGGATAGGGTCGAACAATGTGAGTAGCGGGGCACAGAGGTGGGTTATATAAAGAACTCGAGGGTGTGTTTTGATCAAACACGGTTCACAGTAAACGTGCCAAAAATCTCGGTGCCTGATCGAGTTGTTTGTAGCACTTTCAAGTGGCTATAGGTTGATTCTTACTAGGCATCCTTACTTCAATCGCGTTTGCCAGCCTTCTCTGCCTAAAGGGGGGATGCATTAGACTCGGTTAAAATATCATAAAGATCAACTAGAATACTGGTAACCGTTGATGGGGTCTGCAACTATGGATTCAATAAGTACTTATAGATGTCGAATTAAATGATAAATATGAAGAGAGAACTTTGATCGCATGCACTGCAGCTAATGAATATACAGATGTTATTGTTCGTTTCTTCATGCTCCATCGTTCTGGGCGAAATTTATAGAGATTTTTGAAGAGATGATAGCGCTGCTCTAAGAGTAATTGGCCAAACTAACTGAAAGGTGCTGGTTTGACTTTGTCTGGAGTCAGCATGACTTGTCTAGGCTCTTATGACAATGGAATAACTAACTGACAGAGCAATACACAGTGTTTGTACATATGATATTCTTATCACACCACTAAAGCAATTGTCGTAAATACGGTCAGTCTTCATATAGTTTGTCATTGGCTGGTTTCGGAGTGATCTAGACAGGTCATTAGGGCGATGATTGAAAGATTGACGGTCGGTTTTCTTTGTTAAGATTGAATTTGCTCCATTCTCCACGTGCGGCGATCAAATCATAGAGACCTAACAAACATGGTGCAACGATCACGCTACATTTTTTAGCGTTTGTGTTCTGTATTTCAGTAAAACAATTAGTCCACATAATATGGATACTACCTACGCGGAACCTAGGGCTCGCAGTGTAGAACAGATACTTGTTTAGCATGTTTTCAAACTCAAATCTATCGATCTTTAGATAACAAAGTCAGTCTCTGGTTTCTCATTGAAGTATATCATTGCGAGACAGACTGGAAAGCAATGGTACTGTTGCCGGGGTCTGTATTCCTCGATATAACACACCGCATTCACACGGTGGAGCCTCAGCACCGTGAGTAGTCACATGTTTGACAAAAGCTAGTTCCAAAGCGATCTAGCGGGAGGCAGCCCCCGCCTCCTACTTACTTCCATCAAACAAACCTGATGGACTGCTGTCTAGAAGCTTTCAAGGAAAATCTCCGGTGGTATGTGCATGCATATTGTGAAAGGCCAGAATGTTGACCAATAAGGGCGGCTTCGCGACGAGACCCTTGCCTTTTCCCCGCAAACTCCTCGGTAGTCGCAACCGTAGTCGCAGCCGGACTCGCACTTGTCTAGGATGACGAACGTCATCTCGGTATGATGTTACCCGAATGCACGAAAGTTTCCTAAGAGGTACCAGCAATGCGGCTCGGCAAGATGTGTCGGCTGTTCTTCTCGGAGTCGTTCAGACTCGTTTCCTCTTCATAAGAAGCTGAAGCTGGTGTCGTTGAAGTAGTTCCACGACGAAAAGCATAAATATGAAGCTGTATCATTCTTCGCCAGCCTTGGGATTTTTTTCTGCTGCTTCCGCGATTCCATACGCACAGTACATCCTTGCGCCTGATTCAAGAATTTTGCATCCGGTCTCCGTACATAGCTCCAATGGCCCAGTCAGCAGCCCGGAGCATCTTACATCTTCGGGAGGGAGTACTTTGTTCGAAGACGATGCTGCTACGGCGTACGACTTTGGGAAAAACATCGCTGGTGTGGTGTCCTTGAGTATTGGGGCTGTGTCGGACTCAGACCAATACATCGGTGTCACATTCTCGGAAAGTTCACTATGGGTGTCTAACAAGTCGAGCGACGCCACCGCGGATGCAGGGAAAGACGAGACGCTATGGTTCCATGTAAAAGAACCTGGAAACTACACTGCACCTCGTGAAAAAGAGCGAGGTGGCTTCCGCTATATGACTCTTGTGCATAACGGTACAGGAACTGTCGAAGTCAAGTCTGCAGAGGTCTATTTTACTCCAATGCCCCACTGGGAAGACAATGCGCTGACTAACTATACTGGATATTTCCATTGCGATGGTATGTTTATCATCCTGTTTATGTGATCAGTTTTGACCTTGCTAGATGAGTTACTGAACCGCGTTTGGTATGCTGGTGCATATACAAATCAAATGTGCACTATTGACCCCAAACATGGTAATGCATTGATTCATCTGGGTACAATAAACAGTTCTGTCTCAGATGCTACCAATGTTACATGGTATTATAATTACACGATTACAGGCGGTGGTTCCGCTTTGACCGATGGAGCGAAAAGAGACAGGCTTGTTTGGGCTGGCGGTTCGTTCCAGTATCCTTCATCGCCACTCCATCACTGATAAGTTGTAGACATGGCTATTGCTGTTCCGGGGGTAGTCGCATCCACAAACGACGTCATATCCATTGAGAATTCCCTTGATTCACTCTTTGCTGTTCAAAACACAAGCACTGGCCAGTTACCATATGCCGGAAAACCATTCTTCTCTGTTTTGTCCTTTACGTATCATCTCTATACATTGATTGGTGTTACGGACCATTATCTGTATACTGTAAGGCATTGCTCGATCTTACTAGATCTGCTTTTAAATCTGACTGTCTACTTATAGGGAAATCTCCATTACGCAGAATCTCTATGGCCGCAATGGAAGCTTGCGTTGAATTTCTCTTTAGGTTTTATTGACGAGAGCGGTTTGATGAACGTTACCTCACCAAGTGACTGGCTTCGTTTCGGTATGGGCGGGCATAACATCGAGGTACGTATGTCAACTTAATGTAAAATAGGCCTTATGTATTGATGTGACCATAGGCGAACGCAATTCTGTACTACACGATCAACCAAGGTCTTGCACTTGCAGAGGCGCTCAATGATACAGAACCCGTCCCGGCCTGGACAGCAACCGCAGAGAAGATCAAATCTGCAGCCAACGAGCTGCTATGGAAAGAAGATATCGGCATGTACGTCGATAACGAGACTACTACCCTGGCACCTCAGGATGGGAATTCCTGGGCTGTCGTGTCAAATCTCACACTCAATGCTTCGCAAGTCGAGTCAATTAGTTCTAGCTTAGCCAATCGCTGGACATCCTATGGAGCACCGGCACCCGAGGCTGCCGATGCTATATCGCCATTCATCTCAGGATTCGAACTACAAACGCATTTTCTTGCCGATAACACCACTGCTGCTCTTGCTCTGATGAGACTACAGTGGGGATTTATGCTTGACGATCCTAGAATGACGAACTCTACCTTCATCGAGGGATATTCTACAACCGGTGAGCTTCATTATGCTCCCTACTTAAACGATGCCCGTATATCACATGCTCATGGTTGGGCGACGGGACCTACATCTTCCCTCACATTCTATGTTGCAGGCATCCAGCTGTTGAGCGCAGGCGGTAAAACCTGGCGTATTGCACCATCCTTGGGGGATCTCACCTTCGCGGATGCTGGTTTCAGTACCGGAGTTGGCTTCTTCTCTGCTAAAACTGAAATCAAAGATGGAGGTTTCGAAGTACACTTCGAGGCTCCAGAAGGTACGAAAGGCGAAGTAAGGATCCCAAAGGCATCGTGTGCAGGACGTGTTGTCATGAAGGAAGAGGGTGGGAGTTATGCAAGCCTGGAGATAGACATCACCAGAGCAAATGCTGGTCCGATATCTTTAGCAGAAGTCCCCGGTGGGAAGTGGAAAGTCACATTCAGTTGTACTTAGCTTGTAGTACAATAGATTTCCTACGATCCATGTAGGCGATGTATAAATTCACTGATATCTTAGTACCTAACCATACTGGACTCTAGAGGAATTTTTTACATTTTAGAAGAGTAGTTAATCTTGCAACCATACAACGTCGGCACGGAGAAGACAATGTATCCGATCCGCCACGGATCCGAAGCGGCCAGAAACTAACCCAATACTCCGTACTTGCTAGAAGCCATCTGATCCAATTGTTGGAATTATCTTCATGCGCTTGAGTTATCCGGAGTCTGGTACGGATGCAATGTCATTCCGAGTTTGATGTAAGCTTCAAATCGACATGAACAAAACTCGAATGTATAAAGCGCCCGTAAGAACTGCTTTCTCGATTTCAAATGCTCCT
Organism: Pseudopithomyces maydicus; assembly: GCA_026873275.1. Classification (NCBI taxonomy): domain Eukaryota; kingdom Fungi; phylum Ascomycota; class Dothideomycetes; order Pleosporales; family Didymosphaeriaceae; genus Pseudopithomyces; species Pseudopithomyces maydicus. The sequence goes on along the minus strand of JANTUC010000009.1, from coordinate 591,957 downwards.
GTTTCAACCTCTGATCTTTCAGTAGATTGAACTAGTTTACAATCCTTAAAATGAGTGCCTCCACTATCGCTACCGATACGAAACGTCTGCGCATAGGCGTCCTCTATGAAGAAGTTCAGATGACCGACCTCGCAGGGCTCGATGTCCTCGGAAACATGTCTTCCAGAATCATTGACATGGTTTCGAACGTCGTCCCAGGGCTGGATAAGCTCAAGCCTTTCGCGCAAGATATGGAATTTCTCTATATATCTTCCTCGGAAGAGCTATCTTGGGCCACACCTGACATGTACATCCGACCCACACATACGTATGACAACGCTCCACGAGACCTGGACATCATTTTGATTGGTGGTCCTGACCCCTCAAAAGTGCCAGAGGCGAGTCTGAAGTTCTTGCGTGAGGCCAGCAAGCAGACTAAAGCCATTTTGGCCACATGTACGGGTGGCATGTGGCTTGCAAGGAGCGGTATACTGGATGGCAAAAAGGCGACCACCAACCGCCTATTGCTTGATAGTGCCAAGAACGTTTTCGCAAAAGTAGAATGGCAAGACCAGAGGTGGGTCACGGCCGAAGGTCAATTTGAGGGTGCCCAAATTTGGACCTCTGGAGGCGCGAAGTGCGGTAGGTTCTAAGTTCTAAACTCTTTTGCGTGAGGAATCTAACATGTACCCAGGGATTGATATGGTTATTGAGTATGCTTTGCAAAATTTTCATCAGAAGCTTGTTGCACAAGCCTGTGGAAGCTTGGAGTTTGAAATCGAGGGCAGATCCCAGTCATACAGTGGTCCTTTTGTTCCTCTTGTCTAAATCCAAGGGTGGATAACCGAAAGGTTCTACCTACAAATGTAGTGCTAGGAGCTGGTTGTTGAAACCTTTATATCCACAACAGATATAACACTTTTTCAACCTTCCATTTTCTCTACTAGCATATGCCTCGTGCCTCCTGTTCTGCCTTGTCTCTCTGCATTCTGTTCTTGGATTCGCCACCACCTCCAGGCTAGCCACACGGCAAAAACACCTGCTGTCGTAGGAATTGTGCTCGCTGGCAGAACCCACCATTTTTTGCTGACATTCAAACCGTCTTCTCCATAATCAAAGAATGTAGTACTCAGAATGGCCGAAATAAATGTCCCAGGGAGGAAAAACATGGTGACAGCGGCCATGGTGATCATTGATGCCGAGTCGCGCTGCGTCTGTTCTGCAATCCTTGCACTCAAATCAGCGATCTTAGTGCTCGTGCGGGACTCCAGCTGAGCAGAGAGGTGAAACAACTGCTTCGTGTAAGTATAGACTCGTGTATATTGGACAGAGGAGCGCACAAGATTGATGCGAATATTAGTTCTTTCCCGGTACACGGTAGTCCACCGATGGTGATTATCGCATTGGCTTTTAAGCACCTCGAATGTCTCACGCATGTCATGGCTCTGGTCAACATCCCAGGCATTACAAGGCTCACCCAGTTTAGCCATATACTTGTCATACGTACGACCGAGAAAGTCCAGTTGCACAGCTTGGTCGCGACAATCCTGACTCAAAGTATTCCAGTCATAGCTCAACTTATGCAGTCCCTTGGTAGCTACATCAAAATCGATGTTCTCACCGTTATAGTTTCGTTCCTGTATTTCACTTTGTTAGATACTAGAAAAGACAGCGCGCCGGTGACCTGTTACATGATATAGCAGCTGCCTTCGTCGGTGGCCAATATCGAGTTGCCATTCCCTCAAACTTTGGTCGGCAGAGAGTGCATCCAGAAAAAACTCGCGGTATGCATGTTTAGCATCTTTGTCAAGATACACCTTGAATCTTCGCAAGGCTTCTGGTGGATAGTTGATGCAGAAATAAATTGTCTGTGATCTGGTTCGTAAGAGTTGAGTGAAGCCAAAGCCTGTATCCCAGCCGCAAACGTAACGATAACACATCTCTACAATCAGGAGGTTATTTTCAAGTTCAAAGGAAGTAGAATGCTTCTCAACATACCGAAAGATTCCAGTTCACCGTTGGATTTGTTTCGAGTAAAGCATTGGTTTCCCATTTTGGCCCACACACCTTCTTTGGTAAATATAGTATCGAGAATTGTACAAGATAGGCCAGCTGCTTGGAGTAGACGAAGCGTCTGAGCACGGAAACTAAAGTTTCCAGGAAGCCATCCTGCTTGCGAGTTTAGTGTGCTTATGAAGCTGCGTTCGATAACTATGTTAACGTTTTGGGCCCCTTTTGGTAATAGAATTTACATACAAAACACTGAAGCTTCGCGTGGTCGAAGAAGATGGAGCGGTCTTGCGCTTTGATATAGTCTGTAACATCATTTAGACATACATACAACTGTATCAAGTCGAGCCAGCTTTGGGTTTCTTATGATTATTGTAAGGAGGAGATGCTAGACGACTGAAGCAAACTCATTGATGCTAGCAAGAGTCTACCTACCGATACTGTTTTTTCCAATTCGTCATCTGCGACACCACTTTTCCAAGTGGCATCTGTTCCCACTACATCTAGCACATCCACCACAGCAGTATCCTCAGGAGTATCCTCACATTGCGCTAGGCCCCAATCGATTTTTTTATGGTCTTCCAGCTCGAGGTGTCGGGCATGCTCCGAAAACGTTGAAGAGGCATGGCTAGTAGTCGTAGACGGTGAACTTGGCCAGTAGCGCCAATCTAATTTGCTTTTGAGACCGTCGCGCCTGTTCAAAACCATAGTTCACCGGAACCCAATTTCTGAAAGCGAAAACTATAAGGGCACAATTGAACGAACGCACCAGTTGCGAGAGGCTATCCAGCTGAAGTTGGCGAGGCCAAGACAAGATAGATTATCCCAACAGCAGGCGATTCCGTTTCAAGCTAGCTTGGGGGCTGGGAAAAAGGCAAACGGGCAGCCCATGACGTCTTCGTACCTGAGAACAGAAACGTTCATTGGCAGGGGAAAAAATTCGATGAAGGACTCCTGCAAGCTCCGTCATGTTACATCTGGACATAGACTAGGAAGTTATGGCAGTCTCGCAGTTGATTATATATGTGTGACCTGAGGAGGCTCGTATTCACGACATCTTCCACCTACCTAGATGCTCAATTGACTTCGCATACAAAAGAATCATATGTGAAGACAAAGCATACCCCATCTTCCCCCCAATCATAAATCTAGCCTTCAAGACATGCCCCCAGCTACACCCCCGCTACGCATCACAAGGTAGACATGTCTTTCTTCCATGCCATTTCGCTACAACATATTCTAATAAAGAGTAGTGTGACCGGAGAGTTTGCGCAACTTGTTGCAAGAGGCTTGCCCGGACTAAGCAAGGACGACCGGAAAGGGAAGACCAAGAAGGGAAAGATAATCGGTGGTGTCGTCGGTGCTATCTGTGCCATTATTATTGTAGTGTGGATCTACATGTGTCTGAGATACAGGAAAAAGAAGAAGGCGCGCGAGCAAACGATGCTTCAGAGCGTGGAAGATGACAACAAGAGAAGAGAAGAAGAAAGGAAGAATCTCGGGAAATATAGAGAAGGACAAGCAGAAGAAGAGCGACTGGAAAAAGAAAAGGCAGAAAAGAAAGACAAAAAGAAATTACCGAGTGATGAAGCGGCGATTTAAAAAGCAGTATAAGGGTGGTTTAGAAGTATCATACGGATATTACAGTTAACCCATTCCATGTTCGTTACAGTCGTTCATCTGTATCTCCACCTTGGACAGCCTCACATATGCCTCTTCAATCTCAACACTATAGTCCTTCTCAATCTCTTTTCGCATAAGTGTCTGTTTAAGACTTCTCTTCAAAGGCTTACCCGACTTCGTCACGAAGATAGTTTCCTTTGGTATCTTGATTTCCGCGTGGTTGCCGTTCTTCGACAATAATTTATACAAGTCGCTCAGTAATGCTTCCGCCTTCTCACCTACAAAATCATGTTGTTTCGGTTCAACAATTACAAAAGGTGTAGGTTTCCCCTCTCCACCAACGAAGACGCAAGAAACATTCGGGTGTTGTTGTATGGTTTTTTCAACATCCATAGCATGGAATTTGGCCAGCCACTCAAGCTTCGTCAAGTCGTCTTTCCGTGCGGTGAAAATCCAGCGAGTACTTCCATCGATATCTTTAATCGGTTTGTATAACTCTTTCGTCTCGATCATGACATGGTCTTTGTATTGCGGGTTCCAAAATGCAGCCTGCCACAAGTTGGGCTCGCCGTCAGTCGGCCGGTGCAAGACCAGCTCGTACAGATCGTCAGATCCGTCTGGTTCGGCGCCAGTGCCTTCAATGTGGACCATTTCGCGTCCAGTTTCTGGCACAAAATTATGCGTGTGCCATAGTTTTCTGTCGAGTGGCATGGACTCTGCTTGTTTTCCGGTTTCGGTAGATCCTATGACGGAGACAACTTTTGTGTACTCAATAAGGCCATCTCCTATCTTCTGATCTGGAATGGCAATCGCGTTAGTGCCATATCTTTTCAAGTTTCATCTTGTATGCCTACCTAACGCTGCGCCTAGATACACAATATACTGTAGCTGTTTCAATAGCTGCTGTGTTTCTTTTTCGGCATAGAGTTGCGCGATTGTGTGCGGTGGACAGAAAATACCGTCGATGGTGTTGAGATGTATCAACTTCTTGAAAATTTCTGGACTACACGAAGTATGTTCTGCTGGTGGTATGACGCAAATTGTATCAGCATACACAGGGAATGTGACGTAACTGGTTATACCAGCAAGCCACTGGGGTGGGCAAGGCGACAACATTGCTTTACCATACCAGGCATCGGTCATCATACAGCGTGGCCAGTACTTGATTGATAACTCCCGCTCTCTGTAAGAGGCATGCCAGCCGTTTGTATGGTATATTGGCTTCGGGTTACCAGTCGTCCCCGAAGTGTGGATAACGAGGATCTCATCCCACTTGGATTCATCCCATGTCTTTTCGTAGGGATAATGTTTGTGGTCTTCGGCATCCAGGAACCATTCTATGGAAGGTACAGCGTGACAAATCACACTCGGGGAAAGAGAGGTAGGTGAGCCTTTTGGGTCATCTTCTGCAAACATCCATTTCGTGCAATTAGCCAGCCCAAGCAGCGTATTAAGGCCTGTGTTAGTGATCCTTCCATCTAGAGCCATCAATTTTCTACCAGTCTTCACCAAGGCAGGCCATAAAATGGCATATCTCAGATCATTAGGGCCGAGATAAGCTACTGTCTCGTTGCTTGTAGGTTTTCCCAGCTTTCTATCCAGCCAATATGCTAGCTTGTTGATGCTATCGCCGTATTGTTTCCATGTAAGGGTTCGATAGCCATCCACTTCCCAGTTCAATGAAGGATATCTTATATACGTCTACTCGGTTAGCGTAATGGCGTTGTATGCCTTCGTGACCTTGATATACCTCATTTGGTGTCCACCGTGCTTTTATTTCGATTGCAGTGACCAGTACGGTTCCACGCTTATGGTCATGACTGATCTTTTGAGGGGCCGAAGTATTAAGAACCATGGTTACTGGTCGAATCGCAGAAGAAGGATTATGTATAACAGTTGCTGTTTCAAGATCTAATCATAGGTAATAGTGGAATTTTGGATTGTTTATATAACTCATGAAGTTTATATAGAAGTGAATGTGACCTATACACGCCCATTCTTTGACTCTAGCAAACACAGTGTACTATGTCAGACCATTTACCCTATTCATACGTTGGTTTATCGTGGCTGAACTAGATAGATGCTGTGACGCAACCAATGACATCAAGATAAGCTTTTAGACGGCTTTAGCTGTTTCTAGGTATTAAAGTTATCGGCAAATTACAGTTTCATTGGGCGATGTCTCTGAAAGTGAGGGTGGAATATGCACTAGTACGAAATTTGAAATTGGAACGTAAGCATCAGCATTAGCGTCGACAGCACATGAAAGGGCGCTTCTGCACGCTCGTGGACACGTATGTTAGTAGATCTGTGAAGAATAAATGATACGTGAGGGCTGGGTTGTTAAGATCGGCTAATCATAATAGAGAATTACGATAGGCATACCTAGGTAAGACGGCTTGATTCCCTCGAAATAGGTCAGGAGCACCGAGAGCGTCTGGTAGGCGAAATAAGGCCTACAGATGATTCTTCTCTCTTTTGATCAGTGCTCTAGCTTAGACTGCTTGAAGGAGGTAGAAGCTTTAAATGAGCTTGATTTTCACGAGTATCGCCTCGAAAGCATGGGGCGTTTTTGGCCTGCCTTTTTGTCATTTGAACATACATAGCCTGCATCGGCTAAACACCCGAAGTCATTCCTTTCTATGATACACTGAAGCTTACCATCGCATTATCAGTCATCATGCTGATGCATTACAGATCCTTGCTGGAAGCTTTCGCCAACATTTTAGCTGTCGCGGGCTAATTAGGCTATGCGAGTAGAAGGCAGTGGTGTCATCTGACATGAAAATTCTTCTACTGTTACTTCTTTTGCAATAGTTGCTGACGCAATTGTCATTGTGTTGTCGTAGTGCGAAGTAAGCAAGCGGTGTGCTGAGCAGGAAGGAGAAATAAAGTCTATCAACGGTAAAAATAGCGATATAGCCCATATGTCATTCGGTACGTTAGCAATATCTAGGAATGAATATGAATTTCGGTATTCAAGGGCATTCCTGGTGTGGGTATAGTTTCTCCATGATGATCTTGCTATTAAGCAAAATAGGAATCTGCTGTGTGCGGATCCTGGACCGTGTGATCATGGTTTCACTATGGCTTTTGAACAACGATTTTATTTCTCTCGGGAGATAATATTCATTGGCAAGAGGTTCTGTGAGGACGCGAAGATTCTTAGGTGCCCCTCCATGACTGGTACTGAGACTTGGTATGATGACCATTTAAGGAAGGTAACAGCTGCCATTCATGATCTATCTAAGCTAAGGTTTCATGCCGCAGTATCACGCCCTATAGACAGCCAACCTAATTTGCGTGTGCCTTAGGCTACTATGCCTCCTTTGGCACCTCGATGGTCTCAGTCTTCGCATTCGCCCGATCCTGCTCCTCAGCAATGGCGTCTGCAGGAATCCTGTCAGGCACTTGATTCACTAACGTCAGCATCGGCAGAACAGCAATCCCCATCAATCCGAATGTAACGCAAAACCCGATCAAAGGACTGGTTTTGATCTGCGTGTTCATGCCATAGCTGACAGCCTGGCCTATAGCTTCCAAACATCTGAAAGCCGCGCCGTTGCGTACATTGCTCTGCGCATCGGTCGCAAAGGAAGAGAGCAACCAGTACATGTAGGATTGCGAGAGAGGCCCTGTAGTCTGTACAAAGAAGTATGGTAAGAAAGCAGTGGGGTATAGAGACTCGTCCCAATCGATCTTCCCGGGAGAGTTGGCATTGAACTTGACTTGCATGACGATGGACCAGATGTAAACGCCAAGATTAACAATGACAACGGTGAAGAGACCGAGTTGAGCGCGGCGGCGCTGAGATACATTCTTCATGTCGAGAATGAAGCCGAGGCCGAAACAGCCGACGATGCAGAAGAAGGGCGAGATGAGGGAAGATAGCGCACGCGAGCGGACAGAGAAGTATGTTCCAAGGTAAGTCGACCATGTACCACTGTAAAAGAAGGACCAGAATGCCCAAAGAGCGGAGAGAACGATAAGCTTCGAGGTCATGGTGAATTTAATCTTCCTGATTTCCTGCTTTGTGCCGATAGATTCCGAGACGAGGATTCGAGTACCATCGGACCGGACAACGTTCTCAAGTGGAGATATCAGAAAGGCGAACGGTAGGGCCATAGCTTCGATAATGAGGAACGCGACGTATGTGTCTGGTGTAACGCCACCAGTGACCCCCTTCTTGTGGTTCTTTGCGAGGTTGATAGCACCGCCAACAAGCTGACCAAGATTGCGAGAAACGATCCATACAGCGAGGTATTTTCCACGAGCACCACTAGGAGCGAGCGACATGATCGATCCAGATTCAGCAACGTACCAACATCCTGTACCGATACCAGTGAAGACAGCGCCGAGAATGAGATACCATTGGGTTCCGAACTTGGAGTTGCAGTAGTATGATGAGCCACGGATTGGAAAAGAAGCCGCTCCAATTACCAAAGCCCATTTAGTACCGAGTTTGTTGACGATGGGTCCACCGAAGAGACAAACGATGGCCAAGAGGGCATAATTGATTGAAGTTGCGATGTTTGAAGTCTGAGGCGTAGCCAGACCTCCTCCACCGAGACCTATAATTGGATTGTTAGTGTGGGAACATCGAAAGTTGAATACCACGAACCTGCGATTGCGTCTGCCATAGCTGGACCGCAAAAAGCTTGGACTGACAGAAGCATCATCTGCGTCAAGCTGTGCTGGTACACACGCTTCCACAAAGGAACGTTTTCGGCATAAGCGACCATGTCTACCCTTCCTTCGACATAATCAGGGGGTGCCGGGGCATTCATGGGATCATTGCCCTTCGTTCGTAGGGCATCGTCGTTACCACCAGCATGGGTGTTGGGTGGAGGGGCGTCGAAGTTTGACATGGCGATCGTGAGACTCTCCTATCGAGTAGACAGCGAAGGAGCGAATCAAATCCAAAGAGTGCGATGCACACTTCCGAAGCATTGAGATACCTGGCGCAGCTCTTTATACCTGCCGTCCGAATCGCCTATCACTGCCCCCTCCCCATGCCTCCCACTCCAGAGCAGCAACTTATCTGCGGGTCCGAGCTAGCCCACGAGCTAACATTCCCCGGATTGTGTAGGCATGCGATGTGGAGCATACTACGAAACGCTTCCGTGGCCCATGCTACGAAAATGCGGTGGTGTGGAGAGGGCTACGACTCCGACTCCAACCGATCGGGTAGTTTACATGACATGCTGCCTAGCCGCATAAAGATAAATCAAGAGTCGGGGTCAAAGCTTGCAAGCCCCAATGACTTGGCTGGAGGCCATGGACAAGCGTTTAGCCGCATTCTCGGAGGTAAGCGCCGCGGCGCATCGAACGTTTTGGGCTCCGCGGATCAGTCAAACCAGAATCCACAGTACATGATATCCATCTATACGCAGGGAAGGCGGAGTGTCCATGGTGTGAGAATCAAGATAAGGGAGAGACAAGTCTAATAGCACAATATCGAAAGCGTATCAATCTAAACATGTTTCCGCTACGTGGATAAACGGCAGAGATACTGGGGCGTGGAGTAGTTTGGTGGAGGCATGTACAAGACTAAACCGTAAGCGGATAATTTAACAGTTGGGCAGTCCGATCGGCTCACCCTGCACCTACTCCAATCCCTCGGTGGTAGGATAGCGATGCTGCACAGCCAAAATATTACTCAATTATTCGATAACCTGGGCCCGCTCTGACTGGAATCTCAACATCGCGCGATTGTCCAGGTGGCGTGGTCACAATCTCTCTGTACTTAAGCGCTTGGAATGACATATCGTAGGCGCCATTGTCGATAACAAGAATCTCCAACAAAGATGGCTGCCTCACGTGCGAACTCAAAAGTAATCGTCGTTGGAGGAGGAGGGACTATCGGATCTTCCACAGCACTGCATTTGCTTCGAACAGGGTATAAACCTTCCAATGTCACCGTTCTCGATACATACGAAATACCATCCGCCCAATCAGCTGGAAATGACCTCAATAAGATCATGGGAATTCGGTTGCGAAACAAGGTTGACATACAGTTGAGTTTAGAAGCGCGAGATATGTGGAAGAACGATGACCTTTTCAAGGCTTTCTTCCACAACACTGGTAGAGTAGGTCCACCTCACGGATTGATTGAGACAGCGAGGTCTGATTGTCAATAGCTCGATTGCGCATCTACAGAAGAAGAATTAGAATCGCTGCGCGAACAGTATCAGACGCTGCTGAATGCAGGCGTAGGTCTTGAGAAGACCACTGAGTGGCTAGATAACGAGGAGCGGATCCTTGAGAAAGCTCCCAAATTGGACCGTGAAAGAGTCAAGGGCTGGAAAGCTATTTGGAGCCAAGATGGTGGCTGGCTGGCTGCAGCGAAAGCGATTCGAGCCATTGGTTTGTATCTGAAAGAGCAGGGTGTCAATTTTGGCTTCGGTGGTGCAGGGTCATTCAAGCAGCCGTTGTTCGCATCAGATGGAGTTACCTGCATAGGAGTCGAGACTGTGGACGGTACAAAGTATTATGCCGATAAAGTCGTCCTTGCCGCAGGCGCCTGGAGTTCGGTCTTGGTGGACCTCGAAGACCAATGCGTCTCCAAAGTAAGCTGTGCAAGCAACCATCTAAAATTTGACACTAATCTGCATCATAGGCCTGGGTATATGCCATGATGCGGCTTTCACCCAAAGAAGCTGCCGAGTACAAGGACCACCCTGTGGTGTACAATGGTGATTTTGGCTTCTTCTTCGAACCGGACGAGTACGGCGTCATCAAGGTCTGTGACGAATTCCCTGGTTTCACTCGGTTCAAGCAACATCAACCGTTTGGAGCGAAGGCGAAGAAGCGCATTTCCGTACCCAGGTCACATGCGAAGCACCCAACAGACACATATCCCAATGCATCAGAGAAGAGCATTCGGAGAGCCATTGACACCTTCCTTCCGCATTTCAACAACAAAAAGCTTTTCAACCGAGCACTGTGCTGGTGTACGGATACCGCAGATGCTTCATTGCTGATCTGCGAGCATCCAAAATGGAAGAATTTCATATTGGCCACTGGCGATAGCGGGTATGTAGTAACCGAGAAGTTGATTGAGCTATATGCACTAACAGAACATGCAGTCACAGCTTTAAACTCCTTCCAAATATCGGAAAACACGTGGTAGAGTTGATAGAAGATGATCTAGCTGATGATCTAGCCAATGCTTGGAAATGGCGTCCTGGTGGTGACGCGCTGAAGTCCAGGCGAAGGGCGCACGCGAAAGACCTCGCCGACATGCCGGGCTGGAAGCACGATGCTGCGAGACCGAAGCTATGAGGGGTTTAGGGATCCATCGTGTATGATAAAACGAAGCAGCATGCAAAGGCCAAAGGCCAAAGTTCAAGCTAGCATAATGGATGCATGGAGGAAGTAGCGATACATAGTTCGTGGACTACCTCCATCAAAAATTAAGCGGAAGACACGCTCAACAGCTAAAATTATGATTCGGTATTGTCCACGGGTATATGAGTGCAAAAACGCGTTGATAGCCTCAGAACCGACCGGGGGCGGAGCGTGCGCACGTGATCACGCGAATGCCCAGGTGTTCCAGGCCATGACATCAGCACCTCTGGTTGGTTGGAGGGTGATGCCTAGTAAGTTATGTGACCTACACCTTCACTACGGCATTCACCACAGCCTTCACTGCAGCCTTCGCTGTAGCCTTGGCCGCATAACCTGCCTTTTTCACCATGCACTTCTGGGCTATCTGTCTTTCATAGCTACTTTCATGGTGACGCGACTTGGACAGTTTTCCCGCTATACCCACGGTCGCCGCTGGCTGTCGCACGCCACCAACTTTATCCACCCCACTTTACCGTGCCAATGTCCCATTCACCCACTTCGCCAGGTGAACCTGCCTCGCCGGAGGTACCTCAGAACTCGGTCGTGGGACTAGCAGGCGCAACCGCATCGGAGCCTATCCAGATCGACGATGCGCCACCTGCGGACGAACCCCCCGAAGACGCGGACGAGGAAACCCGATTGAAGTTCCTCACCACCGGCACTCGAGATCAAGATGATTTGGAGCGGGACATCGGTCGGCAGGCTGACCAGCTGCTCACTGAGCAAGCCGACGAGCGGGATAAGAAGCGCATGGAGAAAGGCGAGGCAGAAGCAAAGCGGGCTCAGGTAGCGATTCAAAAAATACGCGCCCGGCTGGCTTTGCCTGTCGTCGAGTCGCAAAAAGTAAAATTGCGCGCGGAGATACAGGTCTATCAGAAAAAGATCGACGCCATAGATGAAGAGCTAGATACTATACAACAGCGCATAAACGACAGACATAGGGTGCCCGTTGAAGACGAACATTTACAAGATGGTGTACATGGACCCATGCCAAATGAGAGTCGCCGGGATTTCCTCATACGTACCGGCAAGATCACGCCGTTTTCCAAGATCGCACAGGACAGACACGGATCCGGGACGCTGGCTGAGGCCATGCAGGATGCAGAGATCGATGACATGGTCGAAGATGCTAGCAAGGGTCCCAAATCACACCAGAATCTGATGAAGCCTGGATTCGACATGGTGGCATCACCTTCGGCCGCTTCCACTCCATCTGAAGCCTCACGCCCGAGGAAAAAGCGACGGGCCCTAGCCACAACCTCGCGCGAAGGAAGCAGTGAGCCAGAATCACCAGGTGATGACTCTGACGACGCCTATGCGCCTGACATGAGCGACCGTCAGCTTGCAGCGCTTGGGGAGATTGAAGACGACACCGAAGAAGCCCTCACAGACGATGATGACTACGAAGAGGAGAGAATTAGCCGCAAGCGTAAAGCAACTACCAAAAAGGCGCCTAAAAAGAAAAAGAAGGCAACTCAATTTGTGGACGAGCAAGACGACCTTGCGGGTGTTGACGACGGTAACGAGAAGCTATACCAGAAGCGGATACGCACTTGGTCTGAGAAACGCTTTGCGGCACGAAAGCAAGCGGCAGAACGCAGTGGCGCAACGTTCCAAGACGACGAGGCTGAAGAAGAGTGCTTCAAACCCCACCCTACCGAGCCAGACTTCGAACTGCATGGAGATTTCAAAGTCCCAGGCGATATATTCCCAGCTCTGTTCGACTACCAGAAGACTGGAGTGGAATGGCTATGGGAGCTCTACTCGCAAAATGTGGGTGGTATTGTGGGCGACGAGATGGGCTTGGGCAAGACAATTCAAGCTATTTCGTTCGTCGCTGGTCTGCATTATTCGAAGAAGCTCACTAAGCCCGTTATTGTGGTTTGCCCGGCTACTGTGATGAAGCAGTGGGTGAACGAATTTCATAGATGGTGGCCAGCACTGCGTGTGTCGATTCTTCATTCGTCGGGAACTGGCATGCTCAATACTCGTCGAGAGGAACAACTCGAACGGGATATGGAGCTTCGGAGATATGGCGACTTTGACGATACATTGACTGGTGCCGGAAAGGCAGCCAAGAAGATTGTCGAAAAGGTGAAGCGTGATGGCCATGTCCTGGTCACCACTTACACTGGCCTCCAGACATACGCAGAATTCTTGGTCCCAGTCGATTGGGAAACGGCGATTCTCGACGAAGGACACAAGATCCGTAATCCTGACGCGGGTGTTACGATTCACTGCAAAGAACTGCGCACCCCAAGCCGAATCATTCTTTCAGGCACTCCGATGCAGAACAACCTCATTGAACTGTGGTCTCTGTTCGACTTTGTGTTCCCTATGCGTTTGGGTACTCTTGTCAACTTTCGCAACCAATTCGAATTGCCCATTAAGCGAGGTGGATATGCAAATGCCTCTAATTTGGACTTCGAGACTGCTATGCAATGTGCAGAGACACTCAAGGACGCCGTCAGCCCGTATCTATTGCAGCGATTTAAGGTGGATGTAGCAGCAGATCTTCCGCAGAAGAAAGAGCAGGTCCTGTTTTGCAAGCTAACGCGACAACAACGAGAGGCATATGAGGGATTCTTGAACTCAGATGATATGAGATCAATCGCAGCTGGCAAACGTCAGATGCTCTTTGGTATAGATTTGCTACGCAAGATTTGCAATCATCCGGATCTTGTCAATCACAAGGACATGTCGAAGAAAGCCGAATACGACTATGGAGCAGCACACAAGTCAGGCAAGATGCAGGTCGTTAAAGAGCTTCTTTCACTTTGGGTGAAAGGTGGCCACAAGACACTCCTCTTCGCGCAGCACCGTATCATGCTCGATATTCTTGAGAAGTACTTGGGCCGCTTGCCTGGGATCAACTATCGTCGTATGGATGGAGAAACGCCGATCAAGAATCGACAAGATATGGTCGATGAGTTCAACAACAATCCGAACCTTCACGTGTTCCTTCTCACAACCAAGGTAGGAGGGCTCGGTGTCAATCTTACGGGTGCAAACCGTGTGATCATCTACGACCCAGATTGGAACCCGTCGACGGATATCCAGGCTCGTGAGCGCTCTTGGCGCCTCGGGCAGAAGCGAGAGGTTGAAATATACCGTCTCATGTCCGCTGGAACCATTGAGGAGAAAATCTATCATCGCCAGATTTTCAAGCAGTTTCTCACAAACAAGGTTCTAAGAGACCCAAAGCAGCGACAGACTTTCCAAATGAGCGATTTACATGATCTGTTCACCCTCGGAAACGACAAGGCGGACGGTGAGACGGAGACGGGAAACATGTTCCGTGGCTCAGAAGTGCAATTTGACAAAGACGGCAACACTGCCAGTTCAAATGAAACAGCACAAGTAGCCTCCGACGCAACAGCACAGTCAGACCTCGCAGCCATGAAGGGCATTGCTGGTACAGAGACGTACCAAGCTGCTGCCTCAGAGACAGAGGAAGCAAACAAAGAAGATGGCGAAGAGGGCAAGTCCGACTCTCGACTCATGTCATCGATCTTCTCCAAGTCAGGGGTTCATTCTGTGCTCGAGCACGACGCAATCATCAACTCCACTGCTACCGGCCGTAAACGCAAGGTTCAAGCCGACCCAGCTTTCGTGCAACGCGAAGCCAAGCGTCAAGCTGCCCTCGCAGCAGAGCAACTGAAGAAGGATTTGGAAGAAGCACGCAACGCACCTGTGGGCGTACCAACATACACGGGCACTAACGGAGAACTAGGAAGACCGACTCCTCTAGGACCACGCACATACACGCACAGCATGCGCGGTGGACGTGGTGGTGGACGTGGTGGCGGACGAGGCGGAGCCAACGGGCCTTCATCTTCATCCGTGCTATCGAACCTCGCTGCTCGCCAGGGCCGCGCCATAGCCGGTACGCCATCCGGGACGTCTTCGCCTGGCTCATCTCGGACCGATACGCCGCCTCGCGCGACGGAGATGCTGGAGCGCATCCGCACTTTCATGCTCACGCACGGTGGAGTGGTGCCCACGAAGATGCTCATCGACCACTTCGACTACTACTGCAAACAGGTACCCGGGCGCAACGAGTTGTTCTCGGAGACATTGAAGCGGATCGCGACGATGGAAAAGGTGACGGGGTCCGGGCGGTCGCGGTGGAAGCTCAAGGCTGAGTGGGCGAGACAGGGTGCTGGGAGAGGCTAACCGGACGGTGGGAGACGTTTAGGGATCTGGCGGCTGGGTTTTTGTGATGCGGATGTTGGCTTTGTGATTTTGAACGCTCCCATTTTCTTTTGGCATTTGGGATGTAGCATGGCGTTTGTTAGATGGAGATACCACAGGCTTTTTGATGGGGGGTGCTTGGGCACTTTGGTGCAACAACGGAGGCATAATGTCAATGTCATAGTATAGGTGTATACATTTAAGGACTGTTTGATGGTTCCTCGTTTCCATCTTCAATGTGTCGTAGTTCGTGCCCCGACTCCTGCTCCAGGGCTCCAGGGCTCCAGGGCTAGCTTGACGTCACATGACCTTCATCCGTCCCGAGGTTTTCCCCGTACGCAGGGCCCAGAGCTAGTGCCTGGATGGCCTTGGCATACCTCACGACCATCGATAATGCATGATCTAATAAATTTAGTGGAGCAATATTCGCAAGCAATGACAAAGGCGACAATTGACAATTATGCATTGGCTGTCTGGCCGCGTCGCTGCGGGGTGGATGATGCAGCTTCTAAGATGATGAGGCCTGGCCGGATTCCACCACGTGCCCGGGAAGCTCGCCCGGTGATGGATGCAAAGCGAAGGAAGATGCAGTGCTGCACACATGTACAGGTGGTGCGGTTGCTAGGGCTCAAGGCACTGGAGAGACTCGAGAGGGGAGTGAGGCGGGCTGGTCAGATGCGGCAAAGGCGGGCTCGAGCGATCCTGGTCCGGCTGGCTCGCCTGGCAGGAAGAGCGACTGAAACAGATGGACTTCGTCGCACAGGAACCCAATCAGGGAGACTGCTGGCCAGCGTCACGGAGAAACATGGCGACCTGACACTGAGACGGCGTGGGTGATGAGTGCGTGGTAGGAGCGGCAGGAGAGGCTGAAGAGGCAGTGCGCGGCCACGGGTGCGGCAGGCGAGCTCGCCAGCAGGCAAACAAATCACAAAAAGGGCATCGCATCAGGTGCTCGATGGTACGGGTCGAGGTAACGGTAACGGCAACGGCAACGGCATCGGCGCGGGGGTGCGTGCGATGATGACCGCGGTGGTTTTCCAGGCAGCCCAAAAATAACCGCATTGGTGGCGTCGTGGTTGGATAGAGTTAGACTCTGGGATGGGGCGCGCGCGATGCCCCCGATCGCTAGTCCAAACAATACACAGGCCCCCTGTCGCTTTTCTCTGCCTCCGCTCGCCATCACCACGCCGTCTCCTAATCACCTCACCTCCGCCCGCCGCCCGCACACCTTCGTTCGACCCGCCTGTCGCTTTTCTCCCTTGCCAGTCGCTCGTTTCTGGGGCCTGGGAGTTCCGCCTTGCATCCCTTCCCGTGTTCGCGTTCCAGCCGTGTTGACAGACCCGAGTGGCCCCTGGACAACCCAGCTCCACATCGCACCAAAGCTTACCACCGCGCACTTCAACGGTCGTGCCCGCCTTCCCGCTCGACATCCGCCCAAGCCTGCCCGAGTTCCATCCCATCACCATGAGGCCGTCCCAGCTGCTCGCCGCCATCGTGGCCCTCTCCTCCGTCACTGCCGCCACCTCCAATGTTTTCGACAGCATCAACGCGTTGGGCGGCGCCAATCACATGTTCGTGCCTCGACAAGACAGTGAGTCCATCGCCCCTTCCACCTGCCGCCTGCCACCAGCCATACTGACCCACACTAGACGAGGACAAGTCCTCCGCAAAGGACGACAAGGAGTCCAAGACCACCGAAGCTCCCAAGGAGACGGAAAAGGCCACGGGCAAGGCCTCTGAGACCGAGAAGCCCACCGGGACCAAGGGCGGCGATTCCAAGACGACCGACAAGGGAGACTCGTCTGAGAAGGCCACCAAGACCACCGGCAAGCCCAAGGTCACCAACTTCGGCCCCGACGTCCAGCCTGGAGGCGTGCAGATGATCACCCCGAACCCCATCCTCGGTCCGCAGTACTACAAGGTCGGCGACTGGGTGACCTTTGCTTGGAACTACACCTCTGTCTCCATCATGCCCACCGCCGTCGACATCCTGGCCTCGTGCTCCGTGAACCAGGCTACCTACACCATCTCCGTAAACCACACCGTCAAGGCCACCGACACCATCCTGTGGGACACCGGTGCCTATGCAAGCCAGCATCCCAACGGCCCCAACTTTGTCTCCGAGATGTACACACTGATGGTGTACGACTCCAAGTCGAGCATCAGCGCAGTGCCGAAACCAGGCTATCTCAGCCCCTTCAACCAGTTCACCTTTGGCATGTATCTTAAGCAGCCCTACGTGCCATTTGCTGGTGAGCATTGCAATCTTACCCCAGTTTCCTTGAACCGACCAACTAACTCCATCCAGAGTATGAATGCCCCAACTGCTTGAAGAACGACGCGCTGTCACTCCTGATGAGCCCCACGACCAAGGTCCTCTTCCTCACCTCCGCCACAACCCTCGCTTCCTTCCTGTACTTCGCCAACGCCTTCGGCCTCTGGTAAACCCCGCACACTTCAGCCTCTCCGAACCCCTCGCACACAACCACACAGGCTTCGGCATCACGTACGATAACGGCATTCCTTCCATTCACACTTGTTTATATATGTTCACTCCTTACATGGATCTAAAAATGGGAACACGGCGCACAAGGGTACAGCAGCTATCTATCTATCTGGCATCATCAAGTCGGAATTTTCTTTTCACAAATTCCGCATCTCAATCATTTTTCAAAGGCATCGGGTGTTGGGGACTGGGATAAGCATGGGCAGAACGGTGCTATTTTGGAGCATATCTATATAAATACGCATTTACTAATACGTCAGAGTGCTTGGCTGCTCGTAATATTTCGAATTGGGAGTAGACGGGAAGGGAAGAGATGGGAAGAGAAGGGAAAGGTTCCAATGTGGGGATGGAGTCGCGAGGCTTCCTTTCCGGCTGTCATGATGTACGTATGTAGCGTAGCGTTCAGTTTATATCGAGACGAACGTGGCTTGATCTTTGGAAGTTTTCCATTTCCTGCTGTGTCTGTGCTGTGCTGTGATGCGATACGATGCGATACCATGCGATGTGGAATGTTTCCTTACGTCTACCAAAAGGAATGCCAGGCACGTACATGCGTACCACGAATTGCCCCACCCCCAGATTTTAGAACAAGAATTACCCTGATTTTCCGATTAGCAGCAGCCGAATCCGCTTTTTCTCGCTCAAGCTAAGGAAGAGGACCCTTGCAAATCCGGATACATGGCATCGCTACCGAGATCGAATAGGGTAGGATGCGTGCCAAGTGGATGGTCTAGTGATAAGCCTGCCTTGGCTATTTTAGTTTGGGGAAACATGGGTTCACTTGATAGTAGATGGTAGGGAGCTGGATGGTTGTTGTCACTAGTCGCGGTGGTGGTAGTGGTAGTATGTTCTGGGGTGGTCGATGACATCGTACTGTTTGTTGTGGATTGTTTTTCGTTGAGAGAAGGGATGGAGAACATTCGCGATGAAGCCTTGCGTAGGTTGAATGGATGGAAATTGGTATGGTTGGGTACGGACGTGGAAAGCCAAACTACAGGCCCAGTCGACTGACTGGTTATTTGTTGGTAAACAAGATGTGGTTGATATTACAGTGATGGCAAAATCAGACCCGCAGATACAAATCAACCAGACGCAGTACCTATACATATACCCACGCGCATCACATCACATACTTGATTCAATACACTCAGCACACTTACCACGCTCACCACGCTCATCACACTCTCCACACTCACCATACTCACCACGCTACATCCACCAAGCTCACTCCATTTACCGCGCCAACACCAACAATACCACATCAAATCAACAACATCACCCCGACCGCACCACACCAACAACACCCCACCACCCACAATGACAGCCCCAACCACCACCCCCCAAAACCGCCACCCCATCCCCTCCTACACCATCTACAATGGCATATCCCTCTCCTCATCCCCGAACCACCTCGTCTTCCCCATCGCCCGCATCTCGCAGCGAGGCCCCGTCGCCCTCGCCCTCGGCACCTTCCCCACGCTCGCCGCCGCCAAGTCGCACCTCCAAGAGATCCGCGACGACCACGACCCGCTTGCAGTGGCCCCCCTGAGCCGCTTTACGGGGGTGCCGGGCGGGGCGTATCGACCCTGGGACGCGGAGCTGGGGTTTGCGGTGCCGCGGCAGGGGACTGGGGAGGGAGGTATATTTTTGATGTGTATTGGGTGACGGAGAGGGTTAGGTTTGTTGGGTATTGAGGGAGGTGAGAAGGAAGGAAGGAAGGAAGGAGAGAAGGTGTGAGGATGGGAAGGAAAGTGGAAATGGAGGAAGGAGGGAAGGAAGCAGGGACCAGAGACGGAGGGGAGAAAGAAAGGAAGGAAGCAACGAGGGAAAGAGGGGATGAAGCGACGGGAGGCTTTTTCCCCTTTCTTTTTTCACTCTTGTATTTCGGCATGACGACGGCCACCTGGGCAGGAAGTTTGTCTGCCGTCTGTCTTCCCATCTGTCCGAGAGAGACGTTCCATACCACCTCGATTGCATACGTCATGCAAAAAGACAAGCATCTCATGTAACAATATCAACAATGCTCGTTATTCAACGTCCATGCATATGTACGTGCACCCAAGTTTTACGCCTTGTCCTCCCAGCCCACCCATGCCATGTATCTTTCCGCAACAAGTACGCCAAAACCGCTTTCCAATGCGTTACACAAACGCCATATCAACCCATCCTATCGACCTGTAAATGACAAATGAAAAGAGATCTGCAGAGTCGTACATTAAAGTGAAATTTCGAAAGAGAGAGTGTGTGTGTGTGATTGAGGGGTCAAATGCAAACTTATCGCCTCACGACCGCTTTCTTGCTAGGACTCCTCAAGGTGTCTTCCTCGGCGCTCGGTAGCGCAGGCATAGTGTGAGCATGCTGCAATAACGGTCGGTTGAAGTTTTCATATGGGGTTGCATATGGTCCGGGCGTGTGCCAGTTGTTGTTATCGACCATAAATCCGCCGCTTGGGTAACGCTGGGGTGTTTGAGGAACAGATGGGTATTCGTGATGCTGTTGGGGCCGAGGCTGTGCTTTCTCGCGCCAGAAGCCAAAAGCCCAATTGGAGAGATTGAAGGAGCCGAAGAGGATGAAGGCTGTAAAGAGCTATTCAAGACTCGTCAGCTTCTTCTTCAAGATAGACATGATGGGTGGAAGAAAGAGCGGGAGGTCGAGGAGACATTTGGTCAGGCTGGAGGGCTTGTGCGTGGGTGGCAGCAACGTGTTGCAGCTCCCTTGCCTTGTCTACCACGGTTGTGCTGATGCGGTGTCGCTTGAAGAACATGTAAAGGAGAAGGAGAGCAAATACCATGGACTTGTAGCTGAATTCGTCGACGAAGCTATTGAAGATCATAGCAAACGTGCGGGCACCAACGCTTGCGCGCGCAACTTTGTACGCATCGCGCTCCTTGCACTGTTTCCAATTGCGGCATAGAGACTCAACTGCAGGCACGGGTCTAGGCTCGCAGCCGTTGCGCTCGAACTCCTGCGCGCATACGGCAATCTCGTGCATGATGTCACGCACCTTAATACCCGCCTCGTGCTCGATGTCAGCCATGACGGCAGAGTAGGCGATGTAGCCGAGCCACAGTGTGAAGAAACCAATAGCGGCGTTTACGATGAATTGCATGTAATAAGAGAGCACGGTGGGCAGGTTTGGGTGGGCTTCAACCCATGCGAGAACACCGGGGATCTTGGCTGCGAACCCGATAGCGGGCGTTGCTTGTTGGATCAGTACGTCTTTTGTGGGTGATTCGGCTTCTGAATCGTAATCTCGTGCCCGTGACTTGTGTGCCCTCCGCTTCATCACCTTGTTCTCCGCCTTCCGCGAATACGGCTTCTCCCGGGTGCTCTTCTCTTTCGACGGGCTCTTGTTCCAGCCCAAGCTCTTCAGGAGGCTAGCGCGCTTGGAGGGGCTCTTCCTATCTGCGTGTGAAAGGCCGCCCATGGTGATGGCCAGCTGCGTGTCGGGCGTCGCGGCGTCGCTGTCGTGGGCGGGTGTGTCGGTTGGGGTTTCGCCTCCACTGCTATCTGCAATGCTCTGGGGCGTCCGCAGGCTCCACAGCTTTGTGTTCTGTGCCTGAGGTGTCTGGGGCAGATTCCTTTGCGAGAAGAGAAAGCTCTGGTTGTTCGGTTCGCTCAGCTTGGGAAGATTTGGTGTCGCAAACGTGTTCTTGGACGGCGAGTCGAAGACGGAGTGTGTGCCTGTAGCGGGTTGGCCAAAAGGCGGCCCTTGATTCAGCTGGTGTACTTGGTCCTCGGATTGAGGTTGAGGGCTTGCAAATGAAAACAGCTTACGCTTCTTGGCCGCGTGCGCAACCCAGGGTGATGACTTGTCGACGGGACCGTTGCCGTTGTCGTACTCAAAGTCCATAGGCATGAGCGAGCTCCGCTCCTCTGGATAGCGCGGCATGCTGTGGGCGAGCGTGCTAGAGGGTGGAGAGGCAAGGGTTGGGTGGACTGTGAACGAGTGGTCGACTGTTGCTATGAGGGGTCCCCTCGTAAACAAATCGACAGGTGCGGAGTTTCGGGAAAGCGCCACCGACAGCCACACTTGCACATGTGTGGCGCAGTCACCCGGGGCGTTCATCATTCCATCCATATTCACCATCACCACGTGAGCCCGACCCATCTCCTCCACGTGATCTGGCGTTTGCCCATGTGTCCACCCAGGTTTCCAAGTGCCCATTCCGAGCCATTGTAAGCCGATTCCGCAGCACAGCAATTCATATACCGACGAAAATACATACTAAATCAACACATCCGAGGCTCGACGCATATTATTTCATTCAACAGATTAAATACAATATCATTCATGAATATAATCGTAACTATAATCGTAACTCTTTCATCCAAGCTCATGCAATGTCAAGCGGGAACCCATGCAGGCGTGGCCACCCACTTACTCCCAACCCAGCCTTGTTCCTGACAAGTGCTGAAATTAGAGCATGTAACGGAAAAGTGGACTCTTGTCGCCCAACTTATCAAGCTGCTCGTCAGTGTACTGCTGTCTAACCTCTTCTTCGCTTACAGTCTCCTTAATCTTGTTTCGTGCCTTGAGTGTAAGCTCCAACGCCAGCGCAGTAGCGAGACCCAAGCAGATGAAACCCAAGGATACACCATACCCAGTCTGATACCTGGGGGCCTCTTTGTCAAGGAAGATGTTTGTACCGATCAGACTGCCAATGTTACCAGCGGCAAGAGTCCATGCTAGACCGATCGATCGCTTCCACGATGGGGCAAGATTGTTGCCTGTCCAGGCGCTGATGCAGGGCAGTAGAGGGTATGTGCCGACCTGGGCAAGGATGATGGCGAAGTAAAGTGCTCCGACGTTTTCCTTGACCTTTGTTGCCAGGGCGAAGAGCACGGCCAGAGCGATCGTCAGGAGTGTCAGCGGACCCGCAATGAAAGGAAACCGCCATTTGAACCGATCAGCCATTCGTCCCGTCACGTATGCCGCAACACCACCGCAGAAGTAGGGAGGAATGGTCAAGAGTTGTGCCGTTGAGGAGGTGAAGCCGAGTTGTTTGATGATCTGCGGCATGGTGAACTTGAAAGCGGCATTGGGTACCGAGTTCGCCCAAGCCATGATAATTCCGGCGCACACTTTCCAGTCAAATATCGCACCGAAAAAGAGGGGCCACGAGAACTTGTCGCCTTCTTCGGTGGATGTAATGACGCCATCTGACACAAGTCGAGTACGGATGAACTTTTTCTCGTCGTCGGAGAGCCATTTCGCACGATCGGGGCCATCCACAATCAAGAATGGAACAACGAACCCGATGAAGATAGTGAAAGCTCCTTCGATGATGAAGATCCACCGCCACCCTGCGATACCGCGAGCTCCATCGAGTTTAGCAATTGCGAATGCGAGCAGTCCGGAGAAGGCACCGGAGAAGGCAGAAGCGGTGTAGAACAAGGCGAGTCGTTGTTGAACCTCGCTGCGCTTATACCACGATGTAATGATGAAGACAGCACCGGGAAAGAAACCCGCCTCGCATAATCCGAGAATGACACGGCAAGCGATGAGACCCTGGAAGTTTTTCACAATGCCCATACATGTCATGGTTATTCCCCAGGCGAGGACGAGGAAGGAAAGCCAAATGCTTGGTCTGACTCGCTTCAACACCATGTTCGATGGAATTTCTGGATGGATTGGTTAGACATCGTCGGTCATAGGCAGAATTTCTTCCTCACTTACCAAAAATGATGTACGGTACGAAAAAAATGGTAGTCGCGATGTTGTACTGATTGCCTACAAGGCCCAGGTCCTTGTCCATGCCTTCGATCTTTGCATTGCCAATATTCGCCCGGTCGATGTGAGATAGGAGGTAGAGGACTGCCATGATGGGCACGAGACGAACGTCAATCTGCGTTCGCGTCAGTCTAACATCCTAGCAATGGCGCTCATTTTCGAGCCTCTGGGTCTGAGTACATACTTTGTGAAGAACTTTCTTGCACCTATCTCCTTCATATCGCGCCAGTATCTCTTGTGTCTGGGCGGCTTCTTCGAGACGGATCTCTACTTGTTTCTGTGTGTCGTCTGCCATGTTTCTGACGTGATGTTGCAAACTCGACGAAATACAGTCAAGGAGAATGCGTTGATCCAGTATCCGGGGCACTGGGACGCAAATATATAAGTCAAATCAATCACGCGCTATTCATGACCCCAGGAAGGAGCCCCAAGCGCATTCTGTCCGACCGAAGTATTGCCTACCCCAGGTGGAGAGGACAAATTGTGGAGGCTAACAGAGCTAGCCTCTAAAAGTTGGCTGTGGACCCCTGCTTAGGTGTCTCGCTGAGTTCCGATGTTCTGTTCCTAAAGATGCATGCGGCAAGTAGCCCGTTCGGTGCGGGTCCGTCTACGCGCAATGCGCTTCGGCACCACTCCGAAGAGGGCCGGGTCCTCGGCATTGCGTTCTTATATTACCGATTAAGCAAGTACATGAAATCACGGCTGAACAATCACGACTGATAGTCAAAATGCAGAAGCCTTACCCCTCTTTCGATCAACTGCCGGTGGACAAGACAGGACCACGTGGTAATGCTTGGGGACTGTGGGGATCGAACGACCAGCTAGGCACTTTGAATCAGTTGACGGCCGAGCGAGTACGCGCTGCTGCTCAGGGGAGATAAAGACTGGAGAGAGAGTAAGTTTGAAGTAAGTGGCGCACACCTAGATTAACACGGCATCATGTACTTGGTCACAAGAGCATGTAACTGATCCAAAGCAGTTGGTCACTAGAAGGAGCCAGCAATCCTCGCTTTCAGCATCCACGGAAAAGATTGGAAGTAAATTTGATGAACAAAGAGCCACGAGTATATGCTTTCGATGACGAGGTAAGCTCTGCTCCATTCATGAGATTATTGATGTGTGGCACTAACTCAGCTGCCAGTGGTCCTTCAACACTCAATGCAGTAGCCAATGGGATGGATGTAGACATTACGCATACCAGGATGAAGGGGTAGGCTCACCAACGGAGAACATGTCACTAGCAACATTCATGCTAATATGCAGTGAAGCTATACTACATGGGACGAAAGGCCGGCGATTTCGAAAGCTCGAAGGAGCCAAATAGCATTCATCGTAAGCCAATGTTCATGCAATGAAGCAGCAATTCTTTGCACTAACATTAGAGTAGACATGGCACAATCAGGTATCGGTGCACGCGCATACTTCCTCGATTGGTATCGCTGGGTCACAAAAGTAAAAGGCAGGACTGTCGACACTACAACATCTCACGCCATTCCTTTCTCCGAGTTACGCGAGACTGCAGCTCATCAAGGTCTGGCGCTTGATGAAATGAAGCCAGGCGACATCCTTGTGATACGGTCTGGTTACCTTGCGCAGTATGACACTATGTCCCCCGAGAAGCGAAAGCAACTCGACGATCTTTATGAAACCACAAAGCCTTGCAACATTGGAGTTGAAGCTGGAGAAGAAATATTGAAATTTCTTTGGGACAAACAATTGGCAGCAGTGGCAGGCGATTCTCGCAGTTTTGAATCGTGGCCCTGCCCAGAAGAGAAGAAGCATTGGCACTTGCACCAATGGTTGCTCGCAGGTTGGGGTATGCCGATTGGCGAACTGTGGGATCTCGAGCGTTTGAGTGTTATGTGTGAGCAGCTTGGAAGATGGACTTTTTCTTAACAAGCGCTCCGATGAATGTTCCAGGGGAGTTGCAACACCGCCTAACGCTCTGGCATTCTTCTAAACAAATAGAGACATTTTCTCTGTTTGGAAAAAGAAGCAGCATAATAGCTGAATAGATAAATATGGTTGAAAGAAAAGGGCCGTCCCCCTTGTGACAATATAAAGAATGACTTACATAAAGATGTGTTCTCTCTAAGTTTATGCCAAATTCATGAAGTTTCACCCAGAATATGAGATAGCACTTCAAACACCAACCGTGAAAGGTAAATGATAAATTGATGTAAAAACCTCCGAAGCGACAGAATTCAAGCATGCACGTCCTTAGCTCATTTATGCATCGAACCAACTAACAAGGAGCTGCAGATATATGTGTAGGGGTGCGCTGATTAACCACTATCTGCACCAGAGCGCGGTAGAGATTCCCGAAACTCCAACAATTTAGAGACTCATTACAATCTGGAGAAGACAATTGGCTTTATCACGTTTGAATTCACTCTATGAGCTACAGTGAAAGCTATTCGTTATGACTAATTGATTCAAACAATGCCGACGATGGGTTATCAGGCTTATTGTACCTCGACGACGACATGACCACATCCAAACTTAGGTAGCGTAGCGCCAAGTGGTAACTTCTCCAGTCCTCTCCTCTTCACGATCAATAGCCTTGTTCTTCCTCACACACCAGTACTTCGCCATCAAAGCGAATACAACTGTTAATCCGCAGCCAGCGATGATGATGCCTCCACCCATCTGATACCTGGGCTCTTGGCTGGTCAAGAAGAAGTACGGCGAGAACCAATGCGAGACATTAGAAACGCAATTGGCAATAGCGATCAGCGCTGCTCGCTTTGTGCGTGGGCGAGGCACTACTGTAGTCTCCCACGAGATCTGGATGTTGAGACCAACGAACGGACCAGAGCAGAGTAAGACGAGCGCGAAGTAGCGAGCGCCAGTGTTGAGAGTCGAGATCATAATGACTGCACCGGCCAGCGTCGCCAGTATGGGTCCGATGATATGCCAGCAATGTTCCAGCATCCTTCCCGAGCTCCATGAGACAACGAGAGTGACGATGTAGGCGATAACATAGGGCGGTGCTTGCACAAGATATGTCTCGGTCTTTCCAAATCCCAAGGTAGACATTATAGATGGGAAGAAGTCCTTGAAACTCTGTGCGATGATGAGAGCGAAATGCATGCCTGTGAACATCCATGTGAAAGGGTCGCGTACAGCTAGCCATACACCGCCCCACATGTCTCCCTCATCATCCTCGCTCTTTCCACCTGCGGACTTCAGAGCACGGTACTGTGACATTTGCTGCTCCTCTTCCGTGAAGTAGTATGTACCAGTGTTGTCGGGAAAGTTTGGAAGGAGCCAGAATCCGCTGATAGCAACGATGATACTGACAATACCTTCGATGAGAAGAAACCATTGCCATGAGTGTAATCCTGCGACATCGTCCATGTTGGTCAGGATGCCCGCAGCGAGGAGGCCCGAGAAGACGTTGCTAATGATGTTACCGGCATGCCAGATACCCATCCTGAGTGGAGACTCTTCTTTTGTGTACCAAGATGAAGTCATGAGGGAAATGACGGGCAGAAACGGTCCTTCGGTAAATCCTACTAGGAATCGACAGAGCATGAACGCCCATGGGGACTTTGCTGCGGGCATAGCGATGGTGACCGCTGACCATGCTAGCATAATGCACGGCATAATAGTTCGTGGTGTGGACTTTGAAATAAAGACATTTCCAGGAATTTGAGAAACAATGTATCCCACTATTTTTCTCGTTAGATAAAGACAAAAAATTACACTTGGGATGTAGCTTCGCTTACCGTAGAAAAGACTAATTCCAGCCGACCACTCCACATCCGTCATGTGTAAGTCTTTCTGCATGCCAGCTAGACGGGCGTTGGAAACATTGATGCGATCGAGGTAGCTTAAGGGCGTCAGTCCCCACTGCAGAGCATGGCCAAAGGCGACTTACTTCATGAGCAACATTATTGTGATGCATGGTAGGAACTTCCAGTCGAGCTTTCTCAAGACCGACTTGTTCAAAGCTTCAAGCTCTTCCTCAGTCTTGTCCGCTAGGAGAGGATACCGTTGCAACCAGCTAGCTTCGACGTTGGGTCGGGCATCTTCGATCTTGACGATCTCAATGCTTTGCTTCGGTGTCAACTCACGCGCCATGATGTCTGTATAAGGCTGGCGTAGTAGCGAGGAGAAATGAAATGTAGTCGAGAACACTCGGCCTGGGATGCATAACTCTCGCAGCAATGCCTGCCTTTATACTGCATATTACACCCCTCGGCGCATTTCGGTGCTTCTCAAGTTACGGTGTGTATCCCATGCCAGCCCTTCAGGCCAAGTTGTATTGTGTGTGATGGCGTCTCGCGGCATGCATGACATGGGAGCATAACTTCCCCAGACCCCAGGAAAACGGCCATGGTCTCCGTTCTCCGTAGGTTGCGGCAGTGGGGCCGACATCAACAGGTGCGGGGGAATGTTAGTGTCGGAGGGTGCCCGAGAGCATTACGCGACTCACGTGGACTTGTCCGATTTCGCATAGCATGACTCGGTATGAAACAAACATACTGTGTAGTAGCGACATAGGCTATGTAGAATACAGACACAGCTTTTCACTCGATATTGATTCATCTTCTCTGGAATCTCGCGTACTCATCAGTTGATAGGGCCTCAAATTCACTCGCCACTCTCACCATGACGGCAGTTACCTTTTCCAACTTTCTCTGCCGGGATATAAACAACGACAAAGTCGTCTATACTTGATCAGTGGAGCTTTTGCATTCGCTGAACTACTATCTGCAACGCAGCAATTCAATAGCTCAGAAATGGCCTATGATGAAGACTAAAAAGAGCACCTTTCTATGTATCATCTCCATGGAATTTATTCCTTTTATATGCTACTCAGTCTTGGGCTGTTAAAAGCTCTAGTACTTTCTAGTAGCAATTTTCATCTAAGTCTGACCGCGTCGTCTATTACAGGCAAATAGTGCTGCTGCCACTTTGTCTTAGACATAATACTAGGCATAGAAGAACCCGAATTCACTGCCGTTGCAAACGAACCCACTATTTTATGCATTGCGTCCTGCAATCCTCCTGTAGGTGGTCCCTGCAGTGGTCCCGTGTCCCTTGTCTAGGCTGGACATCTCGGGCTTGTCGGCCCTCACATCTCTCGGTTCCCCATGCTCGGGAAGACACTCGCCCACTTTGGCTCTAAGCTCCGTTCTTTTCTCCTTGCATTGTGTAGTATAATGTCGTGCATACTGTTGGTCGGTGAGAGCATCGATCATAATACACGCGGCATTGCCTTTGGTGTGATTCGCGCATTTTCGTGGCGCCCGATCGCATCTGACTTTGCACGCATTGCATTCCCAACAAGCGGGCAGAAGATGAATGCCGCCAAACATTGAACACGAGAATGATGGATCGAGACTAGACTAGTACCAATGACATAGATTTGTGCAGTAGTGAAGGCGAGGCACAAGAAACGTCGGGCGAGGTCCGAATCTCAGATCAGCCGAGGCTGGATGTGGGATGGTGTGTTCGGGGCCAACTCCACACTGCTGATGCGGGTGGTCACTTGACAGATTTCGCCAAATTTTCCGGGAAGCATTGTTGTCCCCGAACTATGGCATGACAGGTCACAAGACTTGACTCTCTTACTACATTAGTCGTGTTCTGGGAACTCTGACCACTTTTCGTCGTAGCTGATAACTTGCGTTACTTCCCACTCAAATACACATGCATCCTTACGAATTGTCCGGTTTTCCCGAAGCCATCTGCAACAGAAAATGTAGAGCGAGCAGACATTGAGCAACCTAGGGCAAATGTCCATCTTAAGTTTTGCACCTCAATTTACGATCTCAGCGTTGAGTGGCCTTATATACTGCTTTTATGCTTCAATTCTAATGAAAGAAACATGCCATGTCGAGGATGGTACCTGCATCTTTCTCAACATTGAATGGAGGCATGTATCATCTCATTCATTTTGACCTTCAAATATAGGATGTCCAGAAGGATGCAGAGAGAACGTGTCATCGAGAAATCAGTATCACGAGTAAAGATTTGTCGAAGTTAAAACGGAGTGGATCATCATACTCAAGAATCAACGCCTGTTCTGATGTGGCGAAACGCGCAGGAAAGACCGGCAAAGCGAGATAGCATAGATACGATATCGTAACGTCACTGATTTCTTTTGGGAGCGACTGCCGCTCCCTCAGTGGGGACATAGACCCAGAGCAAGCCGTTTTCGGTTGGACTCTCATGAATATGCATCGGTCGTCTTCCGGTGCAGAATGAGCGACTAGAAGAGAGACCATGGGCTATCAAGCGCTTAGCAAACATTGAGGGCCACCTAACTAACAGCATAATCCCAACTCGCTCCGATCTATTCCAAACCGCACACCGGAGGAATCCCGAACATATGTGGAGATTTTGATGCCTAGGGTGATGGCGCTCTTGGTGGGTGGTCCAGGCCCGCTCCGAATTCGCCCAGAGAATACGTTCGTAGCACCATTACGAAGCTGTGCGCGGTGAGTTGGGCGGGGATTCCGTGCTTCAAGAAGACATGGTATGATAGGTCTTCTAGGCTGCTCATTGCGACCTAGGTACCAATTAGAAGGCAAATTTTCCTCGCAAGGGATTAATCATATGCGTCACATAGGACTAATTACCTTTGTAATGAATTGATACCAAAAAATTTTCTAAAAAGAAACAAAGTATTCACAAACACATCAAGCCAACCAATCCCAGACCAAAAAAAATCCTCTTCTTCCCTCCTCCATTCCCTCCTCCTACCTAATACCCCCACCCACACTTATACCCCCGCGCCCCCTCCCACCCCCCAGCTCGCTCCAACGGCCCCTGTCCCAAACTCCCCCGCCATATTCCACCTCACACTTATCATCTTCGTAAAACCGGCACCTGCAATTTTCCCCCAAGGTGACCCACGTGATGGCGTAGTCCCTGCCCCTGCACATGGCGTCGTTGAAATCCATGGCCGTACCCGCCAGAAAGAAAGATTCGGAGTTGAAGCCCCGGGGGGCGTCGCGGTTGCCGGCTGTGCCGCAGACGGTGATGAAGTGTGGGGTGCGGGGGCGGCGAGGGCATGGGGGATGGGGAGGGAGAGGAGAAGGGGAGGAGGGAGAGGGTTGAGAGGGGGCGCATGGTGTGTTGGAGAGTTTGCTGTTTAGAGGTTGCTTTTTAGATGGAGATAATGTATACGTAGGCAGAATGTGGGGAGAATGGATGAGAGTAAAATGCACTTATGGGGTTGTACTTGAGTCCATGGTGGTGTTGATATAATCTTCTTTGTTGGAATATACAGAGCGATTGTGTGGAGAACAGTGTGTTGTTCCCAATCATTCGGCCATTGTTGTCGTTGTCATCGGTTCAACTTGTGCCACTACTATTGTTCTCTCGCACTAGTCATCTTGAATTTGGGTTTTTGGCACTGCACTCTACTGGTGTATTCCATTGCGTGAGAAATTGCGGTGAGTCTCTGGGCGTTAATGCTTGTTTGGTATTGTTCCACTGCTGGACAATACTATGGTCTTTGTCACTTGTGCACAGGCAATGTCTGGTAGAAGGTTTCGATGAGGAGGTTCGCAGCACGTCGTTGACCGCTCTGCTATTCAGTCCTTCAATTAATGTCGTGGGAACCTAGACAGATTATGTCGACTCTAGCCAAAGGCGAACCAGCTAAAGACGAACTAGATGCAATAAATTTATTCAGCACATGAAAAAGCACC
The DNA here is from genome assembly GCA_026873275.1 of Pseudopithomyces maydicus. Taxonomy (NCBI): domain Eukaryota; kingdom Fungi; phylum Ascomycota; class Dothideomycetes; order Pleosporales; family Didymosphaeriaceae; genus Pseudopithomyces; species Pseudopithomyces maydicus. Next base: position 560,891 of record JANTUC010000009.1, on the reverse strand, counting down.
AAAACAATAGACAGTGTTAATGACATGCCAACTGTACCCAAAGGCAACCAGACGCAACGGAGTCAACAAGGAGAAGGACCAAAAAACTGACCCAACATGAGAATGTGACCACTCTGCTATTGTAGAGAGCCTGAACATCAGAACAAGTATTTACTTTAAATTGCGTAACTGTCAACAAGTATGGCCTAAGCCTAGGTTCCATATACTCCAAAACGACGCACCCAAGGCCGTCAGGAACGCCAATCCGTGAATATCTAATCAACTTCACACTCCTTCTGATCACAACCTCTCACGCTTCTCACACTTTTACCAACAAAAAAAGCACCTCTACGCCGGCGTCAGCGAGACCTGACACCCATGCGCAGAGCACAACGTCAATGTAATGCTCTCCTCCCAAACCCCACCATTGGGATCCCTGCCCTCAATCTTGCTAAACTCCTGCAGCAATCTCGCCGTGACGAAGCTCGCCTCGGTAAGCGCATACTGCTGGCCCAGGCAGATACGTGGGCCACCGTTGAACGGGAGATACTCCCAGCTGGGGCGCAGGTTTTCCCAGCGCTCGGGCTTGAACTCTGCTGCGTCGGGGCCGTAGAAGTCTTCGCGGCGGTGCATGGTGTAGGCGGAGTAGCCGACGACGGTGCCTTTGGGGACGAAGAGGGGGATTTGCCTTGGGGACCGCCGCCGAGGGGGAGGATGGTGTCTTTGATGGCCATGCGGGAGTTGGATGGGACGACGGGGTGGAGACGGAGGGCTGAGGGCGTTAGTAAGGTATCCATATACGTGATTGCGGAATTGGTGGAAACTTACATTCGTTGAGGCACCATTTGAGGTATTTCATGTTCCTGAGCTCCTCGTATGTGGGCATTCTACCCTCAAGCGGCGCGACCTCTTCCCTAAGCTTTGCCCATATCTCTGGGCGGTGGGCAAGCTGGAAGAACATGTTGCTGAGCAGACTGGCAGTCGTGTCACGGCCGGCGAGAAGAATATTGATCAACTCGTTGCGGATGCGCACCTTATCGTTCGTCTGCTTCACCAACTCCTTGATGAAGATGTATCGGTCGTCGTCAGTCTTTCCAGACGCCTTCTCGGCGTGGTGTTCCTGTATGGCTTGGTCGACGAACTTGTCTACGTAGGCATGGCAAATCTTCAACGCATCCTCGCCCTCCTTGTTGGTGCGCATGAAGTTGAAGATTCCCCATCGGATGCGGGTGATGATGTCGTCCTGGGCAAAGTTGAAAGCACGTGCAAAGATGGCGTCCTCGTTGTTGGTGTCGTTCTCGCTCATGCGCAATGAGTTTGTGGAGTGGTTAAACAGGAATTCGGTCGCAGAGTCGATTGTGAGTTGGAAGAACAGAGTCTGAAGGTCAACGGTGCGTCCATCTGTGGGGATTTTCTTGAGCATGAGCTTGAAGTGGCGCTCGAAAGCATCCAAGTCACCGATCTGGTCCCGGACGAAGTTGGGCCGGAGGAGATGCCTGGAGTTTGCCCACTTCTCCCCATCGCTGTTAAAAATACCATCGCCGAGTAGCGGTCCAAACGAGGGGTAGCGGTTGCCTAAGCTGTAGTCCTTGAACTTGAGAGCGAGAATGGTCTTGACGTTCTCGGGCTCGCATGTGGCGATCCAGGGTTGGTAAAGCATCTTGGTCAGGAAAGTGTTGACGCCTTGGTTCCGGAAACGAGCTTGGTTACCGATGAGCAGTTTGCGTTCTTTCTGGTTTTTAATATTCTCCTTCAACACGTCCCACCCGAGGATAGGATCTTTGTTGTAACGCTTGGCGCATGGTTCGCAGCCATTTTGCTTGATGAGTTGTCGCCGGCTCAGGTAGAGCTGGATGCGAGAGAAGATCAGGTACGAAAGCAGCGCACCTGCAACAACAAAGGTGATGGGCGACGAGACGAGGCCCATGATGTGTGGTGGTCGTTGTCACAGGCAAATGCCTTGGGACAGGGAGTGTTGGTGTAGCACACGGCGCTATTTTTACGCGATGCGAGGCGAACAAAGCAGAGAATATGACGTATTCAGTCTTCCAATTAACGTCGCAAGGACAACTGGAAAGAAGAAGTAAGACGGGCAGGCTATGTTTTTACTCGAGGAAAAGCCACTAACGTTATGGGCGCCAGCTGGGCTCCACGAAGGCCGATCTTTAAAGTCGGTGGTTTGGCTCTTGATACGCACGCACCTCGCAAGCAGGGCCCCAAAAGGAGATTGGCCCTGGTTGAATCCGTCTCGGGCCAGTTGGGACTAGGGTTCTAGCACCGGTGACTCCGATGCTGTGCTGTGTAGAGGCTCAGCGCCGACGAGGAGCAGTCGGTGCAATTCAATGTGCCGCGGGCCGCTTCGCTGTTCGCTGCTCGCTGCTCGCTCTTCGTTCTAACCGTCCACTGCCGGTTTTAGAGTTGTGGGGACCGACCAGGGTCGTCGATCGCTCGTCTCCGCCATATCCAGCGGGCGCATAAATACCCAGACGCCGTGAGATGGAGAGCGGGCGGGCGGCGGCGGCGGTGGTGGCGCTTGGAAGCTCAAGACTGGGTGCGGCTGGCCAGCCACCTGAACTGCCATGACCACTGCCTACTTTCAGCCGTTGGAGACGTCGTGGCGCCATCACCATCACAACAACAACAGCCGCCCGAAAGAGGAAAGTACCGAGGCGGCTCGTCTATGTGTCATCTGCCCAATTACAAGACGAACAGACGAGCCATCCAATTGGAAGCCATCCAATGATGAGATACGGGTGTGGCACCAGCGTCAGCAATATGGGCCCTCCGCCCTGTTCAAAATCTGCTGCCGAAACCATAATTTGAGAGCGTCGCATCAGTGGAATGCTGGCGCGGGCGTAGGTCATGCAAATGGGTGCTTTCGCCCGACGGCACGGGGTGCGTGGCCCGGAAGCTCCAACGGGCACATGAACACTGCCGTGCAAATCATCCAAGCCGAGCAGATACTCCATAGTAAGCACCCTATTTGAGCTGCACGCTTTAGTCTGCGAGGTAGAAATGTCTTTCGTAATATTAGATCGTACACACCACTACTTCAGTCGGACGATATCCACTTGACGTGGTTGATCGTCTCCTTCTCCAAGTATTCATACACCTGGCTGTAGTCCTTGCACACATGGACCGCGTCCCATCCGTCGCTGCCCCCAAGGTCCTCGCCTGTGACCGGATCGCCAGGGAATGTCGTGGCTGCACCCTCTAGCGCCACGTCCCCTGCACACATGATCGCCTGTCTGATGTAGTCGAAGCAGTGGTTGATGTGCCAAGGCATCTTCACCTGGTTCTCGAAACCTAGCTCGGCCGAGAGCTGAAGTGTGTTGTACGCTTCCAATATCGTATACAGGCAATGCAGCTGGTGCGTCATCGACGTCGTAAATACCGTCTGGGCCGTGTAGTCGTGGATTGGACGCGGAAGATTCGAATACTTCCCTGGGTCTTTGACCTCGACGTAGCCGAGACCTTCCGGGACAATGTCAAGCCATGCTTTCTGCGTCTCCATGCTCCAGAAGTCTGACGCATTTTCTGGCGTAAAGACAGAGTCGAGCTTGAAGCTGACGAGCTTCTGGGAGACTGCCAAACATTAGCGCTGCATTCATCAAGGATAGCTCGATTTCGTACATGCTGGCGCAAAGCCTGAAATATCGCCTGCCAGCTCATATCGGTGGCCCTTAAGAGATTTGGGTATTCTCTCCACCAGAAGTCCAATGATTACTAGCAGCAATGCTGTATCCATCATCCATCGGTAAGCCTTAAGCTTCTTCCATAGCATCGACCGCTTTCTCCGCCTTGGCTGCACCGGATTGTCCTCCTCCCAATCCTCCACATCTGTATCCGAATCCGAGTGGTTGCCGAGATTGCGGAGCGCATCGTAGCGATGGTCGCCCTCTGTCTTTGCTGCAGCACCAATCTTGGAGATATCCAGAGTAGATCGGTAGGGTGTGAAGCGGGGCATTGTGTTGCGCTGCGCTGCGTCGCGTCGCTATGTGCTTCGTGATATTATGGTACCTGGCCTTCCTAGGCTGTCGAATGCACGAAAATATAAGGAATTTGTTCTATGAACGATCTAAATCGTTTCCTTGTCAAGTATTTAAAGGGATGGAGATCTGACAGCGGCGTGATGTTTCCTCAGATTTCAAACGATTGCTGTAACGCCAAGGACCAGATGAGGCTCCAACCGCCTCAGAGGGTTATGTAGCAGGACAACCAAGAACTGATCATCGTTGTACTATAGCAAGCCAATTCGGTTCAAGGAGATGCGCACGTCTGGTTGACGCGCTAAACATCCACAGCGTGCAGCACATAGTTCAGACTTCTATGTACATCCTTGAGGTATGGTATCGTGACATCGTAGCAGACGTGTTCGATCTTAGGCTAGCCATCGCAGAATACCATATAATCGCCTCTGATAGAACAAATCTAAGGCGAAACGAGTCGTAAGCACATGACCATGTTCTTGCGGTCGCCAGTACTCAGTGGTGCTGTGGAAGGTAGTCTAGCACTCGTGGCAATGTACACGCGTAAACGCGTTGACGCGCCAGTTGCCCCGACGGGCATATCACTAGTACCGAAACACCGACCATCCGTCGACCGTTTTGCCAGGATCACCCCTGCCAACAAAACAGCAACATCGCTTGGGTATTGTCCTATGTAAAGCACTCGGCAAGCATTCCCTCAGTCCATCCAGATTTAGCAACTGTCCCACCAGATGTATAGTACTATACCAAGAAGAGGCAGATCCCCTTGATTAGGATGTACCATGTGCGGAAATAGGCAATACCGACGGCGATTACTGCATATAGGATTAAGCGTAACCTATGTACGCTTCCTGCAGGCTGCACGGATTCTGTTTCAATTTGTAGGAATCGAACTCTGCAGATGCTGACTTGCTCCGGGAGAAAACATACAACCGCCGTGTTCCCTGGGACAAACCCCATTAATCCTCAATCACAAAACGGCAATGCCCCCTCATTGACTTCTTGCGAGGTAACGAGCCCGACCCACTGCTCGAGAAGCCCCAGACATCATCCTTAGTGCTCGTTGATGAATCTGGTAGAGGGCTTGTCATGATGGCAGCATCAAGCGATGTCAGTGGCTCCCACTTGGCGATCACAGCATTCGTAGTTTCGTCTTCGGACTGAGCGCGATTGTTGGCATGCGCTCGTCCTTGTGCTATCGGCACGGTGTCTCCTAATCCGAATGGTTCAAGAGGGACATGCCTGTTACGCAACAATCGCGATCGAGCAAGAGCCACCGAGTCACGATGTCCGCGAAATTTTAGATCAGAGTCATCTAATCCAGACAGAAAGCGCTTCACATTTGACTCTCGTTTCTTGGGTAACACGGCTGGTATTGATGATGTGCCTTTTCGACCAGAAACAACCGGTATTGCGGTGCTGCGTTTTCCTTCGCTGGTCGGATGGCCGGATCCTACGCTGCTCGCTTCTTTCGAATCTTCATCTGGCATGACGGAGTCGTTAATCAGACTGTGTAAAAACATATGAATGGGTGTCGGAGTAGTTCTTGATGTCTCCGGTGGGTCACTTCTCCTTGTCTGAAGCTTCGTTCGCGGTGATACTTTAGCTGGACACGGCATCGCTGCATTCGATTGTCGTAATATGCCATCGCCACCGGCGTTATTCCTCATGTTCGTAGCTTCGTTGGTTCCAATGCGACGTCTCGAAGTTGATTCTTCTTGCTGAATTGCGTTATTCGTGTCCCTAAGAAGACTTGATTGTGCATCGAAGTACGGTGGGTAGTGTTCCTGAATAGGTGTCAAGAAGTCCTCGGGGTCTGAGTCTGATTGTTCGGATTCCTCCTGGCGAATTGAATATGAACTCGCGTTTATATGATGACAGGGCATTGCGTCATAATCGAGCAGAAAGTACGGAAGTTTTTGGAGATGTATGGAAGTCAGAAAGAGGAAGTACAGGCTCCCGCGTAAGAATGGAAGGGGGAATGTGCGATCGGCGTATCGAATGTATAGGATGGAGAGGTGTCTCTAGGATAAGTTGTAAATTCTCATGATCTCGAAGAGGGGTGGGTTGAGAAAAGTTTGGATGTTCAAGAAGGTTCAGCCCGGTAGTGGTAAGCCAGGAAGGAGCTCTTTGGTGTTGCGGGAAAGGGCCATGTTGTTGACAGAAGGAGCGCTCAAGACCACAATCTAAAGGAATGCCTAGGCTTATGTGAAACCCGATAATTCTATGCTCAAGAATTCAGATGTTCTCTGGCTGGGTGTGAGGGATTCATCGGCGATGGCTTCCGCACTCGGTGCAACTGAGGTAAGTTATCCACAGCATCGGTGGTACTGCCAGTACACCAGACCCGCCCAAGACATCGTGTGTATCCTCACTACACGTAACAGAAGTAATAGACCATCACAGTTTTTTTTTAGCATACCGCGACTGCAATCAGTTGTGGAAATGGTCATTGGCCAAATAACATCATGTCCACATGAAATCGAGGATTGAAGCACGTCGATTCCCAAGCACATTACTATGGATCAATTATTAGTATATACTAACCCCATCAAAAGAAGAAAAAAGGTGACAACTCCACAATCCAAAGAATCCTCGGTCGTCAAAAGTACGCAAAAGAAAGCCACTCATCCCCCTCACCACCTGCCACACCCGGACTAGTGGCACGCCGTCTCGCTCCTCGCTCAGCGACTCACAGCCCTGCTCTTCCCCTCGTGCTCTTCAATCTCCGCCTCCAACAGCCCAAGTACCTGACCTCCGTGGAGCGTTTCCTTATACATGTATACCTCGAGGGGGACTTGCCCCCGCACTACTACGTATGCACGTTACGCAGTAGCGCCTCCAATAATTCGGACAGGCCGCCAGCTCCAGCCCTGGCGGCCTCGCCGGGGGCCAACGTTAAAATAGTAGGAACTTTGCTAATTCAGCGCCAAACACCCTTGCACGTGTAGCGATGGAGGTGCTGGAAGAGTAAGGTGCGTTCCAGCGATCGCTCGTATTTCCTGGTGCTTGGATCTTGCGTCATGCCCCTTGCAGGGTATTAATATATGTACATATGGAGCTGGGGCTACGGCGACAGACCACACGACCACCTCGTATGTTAATATGTTGTCTATTGTATCGGTTGGCTTGCTTGCTGTGCTTCAGCTTGGGCGCGTCGCTGCGTCACCTACGGGCTACGCTACGCCTTCCGTGAACGAGACATCGTGCAATGGCAAGAAGTACGTCTACGAAAAACTTGCGGGTTGGGGAACCTATCCTGGAAACGCTCGTGATAAGTTCGGGGACACGATAGGAGGAATCGGAAGTGCGATTGCCCTCGATAAAAAGTCGTGGAAGAAGAAGTCCGGAAAAAAGGAGGCGTACGAAGGCATTTTGTATGGTCTTCCCGATCGAGGCTGGAATACCCAAGGCACGCAAAACACCCAGTCTCGCATTCACAAATTCAGCATCTCATTCGACATCGTCACCGCCACCAAGGAGAAACCCGCCTCTCCCAATTTTCACCTAAAGTACCTGGACACCCTCCTACTAACCGGTCCCGACGGCAACCCAACTACCGGCCTCGACGCAGACCCAACCGGCCATGCCTCATATCCTGGGTTCCCCGACCTCCCAGTCGCAACCTACACAGGCGATGGCTTCGGCGGCGCCGGCCCAGGCGGAAAACGCATCTCCATCGACACGGAAGGCCTGGTCCTCGGCGCCGACGGCTCCTTCTGGATCAGCGACGAGTACGGGCCCTACATCTACCAGTTCGACAAGCGCGGCAAGATGATAACCGCCATCCGCCCCAACGACGCGCTCATCCCCACCCGCAACGGCACCGAGAGCTTCAACGCCGCGTCCCCCCCGATTTACAACCCGGACGTCGAAATCATGCCCGAGGACCCGGACTCCGGCCGCGGGAACAACCAGGGCCTCGAGGGCTTGACGGCCTCCCCAGACGGGAAGCACCTCTACGCTTTACTCCAAAGCGCGACCATCCAAGAGGGTGGGTCGAAATCCAAAAACCGCCGCCACGCCCGCCTCCTCAAGTACCGCCTCAAGGGTAAATCCCCAATCTACGACGCCGAATACGTGGTCCCGCTCCCGGTACTGCCCACCGAGAAGGTAGCAGGCCAGTCGGAGATCCACTTTATATCTGACACGCAGTTCCTGGTGTTGGCGCGGGACTCGGGCGCGGGCCATGGGCAGGAGAAGGCGGAGAGTATATATAGGAATGCGGATGTGTTTGATATATCTGGTGCGACTGATATCAAGAGCAGTGAGAACGATGCGTCTACGGGCGCAATTGCGAGCAGCAAGGGGGTGCTGAATGATGGTATCGTACCAGCTACGTACTGTCCTTGGCTTTCGTATAATAACAACGATGAGCTGGGTCGGTTTGGGGTGCACAATGGCGGGGAGCAGGATGCCAAGTTGCTGAATGAGAAGTGGGAGAGTTTCGCGCTGGTGCCGGTGGATGAGAAGTTTGAGACGAAGGGCAAGGGCGAGGGGGATGAGTATTATTTGATATCAGTGTCGGATAATGATTTTATTACCCAGGATGGTGAGTACTAAACCTACCCCTTAAGCCCCCTTTTTTTCTTCCAGTCCCAAGCTGGAAGAGTGAACAGACAGATGCTGACTTGCATGTTTGTGTAGGGTATATCAATTCTGGGAAGAATAAGTACGCCGATGCGTCTGGGTTTAATCTCGATACGCAGGTCCTCGTGTTCAAAGTGAGGCTTCCGAAGGGGGCGAAGCCTTTATAAGAGTTGATGGGATGGCTATTTCTGTGTGCATAAATGGACTTACATGCCTACGTATATGCAATGATATTGTTTGCTATCACAGGAAATGCTGTTGGGCGTGATTCCCTCGCAATCTAGGCTATACACAGGGTTGGTTGAACCTCTGTTCTGACACGGCTATTTCGACTTATGTTTCTATTATCGGATCAATTGCCAGCCCTGGGTTCCCTTACACACGGTATAGCCAGAAGAGATTCGATTTGTAGCCCTGAAGATCAGAATCCCACGTGGTTTGTATTCACCTGCAGTTTCTGTCTTAGAACAACCTTTAAGAAACATCCACCATCTTGTAAAACTTGAATATCTTAGATATCGGAACCATAATTTATCGCAACGCACAACCCGCCACATAATACGTGCACGACGATGATTGAAAGACGGATAAATATTGTGCCTCTGAAACAATACCGCTCAAATATACTTTTCAATCATATACTTCTCTCCCTTCAATTGCGGCTCTACTAAATATCTGAACGTCCAGCACGTCCGACAAATCAATCTCGGCCTCGCAAGGTTGTTTAGAACCTCACAACCACATCACGCGTATGCCATCCAGACATACATACCCCATATGCCCTATGCATCACCTACCATCCTCATGCCCAAATGACCGTCCGAAGATAACACTATGAGACACTATGAATATGAGATAACCCCGCCTGATACGCGGACTGACTGCACTGTATATGATAAGAAACTGATAAATCAAGATCCGAGGGCGCCATGCCGATATTGTGCGCCGTGAACGTCCGCCCTGCCCGAACGCCTTGATGCAACGAAATTGATAACAAAGGGAAAGTTTACTGTGTAGGTTGATGCTGCTCTATACGATCGACCATGCTCACGTTCCCGATATGCTTATGATCAAGGTCCGTGGAGTCATGCTTCACGGCTTCAATGCGGGGCGCAGACTCGATGCCATCCTCGCTGTCGAAAGAGCGATCACTCTCGCTTGGTTTGAGCGTGGCTATGCTCGTATCCAGCGGAGACATGGGTTCCATTTCAGGGAGCATAGGAAATTTCGGCGGCTCTACTTCAATCTTGGGTGGTAGTGGGCTTGTGCGTTCACTCGCTAGCCGGCGCTGGAGTGTTGTGATCGGTGCTGGAAGTGGCCGTGTCCTCTTGTGTCACGTTTTCAATATGCTGAGCGTTGTCGCCATTCGTATCCTTTTCTTTGGTTATGACTTCTGCAAGGCTTCGGAAATTGAACATGGGCTCAGTGCCCGGCGTTCCCTGGGGTGGTGTGTCGTCTGCACCGCCCAAGCTAACTCCCGATGCGTTGGGGCTAGGCCCAAAGGAAGAAGTTGAAGCTCCAAAATTGCCATGGCTCTCATTTTGAAGTGACCCTTGCATCGATTCGGCAAATGAAGATGTCGAAGATGAGGGGTTTGAAAGGTCGCGTAATGCGGAGCGATGAGATCCTGGCTCACCACCGAGACCCTCAGCAGAATGCGTCGTTCCTGTACTACTGATCTCCCTCTGTAACGAGGTGTTCAACGTAGATCGACTCTGCTCCAAATGTTTCTGCGGGTCATCCTTAGAGGACGACGCATTCAGCGTGGATGTCGGTTCGCTCATTGGATTGAACCCTGCGTAACCCCCTGACCGATCAGCTGCTTTCCCTTTTCCTGTGATGGAAGAAGAACCACTAGCTAGATCATCTTGGCTTGGACTCATGAAAAAGCCACTCTTGCGCGCAGCTTTCTCGGCTTTCTTTGCCTCTTTAGCCTTCTTCTTCTCCTCCTTCTTCGCCTCCTTTGCAGCTTCTTTCTCCTCCTTCTTTTTGCGTTCTTCCTCAGCAGCCAGAGAGAGCCTGATAGCTTCCATCATCATAAGATCTTCCAGGTCCTCGAGTCTGTTCCCACGTCGCGAGCTTTGCCGATTCGAAGTTAGGTCACTCTGCCCTTCATTGCGGCTAGACGACCCTGCTGCCACCAGCAATGCATTCACATCTCCACGGGGTGTTCCGTTACCACTGGTACTGGCACTGTCGCCTCCAAACATAGTCCGTCGTCGCCTTCCAATGCTGAAACCTCGGTTATCCGATTGGATGTTACCCATCATGTAGGCGGCGTTGTGCAGTGCCGTTGCTGCTGCGGCCCTGCGAAGGGCATGTGCTCTTGCATCAGCTAGTTTCTTTGCCCAATCCGGACGAACGCGATCTGTCGTGATGACAGAGGCGTCCGTCGCTGCGAGTGATCCTGCTCTTCTCCGCCCGGGCGAAGTAGGACCTTGTGAAGTTAGAGATGTTGTCGATGACATAGCAGAAGCTGCTTTTCCCAGTGAATTTTGGTGTGAGTTCCCATACACCAAACCGCGCCTGAATGGTGGGGGTTCGTAAGTGATACCAAACTCCGGTTGCACACAGAATGGACAACAAGCTGGTTCCGAAACCAGCATTCCATCCTCTTGGGGCTCGGGTGGAGGGCCATCAGCATCGTTCGAGTCGCCATGGTGCTCCGGGGGATGAGGATCCGGTCTTTTAATCTGTACAAAGCACTCAGAACAGATTGGCTGATCGCAACACCGGGTTTTGTTGAGGTAAGGAGGGTAGTAGAGGAAGCAGATAGGACACTCGGATGCGTCCTTGTACAAGAAGACCTCAAGTCGCTGGCCGTTGACATAGGGGTCCTTGGGAAGCTGAACTTCTTGGGGTGTCATGTCGGTTTGTGAGGCATTGCGGGAGCCCGAAGTGAGTGCTGCAAGAGTCTTGGCTCGACCGCGGAAGAATGGGGTGGAAGAAGTCGAGCTAGCGATTGGTGATGTCGGTGAAGGCAGTGAGAAAGCGGGATGTGATGCGGTTAGGTTTGCAGAGCGATCTGAAGCCTGCGACATGGTGCGACCTCCCATGGGGACGGTCAGGCTATTGATGTTTTGATTTGAACTGCGCGGATTCCATTCGGTGCTCAGATTGTTTGGACGCGGAGGCTCTTCTTCTGGGATCTCGTCGGGTGCAGGCAGGGGTTTGTCATTGACTACGGCTACCAACTGGTGCTCAGTCCATGTGTCTTCGTGATCGTTAAGGCCCTTCCAGAATGGAGCCAGCCGACGTTCTACCTGGATGCCTGTAAGACAAGGTCATGATGCAGTCTGCGAAACACATACCTGTAATTGACGGACTACCGCTTTGCTGAAGTCCTCCGGGCCCGTGTAGGTGCCCAGGGTCACCAGATAGCCACCATCCACCCCCTCTTCTTTGATACTGCGCTCCCGATCCAAGGCCCGCTGCTGCCGCTCCTTCTCCAACTTCCGCGCCTCTCGCTCCGCCTTCGTCTCGCGTCGCGGCTCTAGAGCCGGGTCCCGTTCGGTGTTGCCCCCGATACCCAGGAAGGAGAGGTCGGGCCTGCTTCCTCGCGCACTCCGTGGATTGCCGTAAACGCCGCTACCGGATCTGCCGTGCCGCGAGGATTCCTCGGGACCGGATGCGGTGGGCGAGGTGGGCTGGCGGCCGTTGGACGCCCGGCCTTGACCGCGCGACGAGACGGGTCGCGACTCCTTTGCCTGGCTGTTGCCCATGGCGGTGGCGGGTGGGTGCGGTCGTACGCAGGGTCGGGAGGAGGCGGGTGACGGGTGACGGGCTGAGACGTGTAAATATGCGAAAAGGCAAGAGAAGCAGGTGCCCGAGCACGCGATTTCCTTCCTTATCTGTTGGCTGGAGCGAGTGTAGAGAGGTCGAGGGGTGCGGAAGATAGCGCGTGTCACAAGGACATGATATAATGGCGTGTATGCACGGCAACACTGCTCACAAGGCCAATGGTGTCTGTGGGGGGCCTCCAGTGGCACACAGATAAGGCGTGTGCATGTGCCGGGGCAGGCGTGAGTAGGGATGGCGACAACAGCGACGGGTGGAGGTTGGGAGCTGGAGTGGGCGAAGCAGAATGGTGAGGGCGGCCTGGATGATGTATGCGTACTTGGCAACGACCGTACGGGTAGCCGCGATAGGACCGAATGGCGGCGGGGGAAAGCGCGGCCAGCTCACATGCAATTCACCACCACGTCCCTGTTGGCTCGTTCGCGTCGCCAGCCAGCTAGACTAGACTACAGTACCGCTACGTCTCCCGCCCTGCGCTCTGCGCCTGCGCAAGACAAACCCGCAGTGAGACAGCCTTTGTGACGCACCCGCGCCGCAGCGACTTGCTGGAGCTTGTTCCGCTTGGTCTCTCCTTGGCCCCGCACCTGCTTTCTACCGACCACCACGTTCAACATCACCACCAGAACCTAGTCCCCTCCCCTCCGCCCAAGAGGCTTGACATTGCCGGAAACCTGACAGGTCCCAACAGCCTTGTTAGCAGGCATCTCGTTGCAGCCCTGACGTGCATAATGCGACCCACAGTGGGCATCCAGTCGCTGCCCAAAACGAGGCTTTGGCCTTTCACATCGATGACGAGGGCCGCTAGCCCCTTAGTAAGATGGCACAGGCGTCGGCGAATACTTTGCTTTTCCCTGTCCATCATTTGCCCGCCTCAGTCAGGCACTGCATATTCCTTCTGCGCGAAAGATGCGCTGAAACTAGTATGATTTTTTTTTCGGCGAATATTACTTTATACATTGCCTTATGGGTCGCCTTAGCTGCCTCACCCTCTCTCTCCCTAACCCTCTAGATGGTACCAAACTCCCAAGATGATGCCCAATGGTACTTTTCGCCAGGCCCAGTGGTCTGCTTGTCGAGACGACCCCATTCAGGGCTGCGGGTAAAATCAGTCATGTGCGCGAATACTACTTATGCATGGTGACTTACTGGTTGATTCCATCAACGTAGTCCTGGGCTTCGATTGCGATGCATCCGTCACGTGGGATGAACTTGTCCTGACCCTTTACACCCTGCGTGCTCTTGAACTCGGTCTTTCCGTCGTTCCAGTTGCAAGTATACAGGACCACTGCATCTTGGTCGGTGGTGAGCTCGGCCTTGATGCCGCTGAATTCACTGCTGAGAGTGAGCGCGACGTCTTTCTTGTTCCTCTTGTCGTTGAATGCCAGGGCGCCGTTGTAGCCGTGGCAGCCGTTGCCGCAGTGGTTCTCAAAGTTGGAGTTTCCAGAGGCAAACCCAAGCTGGTGGGGTTTGCTCCAGAAGTCGTCGATATCGTTCTTGGGAATCTTGGCAATTTCTCCCGTGGGAAGGGCGTTCCCGTCGGCCTTCAACGCCCGCTTAGCCTCAGGGGCGTACAAGGTGTGGTTCCAGATGGTCCTGTTGGTTGGGTTCTTGAAAGCATCGAGCTGGAAGTATGTGTGTTGCGTAAGCATCAACGGCGTCTTCTGGTCTGGCGATTTGGCATCCATGACGATGCTCCACTTGTTCTTGGATACAGTGTATGTCACAGAGGCATCGACATCGCCGATCATTCCAAGCGAAGAGTTGGAAGGATCATGAATCGAGAACTTTATGGACTTGTCGGTCATATCTGTGACGTTCCAGAAGCGGAACGACCAGTTGTTCGTTCCACTGTGAAGAGTGTTCGGACCGTCGTTCTTCTGGGTGATGTAGGTTTTGCCGTCTAGAGTGTAGGTAGCATTGCCAATGCGGTTCACATAGCGGCCAGGAATGGCATTGTAGACGGGGTGACCGGGGTCCACAGCTTTGTATGGTCAGAAACAAACCCAAAAGGCAGTCTGGATACGTACGGTAGTAAGTGGTGTTGTCGTATCCAAGCACAATATCCGTCTCAACGCCATTCTTGTCTATGCTTGTCAATGTCCATTCATTCTACGAGTGCACTTAATATATACCTTTTACGAACAAGTTGGTGAGAGTAGCACCATAGGGAATGAATTGAGCCCGAATGCCCGGGGCAGTCAATGTGTACCTGCCATCCTTATCCGGTAGCGGCAGCGGCTTGGGCTTGTGGCCTCCAGGATGTGCGGCAGTAGAAGCCGCAATGGCAAGCAATGCACAAGAGTACTTCATATTCGGATGTGACTTGGGTCCCCGATTGCGCGTAACAGTGGAGCAATCTTCCCAAGAACCGGCTCCATTGATTATTTATATGTAGGCCGAGAGGCCCATGTGCGCATCTGCCAGGGCAAGATTCATCCGCAGAAGCGCCTCATAATTGCGCGTGTCTGCAGGCTGGGGAAGCTGCCCTGTCGGTCCGGCCGCCACAATATGTTTTTAATATGCGTGAGAAGCATCCCAGCACTTGCAGGGGAAGCTGAGGTGAGAAAGCTTTGTAATTGGATGGCTGTGGTCTATAACGCAGGAACATGGAATTCTGGAAGCGAAGGAATAGGCTCAATCGTCCAGAATGTGGAGGTGTGGAGGAATCCTTCGTCGTGGTACCGGATATGATTCCCTTCAACCCGTGGGGAAAGCACGTGGTGGGGTCTTATAAATACCTAGAGAGGACTAGCGGTCGCCGCCCTTCGGATCATGCCATCGCTCCTTCCCTTATTCTACAAACTGCTCGACAACGATACCAGCATGGCGTCAGCAACCAAGGCTTCCAGCAGGGTCTATTGCGTTGCATTGGCTATTCGCTGCATCCTTCATGCCACTAGTGCAGTATAATGAAAGCTGCCTCGACGGGCCGTCGTTCATTCCTTCCGCCTATCGGAAAGACCGGTTCCTGGAGTGGTGCTCAATCCATCCCCAGGTTCCAAGGTTCCACGAAACGCACGTGAATCGAATTGCTATAGAGCGCCTAGTATAGTTCTGCTCAATCTGGTTTCTAGGCAAAGGTCCCTGCAGAAAGTTATCGTACGTAGAACATGGCCTGTCGCACGGGAAACCTACGTTCCACGTAAACAGGCCAGGTTCAATTGGCCCCAATGCGCGCAATACAGAACAGGCATACCCGGATCTGACGTGCATCAAACACTGTTGGGTCAGAGATGAGCACGAAATTTTCCAGGCAGTACCTCATTACGCCCAGCTCGTTCCAGACACTGACTTCGTATGTGGATATTCATCGTGGCTGGTAGGTACTCAAGTCGCAGGGTAGGGGTATTTTAACCGCGCTTATGGAGCACTACCGTGAAGAATAGTCGCATTAACTCTAAGCGGCACACAGCAGAGTCCCGGTCTATTGCGTGCTGTATGTAGTGTAGTAGTGTACATTCCCCAAGCTTCGTCCACAATTGCTCCGCGTCAGGTCGAGCCCATGGTAGAGGAACAAGCCATGCATGCATCTTATGTATGGCCAGCACTATTACGATTTAGGCCGTGGCAACCTTTTGAGGCAAATGTGCATCCCCTTTCAAGCTGGTAGTGGCATGCTTTCGGTTGCATGATGCCTGTTATGGTACTGGATTATTAGTCAACTTCCGCTACCGTCCCAACATGCTCCTTTGTCTTTGGTAGTGACCCTCGATTTGTGTTTTACTGATCCATTGTGTTCGGATTGGTTGCTGCTGTCGCATCATTTGTTTAGGCCATTCATGACTGATAGCTGCAACACCTGGAATCTACCTCGCGGTTACATATTTCCGTCCCTGCGCGCCTCTCACGTGCTACCGTCATAGCCCCACCGATGTAGTGGATGTACTTATGTACGGTAGTACACGATGTGGACGTAATTGTCGGCGATTCCACCATACCTACACGTTCGCAGATGACGCAACGGCGGACTAAAGTCTCCAAGAGTAGCGCAACCCTGTATCGTATGCCTCGAGTCAGCGTGGCTGTATGCGCTTTTGAGCTGGTCGCTTCCCAATCTGGGATGGTAGACAGATGGCTGAAGGTGAGCTAGTATGTGACGTGGCTCTTGCTCTCGGATTGAGATATGATGCCATCGCATTGTGTATGTAGATGATCAAAGGGTCTTGTTACGTGGAGGGTCCACAAATCTCGATGGAGACAATAGAAAAAGTGGGAGGATTCGCGATCTCGGGAGATGGACTCAGGCATGTTGACATGAGTCGATGCCAAACCATCAGACGCGACAGTTTGCAGGCACACTGTCGACTTGGATTGGGCCCAAACGCACCAAACGCAAAGTTGCACAGCTGCGGCACCTGAGTTCCTCTACGCTGGGCCAAAATGGGCTTGTTCTAGATGTCTCACGACTTGAGCCCCTGCAGTAGAGCTACTGCAGGGAATAAGCTGTTCGGCGCACCCCGCCAATTGTCGTCCAACGGCTTGTGGGGGTTGAGAAGCTGCAATTGAAAAATTTCCCTCGCGCGGTGTTGAATGGACGACGCCTGCTGTACTGTGCTCTGGGGCAGCCGATTAAGTCCCATCGTCAGCGCCACCTCATCTCGCGAGACTTGTGGCCCGGTGCTTTTTTCGGATCCCAGCTGCCCGGTTGCGGGTCGACTGCCGGGAATGCCCTCCCCCAGGTTTCGACAAGATGACAGCCGACAGCGGCCACGTTCACACTCGGTGTTGTAGACGTCTCGAGGGAGGTCGTCTGTAACGTGCACTGCGCCTCATCCTGGCCGGACTTCTGGGGTGGTGGCCTTCTGGCATGCACGTCTGCGATGAACGAAGAGGGCATCCCCGAGCATGGGAACTCCGACCGGGAGAGCGGCACAACGGGAGGTTATCGATAAGAGGCGACGTCACGGCCAGACCTGATGCGCTCAGGGGTGTGAAATGGGGCGTGGATCTCACATTTTGCGTCTCTCGAGGGCGACACCTTACGCGATGCGGCGGGTGGGAGGCAAACTTGCGAAGATCGACACCGGCACGTATCGTTTTCACGTCCACGGTCAGAGACGGCTCGTCAACGGCGCGGCGACAGTTGGACTGCCAGGCCGAACTGAGGGTTTGCTGGCGAAGGCGGTCCAGCGGCCGGCGTGTGATTTGCTCCCTGGAGTCCGCTAGGGGTGTTTCAGCGCCCATATTAGCTAGCTGTGGCGCGCGTACCTGCATGGGTGGCATGGGTATGGCGACGAAGCAAACACATTCTCAAAGAAAGCCTTTGCTCCCTTCTCATCGCTCCTTTGTTGCCCTTTTTCTCGCCCCGACCTGCTCTCCAGCTGCTTCACTGTGCAGTTCCCCGGGAGCAGCCACGCTCGCTAGCAGTTTCTTCCCTTCTTTCCCCTTCTGTAATCATAGCCACATCACCGCGCTGGGCAGCCGGTCTCTCGCACTCTTGTCGGACGTTTCCAAGCTTGTACTACTTGTCCCACCTTCCTCCCTGTGCTTGACGCACATTATACCCTCTCTCTCCACTTTTTGCCTGTGCCGGCGTCTGTGGGTTTGTTGGACCCCCGCGGATCGCCTTCCTGCCCGCCTGCTGCTTCCAGCATCCACCCGCGTGACGGCCACCCGCTCGACCCCTCGCTCGCTTTGATGTCGGCGAACCTCTCCAAGCGCTCCTCCTCTCGTCTCTCGCGCCAGGGTTTCCAGCCGCTGCACGACCCGAACGCCCACAACATGTCGAATCCCGCCGATATCCCCCTCCAGACTGTCGTCAGTCACTCGCCCTCCCACAATGGCACCCTCCAGCATGAGAAGTCGCACCGATCGGAAAAGGCAGGCCTCTTCCACGGCCGTCGCCGCATGAACAAGGTCGACTCCAAGGGCGAGGGCTACAAATCGGCCAACGGCGGGGAGGACGAAGAGGACAAGACTGCCCTCAACAAGATGGGCAAGTTCTACATGAAGGTCCTCAACTTCAGCATCGTCACACGCTACATGATCTACGTTGCGCCTTTGGCTTTGGCCCTGGCCATTCCAATCATCTTGGCTGCCACCGGAGTCATCCACAAAGATGCGAGAATTGGAGGAGCGAATGGCGCGAATCCGCGTTTGTTCTTCATTTGGATCGAGATCAGTATGTATGCCCTGTTCAAGCTGCCTAGCGCCAATCACTGACCTTTGACAGTCTGGCTTTCTTTCTGGACTTGCAAAATCATTGCTCATTTTCTTCCTCGCGTTTTCGAATTCCTCGTTGGTGTAGTCAGCCCCGGTGTAAAGAAATACGTCCAGCTGCTTGCAGCTCTAGAAAAGCCTCTTTCGTTCGTCTTCTGGATGATTGTCAATCAGGTCACATATCAGGTCTTGATTATTCGAGGGAGAGATGATAAAGATTCACCGACGTGGATGGACAAAGTGGGGTCGGTGCTGCTTGCGCTACTCGTGTGCACCTGTATCATATTGGCGGAGCGCGTCCTCATCCAGTTGATCAGTATCAGCTACCACAGGAAGCAGTTCGACGACAAGATCAAGGATTCTAAACGCAACATCTACCTCCTTGGTCAGATGTACGACGCTTCACGTGCCTTGTTTCCCGAATACTGCAACGAATTCGCCGAAGAGGACTATATCATTCAGGATAGCATGCCATTCGTCCTCGGCAGCAAGAAAGCTACCATGGGACATAACCGCTCTGGTTCCAAGACCCCCATGCGTCTTTTGCAGAACGTTGGTCGCGTCGGTGATAAAGTCACTGGCGTTTTCGGTGCCGTCGCTCAGGAAATCACTGGCAAGAAGGTGTTCGACCCCAACTCGGCCCATTCGATTGTGCTGGAAGCTTTGGAGAGCAATCGCTCTGCCGAGGCCCTCGCTCGTCGAATTTGGCTTTCCTTTGTCGTGGAAGGCAAGAACGACTTGTACATGGAAGATCTTGCTGAGGTCATGGGCAATGGCCGCCAAGGGGAGGCCGAGGAATGTTTCAGCGCACTCGACAAAGACGGCAATGGCGATATTTCCCTAGAAGAGATGATCATGACGGTCGCCGAATTCGGACGCGAGCGCAAGTCTATCGCTTCCAGTATGCATGATGTCGACCAGGCCATCAATGCCCTCGATGCCCTTCTGTTTACCATCGTCTTCGTTGTTTGCATTTTCGTTATTGTCTGTTTCCTCAGCCCCAGCTTCACGACAACCCTTGCGACTTCCGCTACCGCCCTACTCTCCTTGTCGTTCGTCTTCGCCGCCACCTGTCAGGAAGTCCTCGGTTCCTGCATTTTCCTCTTCGTCAAGCATCCATACGATATTGGCGACCGTGTCGATGTCGGTGCCGATCAGTTCACAGTGGAGCACATCTCTCTTCTCTACACAGTTTTCAAGCGCGTCAACAATGGCAAGATTGTACAAACACCTAACATCGTCCTCAACAACCTGTGGGTAGAGAACATCACGCGCAGCAAGGCCATGAGGGAGCAGGTTTCCATCTTCTGCGACTTCAGCACCTCTTTCGAAGATATTAGCAGCCTGAAGCAAGAGATGGGAGCTTTCGTGCGCGATCCTGCAAACAGCCGTGATTTCCACCCAGACATCGAAATCGAGGTTGTCAGCATTGCTGAAATGAACAAGCTTGAGTTGCGCGTGGAGATCCGCCACAAGAGCAACTGGTCGAATGAGAGCCTCCGCGCAGGCCGACGTTCGAAGTTCATGTGCGCTTTGGTCGTAGCCCTACGCAAGGTTCCAATTGCTGGGCCTGGTGGTAGCGATGCTGCTCTCGGCGATGCTAACAAGCCCTCATGGTCGGTCGCTATCTCTCCAGAGCAAGCACAAGCCGTCCGACAGCAGTATCTCGACGACAAGGACGCTGGTCGCATGAACCCCAAGAACAAGAAGTATGAAGAGGAAGATAAGGGCAAGTCTACTTCGACCGAGTACCTCGGCATGGATTCTCAGAGTGCTGCAATCAACCAGATCAACAATCGCAAGCCTGGTGTAGATGCTGTCCGTGATGACACCTGGGGCGCGCGAGATGATGCCAGCATCATGGGTCGCCCGAGTATGGATGGCCGTCCAAGCATGAGCGGTAACCGACCTGATCTCGACGAAGTACGCGGTCTGCTCCACAAGGCTAGCAGTGGAGGTCGCCGTAGGGGAGGCGCAACACTGGCCCCAACACCTAGTGGCTACACCTCCGAGCCTCGACAAAGCATGCCTCCGCTACCTCTTGCCGTGAACCCATCCCAGCCCGTCCAAAGCTTCAACAGTCACCCGTACTCGCCGCCACCTATTCCTGCGTCTGCCCCACGCACACCAGGTTCTCCTAGCTCCATCTCTACCGGTTATGTAGAGGAGTACCAGTATCAGACGATGGTCCCGCCGCCTCCGCGCAACAACGGCCCAACAATCCAGCTCCAGCAAGCACCACCATCAGGGGGTATGAGGCCATCGCCATCCAACGCGTCCACGAACCCTTACCGAAATGGACCGTCATCACCCGAGCAGTACCCGCCTCGCCCCTAGACGAAGCGCGAACACAGCGCCGCACCAGAGGTTAAGGACCTATGGGTGTGAGCGACACTATTGAGACAGGACGAGTCAAAAGTGCACAACCTGGCACATGTATTTATTAGCGACACGATGCATGGTAATGAGTTTCCTTGCCTGTCTGCTTTGGGATCATCTGCATCACATCTGTCTTCGGTATCCCGTAATGTGTTTCTAGAATTTTGCATCAGCATGCGGCGGGGTTTTGGTTGGGTTCGACACTGGAAGTGTTCGATTTTTTTTCGATTGCGTTTAGTAGCAGCTTGAACCTAGTAATATGGAGGGGAAGCTGGCGAAAGACAGTATTATAAAAGAATTACTTATTGAAAAATGTTCAATTGTGCGATGTGATGCTATCAGCGTGAGCTTTGTTTTTGTGGTGAAGTATGTCTATTTTATTTAGCTACAGGGATACTTTTCATAACGAGGTGCATGTAGATGCCTTTTTATACGGCTATTGAGGTGCTTTACCAAAGCTCTTGAAGCACCGCAGCGTCCAATCGTGTATACCATGTGTAACCCGTTCTTACATCTTTGCACTTCAATCGTCGAATTACCACCATCAAACAGGCAGGACCCTCCCTACCAACCTATTGCAACGCCACCCTCGTCCCATTCCCCGGCAGCTTCGCCCTAAACAGCACAAACGGCCTCACCCTCCGGTCCGTCCCTGGGTAAAACGACGACGAAAAACTCAGCTGGTTAACCGTAAAGTACAGATACCCATCCGACCCGATCGACACTGCGTTCGTTAGCTCAAATATTTACACCGTTTCCTTCCCTTCCCTTCTGCAAAAGAAAAAAAAGGAAAGAAGAGAATGAATACAAAAGGGAATTAAAAAAAAAAACTTACTAGTATCCACCCAATTCACCCTCGGATCCCTCACGAACCGTCCCACCGTCCCATTCCCAGGGTTAAACACCGCTATCCCCCCTGCTCCATATCCCCCACATACACCAACCCATTCGAATCCGTCTCCAACCCATCGCTGACCCCCTTCTCCCCCTGTTCCTAACTGCTCCCTGCGCCAACAGCTCGCTGTTCAACCCCCTATCCCGCAACCTCTCCGTAGAAACGCTATACAGCGTCCGACTCGCGACCGCCGTCCAGTACAACTCCTCGCCATCCGCACTCAGCGCAATCCCATCGCTGCCAAACTGCAGGTACGAGAGAGGCCGCCCCGGGGCCGGAATCGAATAAAGCGGCACCCCCAGACAGACGCCACGAACCCCCGCTCAGGACGCACCTCGGGCGTGCCGTCCAGATGCCGCCAACTTTCCCCAGACCCGAGGTCCACGACGACAATCCCATTTCGGCCTTCCGTGCTGCTATCCGTAATGTACGCGACGCCCTGGCCCGAGGCTGAGATCCCGGGCCGCAGATCGAAGCGCACGTCGTTGAGGTAGCTGTCCGGGAACGCAACCGTAATAGGGAAGACGATAGTCTTCACCACCTCGTTGGTCTCCAAATCCACGGCTACAAGCTTCGCCCCGCCATACGACGCCGGCACCAGGACCCCCTCCCCCGTCAGCGCGCGCCCTGTATCCAGGATCCAGAGGCGATCGCGCGCATCCAGGACGACGGATTGGACGCCTATTAGATACGACTGGTAGTTTGCGCCCGAGGGAGGGGTGGTCGTGTAGTTTATGCTGCCGCCGGGGGTTGTTGATTTCGGCGGTGGGGTAGGGAATCTCGGTGTTGTTGGGGAGGAGCTCGGCGACGGTGTATTTGCCGTTGGAGCCGTCGTTGGTGTTGTTGGCGTCAAGGCCCGGGGGTAGTTTGAGAATTTGCGGTTGGAGCGGGAGACGGTTATGCCTGGGGAGGTGGGGGTTAGTGGGAGGTATTCAGGTATTGCGGGGCAGGTCGATTGGGGATGAGAGGATTGGGGTGCTAGAGGGGAGGTAGGGAGATTGTCGAACCTGTGGGCCATTGGTCGTTGTATAGGTGGACTACTTCGAGGGGAGGTCCGTATACGCCTGGGTCTTGGATGATCTCTGCGGTCGAAAGCGCGGGTATGAGCAACGCGGTTATCAATGCGATACTAAACATGACGGGCATCACTGAGATTTACAGATGAACTAGATGAGAAGCCGGTGAATATCAAAGGTTTTATATCTATTCGTTATATAAGACCTATCGCTAGGACGTGCGAAAGCTGTGGAGGCTGCGGAAGCTTTTCCTCGCGTGGTCCCTTGCAGAACCGAGAAATCGTCGCGTCATTATGAGCATCGACAGCAAAGTGACAAGCATTCGAATTGATCGAGCCGCTGCGATCATGCTCATTTAGGTTGGTAAAGGCCTCGGAAGACGGGGTGAGCTACCCCACACAGGCTAGACTAACCGTTGCAGCGGGCATGACCCGTCCATACATCATCGGGCAGGAACATCCGAGTTTATTCGCAGGGCTCAATGACTCGCCGCGTGGACGATGATTTTACCCAAGCCAAGTCTTTACTTTCTCTTTTAGAGATGGCTGTCCTGGTGTTCCGTTCCACGTGAAGGACTCAACTGCTACACCAGTGGCGAGTTGTTCTAGGGCTGTCGCAGTTGCTTTCAGTTCGGCCTTCTCCAATGTAATCTCAACATCGTCCTCTTTAATCAAGCCGTTCTTGCTCCCCTTCGAAACGACGGAAACGATGGGTTCCGGCGACTTGATGACTGACCGCCCTTTATACTCCTCAGAGAGCATGGTATGGGAAATGTCCAAGGAAAGGACCCAGTCGAGATACTCCTTCACCTCTTCTGTCGACGCAAGCTTTAGTTGCTGATTCGGCTCATGTTCGAGGTTCAATACTTGAATGAGCGAAGGAGGTAGAGTGATTTTTTGTTCTGTGCCAAAATGCGGTGGGCCAATATAGGTCCTGGTGCTGATGGCAATGGTTTCCGGCGAGGATGTGCCGCCTGACGAGGGAAGAGATATGGATGCTTTCCCCTCGAAAGGACGAATGAATGTTGCCAAGAGCTGGTCTGTAGCCGAGAGGCTCTTCGTTTCGACCTCCTTCAGTGTCTCGGTCAGCTTTTCCCACGTTGTTTCCCTGGTCGCCTCCAGAGTTACTTCCAGTCCCGCACTCTTCAAGGTATTTGCTGTTGCGCTCAGATGAACGTGGAGAGAGTCTACCGCGGTCAAGTGGCTGAGCATTGCAAGTAGCGAGCGGAGGAGCGGAGGCGGAGGCTGCTGACGCTTGTGTTGAGACATGGGAGGTGGAATTCGGGTGCGTCTGAACAAGCGCATGCGATGTTCGTGGGAAAGCATTATCCGGAGGCCCTCGGCGATATTCTGGGCAAGCCGGTTCTGGCTGCCACCTGCTGTTGATAGGCTGCTGTCGTCCAAGGGGATGCAATCGATCAGTATCTTGCGGTGCACGTGTTGTTCGCCTGGTGCTGCGATGTGAATGACGGTATCGCGCAGTTCGATGCCGTAGGAGAGCAATTGGCGGCTCTCAATCGACATTTCATAAAATAGTTCTTCCTCGAAGAGAGAAGCTCGGGCGAGCTGGATGGACTTTTCAATGGCAAGCTCGTCCAAGGCGCCGTGTATGGTTGCCTGCGAGGTCCCTACAATGTTGTCGTGGTCGCTGATTCGCACGCGCAGGGTCTTGGGTTTGAGTGCGAGAGCAGGATCGAGTATGATGTCGCCATCGTTGTCCATGCGAAGCGGTGCCAACCCGCGTGCTTTGAAGTGGTTGCTGGCTGAGGATGGTTAGCTGTGGGCAGGATGAAGGAGGGATGGCAAGTGTACCTTCGGGCGGGCCGTATTTCACGGCGTACGGGGCGTTGCGCACGCCTCTCCGGGTGCGTTGCAGCGACCAGCCCTTGTCGGAGATTGACAGGATCTCGTCCCAGTGTTTGGTCTCTTTGCGAATGCTGGATTCGAGATCGGTAGCAGCCTTGAGCAGAGTATCAGTGGCCCAATCGAGAGCCTCCATCCGCGAGCCTTTCATGACCAGCGTCTTCCTCCTCTGCATGTATTCCAGCTGTCCTCTCTTGGGGTCATCCAGCCGTAATTGGGACGGGTCCGGTTGTTCGGGCAGGGCTTCTCTGACCAGGCCCAGCGAAGAGCGTGGGACCTTCATCTGCTGGAACATGGGCGTGTAGTAGCCGTCCCTCTCTTTCCTGTTGGGGACCTTTGCCAGGTCGCGAGAAAGGATGAGGGAGACGAGGTTGAGGGCATTGCCGGCGGCGAACGAGGCCCATCTGCTCCTGTTCAGCTCTGGAAATAATGCAGAGAAGCAGAGGTCTTACTCGAGCTTGGAGTACACGTCCTGCTTTGCCTTGCCCAGCTTCTCCGCCATCTCGGCCTGGGACAGCACCACCTCCTCCTGGGGGTTGCCGGCGCTTTCGACCGAGTCGACGAGGCCATCTCTGCCGGCTTCGATGTCCTCCAGCAGCGACTTCTCGGTGATGTCGCGCAGGTACTGCTTGCGCTCGGTGGTGAGCTGGGAGACCTGGGCGAAAATGTCCTCCTTGCTCAGGGCGTCCTTGGCGGGCGCGGGGAAGGGCCGCAGGGCGACTTCGGCCAGGGTGGTGTCGGGGGTCGACATGGCGGCGAGTGCAGCGTTTGGGGTCGCGTGGAGGCGCGTATCGGGGCTGCTCTTGGGCTGTTCCTGGGCTGTTCCTGGGCTGGCGGTTCAGTGCAGATGCAAGGGCCCAAACAAGCGGACGGAAGCGGCCGCAAGTGTCTCTCCCTGGTGGGGTCCACTGTCTATCGATTAAGCTACCCCTGCACCTGCAGCTCCCAACTCGACCCACGCCCAGCAGTGCCTGCACAAAGGCCCCGGTACCGCAGTGAATGTGCCTAGACCACCGCCCTGTGCATGTCGGACAGACCCTCCGTAGTCCAATAGAACCCACCGCCGCTGAGACGCACCCTCTCACGTGGCCCTTTCTGCCCTGTTCCAGCCTAGTGCCTTCTTCCTAAGTGTTCCCACCCTCGTGTGCAGCTCACACCTTCAGTCTTCTCCTCCATTGAATTCGCAATGACGACCAGATACCGCGTAGAATGTAAGCGACTTGATCTCCCCCTGACTTCCATACCACAGCTGACCCCTTGCCACAGATGCTCTCAAGGTTTGTTTGTCGCCTGCGTAGCAGGACTCGATTGCTGACGTGGATGTGCTCGAAAGACTCACCGACGAGACCAGCTGGTGCGTGAAAGGACTCCCATCCATTGTCCAATAGACGAGCATACTCTAACACAAACCACAGATCGAGTGGATCAAGGTATCATAAACATCCAACATCGAATGTAGAATCCAGTCATAATGCTATCTTAGGGCTTGCTAGCCGTTCCTTTTGTATTGCACTCCCAACCTACCGCCGTTTTCGAGCCCGATGGCGAGTCCGTCGATGCCACCGCTACCAGGACCCAAAGACGCTATGCTGAAATTATGCGAGACGTGGAGGAGATTGTGAACGACCACAGTGAGGCTCCTCTATCTGTTGAACCAGTTTCGGGGCGTCTTACTGATCGACCCTCCCAGTTGCCCACCAACAAGCCGGGACACAGCACCGTTCCAAGCTCAAGCTTCTTGTACCATCTGTCGCAAATTTCTTCACACCATTAGCCCTGCATGATGCATTTATTTGGCAGGACCAGCGGCGTTTCATCAGCATGCGACGTTTTGTGCCGCCATCCTTCAACGACGTCAGACTCATTCTCAACACAGCTCAGGTCATGAGCATAGTCCGCAACGGACCCCTGGAACTGGTCACCTTTGATGGTGATGTTACCTTGTACGACGACGGTCAATGCCTCACCCCAGATAACCCCGTGATTCCACGCATCCTGAAATTGATGCGTGGCGGGTCAAAAATTGGCATTGTCACCGCGGCAGGCTACACGGAGGCGCACAAATACTACGAGAGGCTGTACGGACTGTTGGATGCCATCTATGCCTCTGACTTGCCACAATCAGCGAAACAAGGACTGATAATCATGGGAGGCGAGAGCAACTACTGCTTCAAGTACGACGGGGGCGTTCCGGACATGCTCAAGTTGGTGCCTAAGCAAGAGTGGCTGCTCAAAGAGATGGTACTGTGGGACGAGGCAGACATTACTGCGTTGCTCGACATTGCTGAAGCGTCGTTGCGAGATACGGTCAAGAACATGCGCATGGACGCAACAATCGTCCGCAAAGAGCGCGCGGTTGGTATAATCCCTCAGCCAGGTCAAAGATTTTGCCGAGAGACGCTTGAAGAAACTGTCCTGATAGCACAGAAGATATTGGTATGCACAGTCATCACAGCTTCAAATGCGGGTAGCTGACAGCGAACAGGAAATGTCCGAGGTAGGCAACCGCCTCCCCTTCTGTGCTTTCAACGGCGGCAATGATGTGTTCGTGGACATTGGCGACAAGTCATGGGGTGTGCTGGCCTGCCAGCAGTTTTTCGGTGGCATCGAAGGAGGAAAGACACTGCACGTGGGTGACCAGTTTTTGTCTGCGGGGGCGAACGATTTCAAGGCCCGTCTGGCCTGTACTACAGCATGGATCGCCAACCCGGCAGAAACTGTGCAATTGCTTGACGAGATGGCTGAACTGGACGAAATTCAGCAGCGCAAGCTTAGATGAATATAAGCGATATGTAAAACTAGACAAACTGACGCGTCATGTTCCCGATTGCATAGTGAAACACGGTCTAAGGTAGCTACAGTTCCAAGTCATACAGCGATTAGTCTATAGCCTAGTCACTGTATTGGTGTTTTTAACAAATAAACAGACGGTGTTGAGTATTCGCGTCCCCACCAACCTCGGCACGTTAGACGTCATAGCTCCGACCTCATCGAAACATCGGACGAGCGCAGTTTTCGAACACCAAATCACCACTACCACCTACCTACCCGCTGTTCCACGACAATGGCGTCCACGTCTCTCTCCACAGCTCCCCGGATCGCGAGGGTCGTCAGATCACCGCTCCAATGCCTCCACAAACCCCTCCGCCACGCCGCAAACATCCCGCAACGACGCGCCATCTCCGCCTACGGCTACGAACAAGCCAAAGCCCTCACCTTCCAAGAGTATGGCGACCCGCCCTCCGTACTTTCCCTACACAGCCATTCCATCTCTCCGCCCCACGGCGACCTCATGACCCTCCGATTCCTAGCCTCCCCCATCAACCCCGCCGACATCAACCAGATCCAAGGCGTATACCCCTCGAAACCTACATTCACAACCTCGCTCGGCACCGCGAACCCCATCGCCGTCGCAGGCAACGAGGGTGTCGCTGAGATCATCGCGCTGGGCTCGAAACCTAAAGAGCAGGGCTTCAAGAAGGGCGACTGGGTCATCATGAATGGACCGGGCTTCGGCACGTGGAGGACCCACGCCTCTGCTCGCACGCAGGATGTCGTCAAGCTGGATGATGCCATGCGCGAGGGCATCTCCCCCGTGCAGGCGGGCACCGTCTCCATCAACCCGTGCACCGCGTACCGCATGCTGAAGGACTTTGTGCACCTCAAAGAAGGCGAGTTCTTCATACAGAACGGCGCAAACTCAGGCGTCGGACGGGCCGCCATACAGCTAGGCAAGCAATGGGGTCTCCGCAGCATAAACGTCATCCGCGGGCGAGACGACAAAGCAGCAGAGGACAAGCTCAAGCAGGAGCTCAAGGACATTGGCGCCGACGTGGTGATTACAGATACCGAGCTGCAATCCCAGGGCATCAAGGACATGGTCGCCGAGTGGACGGACAAAGGCAAGGCTCCCATCAAACTAGCCCTCAACTGCGTGAACGGCAAACCCGCCACCGCCATGGCGAAGCTCCTCGCGTCAGAGGCCCACTTCGTCACCTACGGCGCCATGAGCAAGCAGCCGCTTACGATTCCCGCGAGCATGCTCATCTTCAAGGATATCCACTTTCATGGGTTCTGGGTGAGTCGGTGGGCGCAGAGGCACCCCGAGGATAAGAAGAGCACGGTGGCCGATGTGCTGGATTTGGTACGAGCAGGCAAGTTCAAGGATACGCCGGTGGATAAGATTGCGTGGGAGTGGGAGACGAAGGGGGAGGATTTGGTGGCAAAGGTGAAGGATACGTTGGAGGGGTATAGGGAGGGGAAGGGGTGTTTGTGTTCGGGAAGACGTGAGTGTGGGATGAGGGGAGGCAGAGATCGAAAAAGAGGGATGGCTTTTGTATATATGATTGTAAGCTAGGGTAGAAGATGCTCGGTGGGTATATAGCATGAGCGACATGTCGCAAAATATACCTGTGGATGAACTTGATGAACTGATAGCATCCATTCTGCTTCTGGATACAAACTCTACGAGTCTCTCGAATTTCTTCTTTCCTCCCCGCTAGTACCGATCCTACACGGACACCCGCGCCACGTGGGTGGCCGCGGAGCAACCTAGCTCAGATCATATACATCCATACGCTACATATGTCAAGGGTACGCATTTCGTCAAAAGTAGACTCCATCGCACTGGCCCATTCCCTCACGGAACGACGCGCGAAAAGCTCACACTTGACCCCGACCTCGCATCCCGCCCACCCCCGACCATGCAATCGTAGCACTCATCAGTCAGCATGTATGTAGAGCAATTCGCATTCGCACCGCTCCCAGCCCCAAGTCCACGGCGCATCCTAAACAAACCCCAACCCTAACCCACCCCCTATATGTATCCATCGGCGCGCCCGCCCGCCCGCCCTCGTATTCGCGCACCCCCGTCCGCCACGCGAGCTCCCCCGTCATGGACCTCGTGCTAGACACGATGCCAAACCCCCATCCGCGTACCTGGATTCCCTAAACGCAGCTGTTTCTAGGCCGCATCGGTCGCGGGGGCGGAACTAGACCGCGTGGTGGCTGCCCGCTAGTCCCACATGTGCACTCGCCAATTTCGTGTGCTGGTGAGGCGAGGCAAGGTTAGAGATGGTTTGGGGATGGGGTCGAACGCCACGGGGACTTGGGGGTGGAAGCGAGGAGCTGAGGGTGTTGATTTTTTTTTAAATAGTATGTAGGTGAATAGTGAATTGGGAAGATATATTGGGGTGGTGCCTGCCGCCGAGGAGGAGGAAGGTTGTCGCTGAGCTGAGTGCAAAGGCGTCGCGTCGCTCTTTAATTTCTTTTTCTGTTATCTTGCGTTGTGTCTTACGGTTTTAAGTACATACAAACAGTATGAAGATCCAGACGGCGGTTTCGCTGCTGTTGGGCGTGGCCCAGTTGGCGGTTTCGACGAGTGTTTCTCGGAATGGAAAGTGCGGTGTGGTGTATGGGGGGAGCTTTACGTGTCTTGGTTCGAGTACGTGAGGTCTGAGTCTTGGATGAGTGGGGATGCTGTTGGCTGACTTGGAGCAGGTTTTGGCAAGTGCTGTTCGCAGTATGGGTATTGGTATGTCTGCGTTGTGGAAACAGAATAAGAGGGATATACTAACTGAACATCAGTGGAAGCTCAGATGCATACTGCGGCAAGGGATGTCAATCCGCCCATGGAGCCTGCAGCAAGACCCCAGTGAAGAGTGTAAAGCCTCCTCACACTACTTCTAAATGCACGTCGTCGACCAAGAAACCCACACCCAAGCCGTCAACCAAGTGCACGTCTTCGACCAAGAAACCCAGCCCCAAACCTTCCACCCTGCGAACTTCAGCGATCCGAACCTCATCAGCCCCGAAACCCACTCCCTCTACCAAGGCGAAAGTCTCCAAGGATGGAAAGTGCGGGAAGGGAGTTACGTGTCTCGGATCCAGGTTTGGAAACTGCTGTTCGAAATGGGTATGTTTCTCGCCATTTCTGATGCAATCTTTGTGCGGGACTTAACTGTATTGTAGGGATACTGTGGTTCATCTGCGAGCTACTGTGATAAAGGTAGTAGGAGTTTTCATCGTAAATTACATGATGGTTGCTGATTGTAACTAGGATGCCAGTCTGCATTCGGAAAGTGTAAGAGTGAAGCCTATCCTGTAGTATCGAGCTCTTCTCGGAGGGCTTCGTCATCTACTAGCTGCCGTTCCAGTTCCAGCTCTACCAAAGTGGTGACACGACCTACATCCACGGCATCGAGATCATCGTCGATCAAGACTTCTGCTTCGAGTATAATAGCTACTACCGCTTCTTCGAGCGCAGCAGTCTCCTCGACTGCAAGTTCTGATGCCAGTTCCAGTGTCATTAGCACCTCCTCCAGCGCAACGCTCTCATCGGTATCTGTAGAGATTCCTAGTTCGTCAAGCACACCTGTTCCTTCTTCGAGCTCAAGTGAAAGCGCAGTAAGTGTGACAAGCTTACAGAGACGTGGAAGAGCAACTACTAATCTCATGAGTTGCAGTCAGCCGAATCTTCTGTGATCATCACAACCTCTTCGGCGGAAGAGACGCCTACTTCATCGATCGAAGCTACGTCTACTGTGCCAGTAGAGGAGACTCCAGTTTCTTCGCAGGAAGTCACGACTACTTCTTTGATTGATTTAACACCTACTTCATCGCTAGAAGAAACTCCCACCTCTTCCCAGGAAGCAACACTTACCTTGGCACCAGAAGAAACCCCCACCTCCTCAGTAGACATCATCTCCACATCCTCCGCAGAGGAAACACCCACAGCTTCCTCCGCATCACCCAGTCCCACCCCAACCGGCCCAACCTGCTCCACAAACCGCGTGCGAAACGGCGGCTTCGAGGACTCGGATAGCATCACCTCCGACTACTCAATCCGTGCCACGGGTGGCACAGCCAGCCTTCAATCTCCCTCCACTTTGGCCATCATCACCGGGCCCGTCTCAGGGGAGTACTATCTCCCCTTACTTACCGTTGATAGCCCTAAGCTCGAGGTTTTCCAAACCTTGGGTGGTATAACTGCGGGGACGAGCGTCGATTGCAGTGTTTTTTACAATTACATTGGGGACTCGAGTGGTGGTTCGAGCTTCGTTATCTCGGTTGATGTGGATGATCAGCGTTGTGGAACTGCTTCTACCACTGGTTCCGGGGGTGGAAGGCTTTGGGTCCGGGTACGGTGGTGGTGAATACGGATAGTCCGCGGGTGACGGTTAGGATGATGATTGATAATGGTAATGGTGAGAGGATCCCGTTTGCGTTGGATGATCTTGTTGTCATTCCGACGAGTGAGAGGGGTTGCCGAGCTGTTGAGATGGAACGGACAGCATATAGCGATGCTTGATCAGGTTGAAATTTGCGACTATTTAATTTATAATGAACCTTCGCTTGCAGACTCTCACGCTGCTGTCGCTATTCAATTCTTATTTATAAACTACCAGTGATGTTACGCAAGTGGAATAAGATATTTCTGCTGTCGGTACTTGATCATGGAAACAGCAAGACATCTTGTTGGGCACTACAGAATAATCCACTCTTCTGGAATACCATCATCAGCTAAGTCATTTGGCCCACACCATTCAAACGAGACATGAGATCGCATCAATCATCATCTATACACTTATGTACTCATCATACATCAATTTCTACAAACCCATCTCAGAAAACACACCCCATCACCCCCACCGCCAATCTAACTGCCCACCAACTGCGGCCCCTCAAACACCTTGTTCGGATCAAACGCCGTCTTCAACGTGGCCAACTTCTGATAATTGCCCAACCAATAATGACTATGCGCCTCATCCTTGGACAAACTCGTATCCGCATAGTTAATATACATACCATAATTCACGCCCGGGCTCGCATCCGTAATCGCCTTGATCCAGCCATTGAGGAACGAAAACCACGACGGATCGTAATTCCCATTGTACACCCGGTCGTAGAACTGCATCTTGAAGGTAGCGTTGCGGTGCGCGTACGCCGTGGCGTCGGCCTTGACGCTGGTCACGGCGGAGCTCTTGCCGCCGTGCGAGTCGAAGAGGAGGTACCACGCTCGGGAGAGGCCGCGCGCGTTGGCGTACCAGTAGTTGCTGAGGGCGGTGATGGCGGCCGGGGAGAGGAACTCTGGCATGAGGGACTTGGCGAAGAAGTTCTCGTGGGTGTCGTAGGGTGTGACTTGCTTGAGGGGCCCGTTGGAGAAGGAGGTCAGGGTGTTGAGCCACGTGTTTGTGCTGACGGTTCCGCCGGAGATGCCCATCTTTTGGAGGAGCGGCGCGATGAGCTTGTCGTAGTCTGCGCGGGTGCCGTAGTAGACGCCGCTGAAGGTGGTGAAGCCCGAGAGGAAGAGGCGCATGTTGAGTTCGGGCGGCTGGGTGTTGATGGTGAAGTCTTGCAGCGCAGTGAGCGCGGTGGCAAGCTGGGCTGCGGACGAAGGCTGGAAGTAGTAGTTGAAGACGATGTTGCTCTCAGGGGCGGTGAAGGTCTTGAATTTGAAGTTGGTGACGATCCCAAAGGCCGCGCCTGCCCCGCGGAGAGCCCAGAATAGATCTGGGTTCTGGGTGGAGGAAGCGGTGACCAAGGTGCTGTTTGCAAGCACCACGTCGGCAGAGAGTATGTTGTCGAGCGTAAGGCCTTTGCTTCGTGATATGAGGCCGTAGCCTCCATGGAGCGAGAGACCGCCGACACCGACTCTACGGGTTGGTTAGCACGCTGCGTCAAGGCGTATACTGGGATACCGTTGACGAGGCTATACGTACCCTGGGCATGTACCATGGCTGATCGCCTGCTTTCCTTGGTTGTACAACGCCGTAGCCACGTCTCCTAGCCTCCCTCCAGTCCCTATTATGGCCGTCTGTGCTGTTTGGTCAACCGTGACGTTGTTGAAATTGCGCATGTCGACGATCAGATGGCCGTCTTCACCACCCAAGCCATGTGAACCATAGCTATGTCCTCCAGATTTAGCAGTGACCAGGATGCTGTTTGCCGCGCCGCAAGCGACCGCATCTTGAACATGCTTCACAGTAGTCGGTACTGTGTAAGCAGCAGGCTTGAAAGTTACTCGCAAGTTGAACGGTTTCAGCGATTGTGTGTAGTCGGCGGATCCAGAAACCAGTGTGGGAACAGACTTGGACTTCAGGCAGTCGTCGAGTGCGGCACGCCTTGATATGGCACCCGCATTTGCTGTGGTGGAAAGCCAAAGGCCCAAGGAAGCCACCAATACCGTAAAGTGACCCATGACGAGGTGCTTAACTTGAGATGTGATCAACGCACTGGACGTCAAGAAGAACGGCCAAGCATTCCAGTGACTATAAGTACCTATCACTGGCTTCGAACCCAGTCAAAATCTCAAAATAGATTAAGCCTCCTGCTTACCGAAACCATACCCGTGGATCCACGAGGTAAGCATCTGGTACTTAATGCGGCTCCTTTGTAAATGAAAGAAGGCAAATGATAGTGCAAGTACCGTATGATACTACAGAGACTAGCTGTTTCAAGGTGGCTTCGGGGTTTCTGCTAGAATAGCAAATTAATTTTTGGTAGGATCAAAGTCTCGACCCTGCAAGCTGTAATACTTGCATCGTATACATGTACGTTAGTATTGGCTACTGCATTTCGAGGATTGTGGCTGGACGTTCCGAAGTCACATACGCATTCGGGTATACGGTAATTTCGGCACGGGCTTGCGGTGAGGTAGCGTGGGGTGGGCGCCGTTTCCGAGCCGCAATCTCTTATGTGCGCATGGCATATTAACCGATTTGGCGATGGAATATAAGATGCAGATGGGCAGGCGTAACGGATTACTTCCGAGTTGTCGATACCGCTCACAGATAGGGTATTCTGTCACTTGCATTCATGTGCCGCTGTATCTGCAGCCCTACATCGCTTCATTTTAACCGGAGAGAGAAAGAACAGTGTAGAAGGTTTGAATACCCCTAAAAAGAGGTTGTATTGCCGGGCACTATACAATTGCTATGTGAAACCGACTTATGGGTTCGCCAAGGGCTCACGAGATTGATATGGCTAGGTTAGCAACCTGATCCCATGTGGCCACGATTGCCTTTCCAACGAAGCCAACCATGGTATTCACACATGATCGGTTGAAGCCCTCCAAAACTCAGTCTTCAGAATCCACCTTTTTCTTCAGATCGTCCCCTTCCGGACCAACGCTCGAATTATTACTGTCACGCATCGACAAAACCTTCAATTGCGCTTCCAGCTCTCTAATACGCTTCTTGTCGGCCCTCGTATTCTTTTTCCCTCCTCATACAAATCTATAAGCTCATTCTTGTCGGTCTTTTCCATCGCCAGTCTTGCCCCGACCTCATAGAGCTGACGCTCGCTTGCGTCCTGGAACTTGGAGATCTCTTCAACGAAGTTTTCGAGGAACTTGAGGCGCTTTACATCTTTCCTAGCCATCAATACCATGTCCTCGTCATCAGAGTCGTTGCGGGCCGGACCACCCGTGGCGAGCTCATATATTCCCTCGTTAATATTGGGGTTGTCGACGCCTTGCGAGTCACATTTCGTAACCGGAACGACCTCGTTGGAGTCGGAAACGGGACCTTGGAGCACATTTAGGGATGTGAGTCGAAGGTTGGCAAGGTGGGCTTGAACAGCGTCGGCGTGGACATCAGCCATTTGGTGGTCGCCGTCGGGGGTTGCCATGTCGACGGTCTCGGTCGTGTCGGTGTCGCACGCGCGGGCTGGTCGAAACGGGAGCTTCATGGTTTGGCGGTTGCCCGGGTCGAACTTGAAATTGGTGTGCGCGGGCATGATGTGAGGCAAGAGCGAAAGCGCACAGGACGCGGGCACTGATGTTGACGTCGGTGCGTGAGCACGTGCGATTAATAGTAAAGCTGCTGCGAGGTGAGAGACGCTGGGCGGGCTGGCATTTATATCGTTTGCAGGTGAAGGTTGAAAAGGCTACCCGAGGCCAGTGACCACAAATCCAAAGCAAGAAATCAGTGCGTATACTACTTTCAACCTGGCCGTGTTTGAAGTACTTGAGAAGTCAGTGTGGATTGTAAGTATGGTCGCAGTCAGAGATTTGATCCAGGTCATATGCTAAGCCCGTGGCCCTTGTAGTAGCGACTGAGGAATATGGAGATTTTCGCGCCTGTGTGCCTTTACGAATAGGCTTATGTATTTTGTCAATTTTGTTGCGTTCGATGTCTTTACGTCGCACCACCTGCTGGGTCAATTACTACGATAATTGAAAAGTTGTGCCGCAGAGAGGAAGTACAAGAGAAGGCTAGACGATAAAAATATTGGATAGAATGCAAATTGGTTTTGCAAAGGCATGGCGCTTATGAATGAGAGTATGATGGGTGGTATCGTACCGGTAAAAATCTACGTGTATGTTCCTAGAGCTCCCCTCTCTGATCTCAACCCATGCTCGTCCGCTTCGGTGCCTCAAAACTATTTCTCCTTCCCCAATTCCTCGGCTGCCTCTTCAAAAACGCACCCACCGCCCCAAGGTACCCTTCATGTCTCAAAAAGTACGCCTGCTTGGTGCCTTTCGACCAGAATCGTATGGCGTAGGATAGTGTGTGCATGGTCTGCGCATGCCCACCAATGAAAGAGCCACCAAAGTAGATCTTTTCGAGATTGTGCTTCTCGGCGTGGAGGTACGCAATTTGACCTATGTTGTTAGATACAGCGTACAAAAGTGAGCGCGATATGTCTTCTGAACGGAACTTGGCGGGCGAATGGGGAAGTTCGGAGGATCCAGGCACATGGTCCTGTTCGGAGTAATGCGAGGCTTCGCTGTTGCACCCGTCTTCTGCTTCGCGTTCGGCAGCACGCTTCATCTTGTACACTTTCCCGAAAGAGCTAGCAATGTGCGTGCTCTTGAGGCCAATCTTGTTGTAGCCAGCTCCGTATATATCGCCGACCAGAAGGTCTACTGTGCCATTGTCTCCTTTCTCGGCCAGCTTGAGCATGTCGTCGAAGTTGCGGGCTCCCGTCAGCAAAGACAACAACCCCCACAGTGTCCCTCCCCTAGCGATGTACCGCCGATACGTTCGTATTGGCGTGGGCCCGAGACCTTGACCATGGAAACGCCGGATCCAATATTGACTAGGAGGTATGGGTATATCGATGGCGGCTGGGGTGGGAATGGTATAAAGTCCATCGGAGACTCCTCGCGGTACGTGAAGACCTCATTCGGGATCTCGGTGATGAAGAAGTCGAGGCCTGTGGTTCTGCGTCAGCTGGTTGTACGTCTCATGTGCGCAGAGGTTGCCGCACCTATGATGAGACACTCCATCTCGTCCTCACGTATGACCTCCACGCCTGTTGCTTCCCGTATCTTGTCGTAGAACTTGAAGGCGCCGCCTCCGGTTGCCATGACGCAGAGCTCTTCCGGCGACGAGGCATTGAGGCGGCGGTGGTCGGCCTGCAGCTTGCGCATGAATTCGATACATGTGTCTATTCTGTCTGTTTCGAACTTGAGGAAGTTCAGCCGGCCGCCGTTGGAGGCCTCGTCGGGCTCGCGGGAGAAGTAAACGAGTTTGGCGAGTGAGCCTCCGATCTGCACATGGTTAGCGAAGAGCCGCAGGGCGCGAGAGCGACGGGGTTGCTTGCATCGACGGCCACATGGCTGACGACAGAGGTGTGATTCGGCAGGCGGATGTCGCGCGGGTCGTGCTCGTAGTCTTCGCTGCGTGGTGTGGTCGGTTCGTCGCTAACGATGAAGGCGCCCTGCACGTTGATGCGCACGTTGCCCGGGTGCAGGATGGTCTCGTGAATGTCCGACTGGGCCGTCGTGCGTCGCGGACGCGTCGACAGGCCATTGTACAGCGCATATGCAGCAGGCGTGGCTCCAAGGCTCCCGGAATCGCCCGTCGTGGGGTCCGGGTGAGTGCTAGAAAGCGACATGGATTCACTGCTGCGGGGGCTTGGCTGCAGCCGGGCCCTTTTTGTCCCACGGCGATGGAGGCCGCTCAAACGACGTCGAACCCGTTGCGCTTGCGATGCGAAATAGGATGTGGGCAGGAAAGGGGTGGTGGGCGACGTCGCTGATAGCGAAAACAACGTCCCCACGGCTTCCATTTGCTCGCTTTGTCAGAGACCTTCGTGCTGGGAGAGACGTGATGACGATTTCTGCGTAGTATGAGGTCCTGGAGCCGAACCGACAGTAACCCAACTTCGCACCCGAGCCCATCGCCTGGCTTTAAATAAGGAGCCCATGGTCACCGAAGCATGACGCGAAACGCCGCGCGATGCCCGGTAGTCCGGCGTGGGAGTGTTAAGCTCGGTAACCGTGGTAGTAGTCTGGTGGAGGGCTGCTACACCTCGGGTCAGAAATGTGGGAAAGTTTGGTGGTCCCGCAGTGGCCGTTTGAGTCGGAAAGGTACGTCTTGACCAGGGCGAATGCTGTCCACGAGCTTTTCTATTGGCAAGCCGTGTTCGGCGCACTTGCCGGCCGAGGCAGGTACACAGTGCAGCCGGGCAAGAGCACACTTCTGCAGGAAGCATCTGTTCATCGCTGCAGCAGGTCGCCAAGTCAATTGCCATGATCCCTAGCATCGCCTCCAGCTACCCGGACCCTTTGTCTTGTACCCAAGGCCTGCACGATGATAGCAACGCTGTGGTGAAAATCCAAAGCACACCGACGGCCTGCCGTTGAACATGTCGAGAAGTGTGATTGATGGTCTCCAGGGCTCCAGCTGCAGGTGCATCACGTGGCGAGATTGCCTATGTAAGACTAGCTCCGCACCTGCCCCATTTGACAGTGTATGGGAGGAGCGACTGCCACCACCATCCACGGGAAGTGGCTCTCCAACCAACAGTTCACATACTCACGAACAGGACTCGGGGACCAATTCTTGCGACCTGGTCGCTGAACCAACTGAAAGATTTCCATTAAGCAGCCTATCTATGCTTGCAGCCTCAAGCTCTTTCGGTAGCTCTCTGCTCCAACTGCTATGCTCGAGGCTGGCCATATCCTCCGCAAGTACTCACTTCTCCTTGTCCAAGCGACTTACATGGCCGGCGTTGACCACGTTTGCGTAGTCGGCCACTTGGTCTTCATGTAGCCGTGTGCACTGAGCATTACGACACTTGCCCGTCTTGAAGCTCTTGCAACGCGATCGCTTGCATTTCTTGTTCTTCTTGGCGCAGGGGCGGCAGGGCTCGCCTGGATCGCACCGAAGCTGGTTCCGGTAGCACGTTATACACTGTGGGAACGACTTGGAGCTGCGAACGATAGGCGAAGGAATGCCGCCGGAGCTAGGTCATGTGAGACAAATTTCAAACTCTCATGGAAATTTCAAACTCTCATGGAAATTTTCAAACTCTCATGGTGTAGACAGACTTACCCATCACTACCATCACGCGATGAGCGTATGGGAAAGTCTCCAGGCGCAACAGGTGCGGGGACGCCGGGGATGAAGATGCCACTGCCGGTGCTCGGAGCTGTAGAGAGCGACGGCGTCGAAGCTGCTGTATCATTGGCAGACGTGCGAGCTCTCTTGACACGGGAGCGAGTCATGATGTTGCTAGACGATGAAGCAAGCTGGGTGAGACCATCGTGATTGTTGTCTTGGGCGGTGTTGCTGAAGTCGAGACCAGACTTTCGAATCTCACGGAGAGCATTCGCAAGCAGTTCGTTCTCGGCTTTCAGATCATTCACCTCCTTTTGATGCTTTCGCTTCAGATGGGTTGTACAATGGTTGAACGAGTCGAGCATATCCGCCCTGGTCTGCCTGTGTTCCTTTTCCTGTGCCCTGAGCATGCCTCGGAGTGCTTTGACTGATGAGCGGTTCACTGGGGCCTCCAACTTGTTCAATTTCCGGGTTACTTGGGGTTTTGTAGCGTCCTCGCCATCAGGTCGTTTCGGGGGATCCTCAGACATGTTCGCCTGAGACCTTGTGCTTTTGTGGTCGTCCTACCCTGGAGATGCCTTGGCAATAGTTAGCACGTACCTAAGGACAGTAGACAAAATTGGGCCGTGGGGAAATACAGCAACCCAGAATGTTCGTGTATTGATTGCTCCTTTTTTCATGTGAGAATATGAAGACTTACTATTGGAGTTTCTATGTTCAATGTTGAGAATACTATGCGGGTGGTTGGAAGCACGTGTCTTACATCAGTCGCCGCAAGCTAAATCTATGAACACGACGAAATATAGCCTGATAGCCTTAGAGCAGACGGTTGGTCCAGCTTATCTAAGCTACAAACGAGTTCTCATTACGGTCAGGTCCCGCGCCTTCACCACAGCGACGAATGCACGGACCACAGGCGCGCGGGAGCCTTCTGGCAAGGCAGCAACCCCACGTGATCCACCGCCTTAGGTAGCGTATCTTGGCATCCACAGGTAGTATAAATATCAGGTCGCCCTCGCCCACAATCCCTCTTTCTTTTTCTCCACAAAAGGGGGATGTTCACGACTTTACTGTCTGTTACGCGGAAGTACCCCCCAATCCTCGACAACGCTTGCCAATCCCAACGGGGCCTACAACTGGGTACCAGATAGTCAACTCGTATTCCTGCCTTCATGCTCTATATATGTCGGTACGATGCGGGTGCTAATCGGTAACGACTGTACAGTCCTAGATTCCTGCCTTCATGCTCTATATATGTCGGTACGATTCTGGGTAAGATACAGACGGCCCGCGCCACAAGCGCAAATCGACAGGGCTTTGCATACTGTCAGCGACGTCATGGCTCACCCCCAGACTCAGTATGCACCCAGTGCTAGGCGGACGGTGGTTGATTGTGGACATGGCTTCGGCTATGGAGATCCGCTTCCCTTGCACACGAGCCAGATGCGGCGCTTACGATTACGCACTGTACTCAGTCGAAGGTTTTGTGCCCGCGATATTCGCTACGCCGGGTAAAAGTCCGTCCAATGGGTGCAAGCCTACCATATACTGAGACGAAGAGGGTTCTTTCGGGAATCCTGGGCTAACTGCCCACCCCTCTTTTTTTTCATTGACTCCAAGCTGCTTGCTTAAAGTCGAGGAAGAATTCCACGTCCACTTTCCCTTCACATACGCTCTCACTTCCTTGTCTCACTTCCTTGATCTAGGCATCGATGCTCCCATGGATGTCCGTTACTGAGAGTCGCATTGCATTGAAGTAAATGAGTAAGAAATTGGAGAAACTTAACATCTTTTGATAACTACCTCGAAGGATCTTATGATACCAGGCCCTCCAGCCCTGATAATAATTGAGTCTAGCGTACAAAGCTGTCCAACAAACTTTATGTTACAGTCAGGACTGCGTTGTTGAATGCGTTATACGATTTTACTAACGACGAGAGACTGGAGATCTCTTCTATACACCTGGCATACACAAAGTTCCTAGACATGGTGTGGGCTCCGTAAGAATGTATGGGATCGTATGAATATGAGTATAGGAAACTCCCACCGTTTGATGTGCTAAAGTTTGATGACCGTCGAATCAAGTCTTGAAGCAGTCACAAAAAGCTCATGAATGATAGTATACATGTCAACCATGGCCTAGAGACTCAAAGTCGAGGCACACAATGAATGGAAGGAGAGCCAGTACAAAGTCGAGAATTCAAACTGA
Organism: Pseudopithomyces maydicus; assembly: GCA_026873275.1. Classification (NCBI taxonomy): domain Eukaryota; kingdom Fungi; phylum Ascomycota; class Dothideomycetes; order Pleosporales; family Didymosphaeriaceae; genus Pseudopithomyces; species Pseudopithomyces maydicus. The sequence continues at coordinate 519,724 of JANTUC010000009.1, read as the reverse complement.
ACGCGCTGACAAGGCTAACAAAGGCTTCCTCACCATTCTACATAAATGTTTGCTCATCATCATCATATCTTAGAGTAGTTCTTGAAGACTGTCGATAAAAACAGTCCAACGGCGAGGAAGTTCTCGTTTCTCTACAATCATCCGCTTCTCCTTTCCCCAACGTCTCGTCCGTGCACAAGCATAGCCACTATAAACCAAGGCCTACCCTTCCTTTAAGAAGAACAATAGTAGGCATATTAAGTCCCTGCGTCAGTAATCTCATCTCGGAAACACGCTCACATTGTAAACAACTCCGAAGCACACAATCACCTTCACAATGTATGCAACCATATGTTTCCCGGGAAGATCTTTTCTCATATTCGCACTGTCTAAAAATTACGCACTAAAGTTATCCTTGTACTAGGGAATGTAAGAATCATGACAATCACCACCATCACCTCCATCTCCCACCACCGCACCGTCTCCTTTTCCCCTCTCCACTTATGTACTACGCAGCGCCATCCATCTAAAGGATTCGCACAGAGCGGACGAGCTGGGCGTAGCAGTTGGGGGTAGTTCCAGGCTGGAGCTCCACGAAGGAACCCTGGCAGCCAGGCTGAGCGTGGAAGCGCACTGTTTCGTGGTCAGTATTGTCCTGGCTCTGCAGGATCCAGCAAGCGGTACGTACCAGTGCGGGTCAAGTCGTTGTGCTCGACGAAGAAGCTGTTTGCGCCGGCGATGGGCGTGACTTCAGTGCAGGCACCTGTAAGGCAAACGATACAGTCAGCAGAAGCTCGGAACTCGCGGCGTGCATAGCTGCCTGGTTGGAGAGAAGATGGTGATCGATGGTCACGTACCGGTGCCGGCGGATTGACCGACGGCGCTGTCGTCGAGCCAGGCGCCGTGGCAGCCGTTGTCGCCGTAGTACTTCCAGTAGACATACTCGCCGTCGCGGGCAGCGACCTCGTTGGCAGGGTTGGGGGAGGAAGCCGGGAGGGCAAGGGCGGTGGCGAAGAGGGGGAGGAGGGTGAAAAGCTGGGAAAGCATCTTGAAGGTTGGTGTTTGGGGGTTTGGAGGGTTGGTTGGGGGGAAGTTTGTATGGAAGAGGAGGTGTTGATTGATGAGTTGCTGTTTGAGTGCTGGGTGAGGAATGTAGGAGGTTCTCAACGACGTTTATATACATTCTTTGAGAGGCTCTTGCTGCGTACTGCAGAGGCATACTCCTCGCAGATGCGTGATGGCGGGCCGTTGTTCCTGTGAACGGGTATCCTGATGTGAGGATACTTTCAGCCCCTCAGCTGCTTTGGGCCAATTGAAGCTCATAGTGGCCATTACCAGGAGTAGACGTATACACGATTCATGGCTTACGAAGGAGTCCGTTTTCACTGCTGATCCAGCCACAGTTCCTTTGTAGGATAATACGAATGCATAATGTTGGTGATAGTGGCGTAGATGACAGCACGCGTACAATGGAAGTCTGATCTGAGTTACTGGGCTCAGGCATTGGTCTTAGCTTCGATGTGTTGACGCATGAACGATGGGGGCTGACCAATAGTATGACGAATGGGCGTCGCGGGTGCGTGCATGTGTAAGATTACGATATCACCATCCTAGATCCTTCCAGGTGCGCCATATTCTTTCTATTAAGACTTTAGCGTCAACTCAAAATCCTAGATGTACGTTATTGGGTGGCTAAGTACAATGTAGGTGCACAGCATCGTCCCTCGGAGTGCAATTGACCAGACAAAAACATAACCACTTCTTCGGTCATGCGCTTCCATCTCGTAAAATGTTTCAAACCTTGCGTGCCTGGCAGGAGGCATCCAGCTCCCGTATCCCCATCTGCACGCCAAGGGTCGGTAGGACCACCTCAACAATAATTCCAGCGCTTCCAGAATCCTTCTTTCGCACTCCTTCATGTAGGCTTCTGCACGCCCAGTGAATTATACGTCCCTATAGCAGTGCCGTTGCTGCCGTGCGACTCAACAACAGATACGTGTCTTTCGAAAAGAACTACCGAGATGTAGAATATGCCTCCGATAATGGGTATAATGCTATCGCGAGTAAGCGCCAGGATGTGTGATGTGTCGCAATGGAGTAACGGGTACTTCGAGCTTTGCAATGGAAAGGGTCAGCCGGAAGCAATAGTAATCGTGCACGGTTTTTGAAAGCAACTCTGTGACGTATCCATCAGCATGTGTCCACACTGTGACTGCTTCCTTGCTCCTGATTGCTTCTGTACTTACTGGTCATACTTGCACATGGACTGATGAAAACTTACAGGCCTCCCCTTAATGAGCTGGTGCCAGTAAAGGGTTCTCCCTCGCAGTCTCACTAGGTTGTATGCCTAGCCTGCCTTGTTGCATCGATTCTCTCCAGCCTTTCAGCTTTTGACCCGCTTTGCGCGACTGCGGGTCAGCAAGTACGTGTCTTCGTGTATGCCTCGTTTGCGTCCAGGCGGAACCGGGACATCGGAAAGGCTGGTACCCACAAGTGAAGGATTGACCGCTGCTTCCATGAGAGCTGGCATATTACGTGTTGGCGAGGTCGGCGTAGGCAGTTGCCACCCGCCCGTGTCAGGCAACTCCTCTCCTATCTCTAGTAAAGGGATACATTTCATCTTCTTCTGTGGTCTCCGCGGAGATGGAGTCTCGAAATGAACAGCTTCGTATCCACTGTTCTCGTTTTCGTACGTACTGCGCATTCGTGCCAACCCTATGACCATGGAGGAACGTCGTGGCGGCCCTTCTCGTAAACGCCTGCTATCGTTGAAGCCTTCAATTGGCGACAATGGCGAAAGAGGATCAGGGACCGTCTTGGTCCTTTTCAAGCTAGCCATGGTAGTTTTCTTCGTCGTAGGTGCGTGAATCGACAAAGTCTTGAAAGGTTCAAGTCGGGAATGGCCTTCTTCTCCGGCCGGCGAGTACAAGTTGTCCAGTTTAGCGGTGAGGCGCTGGAATGTCCTATCAAGGCTAAACGCTTCAGTTGCACTTTCTGTTGCCCAGAAGTTGTGAGTGTCTGACGATGGAGTTGGGAGAAGGGAGTCATAGGCTTCTCCGTCATCGAATATCGTAGGAATCTGAATAAATTTCGATTCTGTCCTTAGGCTACACTTGTCGTAAGAAGGAGAAGGAGAAACAGAAGACCCGGAGCGATCGAGCTGCCGTACCGTGTCACTAGCGGGCGGTCTCAACAGCTTCATTTTGATCAGATGAACTGGACGGATGAGGTGTTGTTTGGTCTCTTGCCGCTTGCTCCTTCCCGTTGGATCAATCCTCTGCCTTCTGCGGCGATCGCTGATGGAGTAAATGCACGAACGCGGCCTGCTACAGGCGTGCAGTAGCGATAGCCATGGAGACTGTGAGTAGCGGATGTGTAAATGCGCTGGGGCAGTAGGGAAGCTCGCTCATTGGAGCGGAACGCGCCAAGAACGCTAATGCGGTGTTACCCCACAAACATCATCAGTTTGCAAACAGTGAGCAGTCGACTTGTAGATTTCTCCAACATTTGAAATAGACGCCGACTAGAGCTGTGCTATGTTATGCAGTGTGATCTATTGGCAGTTTCAGACTGTCTCTGGTTGCAAGCGAATGTGATTGGAGAGCGAGATGTGAACGTTGGGTGTTTCCTTTCTAGGCCTAGATTCATGTGATTGGCGCGTGTGCCTGTGAATGTCTCAAGTCACGTTTAAGACAGCGTGCCCAGGTGCCCAGGTGCAACAGTGTCGATTGGGCCAAATAAAAATAGGAAAAGCATAGAATATAATCTGGCAATACAAGCTATTGTAATTGTATTATTGTTCAATTAATTGGTACTGAAATTGCGCATAAATTGAATTGCCAGGGAATTAAAATGGAAAGAGTATCATCTCTCATTGAACGTAAAACTAATAATCGAAATATTCGTCTATCATCTACGTAAATTGCATTAAAGCAAGGGTATTCGCTATTATACGACAAGCAAACTTCCAACATATCACTCATCAACCATTCATGGCAACATCATCCCTATCGACGTATTTACTCCGCATCACGTCGGTTGTTCTGGATGAACACCTTGTGGAAGCGGAAGTGAAGCAAGTCATTCGTGACAGCTGTCGCACTCTTGATGTTCTCCTTGACCAATTGCCTCGTTGGCTTCTGGAAAAGCTGGTCAATCTCCTCAAGAGTCTTGTCCTTCGTCTCAGGCATGAACAAAATCTGGTAGAACCAGCCAAGCACAGCGATACCGCCGTAGAAACCGAGAGACAGACCGGTCTTGGTCATGGCATTCTGCATGCCAGTGAAGTTGTAGGTGACGATGAAGGAAGAGAGGAAGAGCCAGCCAGTGGAGGTGGTCATTCCGTAGGAACGAAGGTACGTGGGGTAAACCTCGGAAGGAATGACCCAGGTAAGAGCAGCGTAAGAACCGAAGAAAAGCTCATAGAGGATAAGGCCAGTCAGGTAAACGCCAAGTTGCGCGGAAAGGGTGTTGAGCTGGTAGCTGACACCGACGAGGACCAAACCGATGAAGAAGCCTGGCAACATGGCAATAGCCCAGAAGCGACGTCCACAAGTCTCCATGAGGAAGATCGCAGGGATGGTACCGATAAGGAGAGATCCACCTCCAACAAGCGACATGTAAGTGGCATCGTAGGTGTCGAATCCAACCTGGTTCATGAGTACAGACATGTAGTACATGATCGCGTTAATTCCGGTGAATTGTCCCAAGAAGATCATCATGTTAGCATAGATGATAGCACGACGAGCACGAGGCTTGGTGAAGAAGTCCATCCAGGGGAACCTGTTGGTACGGCCAGCGGCGACCTCGGCTTGTTCCTCCTCGGTGCTGATTTTCATGATGAAGAACTCTTCGCGTGCTTCTGGAGTATCGGTACCTCGGATGCGCTTCCATACCTTGAAAGCTTCCAGTGTATGGCCCTTGTGCATCAGGTATCGTGGAGACTCAGGCATGAAGAGGATACCGACACCCATGATGGTACTGAAGACGAGCGAGCTGCCAAGGATGTAACGCCAGCTACCCTTGACAGTAATGAACATGGCGGCAACGGCATAGCCGAGCACTTCTCCGAGCGCAATCATGAACTGGTAGAGTGACACCAGGTTACCTCGCATGCGAGCCTCGACCGTCTCGGCGACGTAGACAGGAACAGTTCCACCTTCGAGACCAACACCGGCACCCAGAATAACACGACCGGCGACCATCATGCCGAAGTTCATTGCGCCGGCCTCAAGCGCGGCACCGATTGTGTAGAGAATGCAGGATATGATGATAGCCCATCGACGGCCGAAGTACTCGTTGCAAGGTGAGATCAGGAAGGCACCGGCGACAGCTGGTTTACAGTTAGCTAAATGCTCTTCAATAGCGATCATCAATTTATTTGCTCACCTCCTAGCGGCATTCCTGAGTTAACAAGTGAGTTTTGCTGTGCGCTGAAATCGAGATCGCGTGGAAGTGTCAAGTTTGCACCAGAGATCAAACTTTGATCCAGACCAGAGAGCAGACCTCCCATGGAGGCGAAAGCGACTAGAATCCAGGTGAAGTGCTTTGTGTTCTTGAACTCCATGTCGAGAAAGCCCTTCTTGTAGCCACTTGCTTCAAGTTCTCTCTCCAAGTCATGAATGAGGTTGTCTGATTCATCGCCACGAGCGTTCTCAAGCTGCTCGGTCTTTGCCTTGGGAGCTTCATAGCCCTCCTTAGGAGCAATCTCAATCTCGCTCCTGGAGAGATTGCGAGGGGTTGTAGCCGTGCTATCGAGGTGGGCGGCCTTTTCATCCATGATGGCAACACTCAGACGAAGTGTGATGGCTCGAGGGGAAGGATGAGCGAGAGAAAAACGCGACACATAGCTGTATAGCTTGAAAACTCCACCTTTATACTACCCCGAGGGGAGACCCACTTTGGACCAACAACCCTGACCGATCCCCATGGTGCTCCTCACGTCACCCCTCGTGACGAGTACGCGGAGACTCCAGGGCACGAGCAGCAAAATTCTGCTCTCCAGATCTTGACCGGACGTCGCATTTTCGTGCCCCAAAAGACACAAACGGGAAAGCTTGGTGGGTCGATAAGCATAGGACCGAGACTTGAGGGCGCTCGATGTGGAGCTTGACAGCGATGAAGCTTCTAGTGGCCCACATGAGGCTCTGTGAAGATCGATTTTGACCGAAATTCTCGCCGAACAGAGGTTGATTGGGCAATCTCCACATTACCCCGGCCATGGATAAGCGCGCAGAAGCAGTGTTCAGTTCAACAGAATCGTCGATATACCCCGTGTGTAGGTTCTCCGCATCTTCTCCGCAAGCCGTCTACATGAGTTGTGAGACTCGGAAGCCTGTATGCTAGAAACGTTCAGTGCTTGCGCGTTCACGGGTAGCGGGCTGTCCCGCAGTCACGAGGACGGTGCTATCGTGCGGGTCAGTTTCCGGTTCAAGCCACTAAGTCAGCAAGTAGTAGAGCGCTATGACGTCGGCACATTTGGGTGCTGTGCGAGAAATACCGGGGTAGACTTTGCGATGTCGCGATGTCGAACGACTAGGTGTTCCATCGAGTCATGTGGCGATAAAGCGCTCAATGTCACCACGAATTTCTCACAAAAAACTCTAGAAACTCGTGGTAGTGTTGCAGAGGCTTTCATTGCTTTTGACGTGAAGGCTCTCAAAACACTCCCCTGTGGTTGGGTGGCGCATCTGCTGTGGAAACGAGAGAACAAGTTCTGAGGTTCGCCCGCACTTCTGCCGACGCTATCCCGCGCGGGGATAAAGAGTGGGCAAGCAAAACCCCATGGATGCTCCATTCATTTTGTAGGGTCACGTGTTTCCCACTTGACCTTTGGGGTGGGGCATAATCCTGGTAAATTTTTCCAGGATTCCAGGCTTTGAGTTTGGGGCGATTGTCGATGAGTAGAAAACACCCTTTGGATATGTACATACGTACATGTGAAAATAGCTATATGTAGACACCCACATGTGCAGCCTTGAGACAACATTTCTTTGAAAGACGGGCATGTATATACACTCTAAGCGCTTGAATATATTAGGCGGATGAGCACCGAAAAGAGCGCATTGGCCGCCCAACGACTCAGTCCATGATGTTTAACTTCTTCAACCGCTGACCAAGAAAGCAGGCCAAGAAAGATGCGCTTGAGGCTCTTACACAAGCATTTTTAGCTTCTGACTTTTGAATAAGCGTCGGAGTGCGGCTCTTACGAAATGGAACTGTAGCTATTCCTTTTCTTGGCTCACCGCGACACATTTTACGTAAAACTCGCAGCATTTTTGTACGATTCGAGCACCACCCTGCACGGTCATTACCATTCCCCACATGATGCACGATGTCTGTACGGAATATCCATGAATGTTTCCACGAAGAGGAGCCAGTACCATGCTCCCGGTTTCAGCAGGATTTTGAGCCTCATATCTCCAGTGAAGAATAGGAAAAGTTTGTCCCATCTTGCTCGGATACTTGAGCAGTGCACCGTCCACCCAGTTCGTCGATCATCTCGGTAAACGTTTCCGAGTCAGTCGCTGGTACATGTACTTATGTAATACGTATAAGGCCTCGCATGTTTTTGTCTGTGGAGTTGGACACAAGGATGATACCTGCCGAGGAGATGATTGGAAGTTTTGACCGAAATACGTTGATACGGTGAGTGTCCTTCGCCGCTATGAAGTCGGGTGTTCCGATGGTCAACGGACTTAATTAGCGGCGGAAGGGCTACCCAAGCGAGCTTTTCATTGCCCGCTGGGAAGCGACTCCGCGGACACCCTTGTCAGTTTCTCAGCCTGTTGTGCTAGCGAAACGGATCTTGTCGGATAGAACGGGAGGGAGGCAGTTGGCTTCAAGGCCAATCAAAGAATCGTTCAACCATGGTCGAGGCCAACAAGAATAGAGCAAGGCTATGAAATCATGGTGAAAACTCGCATGGCTGTGGGATTCTGGTTGTAAAGGGTGAATATCGAGTGCCATAACTAGAAAGAGTGAAGAAAGGTAAAGATAAAATATTCGCTGCAATTATGGCTGCATCTAACGCAATACCTAACGCCAAAAAATGCTCATGACAGTACAAACAACCCACTTACAACCTGGCGACTTCCAGATCCCTCTCCAACACATCGCTCGCACTATCCTTCCTCACAACACTCCTCTTTCTCAGCTCCTCCATCTCACCTTTCATATCAAGATCACTCACCATCTTCCTCCAACTCTCGCCGGCCCTAGATGCCAACTCCTCCACAACGCCCTCATCCTTCCTCTCCATCACCCGATTGAACAACTCCATGCTCACCCACCCTTCAAACCCAATCTCCTTCACAATCGCACGCGCCACGTCCTTCACAGGAAGATACGCCCCCCTCTCAGTCTCCCCGTAGAAAAGCCTGCAATTCCTACTCCACGACATGCGCGCCGGCTGCGCCGCATTATAAAACTGGTGGCCCTCCACAAGAGGCGCTTCCAAACGCTCCGCATCTACCAGCTGGAAGAAGAAGATCTTCTCCTTATGCGGACCAATCTGCTCCACGAGGCGTCGCACCGAAGCCTGTACTTCGTGCTCGGCGTCGGGAATCCGCCCATCCGCCGCTGTAGGGTCTGCGTAGATGCGCCCTAGGATGTTGAAGCTGTCGAGGCAGATGCCGAAGTTGGGGCGGTCGACACGCTGCACCATGTCCCAGCAGAGTTCCCACCGGTCGACGTGGGTGCCCCAGCAGAGGCTCTCGTAGGCGAATCGGATGGGAGGCGAGTGGCCGAGGCCGATGTCTGCGAGTTCTCTGAGGTCGGAGACGATGAGGTTGGTGTCGGAGGATGTGTCTTCTTTCGAGAGGAAGGTGGATGGGACTTGGATGAGGTCTGTGCCTAGGGCCTTCGCGAGCTGGATCCAGAGGTGGATTTCCTCGATGCGGGCTGCGTGTTTTGAGCGGTCGGTGAGGCCCTCGTAGTGCATGAACGGTTGGAGGCATATGATTTCGAGGCCGAGCGATGTGCAGAGGGAGCGGACGTAGGTGGCGGCGGAGAGGAGGTTCGAAGGGGTTTGCGGACTCGCTAGGTCGGCGAGGTCTTCGTAGAAGAGTTCGATGCCTTGGAGGCCGTGTTTGGCGGCCATGGTGAGCTTGTGCTCGAGGGAGTGGCCGGCGTAACATCTGCCGAGGGACATGGAGGATATTCCTGGACGGCAGACCATCTTGATGGTGGTGAATGCAATGGCTCGTGGGTATCAGGATAAGGAGTGTATACAATGTATGTTTTGAGTAACTATAGTCTATGCCTATCTAAATCGTATAATCGACAGATAGTAATGCAGCACTTAGGTACAAATGGTGGTGAACAGTAATTAGACAGTCACCTGTCGTATACATTCCGATTGTCTTACAGTACCAGATTGCAGGTGGGTCCCATCTAGATACTGGAAGAATGTTGTCGTTGCAGGGAGCTTGGGATGGTCGATAGGCATACCAGATTTGGGCTAGCACCATGACGTAACGGCGGAACAGTCTTTATCCATCGCCTCCCATCCTTCACTAAGGGCACAAGCATCTACGAGTCGTGTATTGCCGTGCTGTACCGGGCCTAGCCATGGAAGAAGTCTTACCATGTCAGTGAAGGATAACTGCGGCGGTGGATATAGACCCTTGGTATGCCGCATGTTGCCCTTTTGACTTCATCCATTGCCCAGGTTGACAAGGACCATGAGCCGAATGCCCAGTGTTAGCTGACTCAGGTGTTCCGGCTATAGGCTTACTCGGGGAAATGTGGTCTGATGGTCCGATGGATTCAAACAAGATGTACTCTTCCAACAGAGAATGCAGAGTTCACACTTGTCCGTTACATAAGTTGGCGTTCGCGATAGAATAAATGTCTACTACGACTCTTCCAAAATCTCTCAAAATTGCCATCATCGGTACAGGATTGATAGGCCCTCGTCATGCCGAAGCCGTCATCCGCGATGTCAACACTGAACTCGTCTGCATTGTTGACCCTAACCCTGCAGCTCTGGTCGTCGCAGAGAAGTTTGGGTGTCCTCATTACACCTCTGTGGACGAAATGCTAGCTTCTTGCCAACCTGAAGGCGCTCTAGTATGCACACCAAACCATACACATGTCGCCATATCGAAGGAACTGTTGAGGGGTGGCGTACATGTGTTATGTGAAAAGCCAATATCTGTTGACAGCGCAAGCGGCCAGGAACTTGTACGAAACCTCTGGTTCTGAACTTTTAATTCTGATTCTAGCTAGGTTGATTGTGCAAAAGCCGCCGGACGACATCTCCTCATTGGACACCATCGGCGATTCAATAAGTATGTAGTAGCTGCGAAGAACGCTCTTCCGTCTTTGGGTACAATTATCGCAATCAGTGGGCTATGGACTATATACAAACCACCGGAGTATTTTGACCCACCCATGGAGTGGCATCGACTGGATTCTGCCGGCCCAGTCTTCATCAACCTTATTCACGATGTAGATATTCTGCACTACTTGTTCGGACCGATCGTTCGAGTGTTTGCTGAGAAGACGCTTTCTCAACGTGGTTATCCAGCCGAGGAAGGTGCTGCTATCACACTCCGATTTGCAAGCGGGCTTGTGGGCACCTTTATTTTGTCGGATGCCGTTGTATCGCCACACAACTTTGAGAGTGGTACCGGTGAAAATCCCACCATCCCGAAGGAAGGTCTCGATTGTTATAGGGTTTTCGGGTCAAAAGGGAGCTTGAGCTTTCCTGACATGACAAGATGGGTGTATTCGGATAGGTCGAGTTGGACCGAACAGCTTGTTTCGGAACGTATCGATGTGCCAAACTTAAGAAAACCTTTTGAGCTGCAAGTTGAACACTTCGCAAGAGTCATTAAGGGCGAAGAGGCACCCGGTTGCACAGGATCCGATGGCCTGAGGGCTGTTGCAGTCTGTCAAGCGATCAAGAGATCAATGGCTGAGCAGGCTCCGATTGAGGTTTTCCTAGAGGCCTGAAAGCATACACATAGGTGGTGTGAGTTCTGTATCCTTTTCAGATGAATAGCCTCTAGAGCAACTGCACTCGTACAAAGTGAACACAGGTTCTCGATGCCTGAAAGCTTGAAAATCTGAAGCGTATTTTCCAGTGCATTATGATCCATCGAAAAAGGCCGGATCAAGGTGAGTTGGGTCGTTACTTGGCGGTAACAGTGTACTTGAGTTTGCTGGAATGTATTGGCCCAATTCTAGAGCCAAAAAATCGGCCATATTTGCATCGGGTGCAAACCCCAAGTTTTGCATGAATTGAGGCTGGTTATCTACCATCTCTGCGCCATCCAATGAGGCAAGTTCGTCAAAAAACGTTTCCAGGTCTCTGGATGCCGCCGAATTTCTGTGCCGTAGAGATGGGCGACGGAACTCGTTTTCTAAGGGCGGGGCTCTGAAGTCATTATTTACGGGCGGACGCTGATTCATGGAAATCGCAGAATTCATGTCTGGCAGCAAATCGTCGAGAAGAGATGTACCAGCTCGCTCTCGAATGCTTCGAGCGCCTGGCGTAAAAGACGGAATGGGAGGTACCTGGATCGATTCGGGTGTTTGAACTTGGTATATCGACCCTGGTCTTCTCGAGTGCGTAGGAACGAGTACGGATGTCTGTCTTTGCGGCGGACTTCCTGACCAAGCATGAACGAGATCGGCTTCGAACTTCCGGATGCGTTCTTGCAATCTCATGTCTAAAGATGTGAAGGTCCCATTCGCTTGCACGTGCGCTAACAAGCAGAGAACAATCGGTGGCACGGCAACGACTCCAACTTGATTAAGATATTGCTCCAACGTGTCCAATATGCGTTGAACGTAGAGCGAAGAGGCGATCAATAAAGATGAACAAGAAAGATAAGCAAGCTGAAGTAGTATTGCTGGAGGATTGTGAGGTGTTGCCTTTTGGTCATCGCTAATGTAATTGAATTTTGGTGGTAGTGATGTCGTCCAAGATTCTAGCCGATGCAGCACTTGCTGAGGGGTTAGTTGGTTATCAATTATTCCCACTGAATTGCACATATTAAATATCTCCACTAATTCGATGAGCTTGTTGAAACTACTGATGCTCAATGCTGGTGTCCTGGCGAAAGCATTTGAAGAAGTATGGAGCGGACCACTCCAGGGTTGCCATTCCTCGAGCCCGTCTTCTTCAATTCGTCCGATTCTGAGAATATCAGATCCAAGGATATAGGGTCGCCGGTGTAACTGAAGAGAGAGGAGGCTATCGAGCATGAAGCAGCTGGAGAGAAGGTGTTTCCATCTAGTAGGCATGGGCTGCGAGGAATTCTCCATCATGAGAAGTATTCTGGATGCAGAGCCAACTAACAACCATGCCACCTCGGTCTTCAAAGAGGATAGATTTACTACTGCGAGATTGAGAAGCGCTCGAACATGTCCAACGGCGAAATTTCCACACTCAGTCGGAATCAAAGTACGTGCAATATCGTATAGTCGTGAAAGTTCTCCTGATGTCTCTCGCCTCACGTCCGGATTTGCCATGTTCTCTTGGACCGCCGCAACAGCCAGAACGCTCCAGAGCTCTGCATGATCAGCATGATTGGGCAAACTGTCGGTTGAAAGCATGAGCCCAGCTTCGGGATACGAGTACGAAAGTCTTAGCATATCATGCTTCTCGCAAATGGGCAGCCATGGTTGTGTGTAGGAAAAATAGACTTCCAATAACCGCCATGTGCTACTCGGCAACGTTGTAGCTACCGCGGGCTGACGAGGCAATGATGGAGGGACTTCAAAAGCCCCGTGTTGTGTGAAAGAAGGCGTCTGCTGAGCGAATGGTGCTGTACGAGGGGAGATGAGGCCTGCACCTGGCGAGATATCATCCTCTTGTGGTATTGCAGAGAGCTGATCATGTAGACCATGTTGTTCGCTCTCTAGCTCGCTGTCCTCATCATCGCTCCTCGAAGATGGATCGTCGCCGGTTCCGAGCTGCTCACCTGAGAGCAGCTTGTCTACATCTTTGCAAAACTTGCTTCTTCTCCAGCTCTTATGTAGTTTGTTTGACTCCCTTGTATCGCGGCCAAATAGTACAGAAGCACCTCCTTCCTGTGCGAGTTTGCGATTGAGTACAGCTTCAGCATCAGTGGTCTGAAACAGCCATGTCAAGGCCAACTCCAGCGTTCGAATATATCCTTTTGTGTGTCAGTTGTACACGTATCACGCAAACCGAGCTGCTTACCTGGTTGGATACCGCGTTTTTTCGGTGGAGCTGTGTAAGTGCATGCTCTGTTGGAGGCAGAGCAGGTCAAACATGATGGCTGAGTACCATCGCACTTCTCTCGAGCGATTCGACACTGATCGCAAGCACGTGAGACCCGAGAGCGTTTTGCAGGGCGCCCATCTTTCGCCGGGCGCTTGTTTTGAGCCTGAGTCGGCATGAATGATAACGATGAATTTTGCCCCGGAGGAGGCCTAGAGGCCCACAGCCCCTGTTCCACGTTTGTACCGCACGCAGCCGCTCATCGATCGGTGTCCAGCTTCGGTGTTGCAGCGCGTCTGTCTTGGGCATGTGGAGTTCAAGATGTCATGGTCGCTTAGACGCTGTAGGAGCAGATGGAGAGCTGGAGTGACGCAGCAAAGAGCCAAGCCCACAACGTTCCACTCAGATGAAAGTCGACAGCTACCCCCATGCGATGCGTAATGTGACGATGCTGAAAGGTGTGTTCAAAGGTGGGACCGAGCTCGGACGTATTTCGTGTTTTGCTTGCGGGGCCCCACAAGATTCCCCGAATCTGAGCCGAGGATAAAGATTTATCCGAAGGGAATGGCGGCCGCTGCCCTCACCCTGCCGCGCATTCATCTGCGCATGCATCCTCCCACGGTGCCACCTTGCGTCTCGACCGCCGCTTAGCACTCCATTGGACTGTACCAAGCCGCGCTATATCGATCAGCCGTCGCGTGTCCTGGAGACCCCACAGAGACACCAAAGATTCTTTGTGCCTCGCAGTGCTTGCTTGGTCGACACATACGGCTCTATATCGTAGTTAGCACGTGCTCTCCAAGTCAACGGCGGTAGAAAGCTATGGCTTCCGTTATAGTCGGCACGAAGCGCACTTTCTCTGCCATGGTCGGGGAATCGCCTCGGAATGGTGACTGGCCATCGCCGGCGAGATCCCCTCACTCTCATGGACAGGATCGACCGCGCATTGGGGGCAATGACGGAATCTGTAAGCGATGAATCTCATGGAAGATTTCTGCCTGCTTTGCTGCATCAAGTCTCAAGGCAACGGCCAATGCAATTCCTAACAGACGTCCAGATTCATTGCAGTCAAGTGCGCGATCAACGCCACGAACCACACCCACTCCGATTCCTCCAGTCCAGTCCCAGCGAGTATTCGACCCAAATGCATCCATTGTATTGATTGGAATTCGTGGAACCGGGAAGTCTACCTTGGCCATCATGGCGTCGATAGCCTGTCGTCGCCGCATTGTGGATGTGGAAACCATGTTCCAGGAAGCAACAGGATTCTCTACTTCCAAGTATCGAAAGCAGTTCGGAGCTTCTAATCACAACTTACGGCAGGAGGAACTGCTACGTAACATACTGAGAACACACGCAAGAGGGACTATCATTGTGTGCAATGGGAGCTCGCTCGAACGCAGTGGGCAAATTCTACTTCAAGACTTCTCCAAGTCTCACCCAGTTATACATGTTCTACGCGACCTTAAAAGTGTGCACGATTACCTGGAGGTGCTCGAGCTTTCGAAACTGAAAGACATTGTGGCTTTTAGCGCGCCCATGTTTCGCCGGTGCTCTAATTATGAATTCTACAATATTTCCGAAACGAAGGCTGCCTTTTCCGTGGCCCCGGCCAATCAATCGTCTGTCCCCGCGTTTCTAACATTGAAACGGGCCGAGAGGACCTTTCTCAAGTTTCTTTCGCAAATCGTACCAACTCAAGACGAAGAGACTTCGGTAGACCAAGACATCCGTTTGCCGTCTGCAGCAGAACGAGCGGGTTTCCCGTTGTCTGGTGTACCCGTGGAGCTGAGGAAATATACTTGCGCGGTACAGGTCCCACTGGCTGATCTTTGCACGGAAGACGTCGATATCGAGGACTTGGAGTTTGGATCAGATGCGTTTGAGATCGTTGTCGAGGTCGAAGATGTTGATCTTTACCAGTTCAACAACCCTTCTAGAGCAACGATGATCAGCCGCGCCGTCTCCAGAGTCCGAAGGAGCACCGTTGTGCCCATCATATACCACGTAATGCCTGTAAACCCCCACCAGTCGACGGCGTCTTATATCGACCATGTACACCACGGACTCCGCCTATCGCCAGAATTTGCTACTGTGGACCTTCGGCTGGACGACGAGACACTGCTGAGTGTGATTGAAACGAGAGGCTCGACCAAGATCATTGGACATCTCCATGCTTCCACCGACTGGTACGATACGTTTTGGGTTGATAACTACGATAGGGCGATGCGCTTAGGCTGCACTGCTGTCCGCTTCACTCGTCCCGCCAATTTCATGGACGACAACCAATCCGTTCAGAGCTTCCGCAACAAGATATACGAGAAGAGAAACAGAATACCGCTAATCTGTTTCAACACCGGGCGAGCGGGTCGTCGCTCAGCGTGCTTCAATCAAGTCCTGACCAGCGTGATCCCAGAGTCGGTACGAGAAAGGGCAACATTTGCGGAACGAGTGGCGCGAAATCCGGAGACTTCATGGCTTTCGGTACGGGAAGCAACACATATATTATACGCCTCCTTCACGTATGATCCCATGAAATTCTATATCATGGGTGCTAGTGCGGGCTACAGCCTCTCGCCCGCCATGCACAATGCGGCGTATAAGGCATGCGGTATGCCTCATCATTTTGAGAGACTTCAGACATCCACCTTGAATACGCTCCAAGAATTAGTGCAAGATGACAATTTTGGTGGCACGGCGATAAGCCAACCATTCAAACTGGAGGTCATATCGCTAGTGCATTCAATGAGTCGACATGCGCGGGCCATAGGTGCAGTGAACACGCTGATACCCGTGAGACACGTAAACGAAGATGGAAGCATCCCAGGCGACCTCGAGCTGTTCATGGAACGCAACCAATCCGGGCCGATCAAGGCTTTGTATGGCGACAACACAGACTGGATAGGCATACGGTCTTGCATTCGAAGAGGCTTGTCGCCTGCCAATGCTGTGAGATCGACGACGTGCGGCTTGGTTGTCGGAGCTGGAGGCATGGCTCGTGCCGCGGTCTACGCCCTGCTCCAAATAGGCGTAAAGAACATCATTATCTACAACCGTACCCAGGCAAACTCGGAGAAATTGGTGGCTCACTACGAACGTCTTGTTTCTTCGGCATCAAGCACTGGCTTGATGCCTACAAGTAATGATGACACGCGCCCGATGTTTCGCATTCTACAGTCTCTCGAAGACGCATGGCCAGCTGATCTCCGTCCTCCGACTATCATATTGTCTTGCATACCTACTCACTCGGTTGGAAATGCGCCAGCGCCAAGCTTTACGCTTCCGAAGCAGTGGCTGCACAGTTCCTCGGGCGGTGTGGTGATCGAGCTGGCGTATCGCACGCTCAACACGCCGTTGATGAAGCAGATCCGGGAGGACACCACGAGTGCGTGGGTGTGCATGGACGGGCTAGATCTACTTCCAGAGCAAGGGTTTGCACAGTTTGAGCTCTATACTGGAAAGAGGGCGCCAAGGAGGGTGATGCGGGAGGAGGTGCTCAAGTCGTGGACGGATGAGCAGGGTCATAGCGACCCGGCAATGATACAGACAAGGCTGGAAGCGATGGACGACCAGGAGCCATGAAGCAGCGTAATTAGTTCGAATCAACAAGGGCAGAACAAGTTGGAGGTCTTTTATGTACTGTATTGTGTTCAAACCAACCATCCCTGTGCCGATCAACAGCTGTCGCGATGCACGTGCCTTCGAAAACGCATAGCATAGCGACGCGTCTAACAAGCAGCAAAACAAAGACCAAATAGAAACACCAGAACAGTTCAACGCCCACCCACTTCCTTACGCGCCGATATTTGTAAATAAAACTCTCGCTCTAACATGCGCGGGAAAGCGCGCTAGTGCATGCCAATGAGTACGCGCCGGAGCGGCAAGCCCCAGGCCTTCTCCCCGCTTTCGCCCAAAGCTGCCTCCCATCTGGACTCGCAACGCACCCATGAACGTCCCGCCATGGCCTATCCGGCGCAGGTTGAGACGCAAAATACCGACGACACGCTGTCCCTGACCTCCCTCGAGAGCGGCGCCGACGACTTCGACCGGCGCATGATCCAGACGGCGCGCGAGCAACGCCGTTTGGACAATGCGCGGACGCCCAAGATTCACGCCTTCAGCAAGGCCCGCATACATCCACGCGTCGGCGTGACGCTGGAGAACCTGGAGCGGCACAATGCTAAGGACAATGCCGCGCGGGGCCCCAATGCCCACGCACGATTCAACAACAGCCCGCCCAGCAGCAGCGGCTCGACGCGGTCGGATCCCGCGCTGAATGTGCCGAGCGGATGGGGAGGAAAGGGAGGGTGAAGAGGGACTGGATGCGCACCATCACCGCCGAGGCCAGCAGCGGGGCGAATGCGCCAGACTCGGACGACACGCCCCCGCGCAACGCGGATGTACCGCGTCAGTCGGTGGAGGACAGCCCGCTTTCGCACAAGAGCTTTTCGCACGGCACGCCCGCCTCCCAGCGCCGCCGAAGCATAGACGACTGGACCTTTGACTTGAACGAAGTGTCGCTCATCGCGTCCACGCCCTACCGCCCGCGGAACACGGTCCTGGACGACATAAGGCAGCGGGAGATGGAGGCTCTGGAGGAGCAGGGCATGGCCGCAGACCGACTGGATAGGATCAGGGAAGGGTCGCCGGAAGGAAAGCGCCGCCCCCGCTCTGCATCGTCCAAATCCGCGAACGACCAGGCAGCAGACATGAACCCCGGAGCTGTGAGCCCATCGCAAGCCACGTCGGGAGTACGGCCCCATAGACGGACGAATTCGTGGCAGGCAGTCGGCAAGGCGCCAGCAGTGACCGGCGAGAGCACTGGCGTCACGCCCATAATTGTGAACAAAAAGAGCTCGGAGACGATTGGCACGGTGGATAAGCAGCTTCTTGCGAACCAGGCCACTCCGGCGAGGCGGTTACCGAACCGGAGAGACGATTCGCATGACCTGTTGCGCAGATTGGCAAGAGCGTCCAGTACGCCGAGTCCAGGCCCCGGTAGAACCGAAGCTTTGCGACCGCAGTCATCATCTGCTAGGCAATTTGGCAATTCTTCACAGACGGCTGTCAACGATACGTCCCCCTTAACCCGACTTCACTGAGAGAGATCCCGAGTGCAGAGGAGGAAGACCGACCGGATTCTTCGTATAGACGACCTGCAGCTGGTTCCAACGCGACGCCAATGCCGCCCGAGCGCTCGATACTCAACCCAAAGACGCCAGTAGTGACGGGCGCATGGGTTGACACAATAATCGAAACCCCAGGACCTTCAACCGACCAACGGTCCACGCGACCATCGCAATCCTCATCCTTGCGGAATCGAAGCCCTGCGAAGAAATCAACAGAAAAATCCCAAACAGAATCACCAGAAGAAGAGCAGGAACAACCTCCCCTGCAGTTACAAAACCAGACCTCCCGCGATCAGTACTGGACGCCATCGTCGAGGAAGCACGCGCGAACGGCGGCGGACGATACTCCATCGACTACGGAGAATCAACCATCAACTCGCTCGAAGAACTAATCACCCCCATGCGCGGAACCCCCGAACCCGGCGCCCCCGACGAAGACACCATAGGCCTCAACATACCCACAGCAGCCCCCCGCAACGAAGCCGAACGCCGTCGCCAGGAAGAGCTCCTCCACATCCAGCAAATGGACCAAAAGCTACGGTCGACCCGTACCTCACTCCGCGACACCAGCCGCGGCATCCGCCGAGTCGAGGAGCAGATCGAGCGCGGTGGCGAGCAGGCCAAGGGCCAGCCAGATGCCGGCGATCTCCAGACCAGCAGTGGAAAGACGGTCCGCCACTTGTACACATGTCCCTGCGCGGAAAGCGGCCACACGCAAGCATCCCTCGGCAAAAGCATCAAACTCCTATTTTACGACTCCTCGCTCAAGCCCAAACGCCGCGGCTGGGGCCTCACCTGGCTCAGCATCATCCTGCTGACCCTCCTCGCCTGGTACCTGGCCGAGAACATCTGCTGCGAGATCTGGGGCCACCGCATGTACGCGCGCTCGTACGAGGGGTACGGCGTCGTGTGGGGCGCACCTGAGTACCCGTACGTGCTGCCAACGATGACGTACCGCGCGTTTGTCAAGCCGTGGTGGCGGCCGGTGTATGCGTGCTTGAATTGGGTATGGAGGGCTGTGGTGGGGGGTTCGACGGCGAGGGTGTGGTGTATGGCTCTGCGAGGACGACGGCGGGGAAGATCGCGGAGAGGATTTTGGTGAGGGAGAGGGCTGGGGTGGTGGTTGAGGAGGAAGGGGCGGGCGTGTTGGGTATGGCTGGGGATGAGCTTGTGCGGTGAGAGAGAAAGGGGGAGGGGCATTTGAATGACATTTTTGGATCATTAGCGCGGCGTTTGTGTATACTTGGTTATGGAAGGTTGTTGCCGTTGCGGTTGGGTTCAGTGGTGTTGTTTTAGAGTATTTCAAGGGTCCGGGCCGTTGGATAGAAACATTGCTACTTCTCCACCACTTCCTGGTCATCCGCACACAGTCCAGAATGAAGCCCATGTTTCCCTCACCCTTTCCTCCTCCTAGTCTAACCCTCACACATCCGTAAAACAAGGAAACCCCTCCCTCCCCCCATCCATCATCGCCCAAACCCACGCCCTCCCCGCCTCCCCACAATACAAACCCCCCACATCGGACGACTTCACCCATCCCTCTTCTTCTCCTGCTCCCTCCTTCCCGCCTCCCACAGCAAAACTCACCAAATGCATCCTCCTCCCCCACCCCTCCACCGCCAACGCATTCCCCACCACCCCATGGCACAAACACGGCTCCTTGGTAATGACCCCCTTCTCGAACACCAGATCCCCTCCCTTCTCAATCGCTGCCCTAATCCTCTTGCTCATCTCCTTGTCGACGAAATATTTCTCCATCGCGATGAGAGAGATCAAGATACCAGGCGCCCCATGACACCACTGCATGTACTCATGCTTCCGATCCGCGGTAGCGTACCAGTTCCCGTCGTCGCGCTGGAGGGATAGCAGAGCTGAGAGCTGCGAGCGTACGATGGGCAGGGTGGATCCGCCCGATAGGCAGAGTTGCGCGAGGATGCCGGCGGTCCCGTGGACGGCGCCGGTGAAGTGGCGGTTGGCGTAGAGCCAGGATGAGGAGGCGATGTGTGCAACTACCCGGGTGATGTGTGGGGTTAGAAGGGGCGCTGAGGACGGGACGAATGTGGTTACGAAGCGGAGGAGGGAGAGGAGGCCCGAGTTGCCGAGGAGGAAGTCTTGGTGTGGGGAAATCGGGGTGGTTTCTAGGGTTGAGAGGAAGGTGGTGGGGTCTTGGGTGTGGGCGGCGAGGAGGGCGTGGTGGCAGAGGGGTTCGCTGAGGATGCCGGTGGGGGTTGGGGAGGAGTCGCGTCGTCGATGTCGCTGTTGTTGTTCTCTTCTGGGTTCTCAATAGGAGGAGGAAGGAGGTACGATTCGAACCACGCAACTGGGGTCTTGTCCTGGATGAGAAGCTGGGGGTGGGAACGGGCGAGGTGGAAGAACAGGTATGCGATTGAGGTGGGGCCTTGATAGAAGCCCTGACGTGGGCCTTTGGCGGCGATTTCCGGGGGGCAGAGGGTTACCAGGCGGTTGAGGCTCTGGATGAGAAGTTCTCGGGGGGTTTGTTCGAGAGTGCGGAGGGGAGGGGGTCGTGAGGTTTGAAGGAGATGGTGGCGTCCATCTGGGGAGGTGGTGAGTGTGTATGTACGACGGGTGTTTGCGTTCGGTGTACTATCTATGTATCTCGTCAACAAATGTTAAAGTGTGAAGGAATTGATTTTTAGAGTTCCTGGCCTTGGTGTTGTTCTCATCGAAAGATGTTTGGCGGCGCTGTGATAGGATGTCTGCCTGGATGGCCCCCACACTATCATGATTGGTGGAATTAACAAGCGTCTTCTGGATGGATGCTGGTGGCTGGCCGCGGAAGCTGATAACGCACTGGAATGCAGCCGGGAATAAAGAGATTCGCTATCTATATCAAGATGGCTGGACCTAAGTATTGAATGTCTACTCTGAGCAATCACTGTGACCATACTTCTTAGAATTCGGGGTCCGAATACCTGTAGAGTCAAGATATGGTTCGTCTCATGTTACATAGTTAGGTAGCGTAGTCGCAGATCCAAAGCTAAGGTGGCTAGACTAACGATACCCGGATTGTGATAAAGAGCAGTGGGATGTAGCGTTAGGCCGAAGCCCTGATCCTCTAGTTTCCCGACATGAGCACGAAAACTTTGTATTCTTTGGCCTTGATAAGCTCGTCAGATTGGTCTCGAACATTTCCGTAAGTATATATACATCGGAACGTCTTTGCATTCACATTGCCGTCATAAAACAAGACGAAGTGGGAAAAGGCTCCGAGGTAAACTTCTTGCGAAAGTTCCTCTAGAAAGAGTTGTCTCTACACGAGAAGCAGAAAACTCAGCCGATGTCCCTATTTGTTGATGGATGGCTGCAATCGATACATTCACTAATATTCAGGTTTACAAGTAGTGTTAAGTAATTTCAGGTGAGTCGAGTAGTGCTACGAAAGAGAGTGTTTCATTGTACGAGCTTTATATTGCTATTTTTAGCTACCGCCCCACGCAGCACCTCTTACAGTTCTCTCACAATCTCATATGATCAGCTGCTACTCATAAATGTTGGTTATGTCAAACATCTGCTCTGCAAATTTCTGAAAAGTGATTGGCTCATAATGCTTCTTTCCAACTGCTGCCACTAGTGAAGGTTGTGGTTCAATGATACCGTTGGGGGTGGGACAGACAAAGTACGGAATCGAGTATCTAGCAGGCGTTGGCTGGCCACTAGCTCTACCAGAAATGCTGACACGGTGCATGCCAGACGGATAAACGTTGTTGGAGATGCGTTGGAACATATCCCCGATGTTCATGTACAGTATTCCCTCGCGGGGTGTCGCAGGAATGAACTCACCCGAAGCTCTGTCCCCAAACTCGAGTCCCGAATTCTCGTCCTGAAATAGGAAGGTGAAAAGACTCCAGTCTGTATGAGTCCCCAGCCGACCCACTGTTTCGTCGCCAATCATTGCATCAGTGATGGGCGGGTAGTGCAGCAAGCGAAGCTGGTTGTCATGGCCAGTATGCAGCGCGCGGACAGCCTCTGCTTCTGAACCAGAAAGATTCAGAGACTCAATGAGGGCGTCAAGAATGAGCTGGGACGTCTTATTAAGCTCCCAGAAGAATCGAGTAGTGAAGTCGCGGAAGCCTGGGAGCGTATCCTCGGGCAACCAGATATTGTACTGCACGCGATTCTCTTCGCTACCAATTTCGTAACTCTCTTTGTAGTCGGCCGTAGACGTATACTGTTTCTTTAAATCCTCGTTTTCGGTTTCTAGTGCGGTTTTGACAGCACCACGTTCCTTTCCCGTCCCGGAATAACCTCGGTGGGGTGTATGCCCGTTCGGATGCGGGGCTTTCATCTTATCGGTGTAGGGTAGGCTGAACAGCTGATTGGACACTGCAAAGGCCTGCTGGAGCAGCTCGCTACTCACCCCGTGTCCGCTGAGCGCGACGCAACCATTGATGCGAACTGCCTCGTGTAGCTCTTTTGCCCTCTGTTGACGGATATTTCTGTCATTGGCATCGGCGGTGCTGCTGCTGCTGGAAAATGGCGAGAGATCGACGATGGGGATCATTTTCAAATATAGGTATACTTGTGAAAATTAACAGGAGACTTCAAGTAAGCTGTTATGATCTATGACTTCCAAGTAAAAGGGTCACAGTCGTAGTAATGTTATACAAAAATGGCAGCAAGAGAATAGTAGGTTGGCTTAGAGACGGCAACAGAGGAGACAACGGTAGCACTTGATACATGATAATATATAAGCAGATAGACATTGCATGGTAACATTTATGCAGAGAAGATTGGTTAAAATGGACAATAAGGTTGCATTGATGCTATGAAGCCCACATGCATTGAGGTGGTGGTGTTGTTGTTTTTGTAAGCTTACAAAGCAGGCGTCCAATATTGCTAAGTAGTGTTAATAATACTATTCATCTACCTACGCGAGCAGTTAACAAATAGAAGATCTATGAACATTAGAGTCTAAAGACTCAAAGGATTTAATAGCGCAATTATTTGATTGTTTCCTGACTATACAAATTATATAATAGGAGCCTATATTGATTTGATTATTTACTACAATCTGACGGACCAACATGACAAAATGACTCTATATTAAAAACCTTTGTATCTTAGTACTTGAGTAAATTGATAACATAAGATTAATATATATACTCCAGAAGCTTCAAAGGTTCTCTTGATAAGCAACCTAACAATCCAGTGAAAATCCTAAGAAGAAATAGGTAGTGGCTCGTTTGAAGCTTATATTCCTGGGTAATACGCGTCATGTTGGAAAATGCAGGGTAAAGAAAGGCTAATCGTCTATCATTAAGAGGGCACGTCAACCGAGAAGTCTCATTGAGAAACTTATTGATATTAGGAACATCATGGAATCATCGCCTGCTATTTCGCTTGAAATGAACATGTCATCACTTCTACAAAACATTCCTTCCTTGCCCAAGCTGGCTCCTTTCGTCGGCCTCCAAAATATGCTTACGTCCCCAGCATGTAGCATCCACCATGAGACACTATTCCATCGAACAGTCGTCGATAAATGGTAATAACATCTAGGATTCGGCTCGCACAATATAAATTTAAATATAAAGCCTGGGAATTCCGACCACGAGGATTCTTCCAACGAAACATGTAAGATAATCAACGCTACCATCTACGTTCCAGATCTTCATTCAACCAACGTTCGCTCACTGAAGAACGACTAGCGGCACGTTACTTATAAGCATGTATCATCACAACCTGTAGGCCGCAATGCAATCGCAACAATACTTCGTGTCAAAGAACCATATGACCATCCACTACGCCGATAAACGAAGGTGAACTCAAGAATACACGTTTATATGGAATTTGATTGAACTCGACTACATGGCCTTACTTAATTTGGTGCTTGTTGCGTAATCTTGCAAATAAGGCTGACAGGTACCCACAGTTACAAGCTGACTTGCATGTTAGATCAGATTCGAGATGCCAAGACGGAAATACAACACTTAAACAGTTGACCGGTAAAATACAAGTGGACCCAAGAGCAAGCATACTCCTCACCGTTTATAAGCAGCAGTTGAATGTATATTGTGCTTCGTGCACAAGCATTGTACGGATAGAGCAAAGGTGCATAGTTTTAACAAGGTTCTTTATTTTATAGAATAGTAAAAAGGTATCTAGTTAGTTAACTAGACGTTATAAAAATAATTAATAAAAAAGTATCTTCCTATTAGCTAGCAGAAAAATATAATATATAAAAATTAATAAATAAAAATACTTTATTTTACTTAAATTATTATTAAGCTAACTTAATTATATCTTTTTAATTACTTTATAATACTAGAGCCTTAATATTTTAATTATCTTTTAAAGGCTAAGTATTATATAGGTATAATAATATTATATTTATATAGTATTTAAGCTATTTCTTTTTTCTACTATTATTATATTTATATAACAGAGTATATATTTATCAGATTTATAGTACTTTATAGGGAGTCGCCGTAATTCTCTTATTATTAATAATTATTTATTATATTATATATATTCTTAAGTAGTATCTTCTATAAAGTTTAAGATTATAATCTAAGTATTCCTTTTTAGTAAACTCTTAGCTATTCTATACCTTTAATTACTATTTAATATACCCCTTTAGCTTAAAGCTTTTTAAGCTATTTTTAAGATTATTTAAATAGGCTAAAATTATTAAGATATATTTATATTTTATTAACTAGCGCCTTATAGGCTACTTATTAATTTTATATTTTAATTAGGTCTAGTTAGCTTAGGAATTCTTATTACTAATTTCTTAAAAATACCTTTATAAATTTATTAATAATTATGTCTGCTAATTATATATATTTTATATTAATATATCCTTTAGTTATCTCTTATTAGAGCTAGTAATTATATATATCTATATACTTAAGCTTTATTTATAGTTTAAATATTTTTTAAGTAATTAGTCTAATTATCTATTAGTTATTGTATTATATAGTAATTATAAAACTAAGTAATAGAACTTTTAATTCTCTAATTAATCTTATAATAAAGATTACTTCTTTAGTTATTTATAATAATACTAGCAGCTCGGCTTCTATAGTAAAAATTATAATAATATTTTATTTATTTACTCTTTAAGTAATTAATTTATTAAACAGCTTAATAGCGTATCTTTAAAAGCTTTTATAATTAATTATATTATCTATAAATAATATATTATTAGTAACTTTTAAAGTATCTTTTTTATTTATTTAAAGTGCGAGTCATCTAGTCTCTTTAAGATATAATAGTACTTAGTTAGTTATATATTAGTACTTAATATTTAGGTTTAAAAGAAATTGCGCTAACCTTAAAATTATAAATATAATATTAGGTTAAGTATTTATTAAAGCGTATAGCAGTAATCTAATTTTATATTAAAATTTATTAATTTTTACTAACGTTACTAGTCCTTTCTTTAGCTTTAATTTATAGTTTACTATTAAAGTATTATATTTAATATTTTAGTTATTAATAAGTTAGCTAATCTTTATATAATAGGCCTCTTAGAAGAGTTTAATATATTAAATTTTTTACTCCCTTATAACTTCTATTCCTAAGAACTATTATAAATTATATTTTTTTATTATTATATACTTCTTCTTAAGTTACTTTACTATTTTTTAGGTTTTATAAGTTTTGCTCTTATAATTTATAAAGATAATATTATTTATATAAAAAAATAATAATTCTATTTCTAATTATATAGTAGGATTTATATAGAATAACTTAGAATTTAAGTTTAATTAGGGTTATAGTAAATTCTTTCTACTATAGTAGTAAAGATATTTATAAATTATATAGTGCTTTAAGCAGTTTAAATACTATATTAGATTTTTTATATCCTTTTAGTATATATATATAGATATCTTTATTTAGTCGTGCGTATATAAATATATTAGTAATATTATGCTATATTAGTTCTAGATTATACTTAGCTATAATTATTATAAATAAATAAAATAATTATATTATAAGTATGGCTGCGTAAGTATTTTAAAAAGTAATATTATATTACTAATCTCCTTAAACTACTAGTTATATCTTATACTTAAGTAGATTATATTACTTATTAAACTTATATATATAGATTTATATATAATCTAGAATCTGCTGTCCTATTACCTTTATAATTTTATAAGGTACTTTAACCTATAATTTAATAGTTTTATAACTATTAAGGTGCTTCCTTTATACCTCTTTAAAAAATATTTTTATAATATGCTTTATAAGATCTATTTTAAATATAAGAGGTAGTAGTAACTCTAATTTATAAATTATAACTCCTTTAGCTAGTATTCGCTATAATTAGGCTTTATTAATTATATTATCTTTATATATACTAATAATTCTAATAAATATACCTACTATAAAGGCTGCTGCCTATAAAATTATTTTTAATAATTCTTATTTTATTAGGTTTATTATACCTTCTATTATACACTAAGCTAATAGTGTTACTAGTAGTAGTATTAATAATAGTATTAGGTAGTAATCTTTAATCTTTCTCTCTTAATAGTAGTCTAGTAGATTTATATAATTGTCAGATGGCGTACCAGAATCCATAGTAAATTATAGCTAGCTATTGGAGGGATAGGCAATTAACCTGCTAAAAAATAATATAGGGGCCTTTTATTAGAACTTAGATAGGGGGCCGCTAGCAAAAAATATAAAATAAAATAATTAATAAGTTCTAATTATCTTATAACAAATTATTATATAAATAGGTAATTATAGTATCCTATACTCTTTATCCCTAATACTAGATAATATCTAAATATTATAATATTTAATAATTAAAAGTCTTACTGCCTTAATAATAAGCAAATATAAATAAAATATACAAGAATAATAATAAATTAAGTCTAAAGGGATATAACAATTATTTTAACTAATATAAGTAAATAGATCCTTTAGTATTAATAAGTTAAAATATAATATAAAGCCCTAGAGATATAAAATATTATTAACCCTAAAGATAACGTATAACCTTATATAAAGCCTATTAAATTCTAGCTATTATTTATATTAAATTATAAACTAGCTATAGCTATATAAACCCTATTAATAGTAATACTATTAATAAGGACTAGATAAGGAAGCGCCTAAATTATAAAATAAAAGTTAATTAATATTATTAAGCTAGATGCGCCAACCCTAGTAATATTAATATAATATTTTAACCTTTTAGTAGAAGGAAAGGAAGTATATAATAATAATATAAAAGAGTTTAGGATAATATTTAAATTATATAAAATATATAAGCAAAATTATTATAATAAATATATAAGTATTACATTAATAATTAAATATTTAAACGCTACTATAAGCTTATACCTTTAAGTAAGCTATTTTAAGGAATATAAAATCCTTCGTATATAGATTAAAAATCTTTAATTAATAGTAGAAGTAGACCTTAAAGATAAGATTAAAAGAGTATATAAAAAGTACTATAAATTATTAAAACCTATAAAAATTCTATAAAATTAGGAACTATAACTTAATAAATATAATTAAATAGTAACTTACGCCGAAGCCCTTAAAATAGGGGATATAATATAAAGTATACTAGTTATAGATAACTTTTTAAAAGTAATTATAAAAATTACCCTAATATAAATAGTAATATTTACTAGTGCGGGGAGTAACTAAAGTAAAATAAATAAAAGGCAAATAATAAAACTCTTTTATAAATATATAAGTTTAAGCTATTTAATATAAGGTAAAGCAAAAGTTGCTTTTATAATAAGTAAAGTAATTTATATAGTAAGCGGTAAATTTAATTTAAATATATAAGGAGATCTTTAAAGTATATAAATTAAAATATTATCTATTAATCTAGACTAAAAGCTACTAAAGCGTAAAATAAATATATTTAATAGAAAGTCTAAGCTATTCTAATAAAAAAATATAATAAAAATTAAAGATATATATCCAGCTTATAAGTAACGCTATAATATTAATAATTACTACTATATTAACTTAAATTTAAAGACCCTAGACTAATTTAAACTAAATAAATATATTATAAAGCTAGTAATATATAAAATATAGAATAACCTAGACTTATAAAGGATAGTTTAAGACTTAAATAGGAACTTAAAATAGCTTTATTTAAGTTTATTATTTACTTTTA
Organism: Pseudopithomyces maydicus; assembly: GCA_026873275.1. NCBI lineage: Eukaryota > Fungi > Ascomycota > Dothideomycetes > Pleosporales > Didymosphaeriaceae > Pseudopithomyces > Pseudopithomyces maydicus. The sequence goes on along the minus strand of JANTUC010000009.1, from coordinate 491,295 downwards.
TAATATTTAGCTAACTTAAGACTTCTTAAATATTAAATATAATTATCTATTAATTAGATAGACGCGAGGTTATAAAACTTAATAAAAATATAATAATAAGTATATATAGTGCAAGTAATTAAAGATATTTATTAAAGGATATATTTATTCTAAATTCTAGCTTAACTACGCATATATATAATAATTTTATAAAACTAGATAACGTTCGCCCACTAAGTTTTAAAAATTATATTTAGATTAAGAACTTAAAAGTTTAGATTAAAAGATATAGAATAGTAAATATAAGAATAAAAGGATTAGAAGGCAATTATATACTATATATTAATAATATTATATAATGCCTTAATTTCCTCTGCAATCTTATATTATTCTAATTATTATAAAGATAAGGAATTTAGTAAGAAAATTAATAAAATTTAATAAATTTTTAAAGATAGGATAGCTTAGTAATAATTATTTTAATAGAATATTATAATTAATAAGTTATTAAATATCCTACTATAAATTACAGTGCCTTTTATATATAAATAAGCTAAAATAAGAGGCTGTTATAAAAGGTAATTACTATACTATAATATAAATAACTTAAATACTCTAGGCCATCTATAATTAAACACCTTATATAATAATTTAAGGGGTATAGATTAAAGGCATTACTATAGTTTAATATAATATATATAATAGATTAAAGTTAAAGCGTTAAATATGCAGAGCTCTAAGAATTAATAATAAAAGACTTAGTAAATAAATTGCTATAGATTTCTATAAGTATAAAAAAATAATTTTATAAAGGAGAGGAGCTAGCTGTTAATTATATATTAATACTCCTAATATATATAGGACTTTTACTTTAGTAATAATAGATTAGTACGCTCTATTATTTAACTACTAAATTACTTTATTTAATTTATAAAGAAATAATTTAATATTACTGTAAAAGTAATTAAAATAGATAATAAAATTATTATAGTAAAGTAAGAAGTAGCATATTAATACACCTTTTAATTAATTAGACTTAAGCCTTCTACTTTTAATACTTAAATATAAAATAGAAGAGCTAAACGCTTAAGGGGTATAATAAAAAAGAAAGTATATATAATTTAATTAAATATAAATCTTCTATAAGAACTTTAATTAGAGATTACTAGAGTAATAATATATTTATATAATTAAACGCTAAACTATCTAAATAAGTAAAAAATATTATATAAAATATTTTTTATATGCGTTACTGCTATAAATAGTATAATTACTAAATCTTAAAAATTAAATTAAATTTATTTATAAGCATATAGCTGCAAAGCTTTTATAATAATAAATAATATATATTAAGGAAAATTAAGACTATAAAGGCTAGACCTAAAAGCCTAGATTAAATACTTTATAAAATATTAATTAATAAATATTTATTATATATAGATCCTATCTATAGCCAAGGTTATTAGTACCTAAAATATTATATTTAATAAAAATATAATCTTTAATAGTAAAACTAAAGACCTTATAGATAACTTAATATATAATACTTTGAAGGAAATTATAATATAGATAAAGATAGTTAAACTCCTAAAGACTTATAATAAAGAACTAGAGACTAAGAACTTTTATAAAAATAAAAAAATATAGAATAAAATTCTATATAGAAGATAATCTAAGTATTATTATAAAAGAAAAATTATAGAGGTATATTTAATACTGCTATTAATTCTACTATTTATAGTTCTACTAACTCTAAGTATAATAGGGGACTATAATAGTATAGTAGACTAATAAACCCTATATATATTATTATTAATAATAATACTATAGGCAGCCGCCTTTATAGCAGATACTTAATTAAATTATATTAAATAATATAAGGGCAAACTAATTAATAAAGCTTAATTTAGAAGAATAATAGTAAAAGGGATTAAATTATATCTAAGTTAACTTCTACTATTACTTATAATAAGATTAAAACTTAAGGAGCACTTATTCTATTATATATTTAAAAAAACTAAATAAGAGCACCTTAAAAATTATATATAAATAAAGTTTTAAGCTAAAATTTTAGCTGAACTAATTAAACACGCTAGACACTAAATTTTAAATTATATATAGATATATACCTATAAGCTAGATAAAGCTTATTACCTTAATAAATATAAAGCTTAGCTTATAGTAAAAGGAAATTAATAATATAATATTATAGCTTAAGATATATACGTCGTAACGCTTATAAATTACTCCTTTTAAATACTTATAATTATTATAGCTAAATTTAACTTTAAATTTAAATAATATAATATAATTAACGCTTTTATATATACAATAATTAATTAAGAAATCTATATAAGGATATTAAGGGGATATTAAAAGCCTAGCACTCTATTTAAACTCTAAAAGGTATTATATAGCCTTTATATTTTACTACTACTCTAATAAAAGGAATTTATAATAATTCTAGCCTAAATTAGTTTTTAATAAATATTATAGGAGCTATGCTGTATAATTAAGAATAGAGTTATTATTTTCTTTTATATAGATAATATTATAATTATATACTATAGTAAATAAGAACAGGAGGCAATAAATATAATTAATTTAATTTAGAATAAATACCCCTATATAGGAGGAGACGACCTTTAATAGTTTCTAAGTATAAAAATTTTATATAATTAGAAATAGTAAACTATCTAACTATTCTAATCTATATATATAAATAAGATTAGTTAACTCGTCAGTCAATAAAATATAAGGTATAATATATTAATATTAAGCGTTAAGCTTAAACTAAAGAGTAGACTTATAAATTTAGCTAAAATTAATTACTTTTAATATAAAATTAGGTCACTCCTATTTACAGCTATTACTATAAGACTAGATATAGCTTTTATAATATTATAATTTACCTACTTCTTTATTAATCTAAGTATTAAATATTAGGATACTATAAATTATATACTATTTTATCTTAAGGAATTAAAATTACTAGCCCTTAAACTTAAAAGAGATAAGAATTTTAAAGTTATAAGTAATATATCCTTTATAGATAATATATTAGACTAAAAAGTTTATAAAAATATATTATTAAGCTATTTAGCGGACTTATCGCTTAATATATAAGTAAATAAGATATAATTATAACCTTAATAATAAAAGTAGAACTACTTACACTATCTTAGGCAGCTAAAGAGGTAATTTTTATATTATAATTATTAAAGGAACTCTAGGTCACTTTAACTAATTCTATAATAATAATTAAATACAATAATACCCAGATAATTAGACTGGTTAATAAAAATATAATAAAACTCTACACAAAGCTTTAATATATTAATATTTATAAACACTAGCTCTGCGACCTATCAATCTAAAAGATAATTAAAATAGAGTATATACTATCTAATAAAATAATAGTAAATAATTTTACGAAGGCCTTACTAGCCGTAAAATAAATAAGTTTTTTAAATTAATTAGAACTTATAGCGCGTGAAGAAGCAACGCTAAAAAAACTTAATTTAAATAATTTATAGGAGCAACTAGAAGATCTTATAATAAAGGATTAATTAACTAGTATATATAGCTTATAATAAGGCTTTTAAGCTAAGGGGTATATTAAATAGTATACTAAAATCTATAATAAATTATAGCTAGCTGTTAGAGGGATAAGCAATTAACCTATTAAGAAATAATATAAGGGCCTTTTACTAAAACTTGGATAGGGGGCCGTTAGCGAAAAATATAAAATAAAATAATTAATAAGTTCTAATTATCTTATAATAAATTATTATATAAATAGGCAATTATAGTATCCTACACTACCTATCCCTAATACCGGATAATATCCGAATACCGCAATATCTAATAATAATCTATTTCTATATTACTGTCTGCCACCTTATCTTTAAAGAAAGATTCTATTTCTAGTTAATATACTAGTTCTTAAGGAATTCGAAGAACGCTATTAGACTTTTAATAATTAATTATGCCGTCTAGTAATCTATAATATAGAAATCCTATTAGAATTCTAAAAATCTATTTATAATAAGCATTTGACTCTTCTCCTTATTAAATAATTATAATTTATATATATAGAAGTTAATAGCTAGTCGCTTTATAGATTTTTATTTATTACTTTTAAGTATACGGCGTATTTACTTTTATATTTTTACTCTTTTATATAAGTTACATTCTATTATAATAATCCTTTTAATATACACCCCTTTAGCTTATTATACTAGGTGTTTAATTATTATTAATTCTAAATAGTTTAGTCTTTTATACTATAATAAGGCTAAGACCCTTTAAAATTATTATTTAGTATAAAATATATAAGTGTACGTGTAGTTCGCCGCATAAGTTAATAATTAGTATTTTAGTACCTATTATTTATAGATCTTAGTAAGTTCTTTAATAGTTATTCTATTTTAGTATTTTAACGCTATAAATTTTATTTAAATATTCTACTAGTATCTCTTCTACTATAGTATTTAAAAGGATACTAGATTATATAATATATTTAAGTAAATAGCTACGTTTTTAAGTACTAGTATTTTATTACCCTTTATATGTTTTGTGTTTATAATAATAAAACTATACCCTTTTACCTATATTTATATACTTTTAGACTATATAAAGTCTTCTATACCTAGTGGGCGATAATTATATATTCTATCTAGTTTATTTATAATATAATATATTGTGCCTAAATTAAGGATAAATAATTATTTAAGTAAATATTTTAATTAATTTATTATAAATGCAGCTGCGTAGGCTAAGCCTATATTTAATATTTATTTTTTATTTAGTTACTAATTATTAATCTCCGGAGTTAGGGTATAGAAATTCTTAATTAATAGTATTTTAATTCTAGGCCAACTTTAGGCTCTTAAAAGACTCTAGAATTCTAGATTATACTATTACTTTAATTTAATATATTTAGCAGTCCTATAATATAGTAATTATTTTACTAGTATCTTATTAGGATATAGGTAGTAACACTCTAAAATTAAATATTTTATATTATATACTAGGTATTTTGCAGTTAATATAGAGCCTAATTAAAATTTTCTATTATTAGTATCCCTTTTTAGGGTTTTACTAAAGGCATTTAACTTTATAAAGTTACTTTACCCTTCTTAAAGGTTTAATTATTTAGGAGGTATATAATTATTATCTTTTAATTAGTATTAAGTCCTGCCTCTTTTTATACCGCGAGATTATGTTACAAATTAGAATGTGGAGGAGGGGGATTAGGCACTTATAATAAATAACAGGCCTAAGATATGACTAGATAAGGCGTTAAGCCACTATTAGACTAATTATATAATATATTTAGTTACTTAGTAGCACTAAGCACTAATTAAATATATAATATACTTAGTAATTAGTAATACTAAGCAGCTAAACAACCTAAGTATATAAAAACTTAAGTTTTCTTTATAAATACTTATATTTAATCTATTTATTAATCTATTATTTAGATTTACTTAGGCCCTATTATTAATTTAGTATTATTTATAATACTAATACTAACTACCCTATTAACTTATTTATATAGTTAATAACCCTTCTCTCTTTATAAGTTACTTCTGCCTAAGAACTAATCTTAATCTTTAGAATTAGTTATCCTTATAGTCTTAATATTTTAAATATCCTTAATATAAGTAATTTTAATAATTTTATTTTATTTAATAATCCTAACAGCAAAGCTGTTAAATTAGACTTATATAATAGTAATTAATACAAACTTAAAATATAATTACTTTAACTTAATTTGTACTTCTACTATATTAATAAAGATATAGAAGATAAGAATAAAGTTATCTTTACTACTATATATATAAAAGGTGAACTAGCTAACTAGATTTAGCTATATATTAAAGTATATCTTTTAATAGAAAACTAAGAAGAAGACTAGATTAATTAACTTATTAAAAATTATAATACCTTTTATACTTAAATTAAATAATTCTTTAGTTTAGCTAGTAAAAAGTCTTATACTAAAGAAACTATTTAATATCTTTAATAAATATATTTAGTAACTAAATACACCGCAAAGTTTAAACACTATACTATATAAATTTAATAGAATAACGATTTTCTATATAAAATATATAAGTAAGGTCTTAAGAAATCTATATATAAAGAACTCCTATATAATAGAGCTGTAATTAATATAATATAAGAATTTTATAATAAAACTATTAAAATTAATATAGAATAGTACGAATTACACTAAAAATATAAGAATTATAGAAAATTCTAACCTATATATAGTAAGTTAAGTGGATAAACTAGTTATTATATAATTATTATTAAATAATAGGTTATAAATAACCCCTACGGCTACTAGCCGATGGAACTAAATAATATAATAGTAAGGAAGAAGAAAAAGAAAACTAGAATATATAATAAAATTTTTAAAAATATTAATAGACTAAATAAACTTAAGCGCGCCTTTAGTAAATCTTAAAAAGGGACCCTATTTAATTAAAAAGAGTAATGTATTTATTTTAATTATAATAAATTAAATTATATTACTAGGAACTATAGATCTAAGAATAAGATTATTAGATAATTAAACGTAATTACTATTATTAATAATTAGGATAATAAAGACAAATAAGTTATTATAAATAGAATAAGTGATATAGACCTAAATAAACACTTAGACTTAAATAATTTATAACTTTATAAGGATCTATATAAAGGACTAAGTAATAACTTTAAACCTATAGAAGCGTGAGCACCTACGCTATATCTTTAAATTAAATTAATTAATATTATAAAGTATTTTAATAAACTTACGTAAACAGAACCTCTAAAAGAAGAATTTTAACTATAAAATAGAAATTTTTCTAAAGAATTAATCCTATACCTAAATAATTAATAACTTAAGTACGTTAGTAAAGCTAATATTAAATAGGGATAAGAGAAGTATTAATAATAGTTAAAAAAGAAAGTCTATAAAAATAAGAAAAAAACCTATAAACTAGATTATATACTAGACTACTAAAACCCTAAATATATATATATTAACTAGAAACTATATAACTATAATTAGTATATTATTTACTATAGAGCTAAAGAAGAATATTAATTCCCTTTTAAATAGTTTTATTATTAATAGAAATAATTTAACTACCTAATTAATAATTATAATATATATCTCTAAGATAAGCGAACTTAATAATATTTTCTAGAGTATTTTAAAGAAGAAAATATAATAATAATTCTTATTATTAATAATATATATACACAAGAGCATTAGTAGATATACTTATATAAAAATTATTAGAAGTATATAAGAACTAAAATTATATTTAAATTTAGTAAAAATAAATAACTTAATATAATAGAGATAAGTAAACCCTTTAAATATAAATAAGTAGGTAAGAAAGGTAAATAGTCTTTTTTAGGCTAATATATAGACTTAGTAGAATTATAATAAAATTAAATATACTAGTAACTAACTAAGCATTATTTATTAAGTTATTAATAATACTTAATAAAGGAATATAAATTAAGGCTTTACTAAATTTAGGAGTCTAAGAAAACTTTATTTTAAAAAAGATTATTTAATAAGCCAGACTTAAAAAATAATTTAAGATAACTCTTTTAGCTATTTATATTATAAATAAATATTAATTACTAGAATAATTAAGCATATAATATAAGATTATAATAATACTTAAAATTTATAAGCACTAAGAGAGGATTACTTTAAATATCTTAAATATAAGTTAGTATAACTTAATCCTAGGTATTCCTTAGCTATAAAAGTATAACCTATAAATATATTAGGGAAAGAAAAAGCTTTTAATAAGAAATTATAAATATATATTATAGTTAGAACTTATATATTATATAACGCTAATAGCGGATAAGAGTATAATTAATAATTTAAATTTATAATAAAAAATTAATAAATTAAAATTACCCTTAGTAGACGCTGGCAGGCACTACTAGATTAAAAAGTATAAAAAGGAGAAATATATAACTTATAATATCTTTAATAAATATAAAGAATAGAGTTATTTATTTTAAGAAGAGAAAGGAAAAGTAAACTTATTTAAATATTAATTTTAAGATTATATAATTAACTTAAAAGAAAAGAAAATGCTACCCTTTAAACTATTATATAATAAGTTAGGAAAAAAACTCTAATAGAAAAAAACTTTATTAAAAAGAACCTTAATAAAAAATATATATAAGAATTAAAATTACCTACAGTAAGTCTATTTATATTTATACTTAAGAAAAATAGAGAATTATAACTATATATTAATTATTAAGCACTTAATAATATTATAATTAAAAATAGATACCTATTACTAAATATATTAGAATTATAAAATAGATTCTTAAGAGCTAAGATATTTATAGCTATAAATTTAAAAGATAGATACTACTTTATTAAAATAAAAGAAGGTAAAGAATAGAAAATAATATTTAGATTATAATATAGCCTATTTAAATATATAGTTATACTATTTAAACTAACTAATACACCAGCAATATTCTAAGAACTAATTAATAATATACTTAGGAACTACCTTAATATCTTTATAATTGCCTACTTAAATAATATCCTTATATACTTAGAAAACGAAAGAGAATACGTAGAATATATTAAAATTATATTAGAAGCTTTACAAAAAGCCTATTTAAGGATTAAATTAGAAAAATATAAATTCTATATTATAAAACTAGAATTTCTAGGACACGTTATTAATATAAAAGGCTTTAGTATAAGCCTAAATAAAATTAAAACTATATAAGTATAGTTAATCCTAAAAATTATAAAAGATATATAAAAATTCTTAGGATTTTGCAGATTTAATAAACAATTTATTAAGGATTACTCTAAGATTACTATACCCTTAATAATACTAATTAAAAAGAATATAATATTTAAATAAATAGAATAATATAATTAAGTTTTTAAATAACTAGTATAAGCAAGTATTAGTGCGCTAGTTTTAATTACTTTTAAAAGTAATAAACTACTATATATAGAAACTAATATAAGCGACTTAGCTATTAAAGTATATATAAAATAAGAAAGAGATAAATAATAGCACCCTATTACTTACTACTCTTATAAGTTTATTAATATAGAAATACGCTATAATATTTATAATAAAGAATTATATACTATTATTAAAGCACTTAAGCACTAGAGAATCTATATATATAAATATTTAGAACTTATAATCTTTATAAACTATAAAAACCTATTACAGTTTATAATAATAAAAGAATTAATACTATAATAAGCGCGATAGTTAGAAGCCCTTAAATAGTATAAATTTAAAATTCTATATATACTAGGAAAAGAGAATAGATAAGTAAATACTTTTAGTAAAAAAAGATTTTATAAGAGATAAGGTTAAGATATATTTAATAATTTTTAAAGAAAATAAAGACAGATCGCTAGAACCTATAATAAAATTTAACTAACTAATAATAATTATTAAGAATATACCAAAGAAACAGTAAGAAGAGGTTATAAAATAATATTATAATAACCCTTTTTATAAATATCTAGGAATTAGCAAGATAATAGAACTAATTTAATAAAATTATAATTTTAAAGGAATTAAGGAAGTTATAACTAATTATATTAAAAAGTATATAGACTACTAAAGGAATAAGTATATAATATATTTAAAGTATAGAGAAATATAAGCTATTAAAATACCTATAGTGCTATAGGAAGACATCGCTATAAATTTTATTATTAGACTACTAGAATCTATAAACCTAGCTATAAAAGTTAAATATAATATAATATTAGTTATTATAGATAGATTTATAAAGTACACTAAAATAATATCTTATAAAAAGGAATATACTATAAACTAGTTAAAGTACCTTATCCTTAATAGACTTATAAGACACCATAGTATACTAAAGACAATTATTAGTGATAAAGATAAACTCTTTATATTAAATTACTAAATAACACTTATAGCACTTATTAAAATAAAATAAAAGCTATTAATAGCTTATCACCCATAAATGGATAGATAAATAGAACGTACTAACTAGACTATAAAAATATACCTACGTATCTATTATAATAAAAAGAAAGATAATTAGATTTTATTATTATTTTTAGCATAAATAGCATATAATAATAAAGAATTAGTAATAACTAGAACTACACTATATTATATAAACTATAAAAAATATCTACATCTCTTTAATTAAGTTTTATTAATAATTATTAATACAGCAGAAGCAAAGAAAACCGTAGAAATTATAAAATAAATATATAAAGAATTATAAGAAAACCTTAAGAAGTTTTAATAATAAATAATTTCCTATATTAATAAGAAATAAAAAACAGCACCTTAGCTAAAAAAAGGAATAAAGTATATCTACTTATAAAAAATCTTCGTACACAGAAGAAGAAATATAAGAAACTAGATTATATTAAAATTAAATTATTTTTTATTTCTAAATAAATATCACTAATAAATTATAAGTTAGAACTATTACCAGATGCAAAGATATATTTAATATTCTATATATTATTATTAGAACTAACAGACCTAAAAACGCTAATTTAAATTACCTTCTATTACTAAGCAGAAGAAGAAAATAAGTTTAAAATAAAATATATTTTAGATATATAATACAGCTTAGAATAAAGAAATAATAAGTATTTTATTAAGTAGAAAGAGTATCCTAATAGTAAAAATATATAGGAACTAGAAAAGAACTTAAGCAACTATTAATAAAAGCTAAAAGAATATTATAATAAAATAACGCTACTACTATAAAGAAGTATATAAAAATATATCTAAGTACTAAAAAGCGCAGGTAAAATAGTATTCTAGAAGTTAAAAGGAAGGCTATTTATAATAAACTAAATATTTAAATTTAAGGTAGTAGGACTAATAAGCTAAAAAAACTAAATTTAATCCTTATTTAATTCTAATAAAACTATATTCTCTACTATAATTATCTCTTTTACCCGCTTAGCGTTTAACTCTAACTATTTAAATAGATAATCTTCTTTCGCGCGTGCCTTATATAATACTTTAAAAGCTATATTTTACTCTTTATACGCTTCTTTTAATTATATATCTAACTTTTTCTTTTTAGCTACTAAATAAGAAAACTTATTTTAAATAACTATTATATTATAATATACACTATATTATATATATTTATTATACTTTCCTAAATATATTAACATCTTATAGGTGCGGTAATAAGTCTTATAATTTAAATACTTAAAAATTATAATTATACTATAAGTTATAATAGCAGAAGTAAATTTATAATAATAATAAATATTAAGAGCTATACGGTTAGCAGGTATAATTTCTTAAAAATAAAAAATAGGAAGGGAGGGGATAATATTATAAATTAAAATATAAAAAAGAGGAATTAGGCGCTTATAATAAATAATAGGCTTAAAATATAGCTAAATAAAGCGCTAAGCTACTATTAAACTAATTATATAATATACTTAGTTACTTAGTGGCACTAAGCACTAATTAAATATATAATATACTTAATAATTAATAATACTAAGCAGCTAAGTAATTTAAGTATATAAGAATCTAAGTTTCCTTTATAAATACTTATATTTAACCTATTTATTAATCTATTATTTAGATTTACTCAGGCCCTATTATTAATTTAGTATTATTTATAATATTAATATTAACTACCCTATTAATTTACTTATACAGTTAATAATCCTTCTCCCTCTATAAGTTACTCCTGCCCAAGAACCAATCTTAACCTCTAGGACTAGCTACCCTCGTGGTCTTAATAGATTATTTAGATTTTATATATTAAGAGTCCCCTTATATACCCTAGGTAGCTTAACTACTTTTAATAAGATATAAGGAGTTATTTATAATAAATACTGCCTTTTAGCTTCTATTATATATTATTAGGTAATTTAATATTATATAATTTTAGAATCTTTGTATTATCTCTTTTTAGTTTATACTAAGTTGGAATTTTCTATTTTCTTAGAAATTAGTTACCTATATTAGAGTTATATAGTTCACTATGGATATAAAGTCTAATATAATTAAATTATATTATATAATTTTAGCCACTTTTAGTTCCTCTACCTTTATTACTATATTATTATATTTAGTAAGAAAGATATCCTAGCTATTTACTATATATAGAGGTTTTAATAATTTAAAGTATTACTATTATGCTTACTCTTATTTATATAAAATAGTTATACCTACTTTATATTTTAAATTTATAATTTAATTTTTAATAGTTTTATTGGGCGAGCAGCATATGCGTTATAAATAGAATATTATTATTTATTAAATAAAAATAATAATTTATTATAGGCTTAATTTCTCTATTTTATATATATTAAGAGCTAGTTTATAATTCTCTAATTAAAACTTATAAAGTTTAAAATCCTCCTTATACACTTTTATACCTAATAGTAAGAGATCTAAAATTTATTCTAAGGTCTCTTTATTACCTATATTTATATTTAGAGTATAAATCGTAAGATCTAGAAATTTTAATATTTTAAATTCCTTAAGTAATTATTCTCTTAAAGCTAAATTAATTTTATTTTATATATTATATATAGCGTATTATGCTTATAGCTAGTTAAATTAAACTTAATAATTAGTATTATTATATAGTATAGCTGTGCCGCTATTCTAGTTTAAATTCTAGATTATTATTTTTTCTTTAATATATATAGGGTTAATTTTTATTTATTTCTATTTATTATTAAGGCAGTAAGACTTTTAATTATTAAGTTTATAATGCTTTACAGGGAGTCGCTGTAATTCTCTTATTATTAATAATTATTTATTATAATATATGTGTTCTTAGGTAGTATTTTCTATAAAGTTTAAAATTATAGTCTAAGCGTTCCTTCTTAGCAGACTCTTAGCTATTCCACACCCTTGACTACTATCTGACAATATTATTTTTTTTAATAAGAAAGTTACTTTTTATAACTACTTAGTAGTAAGGAAATATGCTGTATAAACTATATAACTAATAATTAGCTCTTAAAATAATTCTTTTTTTATATATAACTATAGTGTAGTTTAAATTTATATTACTATATAATTGCTAAGATAGTAGTAAATATAAAGAATACTAAAATATAGTATTTTACCCAGTACTATCTAAATAAAATAATAAATATAGATAATAATTTAAATAAAGTCTTTTAGTCCTAATAAATACTAGGTAACACCTTATTATAATTATAATTATTTTTTAAAATATCTAATTTAATTTAGGGAGATTCAACAGCAATAGCTAATTTTAATACTTAAAATAATCTTTATATATATTTTAATAGTCCTAATTCTTCTTTATTATATTTTATTATACTTTTAATTTTAAGACTTTTAAAGCTCTTTTTAAATAACTATAAGGTCTAGTTTTAGGCAATAGAGCTTGCTTTATACTAGAATTAATAGTAGGAGGATAGTAAGTAGGATTAATAAATAATAATAATATTTATCCCCTTTATAGAGTAGGATAGATATATAATATATATAGAATTTTTACTAAGTAAACTAGTCCTAATATAGCCTAATAGCTACTATAATAACAATAATAATAACTTTATAATATATAATATAGAAGGACTTATTATCTACTATTATAAAATCTCTTTTTTTAATTATAGTTTCTAGCAGTAGTAGATAGCTAAATACTTTAAAATAAAATAAAATTTCTTAAAAGTAATAAATATTAGTATAAAGTATAATTATATAATTCGCGCCTAGCGTATATATTATTATTATAATAAATATAAATAGTATATAGCCTAGGTCGTGCCTTTCTTTTACTATAATTAAAAAATTTTAGTATATTATAAAAAATAAAAAATCTTCTAACTTCTATTAATCGCGTTTTTTATTCTTTACTTTTTTATAATACTTTTTAATAGTATTCTTAGCGTACGCTCTTTACTTAACTCTATTTAAAAATTTAGTATTATAGTTTACTACCCTCTTTTAAAGTATATTAAAAAGTTAGTCTTAACTAATAAATCCCTATTTTATTAAATAAAAAATAATAAGTTACCTACCGCCGTCGCTATATAGATAATATATATATACTATATTTAAAATTTAATTAAGTTAACTAAAAATTATATAAAAACTAATAAGCATTAATATAAATATTATATTAATAATAATAGGGGCAATTATACCTTAGTAAGTATTATAAAATACGCATTTTTTATACGCCTTAATTAATAGTAATAGATACTAACTAAGATAAATAGGTATTTAAATTACTTATATATAATTTAGACTTAATATTATACTATAATTAATATAGTCTAGAGCCTAATAGTATATAGGGTTAATCTAGTAATTTAGTAAATAAGTAAAAAGTTTACTTAAATTTAATACTAATTTAATATAGAGCTTATAAACCGCTGCTAAGTTATAATATACTTTAGTATTTTTATAAATATAGCTATCTAGGTTCTAATTATTAATTTTTAATTTTTAAGTTTAATCTTGGCTAAGCAGTATTATATTATTTTAATTTTAAAAATATTTATACCTCTTATAATTATTATTATAAGTTTATACTTAGACCGCACCTATAGCGTATACTAAAATCTTTTAAGACTAATTATTTCGTGGCTAATAACACTTATAATATATTATAAGGGGTTCCTACTTACCTAGTCTATGTAAGGGTAGGTAGGCTTCTTAGAAGTCTTATAGGTATTTAATAGTTAAGTAATAGTTAGGTAACGAGTGGTGCAAATATTTCTATTTTATTAATAAGAGTAAAATAACTATCTTCTATAAAGGCTAATAATTCTTAATTATAAAGAAGAGCTTTGATTTAGCTATAAGTAAGTATATAAAGATATATAAAAAGTTAACTATAAAGAATAAAACCCATTTAAAAATCCCTAGAAACTATATACTATTCTTCTTTATTTAGAAAGTCCTATTTAAACCCTAAGATCCTTAGATCTCTTAAAATCCTTAAAACCTCTAAAGTTTCTAGGATCTCTTACTTATGCTAGATTTTATTATATAATAGATAATATAAGCTTCTATCCTAGCCAGTCTGTGGGGCCTAATATAATTAACCTTTTGTTATTAATTTCTTATATATAATTCTTTTTTGACGCCTTACTTGGTCCTGCCGTGATTGTAATATTATAATAATAATAATAATAATAATAATAAGGATAATAGTAATAGTAGCAGTAATAGCGGCAATAAAAATAATATTTATAATAATAGTAATAGCAGCGATAGTAACAGCAGTAATAATAATAAGGATAAAAATAGTAATAAAAATAATACTAAATAAAAATAAAAATAAGAGAATATAGGCGAAGAGTAGTTAAAATTTAAATAATTTATTAAAGAGCTTAAATAGTGTTAGACTAACTATATTTTAATAATAAATATAAGCTATATACCCTTCCTGCCTGTTTCCCTAGCTCTAATAATAAAAAATATTTTTTTAAGTAAATAGTATAATATTTAAAAATAAATATAATATAAATAGGTCGCTGGTCCCCTAGAAAAGTTTTAATAGTTTTTTTTTAAATTTTATAAAATAATAGCTATAAGAACTAAGTCTAGTTTAATAAGTATACCTCTTATATATTTATAATACTCTTATTAACTTTTTTATATATATAAATCCTTTACCTCCTTTAAAAGTATTAATTAGCTTATTTATATTTTTAAAATCTATCTTTAGGGTTTATAAGTCCTAGATTTTATTATAGCTTTTTTAGTATAGTAGGTATTATAGTTAATCTTTTTTTATTTTTTTAGTTAAAATTTTTTCTATCTCTTATACTTCTTCGCCTTTAGGAGTAATATCTAGTAATTAGGTATTATACTTTTTATTTTACCTAGGTTTCCAGCATTTATTAGAACACTAATAGTAAGGTATCTCTCTAATATAACTTAGTACAGGATGGTATAGTTGGGCCCTATTATAAAATAATAGGTAGTTATTAGTTATTACTAGCTATAAAAGCTAAAGAGTTAATAGATTTAATTTAGTAATAATTTATCTCTTTTATAATTATATAGTTATTTTTTACTAGTACTTATTTATATTACTTATAACTAAAACCTAATATTTAAATTACTCTCTACTTTATTATATATTACGGCTGCTACGCCGCAACCGAAGTACAGGAATTATAATAAGAGTGATAAGGACTAGTAGGAGGGAAGTATAAGTAGCGATTATACTTATTATAATAACCTACTAGATTATAATTACGGGTCGGACACTAAGCATAATATAAATATATAAAAAAGATTATATAACTAAGCTCTATAGGCTCTATAATATAGAGCTTATAAAATCTAGCTTTATAGGCTCTGTATAATAAAATTATAAAATTAGTTTATATTTATAAGTATATAGCAGCGGTCGCCTACTTTAGATAATTCTTATTATTAATTCTTAATTTAGTTCTACTGTCTCTTACTTTTATAGTAAAAATTACTATTAAGTATTCGGCAACAATAACCTTATTATATTAATTAATATTTAATTTATATAACTTATACCTACCCGTCCGCTCCTTTTAACTTATTATATCCTAATGCGCATACCCTTAGTCCACAGGACTAAAGAGTGTGCCCCTTAATATTATAAATAGTTTATATAAAATTATTAATATAAGGACTAAAAATTAAGAAACTCTACGTCTTAATAATATTTTAAACCCTAGTATTGCCTCTATTAATAGTAGAAATAAAAAAGAGGTAAAAGGATTAGCTATAATTCTATTTATTTTAGTTAGAAATACTAATCTTATATTACTATAAAACTCTTTAAATAAATAACTATCTACTACTTTAAATTTTTAATTTAAGTTAATAGCATTAGATAATGCCGTTTTATACTAAATTAGTATAAAAAAGTTTAAAAATCTTATAAAAACTAAGAAGTGGCTGGAGGAGCGGAAGAATAAATATAAACTTTTATATATTAACTTTATTTTAAATAAATATTAATAGGGGGATATTAAAGCTCTCTTTAATAATAAAAAAATAATTTTTTAAAATATTTAACACTGTTAATGCTATCTTTACGCCCTCTACTATAAAAGTAACTATATAAGTACTAGATAAAAGACTAATGGGATTATAATTATTCAAGAAAAAATTATAATTTATATTTTTAATCTTCTAAATCCTACTTTACTATTAAGTAACTAAAGATTAACTATACCCTATAATTTATTAATAAGATTTTAAAAACTATCTAAAGAATTAAAGTATAATCTAAGAAAGTATAAAACCCCTTATAAAAGGAATTTTAGACTAAGTTATAATTAAAAATACTAAGAGCCCTTAAATTACTAAAAAATATTAATAATTAGTATATAATCAGCTAAAATATTATTATTAAAAAATTAAATAAACGCCTTTAGAGTTATTAACTTATATATAAGATTATTAAGAAGAGTTAAATATTATAAATATTAAATAGTAAAAGCTAGACTATATTAAATATTTATACCCCTTAATTTAATAGAAACTATAAATAATTTTAATAAATTTTAAACTTATAATAATTAATATTAAATTACAGGCTTCTATTATCTATTAAATAGAAAACTTAACTAAAGGCTCTTAACTATAATTAGGATTTATAAATAAGGGATAAAAAATTTCTTAATTATAATTAGAGTCCAAGGGACAGAAAAACTTTTAAAAAAACTTAAAAAGTAAGTTAAGCAGGGTAAGAATTTTAAAAAACTAATTTAATACTATTTAGTAATAGCGCGGATACTAATTCTATTAAATATTATAATTATAATAAGCTAGAGTATTTCTAATATAATTATTTAACACTAGTAAAGTTACCAGAATCTAATTAAAAGGACTTAAATAAAGCCTTAAGTAAAAACTTATTATTAAGAAAAGGTAAAGAGTAAAAAATATAATAATAGCCCTTACTATTTATATTAATTTAGTTATAAGCTATCTTAATAAGGACTTTTAAACTTTAGTTAAAGGAACTTTATTTAGGTAATTATATAATTAACTTAAGGGAATACTAACTTTACCAGTAAAAGTAGATTAATTAAATAAAACTATTAGTATCCTAATAAATACTATTTTAATATTTAATTTAGTTACTGTCTAACTTGCTTTAGAGTTAAAAGAAACTATTTAACCTTTTAATAAATTACTAATAAAAGTAGTAAATAGATGTTACAAACCAGAATGTGGAGGAGGGGGATTAGGCGTTTATAATAAATAATAAACTTAGGATATAGCTAGATAAGGCGCTAAGCCACTATTAGACTAATTATATAATATACTTAGTTGCTTAGTAGCACTAAGTACTATTTAAATATATAATATACTTAGTAATTAGTGATACTAAATAGCTAAGTAACTTAAGTATATAGAAACTTAAGTTTCCTTTATAGATATTTATATTTAACCTATTTATTAATTTATTATTTAGATTCACTTAGGCCTCCTTATTAATTTAGTATTATTTATAATACTAATACTAACTACTCTATTAACCTATTTATATAATTAATAATCCTTCTCCCTCTATAAGTTACTTTTATCTAAGAACTAACTTTAATCTCTAGAACTAATTATCCTTATAGTCTTAATATTTTAAACACCCTTAATATAAGTAACTTTAATAACCTTATTCTATTTAATAATTCTAATAGTAAAGCTGCTAAACTAGACCTATATAATAGTAATTAATATAAACTTAAGATATAACTATTCTAACTCAACTTATACTTCTACTGTTACGGGGCACACTCTATAGTCCTATAGATCGAGGGTGTACGCGTAGGGGTATAGTGAGTTAAGAGAAGTGAATAGGTAAGTGTAAGTTATATAAGTTAAACGTTAATTAATATAATAAGGTTATTATTATTAAATACTTAATAGTAATCTTTACTGCAGAAGCAAGGTATAGTAGAATTAAATTAAAAATTAATAATAAGGACTATTTAAAATAAACGGTCATTATTATATATCTATAGGTATAAACTAGCTCTATAGGCTTTATGGGCTCTATAGACTTTATAAGTTATAAAGTCTATAAAGCCACAGAGCCGTAGAGCTACTATATAATCCTTATTATATATCTATATTATGCTCTGCATCCGACCTATAATTATAACTAAATAAGTTATTATAATAAGCCCGCTCACTACTTATGCTTAACTCCTATTAGTCCTTATTATCCTGGTTATAATGATTGTCATCCTGTTGCGGCGTAATAGTCGTAACAATTAGAGTGTTTATTAGGTTTATAAACTATTATTAATAGTTTATTAAGTATTTTTTAAAATTACTTTATTATTAACTATTTTAATTTAAAGAGTACTAAATAGTGTCCGTTAAGGGTTAGCTATAAGAAGAAAGGAAAGTATATAATTAAATATTAAAAAAAAGGCTATAGAGACTTTCTAAAAATTTAAAAATACTTTTTTAAAAATTTTAATTCTAATTTATTTTAAGCTAGATAGATATATTAGACTTAAAGTTAATATATTAGGTAGGGTAATTAATACTATTTATAACTAATTAGTATTAAAGGAAGGCTTAAAAAATAAATAAAAACTAATTAATTTCTTTTTAAAAAATTAGATACCACTTAATATAATTATAATATATATAATTAAAAACTCCTAGCTATAATTAAAAATATAAAATACTAAAGATATTATCTCTAAAGTCTTTATTTTAAACTCTTAATTAACCACTATAACCTTTAATAGTTTATAGAGACAAAAACATTAAACTTATATTATATTAGGTTATATCTAGTACTATTAGAGTACGACTTTATTATAAAGTACTAAATAAGGGATATAAATTTAGTAAATAGATTATTAAGATGCTTAGACTATATAAAAAAATTAAAACCCTTAAATAAAAAATTATAAGGCTTTAATAAAGCCTTTAATAAAACTTTTATTTAAAAGGGATAAGGGCTTAGCAGTCTTAATAATTACTATTTATTTAAAATAAAAAGGGATAGACTAGAGTCTTTAAAAAATTATAAAATCTTTTAAAAGGAAGGATTTTAGATCTTTAAGTTAAAATAGAATTTTTAAAAATTAAGAAGGCTTAGATATCTAGAAAATAAATATATTAAATAAGAAATTGAATAATTTAGTATAAAATAAATTAAATAATCAAAATTTAACTATTGCGGAGCTAAAAGGCAGATTATAAAAATAGAATAAATTAAATAATATCTTTATAAGATTAAAATAGCTAAAACAGCTAGGCTTAATAAAAGAGAGAATTATTATAATAAAAGAGTATTATAATAGGCCTTTTACTAGTTATTTTAGTATAACTAAAATATTAAAGTAAGTAAAGAGATATTATTACTAAGTAGGTATATTAAAAAATATATTTAATTATATTTATAATTATTTGCGCTGTTAGAGGGCGAACTTAAAAAAGTATAAATTATATAAATTATTATATTCTTTACTAGTTCTAGACTGACCCTAATAGTATAGTATAATAGATTTTGTTATAGATTTACCCCTAAACACGTTTATTAAAGTTATCTTCAATATAATTTTTATAATAATGGATTATTTCTCTAAAATAGTATATTATATACTAATTAGAATAGACTAGGACAGAAATAATCTAACTAAAATCTAGATTAAGGAAGTGATCTAGTTATATAGTAATTTAAAAATAATCTTATTAAATAGAGGATCTATAATATAAGTAAAATATTAGAAAACCTTTTATTATTATCTAAATTTAAGAAGAGTTCTTATATTAGCTTTCTACCTATAGACTAATAGGCAGATAAAATAATAAAATTAAATTTTAAAATAATATTTATAGATCTTTTATAGCTTAAAATAAAATAATTAGACTGTTTAAATATTATTAATTAAATATATATATAATAATAGTAAATACGCCTCTATAGGGTATATATTATATTAAATTTATTATAGATATAACCCCTAGGAGCTAAACTAGTTAGAATAAAGTCTAGAGAATAGAAAAAGTTTTAAAAAATTTTAAATTATAAAAAAATTTTTAAAATTTATTTAAAGGCAGTAAAGAAGCTCAAACTTATATAAAAGTATTAGAAAGAAGTTATAGATAAAAAAAGGCTACCTTTAATTTTAAAAATAAATAATAAAATATTTATTAATAATAAATATATAAAAAGTACTAAATTAAGTAAAACGTTGGATTAGAAGTTCCTAAAACTTAGAAAGATAATATAGTATATTAAAAATCTACTAATAACTTATAGAATTAAGTTATTTAAACTAGGTAGTATTTACTTTAAATTTTATCTTTTATTATTAGAATTATATATAATTCGAGGTAATCTACACCTATAAAAATTAATTATTAATACTTTATATTAACTGGGCGATAACATATTTAAAATAAAGTATATAGTAGATAGATATAAGAATAAAAATAATTAATAAAAGTATTTGATTAAATAGAAAGATTATAGTAAAGATAAGAATTTTTAAAAAATAAAAAATACTATTAGCGCTAATATACTATAAAAATTTTAAAAAAATTTAAAATTAAGCTTAGAAGGTCTACAGTCTTTATAATATATATAAAGAGAGGTTGTAAATAATTTTTTAAAAAGGGAGATAGAAATAGTAATTTAAGTATAAATTATATTAATTTAGTATAAAAAGGCAGTAAAGTAAATAAAGAAAAGAATATAGAAAATTTATAAATTTTTTTATTTTTAAAAACCCCTATATATCTTTTATAAAAGAGTTTAGTGGTAGGGTAGCCTAAAAAGTAGGGTATTTTAATAAATATAAATTTATAAAAATTAACTATTTCTAAAGGGATAAGTTATACCTCTTATATATTAAGGATTATAAGAGAATTATATTATATATATAAGAGTTAGTAAAAGAAGAAATTAATTTATATTAATAAAAAAACTACTATCTAGAGTAAATAAAAAGAATTCTTTTTTAAACGTTACTTATAGAGGCTATTTTTTTTTTTAATAAGAAAATTGCTGTTTACAACTACCTAGTAATAAAGAAATAAGTTCTATGTCCTATACGACTAATAACCAGCTCTTAAATAGTGTTCTTTTCTTCTAATTTATATAACCACACTATAGTTCAAACTTATACTACTATATAATTGCTAAAACAGTAACTTTAGATATAAAGAATACTAAAGTATACTCTGCTATCTAGTACCATCAAAATAAAATAATAGATATAAATAATAATCTAAATAAAATCTTTTAGTCCTAATAGATGCCAGATAACACCTTATTATAATTAAAATTACTTTTTAGGATGTCTAATTCGATTTAAGGAGACTTAATAATAATAACTAGTCCTAATATCTAATATAATATATATTTTAATATTTTTATAGCTTAATTATATTTTATTATATTTCTATTTCTAAAATATCTTTCTCTGCTTCTAAGACTTCTACTACTATTTTTAAATAACTAGAAAATAAATAAAATAATTAGGCTATTCTTTAAAGGCTTTAGGGGTAAAAAGCTATTAAAATAGAATAATAAAATAAATACTATAATCCCTTTAAATAAAGAACACCTAGCAAAGCTATAATTATATACTAAAAAAGTGGTTCGCGACGATAATAAAATAGCCCTAATTCTAAGGCTTTTATTACTAAACACTAGATACAGACTTACTCTAGAACTTAATAAATTAAAACTCTAGAATTTATACTAGTACTAGTACTAATGCTGATCCTAGTAAATATAGATTTCTAGAATAAATTCTATATTTCTTTTATAGAATCTTAGGTCAAAATCATAGAAAATATACTAAAAGACAACAATTATTAGTTAACTAAAGATAAAAGTAACTAAAAGAGAAAAATAGATTTAAATAAAGATCTAAAGAATATTCTTAAGCCTTATAGAGAGAAAGCTTAGATAAAGAGCGCAGTAGAAGTTTGGGAGCGTTTTATAAGTATAAAATAGTAGTTATTATAGTATCTAATTATACTAAATCTATTTTCTTTTAAAATAACTTCTTATATAATTAAATAAATCTTCTATATATGCTTTACAACTAATCAAATAATCGCTTATTATATCAATTATTAGAACTTTCTGGAACCTGTAGGTCTCGATTAAGACCGGCACTATAAATCTAATAAAACTTAATTATTATTTAAAGATAGTCTAGACTTAATATATTATAGATCTATAATTCGCTTATTATATATAACTATATTTTTATTAAATATTAATAGGTAAATTTTATAATTATAATAGGCCTCTTTAAGCGCTTTCTCTATATTAATTATTAAAATAAAGTTAATATAGTTTTTTAGTATTATAAGTTAAATTTGCAGCTTATACAGGATCTATAAAGTATTATTAATATTATATTAAACTTAAAGGTGTTAAATAGCGCTAAATATTATTACTATAAATAAAAAAAACTTATTATAAAGTAAGACTTATTAGCTTTTAAATAGTATAAGTACTACTTAAATTTTCGGCCCTTATACTTAGACGTATTCTACTTATTATTATTAATATTAAAAATATATATATCTCCCTTATTTTTTAGTTTTAATTAATAATAGTGTAAAAGGTAGATTATATAAAAAAAATAGTCTAAGCCCTATATTTTTTAATTAATTAAATATAATAAGCGTTTAAGGTAGTAAGCTTAAAAGATATAATATTAGTTATTATTAATTAGTACTAAAAAGTGCTAGATAAATTTAAATATTACTAAAAAAGGGTAGAAGTCTAAAAAATAGATAAAAAGTCTAAAAGATATAGCTAATATTTAAAAGAGAATTTATTAATTAAAGAAAATCTTACTAAGTGCTTATTTAATATAATTAATACTAAATTTTAAATAAAAATATTAAAAAATATTAGATTTCCTCCTCTTCCTACTAAAAGAAATAAGAATAATAGATACTTACCTCTAATTTAAAAAAATTTTTAGAATAAAAAAAAACTTAAAAAAAGAAAATAGTATAAATAGTTACTAGTAATTAGTTAGCACTAAAATTAACTAATACTGTTTTAGACTAGCCTAATAGTTATTTAAAGAATAAATTAGTAAAAGAATAGAGTAATTTATATAGAATTTTAAAAAAATTTAAACTGGATAAGTTTATCTAGTATATATTATAAATGATAAAAATACTGTTACAAACCAGAATGTAGAGAAGGGGCATTGGGCGCTTATAATAGATAACGGGCCTAAGATATAGCTAGATAAGGTGCTAAGCCACTATTAAACTAATTATATAATATATTTAATTACTTAGTGGCACTAAGCACTAATTAAATATATAATATACTTAGTAATTAGTAATATTAAGTAGCTAAGTAACCTAAATATATAGAAATTTAAGTTTTCTTTATAGATACTTATATTTAACCTATTTATTAATCTATTATTTAGATTCACTCAGGCCCTATTATTAATTTAGTATTATTTATAATACTAATACTAACTACCCTATTAATTTATTTACGCAGTTAATAATTCTTCTCTCTTTATAAGTTACTTCTATCTAAGAACTAACCTTAATCTCTAAGATTAACTACTCTTATAATCTTAATATTTTAAACACCCTTAATATAAGCAACTTTAATAACTTTATTCTATTTAATAATCCTAATAGCAAAGCTACTAAATTAGACTTATATAATAGTAATTAATATAAACTTAAGATATAGCTACTCTAATTTAACCTATATTTTTACTATATTAATAAGGATATAGAAAATAAGGATAAAGTTATTTTTACTGCTATATATATAAGAGGTAAATTAGCTAATTAGATTTAGCTATATATTAAAGTATATCTTTTAATAGAAAACTAAGAAGGAGACTAAATTAACTAATTTATTAAAAATTATAGTATCTTTTATATTTAAATTAAATAACTCTTTAGTTCAGCCAGTAAAAAGTCTTATACTAAAGAAACTATTTAATACCTTTAATAAATACACTTAATAGCTAAATATACTATAAAGTTTAAATACTATGCTATATAAACCTAATAGAATAATAATTCCTTATATAAAATATATAAGCAAGGTCTTAAAAAATCTATATATAAAAAACTCCTATGTAGTAGAGCCGCGATTAATATAATATAAGAACTTTATAATAAAACTATTAAGATTAATATAAAATGGCATAAATTATACTAAGAATATAAAAATTATAGGAAATTTTAATCTATATATAGTAAGTTAAGCGGACAAACTAGTTACTATATAACTACTACTAAATAATAAATTATAAATAACCCCTACGGCTACCAGCTAATAGAACTAAATAATATAATAATAAAAAAGGAGAAGAAGAAAACTAAAATATATAATAAAATTTTTAAAAATACTAATAAATTAAATAAACTTAAGCGCGCCTTTAGTAAATTTTAAAGAGGGACCCTATTTAATTAAAAGGAGTAACGCACTTATTTTAACTATAATAAATTAAATTATATTACTAGAAACTATAGATCTAAAAATAAAATTATTAGATAATTAAATATAATCACTATTATTAATAATTAGGACGATAAAAATAAATAGGTTATTATAAATAGAATAAGTAATATAGACTTAAATAAACACTTAGACTTAGATAATTTATAACTTTATAAGGATCTATACGAAGGACTAAGTAATAATTTTAAACTTATATAAATATAAGTACCTACGCTATATCCTTAAACTAAACTAATTAATATTATAAAGTATTTTAATAAACTTACGCAAATGGAACCTCTAAAAGAAGAATTCTAATTATAAAATAGAAATCTTCTTAAAGAATTAGTCCTATACTTAAATAATTAGCGACTTAAGTACGTTAGTAAAATTAATATTAAATAAAGATAAGAGAAGTACTAATAATAGTTAAAAAAGAAAGTCTATAAAAATAAGAAAGAAACCTATAAATTAGATTATATACTAGACTACTAAAATCCTAAATATATATATATTAACTAGAAACTATATAACTATAATTAGTGTATTATTTACTATAGGGCTAAGAAAGAATATTAATTCCCTTTTAAGTAGCTTTACTATTAATAAGAATAGTTTAACTACCTAATTAATAATTATAATATATATCTCTAAGATAAATAAACTTAATAATATTTTTTAAAGTACCTTAAAGGAGAAAATATAATAATAACCCTTATTATTAATAGTATATATATATAAAAGCATTAATAGATATACTTATATAAAAATTATTAAAAGTATATAAGAATTAAAACTATATTTAGATTTAGTAAAGATAAATAGCTTAATATAATAGAGGTAAATAAACCCTTTAAATATAAATAAGTAGGTAAAAAAGGTAAGTAGTCTTTTTTAGGCTAATATGCAGACTTAATAGAGTTATAATAGAATTAAACGCGCTAGTAACTAACTAAGTATTACTTATTAAACTATTAGTAATATTTAATAAAGAAATATAAATTAAGGCTTTACTAGATTTAAAAGCCTAAAGAAACTTTATTTTAAGGAAAACTATTTAATAAGCTAAATTTAAAAAATAACTTAAAATAACTTCTTTAGCTATTTATATCATGAATAAATACTAATTATTAGGATAATTAAGTATATAATATAAGGTTATAATAATACTTAAGATCTATAAGCACTAAGAGAGAATTACTTTAAATATTTTAAATATAAGTTAGTATAACTTAATCCTAGGTATTCTCTAGCTACGAAAGTATAACTTATAAATATATTAAAAAAAGAAAAAGCTTTTAATAAGGAATTATAAATATATACTATAATTAGAATTTATATATTATATAATACTGATGGCGGATAAGAGTATAATTAATAATTTAAACTTATAATAAAAAGTTAATAAATTAGAATTACCCTTAATAGATACTAGTAGGCACTACTAAATTAAAAAGTATAAAAAGAAGAAATGTATAACTTATAATATTCTTAATAAATATAAAGAATAGAGTTATTTATTTTAGGAAGAGGAAGGAAAAATAAACTTACTTAAGTATTAATTTTAAGATTATATAATTAACCTAAAAGAAGGGAAAATATTACTCTTTAAATTATTATATAATAAGTTAGGAAAAGAACTCTAATAAAAAAAGGATTTTATTAAGAAGAATCTTAGTAAAATATATATATAAGAATTAAAGTTACTTACAGTAAGTCTATTTATATTTATACTTAAAAAAATAGAAAACTATAACTGTGTATTAATTATTAAGCACTTAATAATATTATAATTAAAAATAAATACCTATTACTAAATATATTAAAATTATAAGATAGACTTTTAAGAGCCAAGATATTTATGGCTATAGACTTAAAAGATAGATACTACCTTATTAGAATAAAAGAAGGTAAAGAATAGAAAATAATATTTAGATTATAATATAGTCTATTTAAATATATAGTTATACTGTTTAGACTAACTAACGCACTAGTAATATTCTAAGAATTAATTAATAATACGCTTAAAAACTACTTTAATATCTTTATAGTTACCTACTTAGACAACATCCTTATATACTTAGAAAATAAAAGAGAATACATAGAATATATTAAAATTATATTAGAAGCTTTATAGAAAGCCTATTTAAGGATTAAACTAGAAAAATATAAATTCTATATTATAGAACTAGAGTTCTTAGAATATATTATTAATATAAAAGGCTTTAGTATAAGCCTAGATAAGATTGAAACTATATAAGTATAATTAATTTTAAAAACTATAGGAGATATATAAGAATTCCTAGAATTTTATAGATTTAATAGATAATTTATTAAGGATTACTTTAAAATTACTATACCCTTAACGGCACTAACTAAGAAGGATATAATATTTAAATAAATAAAATAATATAATTAAGTCTTTAAATAATTAATATAAGTAAGTATTAATGCGCCAGTCCTAGTTACTTTTAAAAGTAATAAATTACTATATATAGAAACTAATATAAGCGACTTAGCTATTAGAGTATATATAAAATAAAAAAGAGATAGATAATAACACCCTATTATTTACTACTCTTATAAATTTATTAATATAGAATGTAACGGTTAAGCAATTGAGTTGTATTATTAGTGAGACACTATGTAGAGAGCTCTAGCTAGAGAGTATTAGAGTAATTAAAGTATTATATAGGCGCTAGTCTAAGCGAGATCACGTATTACACTAGTCCTTAAAGGATAATCTCTATAAAACTCCGCTAAAGAGGCTACTATAGGCCTATAATATTACTCCTCCCTAATAATAGAGCAGTTCTATTATTCTAAACTCCTTATAATAGTATAAAATATCCTCTTATTAAAAATTATAATAATTAAATACCCTAAGTAAAGCTTTTAGTATCTCTATAATAATTTAAGTGTAACCTTAGGTAATAAGTCCCCTAAACTACTTAAATCCTTATTATAATAATAAGCGCAGCTTAAGCCTTTATAAATATAATTTATCTACTTTTTAGGTTTTTAAGTTATTCTTATTAACACTACTAGCCCCTGCTATAGCTTATTATTTTACTTACTTTAATAGCTTTTACTCTTAGCTTTAAATATATTACGCCTATTATATTTATAATTTATAAGTCCCTACGGCTATATAAGGTTTAGCTATATAGTAGTATCCTTTTTACTAGACAACTTAGATATTTATATACTATTAGTTTACCTTAGTAAGCCTATAAATAGGAGGGATATTATTTATATTATTATTATTAACTATTTTCCTATTAGTATCTTAAATTTTTAATAAATTGGCGGGGCCAGCTTATAGATATAATAAAAATTATATATATTCTTTACTAATCCTATAAGGTTTATATATAATTTCTATAATAAGTTATTAGCCCCTTCTAAATAATTCTTCTATTATATTTAATATTATAGCAGCCCTTTATAATTCTTTAGTAAAGAGTTAATTTCCTTATAATTAATTCTAGTATCTAGGATTTGTCTAATTTCCTAATCCTATTTATTAATTATATTTAAATTAATATCTACTAGTCCTTTTAGTATTACTTACTATCTGGGTAGCCTATCCTTTAAAAGGTGTATAAGTTAAAGGTAAAATACTAGATAAATCCTTATATACTTAGGGAGATTTAACTTATAGGCTATATTATTAATAATTCTCTTAATAGTAAAGGGCCCCTTATTCTTAAAGTCTAATAACTTATTTAGGCGAGTAATTTTAATATTTTAAAAATCTAGTATTACTTAATCCCTAACCTTAAAATAGAGTATAGGTAATTATTTTTAATTTATAAATTTTTTTATTAGCTCTATACTTATAAAATCTCTTTTTAATAATTATCTTATAGCACTTCTAAGTACTATATAAAGTAATTTATTTTATCTTTATTAAGGTATACTAGGGTAGAGTACAGCTAGCTATTTAGCCTTTTAGTAGTTAAAAATAGTAGTTCTAGCCTTAAGTATAGAATATATCCTTTTATAGCATAAAAAGCGCTAACTCTTATACTACTATTTATATTAGCGTTAGCTATAAACTTTATAATTAAAAGAAATAATACTTAATTATTTTATTTATAGTTAATATAGGCGTATAAGTATTACTTTAACTAAGTATTAGTATTCTCTATCTATTTATTAGTTTTAAGGTAAAATATAGTAAATATCTTTAATTATATATCTATTCTATCGTAAAGGTGCTACTAAAAGTAGAAGATAAATTATAAGTCTCTATTAAAAACTATCTCTTTTAAGTATCCTTTCTCCCGCTATATATACTTTATAAACGCTTATATTAGTATATTAATATCTAAACTAGTTACTAAAATAAACCTCTTTTTCTTAGAGAGCCTATTAACTACTACTAGAATTTCTATATAAATTTACCTATTTACTGTACACTCTAATAGATTAGTAATATAATTAATAGAAATTAACACCCAGTATTTATCTAGAATTAATAATAAATATAGTAATTCTTACTTACCTTCTTTATATAGTTTAATTCTTTAGTAGTGGTAGCAGCCTTTAATATAAATTATAATATTTAAAGTTATATTTAGCTAATAATATTAGGGCAATATTTTTATATAGCTTTTATATTTCCCTACGTGGCCCCTATATATTATATTATAAAAGTAATTATAAACCCTAATACGCAGTTTCTCTACGTCTAGTATATATATCCTTTTTTATATTATTAATACGCTATTCTTTTCTTTATAATTATTTAGTTTAATTTAAATTCCTTTTTAAATTAGGTAGTAGGGAATCTAGCATTTCCCTTTCTAGAGCGCTTATAAAATACTAGCTAAGATTTTATTTTAGGCTAAAAGCTTTTTTTATAAATATGCCTTTTATATTTATTTTTTTATATTATTTATGTCCGCTTAATTATCCTAAATATATATAACTATTAGAGTGTTGGCAGCGGGTTCCTTTTAAGATTAGTATAATTTATTAGGTATATTTATTGCGGGAAACTCTATTTTATTAGTAATTATAAGTATTATTATAATTTTCCCCTCTCTAAAGCGCTAAGCGTAAATATTAATAGTATATTAAATATAGTCCCGTCCTGCTGCTTAAGGTTTAAGTATATAATATAGACTTTTATAAATATATTACTTAGGCGGTACTATTATTATACTAAGTTTATTATATATTAAGTGCCCCTATTTTATTAGTAAATAAGTATAGTAATATATAGATTAGGGTATATTTAATATAGTTTAAGTATAACCTACTACTAGTGCTGGCGCCTTTTATTATCTATATAATAGAATAGGTTATTTAAGTATTATATTAATATATTAAGTTTAGTATTCTACTTACCAGGTCTATAGCTAATTCTAAAGTTAAATTTAAAAAGAAATTCTACCTAATAAGCTTAATATTAGTTTAATCTCTTATTTATTATAAATATCTGGAGAGCTTAGTAGTCTATTAAAATCTTTACTAAATTTTTTATTCTAGCTAGCTTAAACCTCTACTCCTTAAATACTTAAATAATAATAAGGAGCTCCTTATTATAAATCTTATAATTATACTCTACTAGGGTTATCTTATATAAGAAGAATATAACTAGTTTTAAAATATCTTTATATATTTAAAATAGTACTATAGCTATTATAAAATTAAATACATTAGTTTCTAACTAAGTCTCTAAGTCTAAGTTAAAATATACTAGAACTACTCCTTCTATATTACTAAATACCTATTATAGTTAATAGAATACTATCTATACTAGGTAAGCTTTAATTAGGGAAATTACTTAATCCTATTTAACTTCTTTATTAGCTTAGTAAGCGGCTTAATAATCTATAAAAAGCCCTTAATAAACTATCTATAAAAGTTTGCAAATTCTAGAAACGCTTAAATATCTTTAATATTCTTAAGTACTAGCTAATAAATTACTATTACTACTTTTTTAGGGTCTATTTTAATTCCCTTAATTATAAGAATAAAACTTAAATATTTAATTTTCTAAATCTTAAACTAATACTTTATAAGATTAAAAGTAAAACTAGCTTACTATAATTTCCTTAAAATACTTAGAATATAGGCCTTATAATCCTATTTATTTTTACTATATATTAGAACGTTGTTTAAGTACATTATATAAATTTTATTTAAGTACTTATATAGGATCTTATTAATAAACCCTTAAAAAATACTAGAAGTATTATATAGCCTAAATAATATAATAATATATTTAAATAAACTATACTAGGTTATAAAGGCAGTCTTTTCTTTATCTTTAGTTTTAATTCTGACGGTATTAAATATTATAATTATATTAATAATTAATATTATCCGTACCTTTACTATATAAGTAAGGGTCTCTTTAATAGACGGCGGGGCATTATAATTCTTTTTTATAATATTATTTAAAGCTTTATAGTCTATATAAATATAAAGTCCCCTACTGGGTTTCTTTACTACTAGTATAAATAATATAAATAGTAATATACTAAGTTAAATAAATCTTTTAGCCAGCTATTTGTTAATATACTATTTTACTATAATTATTTTAAGATAAGTTAGACTATATATCTTAAGTCTAGACGTAGGTGTATTAAAATCTATTTTAATTATATAATTTATATCTGGCTTATATAATAATATCTTATTAATAACGGCCTAATTAAATATACTTAGAACTTAAAATAATATCTATTTAGGCACTAACTCTTATAATTTTTTTATAATTTATAAGAATGCTGTGGCCTTCTTTATATATTTATTTAGGTCCTTTTATATTATATAGGCGATAAGCGCGTAATAATAATTATTAAATATTTTATAAGCTTAAAACCCTTTTAACTACTTTTAATAGTAAGACTCTAGCTAATAGACTTACTCTAACTACTATTTTACTATTATTATAGTAATTTATATATTAATAATAAGTATATATCTTTCTCTAGATTATATCTCGCTCTAAGGTAGTCTACCCTTATTATATATTTTCTTAGAGATACCTTAGTATAAATAATTTAATTTATAAAAATTGCTAGTAAATTATAAGGACTGAGTTAGTGTTATGACCACGAGGGTAGCTAGTCCTAGAGGTTAAGGTTGGTTCTCGGGCAGGAGCAACTTACGGAGGGAGAAGGGTTATCGACTGCGTGAGCGGGTCGATGGGGTAGTCGGTATCGGTATCACGAATGATACTAAATCAACAAGGAGGCCTGAGTGAATCCAAATGATAGATTGATAAACAGGTTGAACACGAGTATCTAGTAGGATACTCGAGTCTCTATATACATGACTAGTCCCATGAGTCCCATTGTCCCATGAGTCCCAAAATCCCATAAGTCCCAAAATCCCATAAGTCCCAAAATCCCGTATTCGCGCGTAACTGTGCCTTATTGGCTCCCGTATCTTTACTCGTCCCATAAGTCCCAAGATCCCGTGCGGGACTTTGGTCCGTGCGTTACATGCGACGGTTGGGACTGGTGTTGGTCACGTGTTCTAAGCGACCTGGGATCCGGCGGCTAGGAGCAGAAGTGGTTATGATAACGAGCTCCTGCCCCACTTCGCGCGGATCGTAACAGTTAGTTTATATTATATTATAATTCTATAGTGATTAGCCTAGTTTATACTTAGAATAAAATTAAACTTACTAATATTTATAATAAAATATAAAACTTTATATTAGTGGCTCCTATACTAAATATTAACTTCTATAGTTTCTGTTAGTTTCGCGACCTCCGTATTATTTATAAAGGATAATTAGATTAGTTATAAAGTCTTTATTATATTATAACCGTGCTACTTAATTTAATAATAACTTATAAAATAGGCGCTAGCACCTATATCTACTAATATTAATTAACTTTTTTAACCTAATAGCGTTGATACCTTTAACTTAAAAATAAATTATTGCGATATATTTAAGCTAGGCTTATTATAAAGTAATAATTCTAATATAAGGTGTCCCTTTAGTTATAAGGCTAGGGCGTAGGCGCTATATAGTATTATATATAATAAATATATATTTAGCTCCTAAGCGCGATTTTATATAAAAGCTTTTAAAAATCTAAATTATTTTTTAGGGCGTTAGAATCTTCTCTATTAGAATAGATCTAGTATTTATATATATTTATATTAGATCCCTTTAACTTATTATCCTCTAAAGCGCTAATAGCTTTTATAATATTAAAGTGCCCCCGCTTACGCTTTTAGGTAAAGTAATTTTATATAATTTTAATCTATCGGGAAGGCATAAACTTTTTATTATTATATAATTTTTTATAATTTTAAAATTAGTGACTAGGTTCTCCGCACTTAAAATATACTTTAGTCTTAATTAGGGCTTTCTATTCTTTATTAGTATAATTATACGTATTCTAGTATTGGCTTATAAGGGTAGATAAAGAAGAAATTATTTTATTAATAATTTAATATCTATTATTAGCTTTAATTTTTATATTAAAATAGATACTACACTAATTTTTAGTTTTCTTACTAATCTCTCTACTTATTAATTTATTATAAGGATTAGCCTAGAGGCTCTTATTCTTATTATATTTAATAGCGTATTTTATCTATTTATTAAAGCTCTCCCCGTATTAGTACTTAGACTATATATAGTTATAAATAAGTATATAGACTAATTTCTAAATATATTAGAATAATAAGTATTTAGAATAATTTACTTAATTTATAGCTTAAGAGAAGTAAATCTTTTATTTTTAAATTATTTTTTTATATCTTATTAATAGTAGTCCTTCTTATTCTATAGAGAAGTCTATATATGCTTATATTATTTTATTATTTATAATTTTACTATAGTAGTTATTAAGTGTCTTAATTTAGTCTATATAGGTGTTTATCTTAATATCTTTAATAAGCTTATAAGTATCTTTATAGACTTTAGCTTAAAGAAGTGCTTATTATTTAAATTTACTATAATTTTTCTCTAAGTTATAGTTAATTTCTATTTTCTAGACGTAGAGTTTACGCCACTTTTTATATATATTTTTATTAAATCTATTAAATTTCTTTAGATTAGGAAGTATTATATACCTCTAACCTCTACTCTAAATATTTATAGTGCTAGTAGTAGTATCTATTAATATTTTTTAGCGGCCTTGAGCGGGAGGGATATATAATTTAATAATTATAAATTATATACTAAATACGGCGGATACTAAGAATAGTCCTTAATAATTAGTAACTAGTACGCGTTAAAACGCCCTAAATATAAACTCTCCTAATTAAGTAGCTAAGGAAGTAAGTTTAAAATTATAATTTAATAAAATAGCAACTATTAACACTTTTAAATTCTTTAAAAGAATTAAGTATAAGTTATAGTTTAGAATAAGAGCTTAAAAGTCCTTAATAAGCTTATTAATTATAGCTTTATATATTAGTTCTTTATTTTTAAGCCGGACGCTTAGTTTATCTATTTTATAAATTACTTTATTACGCTCCCCTATATATTAGGTAGTCTTATTCTATTTTTTAAATAAAGTTTATTATATTTAGTCGGCATCGTTCTTTTTAAAATTATATTATTATTAGACCTATTAAAATACTTACTTAGTAGTATTAAGTTAAGTAATAAGTTTTATATTTTTAGCGGCGATTTTCCTATATAATATATTAACTTAATTAAACTCCTTTAACTTATTCTTTAGTTATTTCTAGAGGTTAGCCACTTATGTAGTTAGAGTAATATTATAAAATAATTTAATAACTAGTACTTTCTTAGTATAGGCTTTAGTTAGATTCTACTCTTACTTTAATACTTATTTAAATTTTTTTAACTTTAAGATTTTCTGCTCTAGTTTAGTAATACTAAGTTAAAATCCTTTTTAGACTAGGGTTTAGTTATCTTTATATTTTAACTTATTATTATAAGCTAGTATAAGATTATATAATAAAATAAATAGGTAGAGTAACTATAAGTGCTATTTCGCACTTATATCTATATCTTTAACTTATTATATATAATTATCTATAGACTGCACTATAGGGCTACGCTTAAATTTTAATAAGTTATATTTAATAGATACCTGTCTATTATTCTTTTTAGGTATATTCTAGTCTATTTAGAAGTTAAATAGTGCAGCTTTATTAATTATATCTTAATTATTAATTTAAATAAATAATTAGGGCTCTAAAGCTCTAGTATCTCCGCCTAGCTCTAAAGGCAAGCTAATATAAAATAATATAAAATTATTATCTTAGGTAATAATCTCTAGTTAATAATTATTAAATATTAGATTAATTTTCTTAACTATTTCTAAAATTATAGGCGCTCCCTTATCGAGGTTATACTCCTATATTAAGGAGAATTAATTTTTAGTATACTTTTATAGCTAGTGTTGCAGTTAGCTAGTAGTTAAACTATATATAAATAAAATAAGATTTTCTGCTATAAAGTAGTCTCCTTAATTATTATTTTACTAACTAGTCTCTAGGGTAGCGGTAGTGGCCTATAAAGGCAGAGTAAATAATAATTATTATAGATTTATCTTTAAGCAGCGCGGCTATTAGCTATTCTAATTATAAGCTATAGTAGGATACTATAGCTCTAGACTCCTTTAGTTAATATAGATTTATTATACGCGTTGTTAATAGAGTAACACTAAAATACTTTTTAATACTATTAGTATCTTACAGCAAATTATTATATAATATAAACTTAATAACCTCTTTTTAACTTACTAATAGATTCTTTATATAGATACCTGCTACTCCTATAAATAGGGCTAGAACTAATATAGTTATAGGCTTCTATAAAAGGTAATCTTCTAATAAACTTTTTAAAACTTAATTATTGCAGGCAATTGCTGTTTAGGACTTTAAATATAATATAGTGTAATAATTAAGTAATTAAGTTATATTACTAGTAAAACACTATATAGAAAGCTCTAGCTAAAAAGTATTAAAGTAACTAAAATATTATATAAACGCTAGTTTAAGTAAGGTTATATATTGCGCTAGTCCCTAAAGGGTAACCTTTGTAGAACTCCGCTAAGGAGGCTGCTATAGGCCCATAATATAGAAATACGCTATAATATCTATAATAAAGAATTATATACTATTATTAAAGTACTTAAACACTGGAGAATCTATATATATAAATACTTAAAACTTATAATCTTTACAAACTATAAGAACCTATTATAATTTATAATAATAAAAGAATTAATATTATAATAAGCGCGATAGTTAGAAGCCCTTAAATAGTATAAATTTAAAATTCTATATATACTAGGAAAAGAGAATAGATAAGTAGATACTCTTAGTAGAAAAAAAGATCTTATAAAAGATAAGATTAAGATATATTTAGTAATCCTTAAAGAAAATAAAAATAAATCGCTAGAACCTATAGTAGAACTTAACTAATTAATAATAGTTACTAAGGATATACTAAAGGAACAGTAAAAAAAGATTATAAAATAATACTATAATAATTCTTTTTATAAATATTTAGGAATTAGTAAGATAATAGAACTAATTTAATAAAATTATAATTTTAAAGGAATTAAGAAAATTATAATTAATTATATTAAAAAGTGCGTAGACTGCTAGAGGAATAAGTATATAATATATTTAAAGTATAAAGAAATATAAGCTATTAAAATACCTACAGTGCTATAGAAAGATATTATTATAGATTTTATTACTAAATTACTAGAATCTATAGACCCAGCTACGGAAGTTAAGTATAATATAATATTAATTATTATAAATAGATTTATAAAGTATATTAAGATAATACCTTATAAGAAGGAATATATTATAAATTAATTAGAATACCTTATCTTTAACAGATTTATAAGACACTATAGTATACTAAAGATAATTATTAGCGACAAAGATAAACTCTTTATATTAAATTACTAAATAATACTTATAGCACTTATTAAAATAAAATGAAAGCTATTAACAGCTTATTACCTATAAATAAATAAATAAACAGAATATATTAATTAGATTATAAAAATATACCTACACATCTACTATAATAAGAAGAAAGATAATTAGGTTTTATTATTACCTTTAGTATAAATAGTATATAATAATAAAGAATTAATAATAATTAAAACTACACTATATTATATAAATTATAAAAAACATCTATTATAAGGAGGATACCCTCCCAGTGTCTAAAGCCACTTATACCCTATTTAAGCGCTAGCGCCGCGCTAGTGTAGTATATAGAAAAGGAAGCTAGAGGGGATAAGGACTTAAATAGAAATTAATTTTATTATTTATTAGAGACCTACTTACTACTATATTTATTTTAATAATTTTAATTTCTCCTTCTATCTTGTAGAATAGTAGCTTAATAATTTTTAAAATATAACTTTAAAGTGCTGCTGCTATATTAGACTTATAAAAAAAAGGGATATATTATTATCTTTAATCTTTTTAATAATAGAGGATAACCTATATCCTTTAATATAAAAAGATCTAGATAAAGAAGAACTAGACCTTACTATAGTAAAACTAATAATACTTAAATAATAGTATAATAAATTAGTAGTATTAGAGGAAATACGGAGACTTAAAGTAGAAATTAAAGAATATAAATAATAGATAGTAATAGAGGGCCTATAAAAAATTTA
Organism: Pseudopithomyces maydicus; assembly: GCA_026873275.1. Lineage (NCBI taxonomy): Eukaryota > Fungi > Ascomycota > Dothideomycetes > Pleosporales > Didymosphaeriaceae > Pseudopithomyces > Pseudopithomyces maydicus. The sequence continues at coordinate 453,220 of JANTUC010000009.1, read as the reverse complement.
AAATAAATCTTTAGTAGCTAATACTGTTATTAATACTATTATAATAGAGGATAAATAAATTACTTAGTAGTAATACCTAAGTAATATAGTCTTAGTATACCCCTAGCGGGGACTAAAGATTAAATCTATTTTTACCTTTAAGGGGTAGAGTATTAGAGAGTTTAATAACTTTAAAATAAAATTAAAAATTATATTCTGCTTAGATCCTTAAGCGTTTATTATTAAGGACTAGTATATTATGTTTATTTTATAATTATTAAAGGTTACTCTATATTAATTATAGTTATAAAGAGAAAGCAAAAACACTAGTAAAATACTAAATTAGTAATAGATAATAGTGTTTCTATTAAACTAGATTAAAAGCCTTATTAATAGAGAGCTATAAATAATAATATAGTACTAAAGGGTAATATAAAGGGAAAGATAGTTAGTAAATAAGTTTATAACTTACTTAACTATATTAAAAAATTAAATAAACCCCCTTTATAAATAAAAATATCTTATTATGCACCTCTATAATAAACTATACTTAGAAATTTAGACTATAATTATAAACTATAATAATTTCCCTAAATACGTAAGGAACTGGTAGAATATACAGTTATATTAGAGGATAATTAATAAAATAATTAGGTACTAGTTACGCTCTTATAGCGCCCTAATACTAAAATTTTTATTAATTAAGATAGCGCCCTATTCTATATATTTTTATTATTTTAAAGTTACCCCGCAGGCGCACTACCGCTATTCTATTATATTACTTAAAATAATATCTAAAAAGATACCTGCCGACACTATAAGAAGATAGAATACTAGAAAAAAGACTATTAGATAAAATATAATTATTTTACCTAAATAGCGCTAGTAATAAAAGTAAATATTATAAGAATAAAAAATAGTAGGATCTAGAGACTATACTTAAACTACTAAAGAAACTTTAAATAAGTTTTTATATATAAGGGATAATCTAATATAGAGTAAATAAATTAATAGTATACTAACTTCGCCTAGATTCTATAGTAAATATAAATATAATTAATAAGTATCTAGCAGTTTAATTAGATCTAATAATAATTTTTAAAGGTATAATAATATAGTTGCGCCTACCTAACTTCTAAATTATAAGGAGTATATAGGTATACTATATAACTATATTTATTATAGACTCTTAGGGAATAGAGCGCCACCTTTATATAATAGCCTATAGAATAATAAATATATCTAACTCTATTCTAGTAAGGCTACTAAGGCTTTAATAGGGGCGTATAGTCTTAAACTATATAATAATAATATAGCGCTAGAGTATTAATATTACTATATACTAGATTAAGGACGCCCCTATATTCTTATTTATTATAGGGGATTAATTAAAGGTCTTTATTTTAATAGCTATAATTAGTAGTTTTAAAAAATTTATAGAAAGAAGTCTCCCTTTATAATTAAAATAATTTATAAATTTAGTAGATAATAGCGCCGCTATAATAATAAACTTATATTAAAAAGCCAATTATACTATAAAAATAAAAGAAAGAAAGGTAATACCTTTTAGCCTATTATATAATTTATTAATTATAAAATTAGGGAGCTCCGCGCCTATATAATAAAAATAAAGTATATAAAATAGATTTAAAAGAGTACTAGTTCTATAAAAGTGTCTATCCTATTTATCCCTAAGAAGGATAGAACCCTTAAACTATATATAAATTATAAAGGTTTAAATAAAATTACTAAAAAGAATTAGTTAGCTCTACCCCTTATTAATAAGACTTTAAATAAACTATTAGGGTTAAAGAGCTTTATAAAGCTAAATTTAAAAAATACTTATTACTAAATCTAAATCTAGCGTAATAATAAGTAGAAAATAGTATTTTATACGCGCTATAAATACTTTAAATATACTATTATATCTTTTAGACTAATTAACGCCCCTACTATATTCTAAGCTTATATTAATAAAGCTTTAGCAGAATATACTAATATTTTCTATATAATATATTTAGATAATATCCTTATCTTTACTAGAAATAATAAAGACTATTAGAACTAAATAATTAAAGTCTTATTATAACTATAATAGTACCGCCTATATATTAATTTAAAAAAGTGTATTTTTAATACTACCTAAGTTAAATTCTTAGGGTTTATTATGCGCCACGACAGTATATAAATAAACTTAAATAGGGTTAAAGTAGTTTAGAAGTAGCTAGAAATTTATTCTATTAAGAATATATAAGTCTTTATTAAATTTACTAACTTTTATTATAAGTTTATTTAAGGCTTCTTCTAAATTATAAAATCTCTTATAGATATATTAAAGAAGCCTAAAAGGGAGAGCTAAAAGGAGTATTTTTTATAAATAAATATAATAGAGAGGGTAAAGTTCTAGTTTAGTAATATTTTTATAATTATGCCTTTTTTATAATACTATAATTCTATTTTACCCTTTTAACTAAAGATAGACGCCTCTATTTAAGACCTAGTAAAAATATTCTTATAAAAATTTTTTATTAATAATTAGTATCTAATTACCTTTTAGTTAAGAAAGTTAATCTTTATAAAAGGGAACTATTATACTTATAACTTAAAGCTATATATTATTATAGAGACTATATAATATTAGCGCTACTATATTAAAGGCCTAGTGTATATTCTAGAAGTCCTTACTAATTATAATAATTTAAAAGGATTTATAGGGGTAAAAGCTTTATTATAAAAATAAATAAAATAGGCTACCTTTCTAGTAATATATAATTTTAAAATAAAGTATAGGGCAGGAAAAATAAATTCTATAAATAAGCTATTATATTAATTAGTAGGTAATAATAATATAAAGGAACTATTAAGATAGAATATACTATCTACTTTATAAAGCCTTTTAGTAGTCTCTATAGGGACTAACACTAATAATATATTATTATTATAATATTATAATATTAAAAGGACGCCGCAGATCAGCTAAGAACTAAATATTATAATTAAAATTAATATTATTTTAGTACTTAAAAGGCTGTTTAGACGACAGGCTAAAGAGGCTATAAAAGATTAAAAAGTTTATATTTTAATAGAAGGAAACCTACTCTATTATATTAAATAGGCTTAAAAGGATAACTTATTTATATTATAAAAATAGTATAATATTATTATTTTAGCGCCTATTAAGCGCAGTAAAAGTAAGTAATTATTATTATAAAAAATAGACTTTAAGGGTATATTATATTATAGTAATAGGGTCTTTATACTAGAAGAGCCTATATTAAAGATAAAAATTTTATAGTATTATTATAATAACCCGCTAGTAGGGCACTTTAGTAGAGTCTAGACTCTAGAACTTATTAATAAGTTATATTATTAGTTAAATCTAGATGCCTTTATAAAAGAATATATTAACTTATATATAGTATATATATAAATAAAGACGCTTAGATAGCGCCTTATAAGTAAATTAATATTATTATTAATATTTTAGAGGCCCTAGCAAAAGCTAATAATAAATTTTATTATTAGTCTCCCCTTTAGCAAGAATAAAGGAGAGGTAATTAATATTATTTAAATAATAGTAGATAAATATACTAAGATAGCCTAATATATTTCTACTATTAAAATTTTAAAGGCTAGTTAAATAGCTTAGTTATTTTTAAAAGAGATAATAAGGTACTTTAGAATTTTTATAAGTATTATATTAGATAGGGGTCCTGTCTTTATATTAATATTCTAGTTAGAATTCTACTTTATAGTAAAAATAAAGTATTACTTTAACACTACTTTCTACCCCTAGACTAATAAATAGATAAAATAATAAAATTAGATTTTAAAGTAGTATCTATATACTTATATTTATAAAGATTAATAGAATTAGCTATAATTACTCCTAATTATAAAATTTATTTATAATAATTTAAAGAATATAATTATAGGACTATTTTTATTCTTCGCCTATTATAGGTTCTACTTATACTTAGACTATAAATTAATAGCACTTAATAAAGTTCTAGCTATAATAATATACTTTTAAGCCCTAGCTAAAGATAAGGAAGTAATAGAATTATATTAATAATATGCCTTAGAAATATAGAAGTAGTACTATAATAAATATTACTAGTTTTAACTCTTTTTAAAGGGGGATCTAGTATTACTTTTTATAAAAAACTTAAAAGCCCTCTATTTAAATAAAAAGTTATCCTCTTAATATATTAGCTCTTTTTCTATAAAGGAGTTAATAGGAAAATAAGTTTATAAGCTAGTTTTACTTAAAGGCTTTAAAATTTACTTAGTATTCTATACCTCCTTACTAAAGCCCTACAAATTAAGGGATAGTAAAGAAATTATAAATTTAAAATTTATAAGAACCAACAAAAGCGTCGCGATAAAGGAATATTATAAAATTAAAATACTATTAAATAAAAGAAAAGCAAAAGGCGTCCTCTAGTACTTAATAAAATAAAAGGGATAGGATAAAGAATATAACTAATAAGTTTTAAAGAAAGATATTAATAAGAAACTAATATTATAGTTTATAAAATTAAAAAGAAGAAAGTTAAAGTAATTAATATTATTAAAATTAACTAAAGTTGCGCTATAAGAGCGTATTAGTATTACTTTATAAAAGAGTAAATACTAAAGGGAGGGCGCAGAGCCTAAATTAAAAATAAAATAGTTATTAAAACTTTTTAACTATAATTATTATAACTACAACTATAGTAACTAATACTATTATAATTAGAGGGCGCTTTTACAGCGCCGCTATAGAACTTCTTAATTAATATATTATTTTAGAAACTATTATTATTAAAGGGGTAACTATACTTTTTCTACTTTATTTTAAAGGGAGTAGTAGGGAGACAGGCAGCGGCTAATATTAATATATTATAAAAATATAGACCTAAAGTAAAAAAATTTATAATAAATTATTAGACTCTTCCTTTAGATTTTTATTAATAATAGGAGTTATAATATAAAATAAATAAAATATAGGCGCCTCTTTATTATAGCTAAAATTAGAAGTAGAAGTTATAATAGTATTAAAAATTTTAAATATTAATAAAAAAATGTAAGGGCACAGAGGGAGTATAGTAGTAATATTATAAATAGCTATAAAAGGCGCACTAAAAGAAAGATTTATATTAATACTTAAAAAGATAGTTTTAAAATTAAAAAAGAGTATAATAGAGTACTAGCGTATTAGCAGCGTTTATATAATAACTAAAGTAAGCTATTTAATATTTTTAATAAATATTTTAACTTAAATTCTATTCTTAGCAGGACCTCCTTAAGGAGAATTCTAAAAATTTTAATTAATATTATAACAGTATATAAAAATTATATAACTAGTAGAGGTAGTAGGGGGACCCTATATAATATTAGACTTAGTAATATTAGGGGTAAGCACAGCGCTGCATATATATTTTTAATTTATAGAGACTTTAGAGGTAGATTATAGCTTATTCTCTCTATTAAAAATATTTTAAAATTTCTTATTTTCTTAAAGGACTGGCTTATTCTCTTCTTTAAATTTAAAAATAAAAATAGGGGACCGCGTATTAAGCACGCTAAGAGGTAATAAATTATATTATATAATATTAGTGCGAAGGCGCAGTAACTAATAAGTTTATATACTAAATACCTTAAAATATTTAAATAACTTTTAACTACTATAGTAAAGTACTTAATTATAATTATTTAAAGCAGCGCCGCTTCTATAATAGTTAAATACTTATAGAGCCCTTTCTTTATAGTCTTTTAAATAAAGAAGTTAATATTTTAAGTATACTTATAAATAGCGGTTATAAATATTTTAATTTAAATAAAAGTAGAGTTTGCAGCGCCAGTAAAGCACTTATAATTATAAAAAAAGTTATTAATTTAAGGAATAAACTCTTAAGGCACTAAGTTATAATATTTATATAAGCTAAAGTAGCGCCTATAGTATATAATACTATTAGTATTATAATAAATATATAAATTATAGAGAATCTGCTTAGAGCAGTAAAGATAATAAAAAAAAATTTTTAATAGAAAGTATATTATTAAGTAAGTAAAATCTATATATAATATAAGTAAAAGCGTAGTAATAGGGATACGCGGGATAATATATTATAAACTTAAAAGTTTATAGCCCTATTAATATAGTAATAGTATAGAGATGGGTGTATACTAAAGTAAAAAATAATTAATATTATAAAAAGAAATAAAAGATCTCTCTCTTTAGTATAAAAAAGGTAAAGAAATAAAAAAGTTTAAAATAGGTAAAATTATTTATATAGGTATAGCGGCGGCGCAATAGGCGCGTTTATAAATAAAGAAAGTATAATTATATATCTATAATATTAGAATTTTAATATATATAATAGTAAGAGCTTGCAATAAGAGCGCATTAATAATATTTTTAATTATTTTATTTAGTATTATAATATAAATCTAATCCTCTATAGCTGAGACGTCTATATAAAGAGAGGGGATAGTTATAAAAAGAATACCCTTCTAGTATTTAAGGCTACTTATATCCTATCTAAGCGCTAGTGCCGCGCTAGTATAATATATAAAAAAGGAAGTTAGAGGGGATAGGGGCTTAGACAGAAATTAATTTTATTATTTATTAGAAACCTGCTCGCTGCTATACCTATTCTAATATTTATATTTCTTTAATTAAGTTTTACTAATAATTATTAATATAGTAGAAGTAGAGAAAACTGCAGAAATTATAAAATAAATATATAAAAAATTATAAGAAAACCTTAAGAAGTTTTAATAATAAATAATTTCCTATATTAATAAGAAACGAAAAACGGCACTTTAGCTAAAAAAGGGGGATAAAATATATTTATTTATAAAAAATCTTCGCACATAGAAGAAGAAATATAAGAAACTAAATTATATTAAAGTTAAACTATTTTTTATTTCTAAATAAATATTATTAATAAATTATAAGTTAGAACTACCACCAAATGCAAAGATATACTTAGTATTCTATATATTATTATTAGAACTAGTAGACCTAGAAATACTAGTTTAGACTACCTTCTATTATTAAATAGAAAAAAAATAAGTTTAAAATAAAATATATTCTAGATATACAATACGGCTTAGAATAAAAAAATAATAAGTACTTTATTAAGTAGAAAGGGTATCCTAATAGTAAAAATATATAAGAACTAGAAAGGAACTTAAGTAACTATTAATAAAAGCTAAAGGAATATTATAATAAAATAATACCACTATTATAAAGAAGGATATAAAAATATATTTAGATACTAAAGGGCGCAGATAAGGTAATATTTTAAAAGTTAAAAAGAAGGCTATCTATAGTAAACTAAATATTTAAATTTAAGGTAGTAGGATTAATAGGCTAAGAAGACTAAGTCTAATTTTTATTTAACTCTAATAAAATTATACTTTTTATTATAATCGCCTCTTTCGCCTACTTAATATTTAACTTTAATTATTTAAATAAATAATCTTCTTTCGTGTACGCCTTATATAATACTTTAAAGATTATATTTTATTTTCTATATACTTTTTTTAATTATATATTTAACTTCTTCTTCTTAGCTATTAAATAAGAAAACTTATTTTAAGTAATTACTATATTATAACGCGCACTACGCTATATATATTTATTATACTTTTTTAAACGTACTAATACCTTATAAGTATAGTAATAAGTCTTATAATTTAAGTATTTAAAAACTATAATTATACTATAAGTTATAATAGCAGAGGTAAGTTTATAATAATAATAAGTACTAAGAGCTATATAATTAGCAGGTATAATTCCTTAAAGATAAAAAATAGAAAGGAAGGGAATAATATTATAAACTAGAATATAAAGAAGGGGGATTAGGCATTTATAATAAATAATAGACCTAAAATATAGCTAAATAAGGCGCTAAGCTACTATTAGACTAATTATATAATATATTTAGTTACTTAGTAGCACTAAACACTAATTAAATATATAATATACTTAGTAATTAGTGATACTAAGTAGCTAAGCAACCTAAGTATATAGAAATTTAAATTTTCTTTATAAATACTTATATTTAACCTATTTATTAATCTATTATTTAGATTTACTTAGGCCCTATTATTAATTTAGTATTATTTATAATACTAATACTAACTACCCTATTAATCTACTTATATAGTTAATAATCCTTCTCCCTCCGTAAGTTACTCCTGCCCGAGAACTAACCTTAACCTCTAGAACTAGCTACCCTTGTGGTCTTAATAAATATATTCTAGTATATAAAATACCTATATAATATAAAAAAGAATTTATAGTTTATTAAATTACCTTCTTAAACTTTCTTAATTCATTTAGGATAAGATTAGGCCTTAAAGGGAGGTAATATTAAAATACTAATAATAAGGTATCTCTCCAGTACAACTTAGTATAGGATAGTATAATTAAGCCCTATTATAAAATAATAGGTAATTATTAATTATTACTAACTATATATTACAATCCAAGTTTTAGTATAAGGCTACCGCGTCTTATACCTATTAGCAGCTTACTATAGAATTAGTAATTTTTATAATTACGCGTTGCGCTGCATAATTGTACTGTAATTATATAGTTATATAAGTACTCTATAATAAGTACCTTATATTTATACTTAGCACTCTACTGCTTAATAAAAAATACTTAGTAGAAAGTACTTAAAAAAGAGCGCTTAATAGAGAGTAATTCTTAAAAACTGCTTACTAGTAAGTAGGGCTAGTATATAATATATAAGAACTTAAGTATTAACTCTAATACTTATATTTAACCTATTTATTAATCTATCGTTTGGATTCACTTAGGCCTTATTATTATTTAGTATTATTCATAATACCAACACCCCTTTCCTGAAGATAAGTACTCCTGCCCGAGAACTAACCTTAACCTCTAGGATTAGCTACCCTCGTGGTCTTAACACTATAAAGGCTAAAAAGCTAATAAATTTAATCTAGTAATAATTTATTTCTTCTATAATTATACAGTTATTCCTTACTAGTACTTATTCACATTGCTCGTGACTAAAACCTAATATAATTACTTTAAATAAGTATTAATTATTATTAATTTATATATAGGGTGTCTATATACTAATAAATAATTATAATTAATAAGTATAGGGGGAGCAGAGGATACTATATTTAAATAAAAATAAATAAATAGTTTTATAATATTATTTATACTTAGTATAAAAAGGGTAATAATTATACTAGAATACAGATAACGCCCTAAAGGGGCGCTACTAATAAGGTTTTTTATTAATTACTATTTCTGTATTAATTATTGCATCTTTTAGACAGATTAGGGATTCATCGATGTTTTCAAAACTTATTGTAGCTTTAATCGTGGCTTGGGGTATGGGTGACATGGGAATATTTCATCGATTTTTGGTACTGAACATACTTGAACGAGACCGATGGCACCAAAGGGTCCCAGAAAGAAAACCCATGGTAAGCAAAAAGAAAGAAGGAAAGAATGGAATAGGGAGTGGAAGGAAAGAATGTATTCGTGTATTGGGTAACAGGAGAAAATACGTCTAAAATTCCAACCATCTTGGGAACACTCATACATTGGTTGAAGACTCATCGGAACGTAAGATATTCAGCTTTTGTCTTTGGCATTTTACCCAGTGAGCGAGGCAGAATTTTGTGGAATTCCCTAACGAACCACCATGTCCAGCCTTTTTTTTATAACGAAAAAGGTCGGTTCGAGGGTATGCAGATCCCACAGGTGTACGAATGAGTCAAGGAAATAATAGTGTGTCAAGTTGAACTCGAAGCGATCACGTTCATTAGAAGCCAATAATTTCAATACCTAATTTAGCTTTTTCCAAATGACGTTGAATGAACATTCTATTAATAACTAGATCAGAGGACTTTGACAAAAATTTTGAACTAGTATTGATTAGCTTCACTATCATTTTTCCTTCTTAAACTCTTCTCTGTTGATATGAAATTCACTGTCAAAGTCATATTAGTTAATAGATGTGTCAACTCCCAATCTAACAGTTACCATGGCCAAAATTGCAACGATCCAGCTTTTATTCACATTTGCCTGAACGAGACAAACTTCAGGACCATCAGAATATGACATTTGTAACTATAGACTTGGTGGGCGTCTTCTTACATCGAAAACCCTTGATACCCACCCGGTAGCCAGTGGGGCGGTAGGATGCCTTAGACTCCTCGGCAAGTGCGATCCGGACTCTATGTAGTATCCGTAGCGAGTATTTGGGTCTGATCAGAGTGATTCCAGCCTGATTCTTAAGTGGTACTTGCGTTTGTCACACACCTGAAAACGTCTTGGCTATATTTAGCTCTGAAACCAGGTAGCCCATTGGGCACTGTCCTTTTCAACACTCAAAGATTCTAAACGAGCAATCAGTGTGAATTGTACATCCAGTCATTATTTTGTATACGGGGTGTTTATTTGCCGTTGATGCATGGATTCTAGGAAGTGACACTATTTTCTACCCTTGCAAGAACTCCCAGGGCCAACAACACTAGCGCCATGATGCGTATTGAACCAAGACACCGTTTGCTTTATAACTAGTATATACAAGTTTGAACTGTAAGAATACGCCCCGCAGGCCCAGGTTTTAATCGGAAGTGACACCTGTGGCATGTATAAAAGACCAGAGAAATCACTCTAAAAGTTCGCTACACAACTCTTCCACAATCATCTTTTAGATACACACAGTCAAACTTGTGCTGAAGTCATGAAGTTCTTCACGATTGCTTCCAGCCTTCTTGCGGCAGTTTCAGCCGTTGACATTCGTTTGCGGGAAGGGCCCAACTGCAAGGGAGCATATGCTGCTTGTGTCAACATCAACCCAAACACCTGCTGCTCTAATGGCAGGGTGACTTATACCTCCATTGGATTGGTCGCCATACCTTCCAGCTGGAGGGTCCAGCTCAGGACTTACCAAGGCGGTTACTGCAAGACCTTGAGGGGCATCCAAGGCTCCGGTGGAGCTACGAACTTCTGTGTCGGCGAATCCGATGGTCTTCCTCGCCTCACTGGGGGTGGTTGGAACTTTTCTAGCAAGAGGAGAGATACAGCCGACGGTGAAACCTGCTCGGCTACTGGATGTACCTCCACCGTGAAGCCCAACATCATGGTTCTCGAGGACGAGAAAACTACCTTCGATCTTACGGACATGGAAGAGTCTCTGTTCGAAACCTTGTAAGTGAGAATTTTTTAGCCCGTGAAAAATGGCTCAAAATTATACCCTAAAGGTTTCTCTTTTATCTTTCAAATCAGAGTTTCTTTGAAAAATGCTAATCTTGTTGCCACGTCTAGAGTGGAGTATGCTTTTAATGGGACCGAAGCCGCCGATATCCCTGAAGTGTACGCCCCATACAAAATTGAAAGCTAGACGTTGTGGGAAAAGATAACATTTATGGAGCTATGAGACGTCGTATGCGCAGGTTATCAGATAGGTCTCTCCACGTACGATCTTTGCGGAAAATTGTGGGACAATGATGAATTATTTCTTTTTTATCTTTCATTTATCTCGAAGAGTTTCCAGCTCATTGAGATATGATTACTGTCGCTATCGGTTGATCATGAATAAATATACACATTGCCTAGGTATATCATTGCGCAAAGCATCGCTCTTTGAAACAGTGCTACATTGTATGCTTCTTTGGTCATTCGATCGATTCAAAGATTGGTTGGAAAAGAATAAAAGAATTCTTGTTCAGGTATGCAGTCGAAGATCCGAGTGTAATTCAAACAAGAACTGCAAATTAAAGAACCATGTGACCTTTCAATATATCGATCAATGTAATTCTAACTCGTGAACAATCATCTGTTATGTCGAGCAATCTTGTTTCATGGTTCTTAACACGTGCAAGCCTTCTTCTGAACACCTAGGTTAATTGATAGGAGCGACGAATAGAAGCTAGGTTGTAAGCGCTCCTATCAAATAAATACGAGATGACGTACGTGGATGTGGACAAATGTTTCAGCCTCGTGTGTTCAGCAACGTACTATAAAGTGAGCGCATCCCCTGACGTGCGCCATCCCATCACCAAGTCAGTTATTGCTCAGATATCTTAAAAAAAAGCGAAAGTCATAGCGGTTCTTGCCGAGATAGAGCAAGAAAGGAAAACTAATCACAATGCCCGGGAGAAGGCTAAACCTTCTATCCCTTGATGGAGGTGGTATTCGCGGGCTGTCCAGCCTTCAAGTCTTGAAGAACATTCTCGAAAAGGTCGCCCGAGAGCAAGGGCTGTCACAACCTCCTAAACCATGCGATTTCTTCGATATGATCGGAGGTACCAGTACCGGTGGATTGATCGCTATAATGCTCGGACGTATGAAGATGTCCGTTGACGACTGCATCGAGGCGTACACCAAGCTTTCCGACCAAGTCTTTCGAAAAACGCATTTTTCCCCTTTCAGACTTACGGGTAAGGTGCGAGGAAGATTCGATTCAAAGGCGCTTGAAAACGCCGTGAAGGAATATCTGCGCGAATGTTCGTTATCCGAAGATTGTCTCCTACAGCATGTGGATCCGGGATCTTGCAAGGTCTTTGTATGCGCAACCAGTGGGAGCACGCGGAAAACTGTTGTACTGAGCTCTTACGCCACCCGACGATCAAATACTGATAGACTGAAATACACCAAAGTCTGGCAGGCGGCTCGAGCTACGTCGGCAGCATCCGGCTTTTTCGATGCCATAGATGTTCAATTTGGATCTTACAAAGAGTCGTACACCGATGGGGCTACTGGCGCAAACAACCCAATACACATTTTGTGGCAAGAGGCAAGGGAAGTATTCCTGGAGCCTGAGGAGCAGCTCGAAGACCATATCGATTGCGTAGTATCTATCGGTACTGGCGTTCCAGCGATCGAGCCTTTTGGTTCTGATCTCAAGTCTATTGCAAAGAGCATCGTCGCCATTTCAACCGAAACAGAAGAGACTGCGAAGAATTTCAGAAGGAACCACGAAAGCCTCAGAGATTCCGGAAGATACTTCCGCTTCAACGTAGCGCATGGCCTAGAGAGAATTGGGTTGGAAAGGACGGATCGCAAGAACGATATCATCAATATCACTAATCATTACTTGGAGGAAGACGAGACTTATGAGCTGCTAGAGAAGTGTGTAAATGCCATGAAGGAACACGAGGGTGTGTTGGATCTTGAGGGTATATTTAATCCTCCAAATTAGCGCTAAGAATAGACAGGTGAGGCGTGTTCGAATCTTCAAGGTGCTGGTACAATCGCTTTAAAGGCCCACCGTGGGGTAAACATGCGCATTCATTCTAATATAAAAAACGACATGAGTCTGACTCGAAGAGGTATTTAGACACAACACTTCGCACGAGAGGTGCTTATCTAATCTGACTATTGGTAGGCGCAAATGACTTTCTAGAGACCATATCTGCTTACGACCATGAAACCCGTCTCAAAAGTATCTCTACTTGCGTGATTCCTGGCACAGCTCAATGGATAGTAACTAATGATGTCTTCGTGTCTTGGGAAGCGCATAAGAGCGATGCATTCCTACTTTGTACTGGTATCGGTGAGTGAAGCCGTGTATTCACATATTTGAATATCTTCTAACAAATAAAGTCGGGTCTGGTAAAACGATGCTTGCGTACGCATTACACTCTACTCTTATTTTGACGTATGTATGACTAAAAACGTCAGATCATCGGTCATCGAGGAACTTGTTCGTATTCACAATGGCCCCCAAGAAGTTGTTGCGCATTACTTCTTGGATACAAAATATCCCGAAGAGCTTAGTATCACGGAATTACTCAGAGGAATCATACGACAAGTAGTTTCAAAATTGAAGACCAGTAGTCGCTCACCAGCGTGGCTTACAGACATGCTCCAGAAGTATTTTGGTTCAAGCTGCAGTAGCAGTCACGGCTATTCCGTGTTGTACAACATTCTAGAACAGCTTCTTTCTGTTCTGGATTTTTCGATTATCATTCTTGATGGCGTGCATGAGATGCCTGAGAATGAAGTATCTACACTGCTTGGGATCATTCGACAGCTCTCCATATCACCAAAACTTTGCGGAACGGTCAAATTCGGAATATTTACTAGAGAAGAGATTGGACATACCGTGAGCATCGTCACAGCTTTACCGGGTGTGAAGCATCTCAGATTGACAATGGAATATCTAGAGAAAGATATTTCCTTTTTCATCGACGAACGGATTCGTCAGAAGAGTGCTTACGAACACAAGTTGACAGAGAATGAAGATGTGATGGAAAATGTACGGTCGACTATACGTCAGAATGGAGAGAAGATGTAGGGGCCCTGTCTACCACACCCTCGAAACTGCCTGCTGACTCAAAAAACAAAGGTTTTTGTGGATTGATCTACAGCTTAAAACAATCTGGAATACATGTTTTAACGACGAAGACATCAGAAATGCGCTTAGCGGTCTTCCTCGGGGTATCGAGGAAACCTACATGCGCTGTTTAATGCGTATTTCACAGGATCCTATCACGATTAAATACGGCTATAGCATCATCCATCTGACAGCATACGTGCAGCGTCCGCTGAACCAATTGGAGCTCCGAGAGGCTGTAAGTGTCCCATACATGACTGATCACTTTGACGAGAAGAAACTTGTGAACGGGTCTTTGCTACGATTTTGTGCGAACCTCGTTGAACAGGATCATCTGACAGCAATAATTCGATTCGTGCATCCATCCGTCAAAGCCTTTCTCGAAGCACACTTCCACCCGGCTCAGTACATCCCTTCTTCGATTGTCACCGGGAAAGTTTATCAGGTGGAGACAAACTTTCAAACAGTGGGAATGGAACACTGTCGCGATGTTTGCTTCAAGTATATTTCAATGAAAGACTTCGGGTCAGAAATTGCGCTAAGAAGCACATTACGTACATCGGTTAAGAAGTCTGCAGTTGTTGATAGAGCCCTCAATATTGGAAACAAGGGAATGCGACTAGCAGTACGAGCACGCCATTTGATGACCAAGGATCGCCTCCAAAAGGCTGGAGATTCACCGATGGTACTGGAAACCAGAAACAAAGCGCCTGAGAGTTTACGAGAAGATAAACCTCTCTCTCAAAACTACCACCTGCTCAAGTACGTGCAAGACCACTGGCCAAGTCATACACAAGGGCTTGAACCCGCCGATCCAACTTGGCCTACTTTCTTGGCCTTGGCAACAAGGGATCACAGTGCGTACAGACTCAATCCTTGGGTCGATCCAAAGACTAGTTCACCCAGAACAAAACAGCCCCTGTTCAAATATGCCATTTCCAAAAATCACCTGCCTCTACTGCGGACTCTTTGCAACCAGTTGAAGCCTAAACAGATTATAAAGCTCATCGAAATGCCGATGAACGAGGATTTTGAACGAGCAATTCATTTAGCTGTCAGTAAAGAGGCTATTGACTGGCTGATTCAAGCCGGTGGACCTAAGCAATTGACCTTCAAAAACATACGTGGAAATACCGTATTGCATTATTCAGCCACGAGTGGCAACACCGAGACTTTAGATGCATTACTAGGATATATGCCAACAGATTACTTACTTCATCGACTTGATAGTAACGGGAAAACTGCAATTGCGATAGCTATTGAGGGGGCATCTGACATATATCTCGACAGAGCAATGCAAGCCATTCAATTGCATGTGCAGCCACCAATAGAGGTATCAAAGACCTTGAAATTTGTCTTCTCAGCGCTTCAAAGTATCTTGAAAGCTCGCCCAAACTTCAATAACAGACTGCCAGTGATAGAACCACACATAACGAAAATTGTCGGTTCTCTCCTAGAAGCACACTCTGGGGTAGACTGGTCCGATTTGGTAACTCTGGCGATCGAGGATGATATCCTTGCTTTCTTTGATCTTTTCTTGGAACATCCAAATTCATGGCGAAAGATTGCAGGCACCATCACAAACAGGTCTCCGGATTGCCCGAAAGGAGAGTCAGTTATCGCCCAAGCTTGCACAATCTCTAAAACAACCAAGTCAGATCGGGTTCAGATTGTAGAGCGTCTCTTAGAGTTCCTACCGCATGAGATTATCTGGTATACCACGCGCGAACCAAATAGCTCTGCAGGGAAGGCCGAGAACCTGTGGCCTCTATCACTCGCTATGTCGCAAGTAACAGTATCGAATGTTGCTGTTGATATTGTACGAGTCATAGCTGAAAGATTACGAAGATTGTCTAGTCAGCGAAGGTATGTACCGCTGATGATCAATGAATTCGATTTCGTACTTGGTACCGAAATCGGATACACGGAGATTTTGGACAAGATCGATCCGGGATCGGTCCAAGATCTCCTCATAAGTGGTGCGCTGAAACTTCAAACGCACTCTCGCCGTTTACCTAAGACCACCCTGATTCATGTGGCCGCAATGAAGGAAGACCTGGCCTTGATCAGAGCAATATTAGGCTACATCTTGGAAAGCAAACCGGAAGATCTTATATATTGGCTTGCTTCGGTGAGTAACACTGAAAAGTCCGCTCTGAGTCTGGCTTTCGTGGGGGATAGGCCCCGACATGTGCTCTGTGTGATGCAGATGATCGACATATGCCTCGATTTCGAGAATGCGTTCTGGATGCGGAGGTTCCGGAAGGGGAGTTACTTTGGAGAAGCAGTGTCCAAAGTTCTCGTTGATACATCGGAAAGCTTGTTGTGTGCTTCCAAAGATGGGAAATTTCAAAATACCGAAATAGAAGGTTTGAACAAAACAGCTGGCATATTGGCCGGGAAAATTCTCTGCGCTGAAAACATCACCGAATCAGGGAAAACATATCGCTTGGCGTCTTTTACTGAGGTCATAAAAGATGGATTGAGAGAGATTGAGTTATTGTCTCAACTGAGCGAGTCTCCGCCGCAACTGAACGAGTCAGAATCAGGGCCTGCCCAGCTACAGAATCTCACCACCGGCGACACATCATTACACTCCACTTCCCACGGCGAAAACCTGGGTGCGCAAAGTCACAGATCCTCTCTTACAACGTCAATTTCGGAAGAGAGTGTATACTTCAGTGCCAACGAAGAGTCGCCTGTTGATGATGATAATCATGTTCAAGCGGAGAGTTCCTAGATCTTCTAGCTGCAGCCTTGATTCGTTGCTAGACGATGAAGTGCTGAGAGCAAGAAGTTACGAAATTCCATTTCACGTAGCCTACTGCAGTAGGTTCACTACTACCTTGTCCGTGGATCTGCTAGGACGGTGGCAATCACGAGGCTGAACAAATCCCGCAGTTGCAATTTTTCCGGTCTTGAAGTTTCCATGGTTATGAAGCTAGCTGGCGTTCTCGATCATCGTGACCTTAGGGCCGCGTATGCGAAGATGCTGGAGATGTGCTCGGTGCAAAGTCCGCGTGGATCTTGTTGGATCGTCTGCGTAGGCCAAGCAATCTGGGCTACCCAGGGCGGCGGTTACCCCACAGAAAGCTACCATGATGTGCGCGCTAGCCGGCAAGCTCGGGAACGCTTTCAGACATCGCCTCATCGGTTCCTTTCTTTGGTGCTGTTCAGGGCGAATGCTTCGAGTTAGTAGGACCTTGAGGTAGAGTCGACCAAACCGGAAGCTCATCAATGGATACGCAGAGTGACCCATGGATTTATAGGGGAGGTCCTTGAAGTTGCAACCGATGATTTGTCAATTGTAAGTCGATCGATGCATCTGGATAGTCATGGACACAGCCATAATGATAGTATGATTTCAGAGAGACTGTAGCTCCGTCGTCAATAGCTACCAAAGTGGAAAGGCTAACCGTTTCGACACTACGCGGCTTGTCTGCAACTTGGAACAAGCCCCGGTCAAACAAGTTCTCGCTGTTAGCATCTTCCCACTAGATCCGCCTTGCCGGCATCTTGCAACCTAGCTAGACAGCTCTACGCATTCTCATAGGATATCTGTCCATGTTTCGCCATCGCCAGGGCATCGCCGCGCTTGGAGGCTTGAGCATACGACGCCGCGTGGCTGGGTCGCTCCTGAGAAGCGTGGCTAACCTGACGTATGGTTGGTTTTATTGGTTCAGAAGTAAACTGGAGAGAGAGGCGAAAGTGGAGAAGATGCCCTTTCCCTGGGCCCACTTCCATTGGTCCCCTCTTCTGGAGTTCGTCATATAATCCATCTTTTCCGGCTGAGCAACTTGAACCCTCGCTTCCCTCTTTCCAGCGCACTCTTTCAGAAGACTTGCTAAACTCTTCGCTGAAATGCAATTCAAACACCTTTCCATCCTCGCATTGGCGAGCGTCGTTTCCGCACAAGATGATAGCTCCAATGACACACAATCGCTCAACGCTACGCTTTCTGGCAACGATCAACTGTCCAATTTGACTTCCTTCCTCAGTCTGAGCCCTTCACTCTTGGAGTCACTTTCCAATGCCACTAATATCACCATTCTTGCGCCGTCCAACGAGGCCTTCACAGCATTTGGAAACACTGATCTTGGCCGACTAGTTGCGAACGACACTGGTCTTTTGGCTGCCTTGCTACAGTACCATGTCCTCAATGGAACATATGAAGCGAGTCGTATCACCAACGAGAGCTCCTTCATCCCAACACTATTGAATAACGAGACATATGCCAATGTCACCGGCGGTCAAGTCGTACAGGCTGTAAAGATTGGTAACGAGACGGTCTTCTACAGCGGCTTGCTCCAAAACTCCACTGTCACTACAGCTGTATGTGCATCTCCCAATGTTCAAAAAACAAATACTCACAACCTACAGGACCGGAATTTCACCGGTGGTGTTGTTCACATCATCGATCGCGTGCTTACATTCCCTCCCAATGTTCTCGATACAGCACTTGCTCTCAACTTGACCTCGTTCCGAGGTGCCGTCAATGCGACCGAACAAATTGAAAAAGCCAACGATCGCAACGTGACCATCTTCGCGCCCAACAACGAGGCTTTCAACCGCATTGGTTCTGCTCTAGCTAATCTCTCCACTGACGATTTGCGGGGCATCGTCGAGTACCACATCGTCAACAGCGTACACTACTCTCCCTCGCTGACAAACGGCACAACACTCCGAAGTGAGGATGACGGCAAAGAGCTTCGCATCACTCACCACGAGAATGGCACCATCTTCGTCAACGCCGCCGAGGTCGTCGTGCCCAACGTCCTCATTGCCAACGGTGTCCTGCACATCATCGACAAGTAGGTTTCTCTTCTACTTTTCTTGAATCCATCAATCTGACCCAACCTAGCGTTCTCAACCCTAACAACACCTCTGCTCCCTCCGAGAGCGCCACAGCGGGTGCCCCAGGCTTCTCCGGCAGTGCAGCTAGCGAGCAACCCTTCACTAGCGGCCAGCCCACGCCGACCACAACGGTCAACCCTACGTCTGAGGGACCCAATGCGGCGCAGAGCACTGCGCATTCATCCTCACACGGTGCTGCTATGCCACTCATGACCGGCGGTGTGGAGTACGCCGCGCTATTCGGTGCGGGTGCAGCAGCCTTCCTTGGGTTCTAAGGTCTGAGGGAGAAATGATTATGTTTGAATCATGACGCGGGTTGGAGATACAAATTACAGTGTTTTATAATGACTGGATTTACGAACTCTTTGATGTCGCGGTATCGCTTGTTCCGGGGACTCTGTTGTCGTCATGTGTTGTACCGCGGATCGGAGTATTTACGAAATATTTCTTTTGACTTTTACGGTGTAATGGACATGTCTTATTCGAGCCAGTGACAATTGCTCAGCATATTGGAACCATGGATGGGACTATCGGCTGTGATGATGATGTATCTCAGTCGATCACCACTTTGGCTGAAATGTGTTGAGCCATAGTTGCTGGCCTCGATGAAAACAAGTTGTTGTACATAATCAAATTGTGTATTCTCGGTAATAATTTATATGATCATTGGGGAAATCACCAGCTCCATTATCGTGCTGTTTCTTGTTTTTCTCATCGGCCTGCATCTCCGCTTAGAGACAGGTTTTACAAGTAACCACCCTACTTATATGCATGTAGACATAAAGGTAATAGCGTCACTTGTTGAACACTTTCGCGAATTGGAGATCATACACAATTGATATCAAAACTATTAAAACGCTCAGCCTCCCCACCACACACCCAAATGAGCACTCTGTTCCCAAATTACACGTTCTCAACACGCTCATCCTTCGTCTTCTCAATCGTCAACCCCGCCCCCTCAGCATCATGCCTGAACTCCTCCTCCTGCCTGATCAACCTCTCCATCATAACCCCGTGCGCCTTCCTCACATTCTTAATCTCAAACAGCTCATCCATGTGCTCCAGCGGGATACTCTTCGTCTCAGGCACCAAAAAGTATATAAACGGAATGCTAATAATCATCAAGCTCGCAAAGAAGAAGTACACCCCGTAGCTCATCGTGTTGAACATCTGCGGCGTAAAGCGCGAGATGATGAAGTTCCAGAACCAGTTGTTCGCCGCGGCGGAGGCTTGGCCCAGGGAACGCGTGTTTTGCGAGAACATCTCCGAGTTTATGACCCAGGGGGTGCCGTTCCACGAGGGGGTGTAGAAGGCGGTCCAGAGGTAGAAGAAGAAGACGGCGGAGATGCCGCCTGAGGAGAGGCGCGCGTTGGGGTCGTTGGCGTCTGCGCCGGCGATGCAGATGTATGCGCCGATGTACCACATGCAGAGGAGCCGCCGGCGGCACCAATCATGAGCAGCTTGGTGCGGCCGAGGCGGTCGATGAGCCAGAGGAGCCAGATGACGGTTACGACGGTCTTGACGACGCCGAAGATGCCGGTGGTGAGGAAGCCGGTGCTTGTTCCGGTTATGCCGATTGACTTGAAGACAGTGGAGAGTAGTAGTTGATGGCATTGATACCCGAGCCGTTTTGGAACAAGAAAAGCATGCCTCCGAGGAAGAAGCGCCAGAGTACCTTGCGCTGCTTCAGAGCTGCGAAGGGTCGCCAGAACCCGGGGCCGATGTGGATGCGGTCGTGCTCGATTTGCGCGTCGATGGCTGCAACTTCTTCGATGATGTAGAGGTCGGTAGGAGGAAGGTTACGGATCCAGCACAGGTTCGCTAGAGCCTTTTCGCGTTTCCCTTTAGTGAATAGCCAGCGAGGTGATTCCTTCATCCAAACGGCACCGATCAGAAGGCAGCCGGCAGGAATCAGTTGCACGGCAAAGGGAATGATCCATTGCTTGTGCGAGGGCTCCATCGTTTCTTGGAGACCGTAGTTGATCCAGCTAGATAGTTGTAAGTGTCTGTACAAATGGAGGATACCGTTATGATGTGATGCTTACAATCCAACAAGACCGCCAATCTGCCATCCAAGCTCGTAAATACCGACAAGTCGTCCTCGTACCGCAGGGGGAGATAACTCTGAGATGTAGATGGGTACCATGTTCGATGCACCACCCACACCCAGTCCAGCAAGTACGCGACCACCGATGATCAGTCCAAGTCCTCGCTCTGCGTTGGCACCCAACATGAGGCCAGCACCGAGAATGAAGACCAAGCACCAGATCAGAAGAGACTTCTTCCGCCCAAGATAGTAACTGGATGCGTACGCGCCGAAGGATCCAAAGAAGGCACCAGCCTGGTAGACAGACACGATGTTGGCCTTGGTCAACGCAAGCTTATCCTTATCCATCTCATTGAGTTTGAACTCGTTGACGAAGGAGGGCAGCGCAAGCGTCGTCCCGATGAAGGCCGAGTCGTAACCAATCATGCAGGAGGCCCATGATGCGACGGCCGCCGCTGTGTACACGCGCCAGTTGTAGACGGCCTTTGGCGTCGGCCTGTCCTCGACGAAGGCGAGGATGCCCATGATGAAAAAACTTCTTCTTCTTTGCTCGATCGACAGTAAAGAATACGACCTCAGACGATAGCAAAGCAGAATGAGACGAGATGGCAGGGGAGATCCGAGAATCTGGTCGATGGGAGACCAAAGTCCGGGGTGGGACTCTCCTTCAAATATACTGCTGCTTTACCCCAGATCCAGACCCCAGCTTGACACACGCGGAGAACCTACCTCCATGGGGTTGCGTCCGTGCATGGACGTGCTCTCTTCCAACGTGGCTCACCATGCAGGCTCTTTCGTCTGGAAGAACTCTTGCAACGCACTACGAGCATCAGTGGCTTGGCTGTCTATGGGTGGCGCGCCCAGCGAAGATCGCTCATCTTGATTAGCGTCGGATCTGGCAAGTGTGAGGGACGTGAGCAGGGCCGGATGAGAGTTCTACCAATCGAGCGCCTGTGATTGGTCGGGGAAGGGCTGCTCGGAAAAATCGTCATGTCCGCATCGGAAGGATCCTTCTGTGGGGATGCGGCATGACTCGCAAGCTGTGGATGAACGTTCAGCGCACAGAAAACCTGCGGGGTTGTGATTTCCCAGCAGGACGTACATGTGCATGCTGTACATAACGCCCCGCGGCGGCCAATTGAACCTGGAAATCTTGAGCAATCATCCACGACCCCTGATCACTTGGACATTCCTTTGATCCTACTCACCGTACACCTACCTATCTATCGCATCGTCTGTTAGAAGTGGTTACGAAAACAAAGAACAATCAGTCCTACCCGGAGATCGTACACCACCACCATTACCACCACCCCACCCCTCCTTCACCTTCACCTTCACCCTCACCACACCACACACAAACTACCCACCATGGCCCAACAACCAGACTCCCACTCCGCCTCCCGCCTAGACACCGTCGAACGCCACGGCTACCTCTTCGGCCACCCGATCGCACACTCGCTCTCCCCCTCCTCCACCAAACCATCTACGACGCCCTCCACCTCCCCTGGTCCCAATTCCCCCTCGACTCCACCGACATGGACCTCTTCCTGCGCCTCCGCGCCGACCCCCGCTTCTATGGCGCCTCCGTCACCATGCCGCACAAGGTCGCCATCCTGCCGCACCTGGACGGCCTGACCCCCGAGGGGGCCTCCGTCGGCGCTGTGAACACGCTGTTTGTGCGCGAGGACCCGGAGACGGGGAAGAGGCTGTACATGGGGACGAATACGGATGTGGTGGGGATCAGGGAGTCGTTTTACCAGAATGTGGCGGATGCGGATGCGTGTTTCCATGGGAGGCCCGCGCTGGTGGTGGGCGGTGGGGGCGCGGCGCGGAGCGCGGTGTATGCGCTGCGGACGTGGATGAAGGCATCCAAGGTGTACCTTGTGAACCGGGATCGGGGGAAGTGAAGGCTGTGATGGAGGAGTGCGCGGCGCGAGGGTACGGGGAGGATCTCGTGGACGTGGCGACCGTGGAGCAGGCGAGGGAGTTGGAAGGCGTCGGTGCGATCGTGGCGTGTGTGCCTAATTTTGCGCCGAAGACGGAGGCGGAGAAGCAGGCGAGGGGGTGCTGGAGTGCTTTTTGGAGAAGCCGCATAAGGGGGCGATATTGGAGATGTGCTATCATCCGAGTCCGTGGACGGAGATTGCCGAGATCAGTAAGAAGGCGGGGTGGAAGGTTATATTGGGGACGGAGGCGATGATCTATCAGGGGTTGGAGCAGGATAAGTACTGGACGGGCAAAGAGGTGGAACAGCTGCCTGTGAAGAAGGTCATGGAGGTCATTGCAGCGAAGCTGAGCGAATCGAGATTGTAGGTTATGAGGGAAGTTGATGGAAATTCACCTGTATATATATATTACGTTCTAGACAAAAACATAATTCTAGATATCATCCTCCAGGCCTCGCGTATTCGAGATTCCGCACCCGTTTCCACACCTCACGAACGGTTCGCTCCTGGCTTTGTCGTCCCGTCTCAGTAGGCGAATCGCCAGCCGGTCGAATGGCGAGATAAAATCGGCTTCCAAGCCGCACATCCTCAATAGGCGCAGTATCCTCATTCGGGTATGGCGGATTCGCAGTCGTCGCCAGCCCTCCCGCTTCTAACAAAATGGCAATCCCCGCCGCAACGTCCCTGTTCTCGTCAGTTGAGTTTCTCTCAGCCCTTAGATGCAAACTCACCACTCCCAGCAACCCCCTCCCACCAAATATCAAACGACCCCATCGCCACATACGCCAAATCTAACGTCGCACTCCCCAAGCTCCTTATCCCATGCACCATCCCGCCTCTCCCCTGCCTCCCCCAACCTCACTCGCCATATTCACAAAACTCTCCACCTTCCTATGCAAATTGCTATCCGGCGCATCCCTCCTATCCTTCCCCCACTCACACGAGAACACGCAGCCCCTCGGCGCCCCCTCAGGCATCGGCGGCACCGGATCCCTCACCAACGGCAACCTCTGCTCCTCGTTCAACCACGCGCCCCGCCCCTCGCACGCGGAGAAGAACTGGTTCAGAAACGGCGCGTAGATGACGCCGATGACGGGCTTCGACCGGTATAAAAACGCAATCGACACGCAGAACATGGGGAACAGGTGAATGTAGTTGACCGTGCCATCGAGCGGGTCGACGCACCACGTGGGGCTGTCATCGATGAGGTACTCCCTCGACGCCCCCTTGGAGTACGATTCCTCGCCCACGAACTTGTGCTGCGGGTACTTTTGCGCGATCTGCGTCTTGATGTAGGATTCCACGGCCTCGTCTGTCTCGGTGACGAGGTCGACGGCGTTTTCCTTCTCTACGGGGGCGCTCGACGCGTGGGGTGTGGTGTTCGGGGCGGCGCCCATGCGGAGGTTTGCGGCATCCTGGAGCATGCGGCCTGCGGATTTGCCGAGGTGGATGGCGAAGGCGTAGATTTCGTCTAGGTCTTTTCTTGGGAGGGCGGCCATGGTTTGGGTGGCATTGTGGAGGGTTGGGAGACGCGTGGGAGCGGATGGGAGGGAGGTGGTTCCCGCTAGGAGGGAAGTGGGGGTCTGGCTGCGTGGTGCATGGTGGGAAGCTACATGGACTACAGTATTGGTCGGTGGGTGGGCCGTGGGCAGCCGAGGTGTGGAGATGGGCGATAGAGGGGAGGAACCACAAGTGTGGAACGTGACGAATTGTCGAATCCGAGTTTCGGAGAAGCGTGGATACCGCAGGGTGAGCGTCGTTGGGACTTTGTCCTATGTGGATAAGCGTTCACCCGGCGTTCCGCTTCTCGGAATGGCGTTCCGCGCAACATCGGATTCCCAGCGTAGTGTCTTGTCCACGGTCTGAAGACGGATCGACATGGTTTCCATCGACCCAGCTACCATAACGAAGTGTCACTATATCCAAACCCCATAGCCCCATCCACCAAGCCAAAATGGCCCGCTCCATCCTCCTCATCAACGGCCCCAACCTCAACCTCCTTGGCACCCGCGAGCCCACTCTCTACGGTAGCACCACTCTCCCCCAGGTAGTCTCCGCAGCAGAAGCACAATGCGCCTCGCGCTCTATTTCCTTTTCCCACATTCAGTCCAACCATGAAGGCGTTCTGATCGACCGCATCCACGAGGCGAGAGGCAACGTCGATGCTGTTAGTCTACATTTGTACACATCTATTTTGCATATATCACTAATTCCCCCTCCCCTAACCCTCCTCCCCCGTATGTTCAAGCAATTACTGACCCTTTTTCCCACATAGATCATCATCAACCCCGGCGCCCTCACCCACACAAGCGTCGCCCTGCGTGACGCCCTACTCGGCGTGGAGATTCCCTTCGTCGAGGTGCACATCAGCAACGTCCACAAGAGAGAACCGTTCCGACATCATAGCTACCTCAGCGACAAGGCAGAGGCTGTGATCTGCGGGCTCGGTGTATATGGGTATGAAGCTGCGATTGAGTATGCGGCAAGGCATATCAAGGCTGCGGCGAAGTTGTGATGGGTGCGGTGCAGAGCAGGACGGACAATGTTGATAGGGAAGGATGATCGATGACAGATGGGCGGTCATATAGACGAGAAAGTACGGAACACCATCTTCATAAATCAGATACAGGATCAGATTGGGGGAAGATTACTATCCATTGATAGAAGGATATGTTAACTACATAAGACAAGGAGAACGCTACCAGGCGCCTCGATCCACCCTGAAGGAATACATCCATCATGCATCCAATTGAAAGCCCATCTCTCTATCATCGCTTGGGGAATATTCTCATTCGTACAGCTAAAAGCTAAAGTTACAAGTTGTTCCGCTTCAATTTTTACCCACTACTTCGTTTGGTGATGTCGTAAGGTCGTGATGTGTGTTCGTATGTGACGGCGATGTTCTGGCTGCTCAAAGCTTGAAGCTCGAGCAGGGAACAGTATTGTCTGGATGTTGTTTCATAGCTTACAACTCCTCCTTGACGCGGTCGGTGGCCGAAGCAGCGCTGGCGGCAGCGGCATCGTACGCGCTCTGTGCAGACTTGGAGGCAGAGGCGTTGGACTTTGAAGCAGAGGAAGAGGCACTGGCGGCAGACTTGGAAATTGAGGAAGAAGCGCTGGAGGCACTGGCGCCAGCGGCTCCGGAAACGCTGCTGGCAGAAGCCGCAGCAGCATCAGTAGCAAGACCAAACTGAGCCTTGATCCAGTTGGTGTATCCAGCAAGGCCAGTGGCGACCGCGTTGTACTGGTTGCCAGCCTTGGAGGTGGCGGCACCATAGACGCTGGTGGCGGTAGCAGAGACGTTGTCACCATAGAGGCGGGCACGGTGCTTGCGGGCGAGAGCGAGGAGCTCGTTGCGCTTGGAGCCCTGGGGAACCTTGATGCCATTCTTGTCAGCCCACTCCTTGATCTGGCTATCAGACCAGGAGTCGAGGAGGGCGTCGCTGAGAGACTGCTGGGCAGCAGCGGCAGAAGAGGAAGCCTGAGCGTAGGCGCCCTGGAGGTTCAAGCTGGCAAGACGAGACTGGCGACGGATGTTGGCAATGAGGCTATCACGGGTAGAAGGCTGGGGGACGTTGTAGCCGCGCTCATCAAACCAGGCCTTCAGGTCAGAGTCAGACCAGGACTCGTAGAGCCAGTCACCGGGGTAGTTGGCGTTCTCCGAGATCTTGTTCGCGGCGGACTGGTAGTTCTCGCGGATAGTCTGGAGGAGGGTGTCACGCTTGCGGGGCTGGGGCACGGGAATACCATGCTTGTCAGCGAACGCCTTGAGCTGTGAGTCGGTCCAGCTATGGTATATTAGCAACGTTCATCAGGTTCAAGATAGAACACTCACGAGTCGAAGATCCAGTCCTTGACGCTACCGTAGGCCTGGTTGGCTGACTCCTCTGTCTCAGTCCAGTAGACCTTGACCTGTTCGGCGAGCGACTTGACATCCTTCTCAGTGCCCTTCTTCGCCTGCTGACCCTTGAGGGTGAGGTAGTTCTGGAGCGACTGGGCATCCCAGCTGTAGTAGGGAGTGACAATCTTGTCGTTCCAGTTGTCCTTCACCAAGTTCTCCAGATCCTTGCGGTCTGAAGGTGTGGGGTAGGGGACGTTGTGATCCGAGAGCCATCGCTCAAGCTCCGTCTCGTGCCACTTGTTGTACACTATATGCAAAGTCAGCTGCCAGTGCTCCTGGTTTCGGTAGTGTAGCGCGCCGGGGTGATATAGTAAGGGACGATGTGCATACAATACGCACCAGGTTTGCCGAACCAGCTGTTGGCAGTTGCCTGAGCGGCAAGGGCCACCACGAAGGTGGATGTGAGAGTGAACTTCATTATGCGGCTTGTGTAGAACCCAAAGGTGGACGGGCAGCTAATCAATATAAATTGCAAGGTGCAGGGGCGATGATGGAGGGTGTGGAGGGGAGGGTGTCGAGAAAAGGGCGTTTAAGAGGGGAGCGGACAAAGCTCTGAGCACCTTTGCAGTGACGTAGTGTGTGCGTTGGGGAAAACCCCGTTCAAGGACGCGCCTGCAGCCGCAGCGGGCCAATCGCCACACGTCCAGCAGAATTCACCGTCTGTGCCGCTGGTGAGTTACGTCGCTGCGGCCCCAAAGACCGGCCTGCGCTCTAGACTGGTTGCGACAAGGTCGCCACGAGGAGACCGAGGCGTCGTGTCTGGCTGCAATGCTTCATGGCACTTTCACGTGAGAAGAGATGGGATTTCGACAATGGCACTATCATCGCGTTTTGCGGGGGAAGCGCGACGCCTCTGACGTCATCAAACAAAACATACGCGACGGGGCTTCACTTTCGACACATGGACCAGATGAAAACCAGATGAAAACCAGATGAAGCAATCTCCAAGCAAAGTTTTTCGGGACGCGTCTCTGCATGGTGCTTGTGTAGAGGTTGCACAAACACAATCGACTGTCGACTTGTTTGTTGAATCATCCCGAAAATCACAAGGTTTCCGTGTATATTGGCCAGTGCATACTTCGTCTAGGCTTGCTGCAGGTAACAACGATACGTGTTTGCTTGAAGAATCTCGTGTACGCTTCAAATGTTCATTGTTCTACTACTAACTACTATACAAGTACATAGATGCTCGAAATATTGCAAAAGGCATGGAACCCGTCCTCGCCCAACCACGTCATGCTTCACATCTAACCCTCTCACGGCTGTTTGTCCGCACCGCCTTGTCCTACAATAATCAGTACCCACTTTCACAATAGAATGAATCTCACTCACCTGCCCAAAAGCTCTTCGGCACCTTATCCTTCTCCGCGTCCTCATTGCTAACCTGCTCATTCGCCCTCTCAGCCCTCTGATCAACCTCCCGATTATGCTCCTTCACCTCCTCGGGGGCATTCTTCTCCGTGGGCGGATTCTCATTCAAGATTTTGGGCTGCGCACCTTTTACCCCCTTGACATCCTTGTTCGTCGCCGCCTCGCTCTGTGACTTGCCTCCCTCGCTGCTCTGCGTCTTCGAGGACTGCCCACTACCAGACGAAGACGAGGACGCATCGGGAGACGTCTTGTTGTTCTGCCCGACCTTGGGCGGTGGTGGGCCGGGGTGCTCGAGGTCCTCGCGGCCGCGCTTACCCTGCTGCTGGGGGTTCTCGCCCGCGGGGTTGCCGTCGCCCGAGCCGTAGTCTTGCTGTGCGCGGAGGGTGCGCGCCGTGTGGAATTGGGCACGGGGAGCCATTGCAGCGGCCGGCCTGAGGGCGGATGCCCGGACGATGGAGGTTCGGAGGAAAGACATTGTGATGAGTGTTGTAAATTTGATTGTACAATTGAGACAAGATGATGTCTTTAGCTTGTATAAAATATGGAGTATGCAGCTCAGTGTCGTCAGTAAGGGACAGCTCTAGAGCTATGGATGGAGCTTGGGGCAACTCCTAACATGACATCACTATGTTCACATCGTTGCCAAGCGAAACACTGCAACGATCGACTGCACATCCGAAAGTATCCAGCTAGCTTCCAAATTTATCTCTCAAATCTCGTGTAATTCCTCTATCAATATAAGTTGCAATCCAGCTGGCCCAGGCCGCTGAGGGTATCATGCATAGCGCTCTAACAAGACATGTCCAAAAATGCTCGAATCCATCCTTTTTGCTCAAAACATGCTGTCGTAAAGCCAAGATACCGTAATCGTTATGCGCGCGCGTAATATGAATGAAATAACGTATGTTCGGTCAATCGATCCCGCGAACAGAACCATCAATTCTCCAATCGTCAACTTCGACGTCTCTCGGTGCCGTCCGGATGGCTTCATCATCAATTACTACATGGTTGAGCCATGTGCCTACTCTGTTAGCTCCTCGCTTCGATCCATCTCGAGACAGTCCTGCCATAGCGGACGCTCTGGTAACATGAACAGTGTGTGACCGCACTGGTTCCCGCGGAACCTCTCGTGGTGACTCCCGTGGCGCCTCTCGTGGTGCCTCCCGCGGCGTTTCACGTGCGACGCGACGACTAAAGAAAGACCGTGGTGCTGCAGACCGAGTGGCTGTGCGCGCGGCCGACGTAGCAAGTGGTTGTACAGCGTAAGAGTCGTTCATATGGTGACCCCCAGAATTTCCCAAGCCGTATACATCAACAGCAGGGTCGGCAGCACGACGAGCTTCCGATGCATTAGCAGCGGCTTCCATTCGTAGCTGAGCCTGGAGGTGGGCGGCAAGAGCCGCGTCGGCACGCTGAAGATCGCGGTCGACTCTCCGATGTGATCGTGTACTCGCCCGTCGTACAGGTACAGGTTCTGGATGGGACGGTATCGGCAGAACTTCCACTTCACGAGGCATGTATGGCACTCTCATATCGTTCAGGCGGTCTTCTTCGTCGAGGTGGGCGTAATTGAACCATGGGCAGTTGCATGTTTTCCAGGGTGCCGCGCACACCATGCAGAATTGCGCTGTACAACGACTACGGAACGAGTTAGTATCACTAGGTGTAAGCATGAGCAATCTGGACTCACCAGGTCATATGATTACAGCCCTCCTTCAGTTCGACCACAGCCCTGCAGTTGTAACATCGTTGCCAGCCCTGCTCTTTGGCCATTTCGACTAACCGGTTTGTATCTTCATCCTTCGGGCATTCTCTTCGTGTGTGGAATTTTGCGTTACATAGCACGCACACCTTGGTGTCGCAGCGACTGCAACGTGCATATTTTTTGCCATAGGTCAGATCCATGCGGACCCTCCCAGGTTTGATCCATTCACCGCAGCCTCTCTTCGGGCAGTAAAGGCGATTCGCCGTTGTGTATTCTTCATATTTCTTGTTCCACAGCCTCTTAAATTTATCGTCAAACAGACGCTCTACGTATTTTAGGGGTATATGTTCCGCGTTACAGCAAGTAGGAGGCATGTGCTTGGGGTCGGACACGGAAAGGGTGAATTGTCGCTTGAGGCAGGAGTAGCACATGCGATGACCGCACCCAAGCTTCGCGGACTTGTTTGCCGGTATTTCATCGTCCATGCAGATGATGCATTCCACCCTGTTTTATTAGCTGGGAAACACAGCATGCGGGTGCAGAAACCAACCTGGGAATCGCCTTGGGAACCACGGCGACAGGTTGTGGGCGGGAGGCAGGCTTGAATAGCGTGGCGAGCAGGCCGCTGCCTCTTCGTGTGTCCTTTGCGGGGGCAGGATTCGTCCTCGCAATTGGTGTAGCGACCGCGCCTGGTAGTTTGCTGCTAGACCGTCGAACCGAAGGCCTCGTCATGTATACTCGTTGTGGGTCCCTAGCCGACGCGCTCCTGCTCAATTTAGGCTGCTCCTCTTTGCGAATCGAGGTCGACCTTGACCCGGAATGAGGTGTGTGTTCTGTCCTGCTCGATGAGCCTCCCCCATCGCTCCTCCGTATACCGAACGATCGCCTTCCAGTGGCCTCCCCCACCACAGGCATTGACTTGGGCCGGCCATAAACGTACTCGTCCCGGAGGCCATCTTCGCCTTCTTTCTTCTTCTTGGTACGGCGCACGGTGCCCTCGCGTCTCACGTCCTTCTTGCTGCTCCGGGATCTATCCTTTTCCCTTTCGACGCGGACGTCCTGTGCCATGCGATGTGAATCGCGGCGTCGATCGACCTCGGGCCTGGTATAGTAGGACTCCCGGCGTGCCCTCAGTTCATCAATATCAATTTCGGCGGCCCGTCTCGCCTCTTCAGCCCGTCGACGCTCTCGTCGCTGCTTGTGGTCCTCGTAGTCGTAGTCAAAATCGTCACGGTGGCGGTAGCGGCGGCGATATCTGCGCTCGTCGCGTTCACGCTCGCGGTCTTCTTCTGCGAAGTCTTCGTAGAGGTATCGAGGGTCACGCGCAGCCCGATCCCGGGCCATGTCCTGGGGTGCGGTGGATATTTACAGGATGCCCGGGTGGTGCCAGCCTCCCAGGTCCCGATGCTGGCAGACGCTCAAACGATAGTGCAGGCGGCGTGCAGGAAGCGAGCGATGAGTGGAGCGAGCCAGCGTGCGGTGGGAAGGACAGCGAGCACCTGCAGGCAGACGACATGGAGACCAGCGTGCCCTCGGCGAGTCAAGATGTCTCCCTGGACCCCAGAAGCCACACAGAATGAGTTGGGCGGTGAGAGCCCAGCGCGGAGTGCCTGTTGATCCGTCCGCCGCCCGTCCAGGAGGCCTTCGTTAGCGCCCCACGCCGCCATTTATGTCAGGCGTGCGCATCGGAGGGCTGCCAGCTGTCTCACGAGCCAGCCAAAGAGCAAATGCAACACCCAGGGCATGCGCGCTGCCTACATATGCGCCGTTGCGCAGGGTGGCAAGCGGCTGCGTTGATTCGACGCTCGACCTTCGTGAACTGAACTCTGTATTGCGCACTTCTGCCGGGCACCGTCCGCTCGGGCTGCGAAGCTCGACGGGCGCGCCACGACACGCACGGTAACCTCTACCTACAGTAGTGTAGCTATGCAAGCCTGTGCCTGTGTTCAGTCCTTCTCCAGCGTGATTTGCGTAGAGACCTCCCACTTCTGTCCGCCGCCCCCGTAGCCACCACCCAGCCGATTCCGAACCATGCTTGCAACCCGGTCCCGCAGCCGACCAATGTCCTCCATGTTGCGCACGCGCAGCTTGAGGTTCGCCTGGCACAATCCATAGTGCACCTGCCAGAACTTGGCCTCCTCCACCGCACTGATGGCCGGATCTGTCTCCATGTCGTACACGACCGCCGAAACCCCCGGCCCCGAGTAAGACATCATGAGCATCTTGCCCAGCGACCACCCTTGGACCCAGCCGAGCGCCACCATGGCCGTGGCTACCGAGAAGGACAGTGTGCGGTCAAGCCAGACGTACATTTGTATGCTGAGAAGTGGCAGGATCAGCAGCAAAGAAGAGCATGACAGCGTCAGGAAGTGTGAAGGGTTGCTCAGTACTGAAGGCAAGTTAGCAATTGCACCCAGCCTCATGACCTTGCCAATGCGAGCGTGATTCTTGAGCAGTGTCGCCGAGACGACGGTGCAGATGATGCCGCTGAGCGCCGCCAGATCTATGCTCCCAGGGGACACCCGCTCGTGTCCATGTGCGTGATGCGGAGAGTGACCGCCCTTGTCTTCCAAGGCATGTGTCAGGCCGTGTGAAATTAGATCCAGCCCCATGAACAACAGTCCCACCGACATGCCGAGTCCTGCAATGACTTCGGAGCGCTCAAATCCAAACGGATGTCGGATGGTTGATCGTTTCCACACCTCGAAGTTGGAGCCCACGTCGACAGCTACGCACAGGAATGCACCCAGAGCATCGTAGAAGATCAGACGAGACAGAACAGTCAGTGCGAGCGATTCGTGAGCACCCCAGCCCACCAAGCCGGCCACAACGAGGTGGCAGAAGCACCAGCCCAGCCTCAGCCTCTGTTCTTTGGACATGCTGGCACGGTATTCCTTGAAGGTCGGCACTGGGAGCGAAGCTGGGAGCTGAAGCGGGGCACGCGGCGGGGGTTCGAGGAAGATCTGATGAGAGACGCTGCTATGTTTGTACTTGTGTCCGCGACGTCGACCGACGTCCTGTTTGACTTTAGTAATGACTCTCTCCCAGTTGACTGAGAGACGTACGTTCTTGACGGTCTGCGACACGGGCTTGTTGGGCATGTAAGCCACAGACTGGAAGTTGAACGGATTGCGCGCATCTCCAGCACTACTCAACGATGGGGCTTCTGTGTCGCTCGTGCCGTTTGTCCCGCTCGCCGCGCTGGCGGGCGTGAAGGGGAAGACGGCGCTCATGGGTGTATTCTTCTGCGAAATGGAGTCGCTGGGCGCGAGGGTTCCATATCTATCCGAGGGAAATGTGGCAGACAAGGGAGATAGCGCATTTGTATTGAAACCCAGCCTGGCCGGGGAAAGCTGATCCTCCAATCCTGGCTCCATGGGGGCATTCTCATCTTCAGGAGGCGGCGTCGGCGTCCGCGGCGGGACGGGCAGAGGCATGTTGGTCGCCATGTCGACGAGAAATATTCAAAAAGAATCAGACTCCAAGCCTATCAAGTGGCCAACATTGCGCGCAATCGAGTGTGCGCCTGTCCTACAGGTGAGGGCGGCCACGGAGGGGCGCGACGCGCATCTCGAAGTAGCATGGACAGATACGAGCCATGCAGGGGTCCGGGCGGGAACTCCGCTTCACTGCACAAGCAGAGCCGCCGCCACAGCCGGAACCTCACAGCCTACATAGTACACCACCTCTTCAGCTCCACACAGGCACGACGCCTTTTGACAGCCATTACGTATGGGGCGTCAAGCTGTCAGGCAGCCCAGGTGCACGGAATCGGCCGTCTCGTGTGTGTATGGGTCATCCCGGGGCGACACAGCCTGTCCCACGATAGCCGTGTCTCGTGCGTGCAGGTAGTTCCGAGGCACGGCCTCGCTCTAACTGACTGAGCCAATTTCCTCGTCTGCAGTCGACAAAAGCAGATGGAGCATGTCACGAGTTTGTCTGAAGACGGCCAGCAGAGAGTAGTGCAACGCTTCGGGGAAGAGATAAATGGACAGGATGGCGGTGGGGGTGTGCAGAACCCGCACGACACCCTGGAGAATGTGCCGTTTGTGGGAATCTCTGCGAAGGATGTTGATCGTTCATCAGAGCTGACTCGAACCGACATCACCGCTCGGGGGGATAAAAGCACTGCTGGGGGGATAAAAGCACAGCACGTGGCTTTGGGGTAGCCTTAGGAGAGGACATGGGACGCCCGGGCCTTCCCGAGATCCAGCGGATGTCGACTGCCAGAGCATCAACCACCTTCAACACCGGCATGGCGGAGACGACACCCATCGAGGGATCACGGCCGCGGCCTTCCAGCTACCCATCTTCTTCCGAGAGTGGGTGGACGCCAGCACCGCCCTCTGCGCCCGCCACCACCACGGGCTCCATTTACGAACTCGATCAGCCTAATACGACGACGGGGCTTGCTACAGCCATGACAGCTGCATCTGCACCCTATGCCTCCACTACCGACGACGACGATGCTGCGTCGTTGTACGCCCCTTCCGCGTCTAACGCTTCTCTGTACAATGCCAGCAATCACAACACTGCCTCATTTCAAGCTGCAGCTGCAATGTCCTTGCCGCGCCGTCGCCTCAACCGCGTGACACAGCACACTTCACTAAGTACTGTGCAGTCGCCGACTGACCTGGCACTAGAAGAGGAATGGGATTATAGTGAGACGGAATGGTGGGGATGGATCATCCTCATAGCCACCTGGGTCGTATTTGTCGTCGGCATGGGCTCTTGTCTGGGCTTCTGGAGCTGGGCCTGGGACGTAGGAGAGACGCCCTATGCCCCGCCTGAGCTAGAGGACGATCCCACGCTTCCCATCACGGGCTACTATCCAGCATTAATGGTTTGCACTGCCGTCATGGCATGGGTATGGGTTGTCGTGGCCTGGGTAGGCATGAAATATTTCCGACACGCGAAGATGGTCAGCGACGACTCGTAACTGGGAAAATCATAGAGAGATCCCGCTATGGCGGCACATGAGTCGTCGAATCTCGCTTCTGGAACTGCTCTTACTTGCTCGTCGACATCTTAATACGCCTGTTATAGTCGATAACATTTCGGCTCTGAAACACTAAGCCATAAAAGCACCGCTAAGGAAACTCTCCGCCTGTTCGTCTGATCCAACTTTAGCACAGTGGTACACTGCCTCCGCGGCTTCTGAGCAGCTAAAGGGTCAATTCTTTAAAAATGAGGCTGTTTCTCAGTATAAAAACCATCTTAGTTGGTCCTTTGCGACCATAGTACGCTTGTGTAGAGCGCATGGCCCGAAGCGGAAACCGACGTGTCCGAACACCAATACCATCCGAAACACATCTCATTCTACTCCAGCCCGAGCTCGTTCGTAACATTCCACGGCGCATCCACCTTGCGTCGGGGCCACTTTCCATACCCTGCATATCTCGGGATGCGGCCGACTGTTGCAATTTACAAATGGTGCGGAAATTATTTTTTCCCGGCTTGCAATTTCACTATCAAATACTTACGTGCGGCTCATTCAGCAATTCTGCGAATCTATGATGGCGCTTCGCAGGAACCCTTACAGGAAGTGCAAGATTGAGGAGGCGTTGGAGGTTCCCATCATCAACCAACAGGACGGGAAGAGAAGAAGGAGCTGCACGGTAGAGATTCCGCCCATGCGTCCCCCCACCAAAATCCAACGGACACTGCAGTATGTATGCGCACTGGTGTGAAGCTCTACAGGGTGCTTACCATTGCGAGCAGGAAGGCTCTACACACCCCATCGTCACAACCAACTCGGAATGGACCATTTCCTTTTGTTGATCTCCCAAGAGAGATTAGAGATCAAGTGCTTTCGTACCTTGTTGTTCGCCGTGGACGGCAAACACCTATTCTAGAGGCCAAAGTAATCATCCGGGAGCAGAAAAGGCGCGCCACGCAGTTGAAGACCCGAGAGAAGCAAAACGCGAAACGTGCGCAGTCTGGACGTCCACCAGTCGCGCATCGAGATTTACCAACCGAAAATATTGTTCACCTGGATGCCATGCGTGCATCTAGGCAACTCTACTATGAGGCCCAGGATTGTTTTTACCAGTCCAATTATTTCGCTATTTCGCTCGATAATTTTCCAGCAACCACCTTCGATACACCATCCGGATGGGATTGTAGCAGAATCAAGAAGTTGCATCTCGAGCTACAGTTGAAGGACGCACAGCGGATGAACAGTTATATCGACTGGTCATCTTTCTATGCAAAATTTCCGTCGCTGGTCCATTTAAGAATCGTTCCTACTTTCCACACTAGGTACTACGAATGGGCGCGAATGGAGCTCGAGGACTGGCGGACAGCACACTTCGTTTTCCGAGCATTCTTTCGGGAGCTGCTGGCATGTATACCGGAACATCTTATATGGAAATTAGGGCCGTCGAGTGATCCGCAAAAAGACATGCAGATTGAGGGAACAGCCCATATAAGCAAGCGCTTGCTATGGGACATGTACACCGAACTAGCGCCGCGGATGGGACTTCGTAGACCTGCGGGCACGATAATCGATCATCAGGTGACACTGGGTGTTGACCTGCGATTAGCTAATACAATGGTGGTTCGATAGCCAGCATCCTGGGCAGCGGTGCCGGAGGATTTATCTAGCTAATATTAATGTGTACTGTACATGATTAATACTAAGATAGTATTGGCATGGTTTGAATGATCGTCCCCAAGCTCAAACGCATCATGTTCACGGCAGTTATCTAGCCAAAGTACGGCGCCACTGTTTGGTATTCCATACGCTTGCCAACGACGGGGCTTACACCGCCTGTACTTTCATTAATGGGCATTGAAACCTGTGTTCGATTGACTTTGTTCTCGAATGTATTTGCATGAACTCTCCAGGTAGACTTGAAACCGGGTCTCAGAGGATATAACCTCAATTATCATATAAGTATCAATACTTCTTTTATACTTTATACAACCGTTTCTTTTTATTACGATGACAAATATAACCATGCCGACGTGCGAGGACCGAACCACCTTTATCAGCGTCTATACTACATGGTTTGATAGCGTGATAGCTAACGCCATCGTATCTATATCACACGTAATAACGCCTTAAACTTAAGGGTGCTTCAATAGTCCACCACATCCAGTTAGTCTGCCAAGCTCGTTCCGAACCCTCGGATTGAAGCTTGAGCTTGGACATCCAGCTTTCCGTCACAACAACTTCCCTACAATTGAATCGACATGATGTCAGCCATGCAGCCTTCGCCCCTCGCAAACCCTCTAGCCACCGTCGCGCAATTACAGACTTCCGGCTCTCGACTCGATGGCATTCCTTCGCACGTGGAGAACTCGGTCCGCTTCGCGGGCGCACAACTCACACAAGCTGCGGGTATATTGCTGCGGTTACCGCAGGAAGTGATAGCGCAGGCTCTGGTAGTGTTCATGAGGTTTTGGATTGGCCCCGAGGGAGGAAGTCTGGCGGAATTCGGCGCAGAGGTAAGTCAGCATCGTCCATAAGGGTTACCAACGAACAGCTCACTAATAGTGCAACAGCAAGTTTCTGCCGCCTCGATATACCTCGTTTCTAAGCTCTCTCCATACCCCAAATCGCCGCGGAGCATCGTCAACGTATACGCATACCTCTCAACTCTTCCCTCCCCGACACCAACACCAGCTCAGCTACAAGAAGGCAAGGCAGAACGATACTACGTCTCAGAAGGAACCTACCAAAACCGCCGCACGCTCCTCTTCGAAGTCGAACAACGCGTTCTCAAAACCGTGGGTTTCAACGTCCACGTCTCCCTCCCCTACACCCTCTGCATCACCTACCTGCAAGCCCTGGACATCTTCTCGCACCCGCGCGCACCCGAGCTAGCCAAGCGCGCAACCGCGTATCTGAACACCGCGCTGCTGAGCCCGCAGATGCTGTATCTGACGCATCAGCCGAGTAGTCTTGCGACGGCGGCGATTTATCTCGCGGCGAAGGAGGTAAATATTAAATTACCCGAGATGGAATGGTGGGAGGTGTTCGATACGGGGAGGGAGGAATTGGGGTTTCTGGTTGTGGGGATGCTGAGTGTGGAGAGTTTTGCGGAGGAGGAGCGAATCAAATGGCAGGGGAGGAGGGTGCCGTTGGCGGTGGAGGAGCTTGAGGCTGAGATGAAGAGGGCTGATGGCGGTGATTGATTAGGTTGGCTGGTGATAAGACAGAATGTGGAACTATGATACCCGGTATTTTCTGAATGATTCATTTGAGTGGAAACTGATGAGTCTTTAAAATTGCGTCGCCGTATATGATAGCCGAGCCGCAAATTACTAGGTTTCTTGGGCTACACTGTGATCGACAAGACATCTGTCCTTCGCAATGTCCAGACCCCGAATTGATCACAGCACATCTGCTCTACAACGAAGAAGGGTAATTAAACTTGTTCACAAATTCCTACTCGACATCGCGCTGTCTGGGTCACTGCTTGGTAGCTTTATTCGAGCAAACAACGATGATCCGGCCAATCAATACTACTTTTTCATAATCCTTTATGTACGCCCGTTTTCAATTGTCACAAGAGGGGTTGACAGCTTTTGATCCATTATCCGTTTTCATCCAGTCAGCTACTCTGCTGCCGCTTTCTACAAACACAAAACAAAACATTCGAGCAAAGTCTCCACAGAAGTCTCAGACACAGTTCTCAGAAGTTGAGAAACATCTTTAAAGGCCGTTTGAGCCTGCCTCGACAGGTTGAAAATCTGCACCATACAATGTCCATATCAGTATGCGCACATGGCAATGCGTTTGCCGCGATCCACATTATATATTATCGCTCAGGGCAGCCTACGTTATCTATCATCAGCCGAGTATATAAGACTCCCTACTCCACAGCCAATCCACATATTCCCTAACCCGCTCGAACCTGTCATTTCTCAACTGCACCTCACCCACACACTAAGCAACACCCTAAACATAAAGCCAAAGCAGCAATCAAATAACGTAGACATACCTCCAACACAAGACGCCATGCCTCGCCCAAGGCGTAACAGTAGACGTGATTCACAATCACACTACCAGAACATGGATGCGCAAAATGCTAGAATCCGCGAGGTTCAAGCCCAGTTCCTCACTGCTTATCGGGAGATGACCCTCGCTGAGGCCAACGGAACCAGCGCTGGCAATGTAGGCAATGCACAAGCTGGATCCACCGATACGACCGGATACGGACCGCAGGATCTCACAGGCACCACGCTGGCTGAGTCTCCGATCACGGTGGCAAATGCACTGGGGATATACATGGGAGATACGCACGACTTGCCTCCTAGACCGACTAGAAACCCACCAGCAATCCCAACGGGCACTACGCACGCTTTGCCTCCTAGACCAGCTCGAAATCCACCGGGGATCCCCACAGGCACCATCCAAGCCTTGCACCCCCTGCCCAACCGCCCATCCCCTCCAGTACCAGCAGAGGACGCCCCCACCCCCCACACCTTCACTGCATCCCACACCCTCACCCGCCCCGGAACCCCCTTCCCCTACCAGCGTCCCCGTATCCCCGCCAACACAATCACCCTCCTCAACAGCAACACCAACAGCACTACCAACCCCCTACCACGTGCCCCTAGTCCAGCCGCAAGCGACCTCCCCCACCACCCCCCGCGCCAACGTCCCCCAAACCCCCAAGTGCCACACCTGCATCTCCGTCCCGGGCTTCCTGTACGCGGAGTTCAAGCGCGTATTCATCGTGTGCCGGGTCTGCGGGTACATGACGAATGAGGTTGTGAAGGAGTTGGGTAGGTGGGGTGGTGAGATTAGGGGTGGGAGGGAAAGCATATGAGTAGGGAGTTGGTGGATTGGTGTGCGGAGGTTGTGGAGAAGCATAGGGTGAGTAGGGGGTGAAGGCAGGGGATGAGGAGGATGAGAGGGAGGAGGAGAAGTGGAAGCCTATGTAGGGTGGATTTGGGGTAGAGAGAGGGGAGAGAGGGAGGTCTAGAATGAGTAGAGAAGGGGTTGGGGGGAGAGAGAAAGAAAGGGAGGTGTGTTATGAGTAGAGAAAGGGCTGCAGAGTGAAGCTCATGGGTGATACTGATGAACAGTACTCTCATACAAGTAGAAGGTATGGTCTTTGAAGGGCCAAGTTCAGAGTTGGCGAAATTACGTCGAATTCTGAATATTATCAATTGATACAAACTTGTCTCATCTTGCTTGATTTTCTTACATGTATCGTTAACAACATTGATTCGTGAGCTAACCATTCAGTTTAACAAGGTAACCAAACGTGTCTGGAACTCACCACTAACATTGAATATTAGTATGATTCACAATTAACATTATTATATTATCCCTGAGAGCACACCGCTCACCAACATTCTCGCTTTGAGTCGGAAAGATATGGTATGTTCCTCAAGATAATAATTCAACGACTGAAATCTATGTTCTGACTTATCGAACAGCGCCCTTCTCTATTTCCTCACCATGGCCATTCTAACATTAGACATCATAGAACGGTGGATGCATACGCCTAGAGAGAGACCACATCACCGGGCGACATCTTGGTCATCTGAACGATCTTCACCACCATCTCAACAAGGTAGTCACTTCGTAGCGACCCCTGGTGCTGACTTTACATCGCAACCCGCGCCAATGAACACAAAACACATGATTGCATCTTGCCTTTAACAGAGGAATCGCCAATGCAGCAAAAATATCACTGATAAGTCCCGTACCGCTTTTCAAGACAACTAGTGCTTATCGACTTGCTTGTTAGGTACAGTATGTGGCTGCACCATACCGTCCTGGAATCCTCCTGTTAAGGCCTAAGGTCTGGGCGCGATTCCTCCACGCCACCGGGTAAAAAGAGAAATCTATCCGCTGCCGAGATGTTCGAACGTAGTCAATGCGTAGAGAGATTGTGATGTCTATTTTGGGATGGGAATCGGGCTTATATGTGACCCTTTCTTTCTTGGGCTTGTTGGTGTTTAGATAACTGTGCCTCCATGTCTGTCTGACGATTGGGCGTTAGGGGCGGATGTAAGCGCCGTCTCACCTCCACGATCAGGTTAACCCCCGTACCTTAGATAATAAGCATGATTGCCCGGTTTGCCCGGTTTATTCAGCTGAATCTGAGCTTTTGAATAAATGTAGTTCCATTGAAGCCATAGAGAACGACCGAAACGATCATGGCGTTTGACTCTTCCACCCTTTCGAGGGCCCAAGGCATCGCATTTTTGATACTAGTTCTAGCGCTATTCAAGACCACGCAATTGTCGTTGCAGTGGCATCGCCGCCAACGATTCGCCCGTCAGCATGGCTGCGAACCTCCAGTTCATTTTCCACACAAATTTCCCTACCTAGGGACAGATCGACTTGCTGATACTCTGAAAGCGAGAAAAAAACATCAATATCTGAGCTATATGTATAATAACTTCAAGAGGTTAGGTACATGGACATACGACTTCAAGATTCCCACCCTCCAAACCATCATCGCGACCGCCGAACCAGCCAACGCCAAGGCTATTTTTGGCACCCAATTCGATAATTTCGCCACAGGAGGGCGTCTACAAGTCCTCGGTCCTCTCATCGGCAAAGGCATCTTCTCTTCCGACGGCGACGATTGGCGCCACTCACGAGCCATGATCCGACCAAACTTTGTCCGCGCCCAAGTCGCCAACATCGACGCCATCGAAATCTACTTCCAGGACATGCTCAAGCATCTCCCGCGTGACGGCACAACCGTAGATCTTCAGCCCCTCTTCTTCGGCCTGACTTTCGACACCGCAACCGAGTTTCTGTTTGGCGGATCCGTGCACACTTTGAGGGGAGACGAGCCAGGGAAACCGTCGGGCACCGCTTTCGTGAAGGCGTACGATGCAGGGTTACTTCAGTGTGGGCTCAGGGCTGTGCCCTCGCTTTGGATGAGCCTATTCCCTCAGTCGTCAGAAGACAAGCGGAATTGCAAGTTGGTGCATGAGTTCGTCCAGCCGTATATCGACCAAGCGCTTGAGTGGCGACGGACGTGGAAAGGGGAGGAGAAAACGCCAACGGGACAGTACACGTTTCTGTACGAGTTGGCGAAGCAGACGACTGATCCTGAGCGGCTGAGAGCCGAGGTCCTGAATCTGTTGCTGGCGGGGAGAGATACGACGGCGAGTTTACTTGGGAGCATGTTCTTCCACCTTGCGAAGCGGCCGGATATCTGGAGTCGACTACGAGCCGAAGTTGGAGAGGTGAAAGGAGCGAAGCCGAGCTTCGAGCAGCTGAAGGATATGAAGCTTCTGCAGTACTGCATGAAAGAAAGTATGTATTATCTCCATCGTTGACATCTCGCATCGGCTTCGACCACCGCTGATCGTTCCACGCAGCACTCCGTGTTCACACCATCGTCCCATTCATCATACGCAACGCCATCAGGGATACATCCCTCCCGGTAGGCGGCGGAAAAGACGGAAAGTCCCCCATGTTCGTGCATGCCGGGCAGATAGTATCCGTACACTTCAGCGCCATGCATCTGCGAGAGGATATCTGGGGTCCCGACGCAGCAACCTGGAACCCGGATCGC
Organism: Pseudopithomyces maydicus; assembly: GCA_026873275.1. Taxonomy (NCBI): domain Eukaryota; kingdom Fungi; phylum Ascomycota; class Dothideomycetes; order Pleosporales; family Didymosphaeriaceae; genus Pseudopithomyces; species Pseudopithomyces maydicus. Next base: position 410,584 of record JANTUC010000009.1, on the reverse strand, counting down.
TGGGCTACCGCTCGGCCTGGAGCGTGGGATTATCTACCCTTTCAAGGAGGCCCACGCGCTTGTATTGGACGTAAGTAGTTCGGCAGTCAGGTTGGATGATGATGGCTAACAAGGTCGTAGAACAATATGCGCTGACTGAGGCTGGATATGTGACTGCGAGGATGGTCCAAACGTTTTCCGAATTGGTTAGTCGCGATGATGGGCCGTGGAGAGAGATGGTCATGGTTACTTGTGCTTCGTTCAAGACGTTGGTCTCGCTGTCACCAGCTTAAGTGCCACGAAGAAGGGCACGTGTGTGAATAGATTGTAAATGCTATTAAGAAATATGATTTGATGTTCTGCGTAAGGTGGCGAGAACGCCTATATAGGACTAATTCTGCGCTTTCACATTCGAACTTTGGAGACAACTCCGGTTACAAATGGAGGACGACTCTCCAATAAACGATACCCATATGCTTGCATGAAGGCACCACATCAAAATTGAAAATCATAACCATCTATCATGCTACCAAGTTTCATATCACATAACATCATGCATGCCATCCAACAACGCCATCGAATGCACACAAACCCCAAGCCGGCGCAGTATCCCCCGCGCTAGCATGCAGAAAAAGCAAAGGTATCCAAAACAAAGCCGAAAAGTCAATATGCAGACGAAAATCAACGCTATGTGCGTAACCATCACCAATCGGACGGCCCAAAATGTTGACCTTCCTTGACCGTCTTGTATGAGCAAGCCTGCCAATCGCATCCCTACTATCTGTTAGTACTAGAACAACATCCCGGGATATGCATACGCGTAGAGTAACTCACCTGCTTGTACACCTCGGTGCCCCACCACTTGAACCCATCCATCCACCCCGGGAAGACGAACCCAAAGAAGATGACGACCACGCCGACCGCGAGTCCCGAGTCCAGCGCTGCACTCAGCGTCATATTGTACTTGTTCCACCAGTCCTTCTTCCTGTTCCTCAGCTGGTAGTTAAAAACATAGCACACGATAGCCCAGACGCTGAAATTCAATCCCGTAGCCGGCGGGATCCAGGAAAGGGAGCCGAACACGACGGGGAAGCTGATGCGGCGGAGGATGGATTTGCGGTTGTGGCGGGCGGGGAGCCAGAGGAGAATGGGGGCGATGGCGCCGACGAGGAAGGCCCACACGAGGGGGCGGTAGAGCGCGTCGGGGCCGAAGAATTGCTTTGGGCCGACGACACCCCAGAGGATGCTGCCGTTGAAGTGGACGCGAGCGATGGGACAGGTGAATCCGTTGATTGCTTCGCTGGTGCAGATGCCGGGGATGAAGGAGAGCATCCAGTTTAGGACACCGATTTGCGTTAAGCTGGATATGATGGTAGCTGAGAGCTGGAGGTTGAAAAGGATTTTTGGGGGGATTTTCATGTAGTGGCCCAGTTTTAGATCCGAGGAGAACTTAAGTCCCTGGGTCGAGGTGATGTAGCCGTATGTTGTGAATACCATGTTGGCGACTGGACGGCCGGGAAAAACGACGCCGCATATGAGCTGACAGATGAGGTAAAGACTACTTTGCTGGTTTGTGATGGCCATGATGATGCCGATGGGGACAAATAGCAACGCAGCAATTCCGAGGGCGAGAAGTAAGCCGTACCAAGGTAGATGGATAGGGTAGTATTCGACGACGAACATACCGATGGCTCCCATGCTGAGTCCTGTAAGAAGATACCAGAGGATCGGAACATCTTCGTATCTCCGCATCAACCTGTTGTGGACGTCCTCGGATGTAAGAAGATTCTCTAGCTCTGGCTCAGATGAAGTGCTCAGCCTATGAACCCTTGCGAAGCCAGAGCGGCCATTCTCTGCTGACCCGTCGTGTAACGGCTCGTAAGCAGGATTGGCTCTCCCGCGTATTTCTGCCCAAGAGTGTTTCCATTGTTTCACAATGTCCTTGCCATGCCAGACAGCTGTATGCGTGACGAGAGCAGTCAGAGAGGCAAATTGCAATGCATAACTCAAGACATAGGTGATGGGAAGGAAAACGCGGCTGTAGTTTTCGTATGCTTCCTTGTCGAAAAGGAAGTTGTCGGTGAGAATTCTGCTGACATCATATGGCTTACCGCGATTGTCAAACACAATAGTTGACAATATCGGCATGTACGAAGAATACATCACGTTCATGTAATCTATACAAGGAGATTAGTGTACTGCGGTTCCGCAACGTTGCAAAGACATACACATTGTCGGTGCGAGTATCCACATGACTATCACGAGGCCACCAACGATGTTGAGTGCTGCCCAAAATGGAACGATGAGTGGAGAGCCAATATAGGCAATCTGCGCCCAATCGAACGTCACAGGGAACAGTCCGAGTCCAGAAGAAATTCCGAACTAATACTATCAGCCGGCATATCGTACAGGGCGTAGAATACTCACCAGGTTTGCAATAACGACGTTTTTCGGCGCAAACCACGTAATGACACTGAAGTAACTCAAAGCGGGGAAAAGCAGACCAGGCAAAAAGTAAAATGCGACGGCGCCAAGTAGTACACGCACGAAGAATTTGGACGGCGAAATGGTCCATCCATTGGCCGGTTTGTTCTCGTCTTTGTGCAATGCTGTGAACATTGTGGCTGGGACCAATGTGCCAGGCCAAATCATACCACTTGGCCGTACAAGGTATTGTCTGGTGAGACCAGCTAGGGCATACCCCAAAATTTGTGTTGACAACGTAAGCAGGACCTGGTACACAATACCGAGATCCTGATTGTAGAACTTTGTTTGTTCAACGATGACCTAGGCTACATTAGCGTTGTGCGCTGACTGACCTCAGTCGTACATGGAAACTGACGTCTGTAGCAAAGGCGAAACCAAAAGATACGTTACTGCTAATATAAACACAGCAGTGCTCTTTCAAATTCCAACGGCCTTGGGCCAGCCACAGGCGACATCGTGTTTTCCAAGGAAGGGTGGAGCGCAGCACATGAGCATTGTGCATGGAGCCAGGCCGGGTGTTGCCCCTGGAGATGAGGAGCCCATTTTCAAAAAGCTCTTCGGGATCGTACGAGCGCTTCAGTATCTGATCCCATAACAGACCAAGAGGATGAACAAGCAAAAGAGCAATGACAGGGGTAATGCTGACGCTGGGGTATCTCAAAGAAAAAAACAGATTGGTAGATGAACCTAAAATGGCAAAGAACATGGACAAGAACCACATGCGTGGGGTATTGATTGATAGAGTAAGATCGTCGCTGGCGCCGACTGCCGCGCGCACTTGGGGGTATGGAGAGTCGTCGGAGGCCGAGTGGTCATCGGCTTTGGTGTCATGCAGGGACTCATCGGAGGAGTCCTCGTCCTCCGACCCCTCGAACGGGCTACTTGTGGAAGAGGATTGCAGGCTCTCGAAAACGCGTGGAGCAGCCAGGCCCGATACTGCTGGACTAGCCGAGTTGAAGCGTGCCTCGACGAGCGACTCCTCCTGGCCGGTGACTGAGTAGTCGAGATGTGTGCTGCTGCTAGCGCGCCGGCGTGTGTGGGATGTAAAAACTGGCTCGCTCTGGGCAGAGCCGTCGTTGGAGGAGGCCACCTGGGTCCTACGGTTCGAGGGCTCGCTGTTGCGCAGCTTGCTCTTCCCCTTCTTCTTCTTGCGGCGCAAAAAATTGGTCACATGATGGTCCGAGTCGTCAGGGCTGGAGCTGACGGACAGGACAGGGAGGCCGCCGTACGAGCCGGTGCCCTGGGCCGGAGACGAGCGCACCAGCAGCGGCGCGCGCGACATGGCTGGGTCGTCGGTGTCGAGTGGGAATGCTGGTCGGTCTGCGATGGCTGGACTGTCGTCATGTATGCTGGGCCCAGCAGGGGCGGTGTTCCTTGCTTTATCGGGAAGGGCACGAAGCTCGTAGCTGCTCGACTGCGCGGACTCAGCCGCCACCCGTGTTTCGTCGTCAAACGAGATGCTAGGCTGGGTGGAAACGGACTCTCCCTCTCGCCGCGCGAAGCGGGCTCCCGTCTCCATTATACGTTCAGGCAGGCGGAACAGGCGCGTGTGTAAAGATGGATTGGGTTAGCAGCATGGGGTCTGCTGGCCGCTGAGATTATCAGATCCTTTGATATCGGCTAGATCCGCGGCACATATGCCCTGCTCCCGCCCCGTGATTGGCCTGACGCAGCCCTGATGCAGCCGAAGCAGCCTGCTGCAGCCCACACTCACGCCAGAGCGGCGCCGCCATCACTGTCCCACGCATGATCGAAACATTCGCGCCGTCGGCGTGCTGTCATGAGGAGTAGTTTCTCCGTTGGTATTACTAGGTACAACAGTCTAAATACAGTCTAACTACAGTCTAACTACAGCCTAGCTATGCCGTGCATCGCCCGCTAACGGCTGTCCGCTCTATCTTACATCAACGTGGCCCGGCAGCTCCACATGGTTTTCGTCACGCCGAGGGTGACCGGCGGTGAGGCCCTCTACCATGCCAATGGCGCCCTCGGGATCGTCCTTGTTGTACAGGAATAGCCCTTGTAGGGCTGCCGTGCTCACGCATTTCGAGAGCCCAAGCTGTGCGACCTTGGCCAAGAAGCGCTTCCTACCCTCGCCGTCACCATCGAACTCTGCGTAGAATCGGTCCCAGAGCTGCTCCATCTGGTATTGCGTCGCCTCGCCAAGTCGCACAGTCATGTCAACGCGACCGGGACGGATGAGTGCCTCGTCGAGCCTCTCGACGTAGTTGGTCGTCAAGAAGATGATGCGTTCCTCCCCGCTAGCCACTCCATCTAGCGCATTAAGCAGGCCCGAAAATGTAACAGTCGGGCCTGCATAGCCATCGGGATCGGTGGTTCTGCGATTTGCGAAAGCGACATCGACGTCTTCGAGCAGTACGATGGTCCGTGGTGGCACCTTGCGCAGGAGGTGACTCAACCGGTCGTCGGTCAAACCGCGCTCGCTGACGTTGAGTATGGCGATGTTGAAGTCCAAGTGGCCTGCCAAAGCTTGGATGAAAGAGCTCTTGCCCGTGCCTGGCGGGCCGTACAGTAGATAGCCTCTTCTGTAGGGTATACCACGGTCGAGGTACCATGTGCGTGCATCGATGAAGGCCTGCACGTCTTTCACAATTCTTTCCTTTACACCCTCCTCCAGTATGACTGACTCCAGAGGACGCTTGCGTTTGGGGTCCCCAAAGGGCTTCCACTCGGTGCTCATCGCATTATATATGACAGTCTTCCCTTCTTGCATCTGGTTGTGCATCGCGTGCGCTTCGGCGAAAATGCGCTCAAAGACGTTGCGTTGAGAGTAGAGCGTCGTCATCGTGATGGTTTCGAAAGGAGTGCCCGACGACATCTCGAACGCACCCTTTTGTCGCTGCCTGTCGACAAGGATGAACGAGTTGCCATACCGCAGTATATGCTTGCCGTGACCCGGAACGAAGGAGAAATGCGCCGCATTTTGTGACTGGAGGGTGCCGACCTGCAGATGGTGGAGGCGGGGATTAAAGCGTTGGGCTAGCGACGAAAGAATGCCACCTTTGGTAGCTTGCTGCGTCCCGGCGAGCTGTGCGCGGTGGTAGTTGGTCATCCACAGCAGCAGCCATGGGTATGAGGCATCGCGGTAGGTGATTTCGAGGTCAACGAGCATGCGACGGCGTAGTAGCGAGGCGCCCTGAATCAGGCCCTTCTGGCCGACGCGCGCTGCAGTTGCAAGCGCTGCGAGACCGAAACCCTACGGCAGATCGTAAGCACATGTCCGATGCATGCAATCGAGCAAGCGGCGAGCAGCGAGCAGACGTACGGCAGTGAAAAGAGGATTGTCGGTCAGCTGGGTGAAATAGGAGCTGAAGACATTGCCACCCTCGGCGGGCGCATGCTTTGCGAGCTGCTGCGATGGGTTCGGCAGAATGGGATTTGGGTTGGAGGAGTCCATAAAGAGGCCCGATGACGCCGCAAAACTTTGAGACCTCAGAGCGATGGCTTCACGCGACGCGCGACGCTAGTCCTGATGTGGTAGAATGGCCAAGGGGTGAGGTGCGGTCGTACGGAGACTCAGCGTTTCCATCCCATGCGGCGGACCCTTGGTGAGATTGAATGACAGTGTTCATGTCCCAAGTGGCCCTGGCCGATGTCGACACAGTGGCTCTTCAGACAGGGCGCTACATGCGGCCAGATGATAGCTGCAGGAACGGCGGCGGCTGTTCTGAGGCGAAGATCTGGGGAAAGAGCAAGCGACCATGTTTAGCGCGCTCCCAGCGGGGTGGAAGGCGCGATACAGTGATAGAGCTCGGGCCACCCCAACTGATAGATACTCCTACGGTTGGACAGTCCTCTCGCAAGTCCTCACTCCCTGCGCCCTGGTTTGCACCTTGGAAAGGCTCTCGCCGGCCCCAGCTTCCTTTCTTCTCGCCATGGCAACTGTCACAATAGCCAGAGCCTATCTCGATGCTCTCCTACGTCGGTATGTTTTGCTTCTTCGCGCTACGCCGTACAGCTGGCACCTTCTTTGATTGCTAACTTCCTGCAGAGCTGAGTTTGTGAGTCTTCTCGATACTGTCGCTACACTCCATAGAGAACTGATGAAGCTCATGTGGCAGCACACTTCCGGCCAAGGATTCGACACTCCCAACCCATCGAACCATGTAACCATCTCCAAGGCCGAGCATGACTTCTTGCTCCAAGCTGTGCACGAGTACAGTACGTGGGCATATGCTTCATAGACCCAGAACGTATCATTCGCGGTGCACTGCGTATTTTTAAAAAGATCGACGAACTAACACTGGCCAGGCTTGCTCAAGAGCGCCCTGTTCCGAGGCGGTTTGTCAGTCGAGACCTTGGACACACTCCTCTGTGGCGAGGGTGCCGTTCACGACGAATCCAATGCGTATGCAACCGACCCCCACCCCTGGCAAGAAACATTTGTCCGTCCCAAGCCTGCACCTGTTACCATGAGTCGCCCCCAGGTCGCAGAGTCTCCGCCTAGTTCGGATGATATCACGGTTGGAGATGGCCTTGTGCAACCACGAAGGGGCTGTCGACCTAATAACAACCTTCACAGCTATGTTCAACCTGATTCTTTCGATACATCGGAGAAGGACGAGGGTGTGCAAGAAGCAATCTGTCGAGTCCCGCTGCACGATCAACGGACGATCCTAATCACCAATCTTTCAGATCGGACTTCACACAAAGATTTGGCTAGTATTGTGCGAGGCGGAAGGATCTTGGATATCTTTCTTCGTAATGACCGCTCGGCCACCATTTCCTTCGTGGAAGGAGCAGGTAGGTCCACAATCTCGCCATCTGATAATGTAGATCCTCTGATCGATCGCAACTGACCGACATTCAAAGCTGAGTTCTTAGCCTATGCAAAGCGCAATGATATGTACTTGCACACAAAGCGACTCGAGTTTCGTTGGAACGACCGCCAATTCAGCGTACCACCGCATGTCGCAAACAAAATCGCGAACGGGGCCAGTCGCAATCTAGTAGTACGTGGGGCACTGGGAAAGCTTACAGCTGATCAGATCCGGGATCATCTTGACCATATTCACAATCTCGTGGTAAGTCAAGCCAGACATTACAGCTTGATACTTTACAGCTTACATGTTGGCTCTCTAGGTCGTCGATATCTTCTTTAGAGGCAAAGATGCTCACATCTCAACGAACTCTCTCCACAATGCCTTGTTTGCGAGGACCTGTATGATGTCACGGACCGCATACAAAGGACTTCGCATCGACTGGTCAGCATTCACATCATCCTATCACTGCCAAGGCTTACATTTCAGGTACCCCGATGAATGCTCTGCACCACTACCAAAATTGACGGTGAAACCCAACGTCTCCACCTCAATTACCTCGATCAAGACTACGCCAATCACCAACCGTTATACCGTTCTTGATACTGGATCTGATACGGAGGAAGAGTCGGAGGAGGAATCATACATGGCAAATGGTGTTCGTGTGAGCAGCCAATGGGCTGATTCTGCCATAGCCTGAGTGGCGCCTCACCTGCAGCCCCAAAAAGCTCCCATACGATGCCAGCGGTGTTTACAGGATCCCGAAAACCCCTTTCACTACTCCTGAGAAGTCTGTGATTGCCCAGATGGTCGGTCTCAGCCATAACCGCATGCGCACCCACCTCACTATTTTCAAAAGACATCACGGCTGATGGATATTGTATACTACGATCGGTCTATTGGGTGAATGAACGGTGTCTTCTTTCTTGCGTTCATACTCAGGTTAGGCTGTAGTACTTCCAAGGGTTTATGGCTCGTTCGACTGCAAAACAGGGCGTATGTGGCATTTTAGCCATGGCATTCATCCTACTTCCTACTTTTCCTATGCCCTTTTCTCACGTATAGATACCCCAGTCAAATACTTCTTGTAATTGAATTCATAACTCGGTCGGTAAATTCATGATCAATGCTTATCTAGAAAGTGTTGTCTCCGCCTGCTCGGCTTGTCGGCAATAAGCTCTGGGCTAACTCCGCGTTCACAATATACTTCTTCTCCTGCACCCTCTCCACTCTTGCCTCAACAAACTAATGAAGAAAAAAGAGAGAAAAAGACTCCGGTGATCTTTCCTCCTTAGTCTCGCCCGCAAACAGCAATGGTATACTCCGTCATCCTCCACGTCCCTCGCAAGCCAGGCCTCAGCCCAGAGGAGTTCAAACACCACTGGGAGAAGATTCATATACCACTCCTCAAGCAACTTGTTGGATACGATTTTCCACTTTCTCATACACGACACTACATTGAACGCCCATTCGACTCTACCTTGGAGCGAGGCGATTTGACCAAATCGGAGGGGCCAAGTGGTGTTGGGGCCATTGATGGCGTGGCAATCCTTACGTTTGCAAGCAAGGAGCACTATGAGAGATTTGGGGAGAAACTGACCGACGAGAAGAAGAGGAGGGTATATGAAAGTGATCTGCAGAACTTTGTGGACGTCAGAGCGATGAACGGGATGTTTGCGGTGAGTACCTGTAATCGGAATGTATTTGACACGCTGAACACGAATACGATACTTAGGGCGAGACCAAGGCTACTGGTAGGGATGGGGGCGTGGTTGGCTGGAGATTCGTGGGCAGTGTTTGACGATTGGTTAGTACTGGAGTTGGAGTCTGCGCGGTACTGGTACTGTGCTGGGTCTGTCATTGTCAAATTGCACATGCGTACACGAAAGCAGCAATCATTCTTACGCTTCAAAATCTACCTTCGTATTCACGGCAACCCCGCGATATGTTTCCTCGTATCACCACCACATCCTGTCAAAAGACATATATCTACTTTCGGTCTAGCGCATCATCTATCTCCGCCCCGCGCATTAACGCCGCTACTCCTCCTTCCCGTTCAGCCATCGTACGGCCGCATCTCACTACAATTTCCTTTTTCGTCGCATCTCATCTCATCGTGCTGATCAATCATGGGGTCTATCGTAAAAGTAGCTGTCATTCAACTCTATCCAAAAGTATACTCGAATATCACGTTGCAGAGTTGATGTCATACTAACCTATCCAAAGCCTCTTGCGCCAGAACACAACTTCAACAAAGCAGCGACATACATACGAAGTGCAGCTGCACAAGGTGCTGAACTAGCCGTTCTCCCTGGTACAATGAATTCTCTGTCCACAGTCCCAATGCAAAATGTCTAATCAGAAAAAAAAGAATACCACCTCACGAATTGGCTGCCCAAGGACCCCGCCTTCGTCGGCCTCTGCGCCCAATGGGAAACCTACCTAAACAAGTACAAAGCCCTCGCCAAAGAATGCGGAATATGCATCCAGCCCGGCACAATCGTAGAATCGCACCCCGACGAAACCGCCGATGAAAACAAGCTCCTCAACGTCGCCTACTTCATCTCCCACGAGGGCGAAGTCATCGGCAAGTACGTCAAGAAGAACCTATGGCACCCTGAGCGCGAGCACCTCACCGGATCCGGCCGCGACGTCCACGAGGTGTTCGACACGCCGATTGGGAAGGTGGGCATGCTGATTTGCTGGGATTTGGCGTTCCCCGAGGCGTTCAGGGAGCTGATTGCGAATGGGGCGAAGATTATCATCACGCCGACGTTTTGGACGCTGAACGATTGTAATGCGGAGGGATTGGCGAGGAATCCGAGTAGTGAGGCGCTGTTTTTGGATAGCATGTTGACGTGTAGGGCGTTTGAGAATACGTGTGGTGAGTTGGTGCATCCTATCTATCCTAGTCGAGATGAAGGGAAAGACAAAAGGAATGCTGACGAGGGGGTGTAGCGATTGTGTTTGCGAATGCGGGAGGTCCGCCGGGTGAAGGGTATGCGGGGCTTTCGCAGGTGGTGGTGCCGTTCGTGGGGCCGCTGGTGAGGATGGGGAGTTGTGCGGAGGGAATGAGCGTTGTGGATATTGATATGCAGATTTTGGAGGACGCGGAGAGTAATTATCAGGTTAGAGCGGATTTGGCGAGGGAAGATTGGCATTATGATTATAGGCACTCGAGGACGACGGATGGGGGTGATGAAAAGGTTAAGGAGAGGCTGTGAGGTGAGATATATTCCTTGGGATGGAAGATTGACTTTACTAGTTAATATTATCGGTGTGGATTGAAAAACTACTTTGAATGTACAAACAAACTGAGCTGCATCTGACCAGACATGTTAATCGAGTTCCAGCAATGACGAAGGAAAGGACAATTAGACTCGTTGAGTCAGTCTAACGGTGCGACACTAATTTTGTGCTCAGCGCGAAACTCACAATGGCCCGGGGAAAACACATACACGTGTTACCACTACTCGCCTTATTCCACGCACTGCGGATATAAGAATTTGGCCAATGGGTACAGACGATGCTTCCCGCTTACGATTGTAGGGGTTCCTAATCGTGACCATAAAAATGATAATCTCTTTCTCGGCATGGCAAACACGTTCACACAACGCTGATGAAGCGACGGATGATCGGCAGAGCGGCGCCACAAATACCGCCACAGGGTCGCGAGCATGGGCTGGGGGGAAGTCCACAGCAACGCAGGTGCTATCAGGGTCCACTTGCATGCACAGCTGGCAACTTTCGTGGACACATCACACGTGGAACATTGTTCGAATTCGTTCAGTGGTGGGTTCGGTAAAACTGATCAGGCGGGCTTAGAAGGGCATTTGGGTGAGACACTGGGTGCACAAGTGGTTCCTGTGCCTGGCATAAGCGTCTTGTTGAGCTGGCACAAAATTGAAGCCGCGAGCGGCGGTGGAAGCGTTGGTTGCAATGAGCAGCTGTTCCCAGACAGGTACAGATGGATAGCGCAGTTCGTTTATCTGCAATTCCTGCAACAAACAAGATGCTGTCGATCGTGTAGGTGCTGGGTTCGCACAAACGCGCGTGTTTTTATGACGTACGTGCGCGCTCAGCCACTCACGCGGGCTGCTGCATTGCAATGTGATCCACCTCGAGACACTGACTCGCCATTCTTCCCCTCCTCCACATTCTCACCAAATAGGACCCTGAGCCCATTTCACATACCTTTTCGCAATCGCCAGTCCCAACATTCACCATGAGCTCAAGTAAAGGACAGGAGGGCGCCGCCGTGCCCCAGAAGCAGAAGGGCTCATGGTCTAGCTTCCTCAAGGTAGCTTCGCAGAGTCGCATAGGGGTTGGGATGCACTGACATGTTTGCAGTCGATAGCCTCGTTCAATGGCGACCTGTCGTCCATGACTGCGCCCGCCTTTATTCTGTCCACCACCTCTCTCGTCGAATTTTCCTCTTACTGGACCGAGCACCCCTCCGTCTTCGTCGCACCCGCCGCCGAGAAGGACCCTGCAAAGCGATGCATGCTGGTGCTCAAGTGGTTCCTCAGCACCCTGAAGCAACAGTATGCGAGCCGGAGCGAAAAGCTGGGCAGCGAGAAGAAGCCTTTGAACCCCTTCCTAGGCGAGCTGTTTCTTGGCAAGTGGGAGGACGAGGCGGGGGAGACGCGCTTGGTCAGTGAACAAGTCAGGTACAAGACACGGTGTTGGCGCGAGAATGTGAAAGCAGGCTGACAACACTAGCCACCACCCTCCCGTTACGGCATACTCCATCTCCAACAGCAAGCACGGCGTGAGACTCCAGGGCTACAACGCACAGAAAGCCTCCTTCAAGACCACCATCAACGTCAAGCAGGTCGGCCATGCTATGTACTACATCGACGAGTACGATGAGTCCTACCTCATCACTCTCCCTCCGCTTCACATCGAAGGCCTCGTCGTTGGTTCACCCTACGTCGAGCTCAACAGCGCAACCTACATCCAGTCTTCGTCCGGATACACGTGTAAGATCGAGTACAGCGGGCGCGGTTGGGTTAGCGGCAAGTCCAACAGCTTCACCGCCTCCGTCTACCCCGAGGACAAGAAGAAGGAGCCCATCTACACAGCCGAGGGCCAGTGGACCGGCAAGTGGAGCATTAAGGACGCGAAGACGAAGCAGGTAGGCTTTTCATCTCCACAGCTTGTCAATGGCTAATTTATCCTCGCCCAGGTCGTCGATACTTTTGACCACAGTGCCACCAAGCCCACACCTCTGCAGATCGCTCCTGTAGAACAGCAGGACGACTTCGAGAGCCGGAGAGCATGGAAGAAGGTCGCCGACGCCATTAACAAGGGCGACATGGACACCACATCCACCGAGAAATCCATCATCGAGAACCGCCAACGCGCCATGCGCAAGGCCGAGAAGGAGCAAGGCAAAGAATGGGAGCGCAAGTTCTTCAACCGTGTGGATGCGGACCCCACTTTCGAAAAGCTCGTACGTTGAATTGGCTATGCGGACAATACAACCGTTCACTGACAAAATCCTCAGGCTGCCAAGATTGGAGAGAGTGCTAACAAGGATGCCACGAACGGCGTGTGGGTGTTTGACCAAGACAAGGCGAGTTCGGCAAAGTCGCCGTTCCACCCCGATGTTAACCCTCCCATTTACGTGGACGTTGGCGATTTGAGCAGGACCAGCACGAAGAGCACTGCCGCAGCATAAATACCTAATTTCATGAGCCCGCTCTGAAAGTAGCTAATCCCGCTTGTAGGGACGCAGAGAGTTGGGATACACACCCGGAGAAACGTACATCGATGGACAGGGTTTGGGTTAGAGAGGAGTCCGCGTCTTTGGATACTCAGGCTTGAGCAAAGCGGTATGGACATGGGGAGACGCGATACTTAATCATTGTTACGAGTGTACCCTTAGGATTACGACTTCCTAATGACTTTGGACTGTTTCGTGTTCCATCTTCTTATATACAGTGCTGATGATATATCTACATATATACGAATAACTATGCAACGCTGAAAACCCACAGGAGTAAAGAGTGCCAGGATAAGCAGAACAGTCGCTCAAACATGCCAATGCAATGCACAAAAGAAAACATACCACTCAACACTCTCCTCACCTCCCTAAACGCAACAATCTAACCTCCAGGATCAAAATCAACCCCAAAAAGCAACCCCCTCACTCCTCCTCACTCTCCTCCCCCTCCCCCACAACCCTACACCCACACGGCCACAATCCCCCCTCCTCCCCCCATACTTCTCCCAAAACTCCCTTTCCCCCAACCCCTCCCAATCCCCCTCCTCAACCTGATGCCCCACCCCCGTCACCAAATCCGGATCCCCCTCAAACCCCCACCTATGGCTCTCCCAATCATACCCGTGCTTCCCCGCCTTCAAATACGCTTTATGCAGCGGATTTGGGTTATTGGGCTTGTTCTTCGTGCGCTTGTGCGGCGGGCCGATCTTTTTGTTGCGTCCCTGGGCGCTGCGTTGGTTTTCGAGGTCGCGGTGGGGGAGGGAGAGGATGTGGAGGGTTGAGGGGGTGTGGCCAGGAGAAGGAGGTGGGTTCGGGAGGAGGGGAGGGGGAGCGTGAGGAGGGGGGTGTGGTGTGGGGGGTGGGAGGGGTCCCAGGTGGGGGTTAGGGAGAGGGAGGAGATGAGGGCGGGGGTGTGGAAAGAGACGGATTTCGGGGGTAGGAGGAGGGTGGTGGTGAGGGGCCAGGGGAACCATTCTTTGGAGGGGGGAGGGGGAGGGATTTGGATTTTGGGTTGGAGTTGGGGCTGGGGTTGGTTCTGGGGGCGGGGTGGGGGGTTCCGACATGGTTGGTTGGGGGGTTGTAGGATGGAGCTTGGTTGAGGGTGGGAGGAGAGGTGAAGAGATTGATGGTGGGGATGTCGACTGAACGAAGGTTTATGAAAGGCATCTGGCTTCTGCCTTTTGGGCGTTTGCTGCTGAGGAGTTTCGGGAGGGTGTATCTGTTTGCGCTTCCTAGCAAAATGGTCGTTCGGTTTCGCCGCAGTGATCGGGATGAGAACCGGAGCCACGTTTCTAGGCGGCCGATTTTCGTTTGCTTCCCGCACTGAGTCTCCCATCGACGTCGTGTCCTCGGTATCATTCACAGGCGCCATCCATTCCGAATCATCCCGCGAATCCATGTCCAGCATGGCCTTCATCTCCTCGCTCATACTCCTCGTGACCCTACCCTCGATCTCCTCCTCTCCTTTAGCCATCTCTAGACTCAGTCTCCGAGAACCACCTTGATGAAACCCAGGGCTCTTCGCCAAAGGAGGATCCCTCCTCCTCTCTGCTTTTCCCTCCTCCTTCTTCTCCTTCATGGTCTTCCCCCGAGGCGGGTTACCAAAAGCCTTCGTCTCGACCTCGGTGATCCAGTCACCGATTTGGTCCTTCGTCCAATTCTCCATCGTCCTGACCATGGCATCGCCGGCATACTTTCGGACGATGTCGTTTAGGACTGCTTTCTTGTTAGACTTGTGGAGAATGACGCGTCCGTCTCGCGCATGTGTCCAGCGCTTGCCGTTGGCGTTGAAGAGGGGAATGTTAAGGCCATCTTGGGTGTAGAAGCGGTTTGAGGATGGGTCAGTGGGAGTGAACTTGGTGTTCTTAGAAGAGTTGGTAAACTTGGTGGTCTGAGAAGAGCTGGTAAACTTGGTGATCTGAGAAGAGTTCGTAAACTTAGTAGTCTTAAAAGAATTTGCAACGGCAATGAATTTGGTAGTCTTGGTGGGTTCCGCAGTGGGGGTGAATTTTGTATTCCTGGAAGGGTTCGCAGCGGGGGTAAACTTAGTATTCTTGGAAGATTCTACAGCAGGTGTGAAATTAGTAGTCTTGGTAGTATCTGCAACCGGAGCGAACTTGGTGGTCTCGTTAGGTTTCGCCGCCGGTATGAATTTGGTAGTCTTAGAAGAGTCCACAGCAGGGGTAAACTTAGTAGTCTTGGAAGTTTCTGCGGCAGGTGGATGAGAATTTGGAGGCCTGTTTCCATTATTAGAAAGTTTGAAGGTGGAATGCCCCTTCTTCTTCCCTGTTGTGTTCGCTGTCTTCTCGGGATTACTACCGTAGTGCCCACCAGTGGGTTTGGGATGGTTATTCTTCTTTCCGTTCATGATGCGTGTTAGTCGATCGTGGGACGATAATGAAAATTCTGGTGTGTTTCAATATGGTACCTCGAGTGTAGTCAGAACGCTGGGTTCCTGGCGGATATCTGAGGGTAGGTAGTGGGTGGAATAGGATCAAAGGTCTGACTTAAATTTAGAACAAAGAAGGCTTTATGCACTGGTGCCTCTAGCCAAACAAAGCTATTGTTAGCAAGAGTCTTGGTTACTGTCCATTGTGAGAGAATTCACGATGCGCTATTGTCCTTCTACCCAGACTTGTGATTGGTCGTGATGTAGGTGCTGTCTGTCTCACGACGAGGTAAAGGCGAGTCTCACAAGGCGGCGAAGCTATTCTGCAACAGAAGTGCCTAATAGGCCTCAAAATGAATTGAATGTTCCAACAGATTCTATTGGGTGTATTATTCATGATCCAGATGCAGATAGTTGTACTGCACTATAATCATAGTATAATAGTATCCTGATGAAACACATCAATTAGCTTATTTAGTATGGGAAAAATATGGCATACTCTTGCAAAGTCCGATCTCAAACTCTTTTTCTGTCTGAGTCAATGTCTCATAGACAAGCATTATATGTGATTAGGCTGAAGCGAAGGGGGAAACGGTCTACTTTCTCTCAATTTCATTTAGATTCGTGAAAAGGACTAGAAAACGGCACTTTCTTGTAGTTGAGTAGATGGAGCAGATGGTTATGCGGGTAATTGAGTATGTATAAATCTGGAAGTACAAACAGAAAAATGAGGGCAGGAAGGCAGTAAGCCCAAAAGAACGCTGGGATACTAAAGTGGCCCCGTCTACGTAGACACATGGATGAGGCGAACGATGGGTGTATGACTGTACATATGATATTCGACAACCCTTGATGAGAATCGTATTCAAGCAACCGATATATATAGAGGATATACACGGCATGATTGAGTTATAAAGTTGCAATAGTACATATGTGTGTCGTTGAGTGACGCACGTACTTTCAGTGTATGCCCAAGCCCGGGCAACCTTTTGTCACGAGACTATGAGTAAGGGCTCGCTACGAAGAATGTGGTCATCAACACTAAATAGAAAGACTAAATATATTACGATACGTTATGTAGGCGATAGTAGAGGCGCACGGTAGTCTCGCGAAGACAAGCCTATTCCGGAAAAGTGCACGTGAGCGTGGATCGGCCCCAGAGAGCCGCAAGCCGAGGCAACTCCATGTTCGGTCTCGGACGGCGTCGCGACCGCATGCTTGTCCATCAATCGCTTCTCCAGCGCCTCCACTGAATGACATTGTGTGAGCGGTAGCAGTTCAACATGGTCCGCGAGGACCTCATAGTGTCGGCGGTACGTTTCCTCCTCTATATACGCATGAAGCAATTCTAACAATCACAGGTCTCGTGTACGTCCGGCTTCGTCTCCGCCATGCTGCTATCCACTGACCGACATCGCAGTCCTGCAAGACCCCTCGGTCGCGGGTGCGCCGCTCGAGAAGCGCATCGCCTTCCTCCAGTCGAAGAATCTTACACAAGAAGAGATAGACGTCTCACTCGCGCGCGCAGCTGAAGACGCCAGCCACCCCTCGTCGCCAGCTCCCCAGAGCGCTCCGCCCCCCAACTACGCATACAGGCCGCCTCAATCGGCTCCTCCATATGGAAGCTACCCGCCTGCGGGCTACTGGCAGCAGCCGCCACCGCCAGAGTGAGTTGCCGACACGCATGGAAAAGTCGCATGCACAGCCCAACTGACGCATCTAAGGCCTCCGAAACGAGACTGGCGCGACTACTTCATCATGGCGACCGTGATGGGCGGCATAAGCTATGGCCTGTACTTCACAGCGAAGCGCTACATCATGCCGCTCGTCGCCCCGCCCACACCGCCTCAGCTTGAGCAGGACAAGGCCTCCATAGACGAATCCTTCAAGCGCGCCTTCGACCTGCTAGACCAGCTGAACACAGATACATCTGCCTTGAAGGCCTCGGAAGAGGCGCGGACAACGAGGCTAGACGGTGCTCTCGGCGAGATGGAGAGCGTATTGGCAAGCCTGAAGGAGTCGTCAAGGCGCCAGGGAGACGACAACAGGCGGATAGAAGACGATGTGCGCGGACTCCGAGATCTCATCCCCAAGGCCCTCGATGCGCAAAAGGACGCGACCGACACGCGTCTGAAGGAGTTGTCGAGCGAGCTGAAGAGCTTGAAGACGCTGGTTGGTAACCGGATGGGAGCCGGTGCCGCGCGTCCTCCCACTGCCACACCGGCCAGCTACTATGGCGCAGGTCAGACACTGGGCTCCGCCTCGACCCCCAGCAACATCAGCGGCGCCTCAACCCCTGCCCCGGCACCCGTATCTGCCCCGGCTACACCGGCGCCTGAGCAGCCAGCGGCTTCCACGAGCACTGTTAATGGTCAGGGAAGCAGCGTGGCAGCTGCATCTACTCCAGCACCCGAGAAGCCTGCTGCAGCGTCATCGCCGTATGGAAGGATGGCGAATGGACGGGCTGCTATTCCAGCGTGGCAGATGGCAGCAGCGAAGAAGAACGAAGAAGCGAAAAAGGACACGACTGAGAGTGGCACGGCGACTGAAGCCATCGCAAGCCCATAGGATTGATTATGTTGTGCGAACTCGCGTAGACGTAGTAGGCCTTTCTTCCAAATGTATTACATTATCTTCGGTTCAAGCATCAGATCAGATCGTCCTTGCACATTGAAGTTATCTCTCTTCCTTCCTGCCTTGTGAAGCATCTTGTTGTGAGCTGTTTCCAGGCCTACAACTAACAAGAAGAAGGAACCATGACTTGATTAGGGGTTTTAGTAAATACTACACCTTCCATGAATGCGTACACATGACCTTAAATATCCTATCTTTCTTATTCTTGCACTTGTCACCAAACAATGGAAAGGATAATCAGTACAGATATACCAGCTACACCAGCTACTCCTCCTACACCTCTCTCAATACCCATACACACTCGATCACCATATTCTTCACTCAGATATACTCATTCATTCATACCGATTCAAAAGAAATGCCTTCCAACTCTCACTCCAACTCGCGCACCACAGAGAAGTCTTATTGCGTTCTGCGTACGCATCAATATTCCATCATTGGGCAGCCGGGCCACAGTGAGTAGATAAACTCCCGGTATACCTCGAGGTTAAGCATTGATACAGTTCTAGCATGAGAAATCGGCCAGTGTTCCACAATCTGGTCGATCATTTCTACATCTTTCCAGGGCTGCCTCCCATCGGGGAGGCCGCTCTTCTCACAAATATAATTCTCCTGGCACGCAACCACCTACCAGCCTTTCCCACGGCTGTAAACATCGATATGTACCAACCTTACGGTACTCAGGTCTGGGGGTGCCCCACGCGCTCCTTTGGAAGGAGCCAGACTGACCTTCTCGTAAATATATTTCTCCTCGCAGCTGGAAACCTCGATATACCAACCCTTCAGCACCCAAGCCTGGGGGTGCCCCACGCGCTCCTTTGGACGGAACCAGACTATTCTTCTCACAAATATATTTCTATTCACACATGTACCGACCTTACGGTACCCAAATCTGGGGGTGTCCCACGCGCTCCTTTGGATGAATCCAGACTGCGACCAAGTGCTAGAGAAAAGGGGTAAGTCTAGCTGAAAAACACCATCAATATGTCTGGCTTTTCAATACTGATAGTTTATGCGGCACAGGCATGTCTAGAGTGCCCTTGCGCAAAAGAATCAAACCTTCTACTCAATATAGAGTCATCAAGTCGAAGAAGGGAGGCTAGAAAGGGATGTTTTGGTGCCGGACGAAGTTCACTTCATGGTAGACAATTTCATGGCGCACAGCGATGGGCAGGTGTAGCAGGAATTGTGGCAGGAACGAGCCAATCCGATTGACTTTGGTTGATTCACCATACAGCATGACTACCTAATTCAGATAGATCACTAATCTATGCTTTACCTACATATGGATCTAATGCAAGCATACTTGATACACATCTCCGGGCCCATGGCCCCTGTGATAGCATGTGGCTAGTTGGAAAGGTAAACCATAGGACTCTGTGTTTCTGTCCTCGCTCCTTGGAAAGAATTCATGGTGCTTCTTCTCCATGAGAAATTACTCCTCCTGATTCTTTTCAGACACATCTTTTGCTGGGAAGCAACTTCCCATGGCTGGTGATGTCACTTCCCCATAGTCAAATTGGCAGGTGCGGACTACAGAACGATCAATCATAATTCTCAATTTGGGAGCTCTTCTCCCCGCTAATCCAATAAACCCTTTGAATTTACCTTACCGCTCGCTGCTCCATCCTCGGACCCTAAATCCATACCTTCTAATAGCTCTCCACTCTAATCTTCACTCCTCTCCCGCTTACCTTCTCCGCCCATCCCCTAATCCAAGCATCTACCCCCGCCGCCCGCACATCATTTCGTGCATCGATCAACCCAACTGTAACCACACATCCCTCTCTTAACAGCTCCTCCAACCTCGCAAAATCCTCCTCCATCTGCGCCCTCAACATAGCGCACCTCTCATTACGTGCCTCGGAAACATCGCACCCCACTCGTACTCGGCCTCCTCATCATCCAACCCGAAACCATCCTCGCACGATTCAGGTTTCCCAAGGAAGATATGGAGCTCGCGCAGATGTTGCGCAGGCACACACGTGGTTCCTTGGAAGGGGGCGGCGAGGAAATCCGGGAGCGCGGATGTGAAGCGGTAGCGTGTCCAGAGGGTGGTGGATTCGAAGAAGGGGATTACGGTCTGGGATCCGAACTCGGTGAGGAGGCGGTAGAGGAGGGGGAAGGAGAGCGCGGTATGGTGAAGGGGAGGGAGAGAATGGTGTCAGGTTATCCTCGAGGAAGATGCGTGGGATTCGGAACAGGTAGGAGGCAGGGACGTTTTGAGGGGGGAATTCGTGAGGGGGAAGAGGAAGGGGGTTGGAGAATGAAGGTTTTGTGGGGGGCGGTCAGGTAGCCGTAGGTTAGGTCGGGGGGCGCTGGGGGTGGGTTCGAGAGGAAGGTTGAGAGGTGGGCGTAGGTTATGTCGCGAAGCTCCTGGGGTAGTTTTGAGAAGAATTCTGCGAGGAGAGCGTCGGTTGGGGGTATGAGGGGTGACGGATGGTCGGTGTCTAGTGACATGTTGGTGGTTACGTGTTCGTGGGTTTGGCGCTCGAGCAAGAGCATTCGGGACCAAAGTGGGAGGCGACGTCGTTGTCGCATTGTGGGGTTGAGATTTTTACGGCTGTGTTGTGAGAGATGAAATTTTGAGAGGGAGATCTGTTTGAGATGGATGTGCAGTGTGGGGGAGTTTGTATGCATGATGGTGAGTCAGCTTACATTTGCATGGCACGTGATGCAGACAGTTCCAAGGTTCAAATAGGTATGGATGTGCAGATGTAGCATTGTTTGTATTCGGGATCTTATACACGGTTCAGGTTGTGTCTAAGGAGCCATGATGATTTTCGTTAAATCCTTCACAAGATAGGGTATCGTATTCTAGTTTTCCAGCTTTCCTCTCGAGCATTGCTGCATTCGTCCTCCATCCGCTCCAGTCTCTAGGTTTAGTCGATGATGGGTCTCTCTCCGAACCTGGCGTAATATCTCAGTGTCCCGGAGCTCTTCCTGCCCCTCTCTTCTTCCTGTTGTTGGGCTCCAAAAGTTTCAATAGCTCTCACGACTCCATCTTCGGTAACGATGATGCGTTCAGGGATGGACAGTCGTCGTTCTGAGGTTGACGAAGACGTAGAATTTGTTCGCACGAGCGTGAGGTTTTCGCTCTCCTTCCTCGATTTCGCGATCATGTCTAGGGATTGGAACATGGCGGCAGGGTTCTCTTCTTCGAGCTCGAAAGTGTAGGGTGCCATTTGATAGTAAGGTGGCTGAACCGATTAGGTTGAAGCGGTGATGACTATTGTACGTGTGTTGAACGTCAAAGGTGGATTAGGATTAAGATGATTTGAATTCAGAAGCTCTCAATGTGATGGACTTTGCTGCGGTATTTAGCAGTTTATGGTGTTGGTGCTGCGGACGCAAGGTCATACTGCGCCCGTAAGATTGGCCTCGTGCCGCGTCATACTAGGCTGATCAGGTAGGGCCTTGCGGCCTCCGGCACAGCTAACAGCAGCGTCTCAGCCAACTTTTCCCGGCTGTGTGCCAGTGTGTGGCTAAAACCCCGTGAATCGCAATCCTGTACCCACATGTTAGCGCGTGGATAACCCACTCAGCTTTCCTAAAGTGGTGGTGCAAGGGTCTAGAGCATGGAAGTGGCGAAGTCAGAAATAGCCGACTTGGGGTACAGCCATGGAGGCGCCCCCCAGCGACTTGCGTAATGGCGCCTCAAAACATAGCATTATGTTGCGATGATATTTTTTTACTTTAGTCGACATCTGGTACTAGTTGGCCATTGATAATCATCATGCCTTCCCTGCCCAGCTTCTTCATGGCTTTTAGGGCCTCGTCATCTCTTAGTTTCTTGGTCTCCTCGTCTGTGACCAATACGAAATCATATGTTAATAGCTTCGAACCTTCCTTTACACCATATTTCTTCCCCTGATCTGCATTCACTGTGCCCAGGTCCACAATCAGGGATTCCTTGACGCCGAACACTGCGTCGGACGTCTCGTAGGGATCACCGCGAAGATATAATGCTCTGTCATAAAGTTAGCGGTTTTCCCTCGTGGAAAGCAGAACTCCGTACGTTATCAAGTGATCATAACCCGTCTTCTCAAACATGAAATGCATATGACTTGGCCTCCAAGGGTGCCTGCCCAATTTCTCCAGCATCACGCCCACAGGCCCGTCATTCGGAATGCGATATGGCACAGGTACGATCGCCTTAAACCAAAATGCACCTTCCTTGTCACTGTGCATGATTCCCCGGCCATCAGGTCTTTCCCCACTATAGCTCTCATACTGCACGTCGTACGCGCCTTTGCTGTCTGTTTCCCATATGTCAACCTTGACATCTGCTATGGGCTTCCCATCTGTAGACTTCACTGTGCAGAGACATAGTAACGGTTCGCCTTCGGGATCCGCTGAAATAGACGACCCAGTCGACTGTTCTTGCGCGTCGTGTGTGTGGTAGGGCCCGAGTACGGTTCCTTCGGTCGAGGCTGGGGGTTTCGGGTGGTCGATTGAGTCGACGAGTAGGGAGAGGCCAAGCGTATCGGAGAGGAGTATGAACTCCTGCGCGCGTAACCCAGATCAGCAACTCATTCCGTCGCACTGGATCAAAAGTATCGAGTGTCTTACCTGCCGTACATCTGTGCATTTCTTGCCTACGGCGGTGAGGAACTCTATGCCTGCCATCCATTCTGTGGTACTGAGACGGGTTTCGCGCGCGAAATCGTGCATATGCGAGACCAGGCGTTCCAGGACATATTTCAGTCGCGCATCGGAGGTTTGCGAGTTGATGAGATGCACGTTATCGGTAATGTTGTCAATTGTGAGGTCTTTGAGGATAGGCACGTCGACCTTGTTGTTTGTGTCTGCCATTGCGGGGTCTTCGATTTCAGCGCTGATGTAATTTGTCGCGAGAGACGATTTCAACAATAATCACCAGAGGAACTCAATTAAGTATAGAGTTATATAGATGGTTAAATTAGACTACAGCGAAGAACTATTCGAAGCCGGAACGATGATCAGTCAGGTATTATCAATTAAGCTCTCCGTTCCGCGGGGGGACGGTTTGTTTCCGAATGAGGGGTAGCAGCGCCCTCTCAAAACACAGCATGCTGACATCCGAGAGAAACAGCTGTTCATAGGTCTAGGATGCCTGACTAAAAGAATCCGTGCTATTCGGCCCCGCTTGGGGTCGCGATGATGGATGTCGGAGGTGAGCTCGGTAAGTAGCGGATGTGGGGTTAAATTTGGGGGCACCACGTAATTTGGAGAACCCCTCTCAACAACATCACTTGATCACAGCAGCTGCAGGATAGCGGCAATGTTTGTTTCCAGGTGCTGTCGGTCATAAATAGTTGTCATGGTCGTTGTTATGTGACTCTTTTGCACATGGTATCGCCTTGGTGCAGCCACGCTGCCCTCACCGAATCAGATCGATCAAACGCCTACGACCCCTTTGTTCTATATTCATTTGTATTTGTGCGTCTGATTTGAGTGACCTGTGTGTTGTATCTACCGCAAGTGTGGCTTCGTCAAGATTTTCGAAGGGCCGAGAAGACTAGGTACAGATACCCACGAGAACAAAGTTCCAGCGATCAACACCCAAGGGGATGTATCCCGTTTCTACCAACCAAGAGAGTGCCCCTTAAAAACTGAATTAAAGCACGATCTTTCACACCGCTTTCTATCGCTCAATAATAGAAGACATGTCATTGAATTCGGGATATAACAAAATGATAATCATGTCCATACATTGCGCTGAGCGGAACCTAAATTTTGAGGATTGTCGAAAGGCGAAAAAGTAACCCTTCTACGAGATTTACTCCCTTCCATATAAATCCGTCATCTACTTATCTCCAAGTTTATCCACCTACAAAACCGCCTTTCGCTCATGGGATCCTGAATCGATCCTAGTCTTGACAAGTAACGCAGCTCTGCTCTTGGCTCCAGATCCATGCTGAACAACCACGACTGCCTAGCACCAATGCCATTTGAAATTTCCATGAGCTCATTCATGTCGGCTTGTCTCGTCTTTGGATTAAATTCCCGGCATTCCTCTGGCGAAGCGTAGACCACAAGAATTCGTTCTGTGAATGGACAATTCCGAGGGGACTGGGTTGTCCATCCTACCTTCATAGTGTTGTAATGCTGTTTTGAACCAAGGCGGACACATACGTAAATGAAGGAAGGGTAGTCGCATAAGTACCAGTAAATCGCATGTTTGGTATTTGGTAGGTCTCTTATGTATCGAACATGGGCAGAAGAAAAACCGAGTTCCTTGTTGAGTCCTGTAGATTCTGGTTCAGAATGCAGGAGGAAGGGTGCGCAACTGAACAGCTGCTCATGAAGATCGCTGTTTAACTGACCGGTGAGGCATTCAGCGGATGCGACGTCCTGCTCGTTGTGTGTGGTGGATTTGAACAATTCCATATGCAGAGTGAATGTCTCGCGAACAGACAGCTCTCCTAAAACTATCAGAGAGGGTGAAGGGTTTTGGCTGGCATTTTCGAACTGGATTTGGAGAGAATTTGTAGGGAAATTCAACGGAGGAATAGACACCATGTCCCCAGTGGAGAATGTCTTTATCTCTTTCTCGGTCTCGTCGATGACACTTCCAATGGATGAGAAATGAGTCCTCGCCGTGATAAAAGTCGTCGCGTTCGTCGCGCTCGTGGCCCCGATCGAGAACCGTTCCAACCGCGCACTCGCAGCATCACTGACGACATCATTTTCTCCTTCGCCCGCCTCTTCAATACGCCGAAGCTCTTCCATATCGTCAATCAACTCGATCTCTTTCTCAACGAGTACCCTCTGGCGCCTTGGAATTTGTGTGTTTCTCGTCAGATCCTCCAAATCGTCGACGAAGTCTTTCAAATGCTTCACCAACTCCTCAAACTTCTCTTTGTCCTCAATTGCCCACACTACTTTCGCCATCACAGAGGCGCCATTCTTCTTCTTATCTTGATGGCTACGCCACTGTCTTGCAAGCAACTTGAAACGCCTCGATTTCCTCCACGCGAAATGCTTCCTCCCCGTAACATCAACCTCACGAACCCACCGCCCTCCCACAACCCCCACCTCACCGTTCCTCTCCACATCCGCAACCTGTACATCTCCCTCCACCCCATATCTCCTCCTCAACCCCCCGCCTCCTCCACCACCCCCTAATACACACCAACGTCCTCCCAACCTGCGCCTGGACCTCCTCCCCGCCGAGCACCGGATCCAACACGACGCGCTCGTCTCCCTTCAAACTCTCGAACAGTCCCGAAGCCCTCCCCCACGCTCTAAGCCTAAGCTCTTGGTTTCCGAATTTAGTCTCCAGGATCGCAAAGTCTTTCCCTTGGGCGCGACCAGACTGCACGAGCTTGAAGCTGTCGATGCAGGTGGTGAAGAGGGTGGCGAGGGCGATGACGCCCATGGTGAGGCTGGTGGGTTCCATTTTAGATGGGTGTGGGGATGGTAGACGTGGGATGTGTGCAATGAATGGGGAAGTTGTGTGACTTTGATGAGATGGGATTGGGGTTAGGATGTGCGTCTTTATGAGGGTCCGATCAAACTCCCGGTAGGCAGCATGACACTGCTTCTACAATGTGAATCACGCACTCGGATTGTCGCTGCCGATGTTGGAAATGGTGGATTGAAGGTTATCGATCGGTGTCTATGAGAAGAGGGGGTTAGGTGGGACGCGAGATGGTGAGAGGTGGTGAGGTAGCGAGGCTGGGTGCGAGGCCCGAGGCTGTGCATGCATGCATGTATAGTGAGGGTGACTCGTGCGTATGGTCGCAATAATTCAGCCCCCACGCTTTTACATAGGGGGAGAGATTGCCGTTGCCACAGGGTTGAGATGGAAGATAAGTTTGATGTGGCTGGAATCAGGGATAAGTTATGGCATGAAGTCAATGGGTTCTACGAGGATGAGAAGAAGGGTAGATGTCGCGAGAATGAAAAGAAAATTGGAACAGTAGCAGATGAGACTCATGTCTATATACGAAGAATGCATGCACCTGTAAGAATGCATGCACCTGCATTGCTCTTCGAATCAGTAACATGATGTTGTGTCATTTGAAATTGATTGTCGGTGGGCATCTATTCCCATTACCACTTTCTTCAATGAACCTCGGCTGGTGTAACCGTTTCTCCCTCTCTTCTCAACATAAGTCCCCGCAACTGTCTCTTTCACACCCACCATCCATCACCCTATCAATCTCTACTTTCCCCCTCAACAACAACATCCAACACCGCCCTCTCCCCCTCTTCACCTCCACCCATCCACCCTCCTCAACCCTCACAATCTTGCCATCCACACAAACCCTCCTCCACCTCCCTTCCGCTTCCTCAAACCCAATCCTCAGCCCATCCACCATCTCATACCTCACCGCCTCCTCCTCGACATGCTTCCCCCCTGATACGCCAAACCCATAATCCGCATCGCCTCATCCCCACTCGCAGGTCCAAACCGCACAACCGCCAACCGCCCATCCAACGGCGCGCTTTCGGGAGAAATGCAAAACGCCCGCTCGAGATTCGACACCATGCTCGCGAGCACGTACATGTGGTCCGTCTCGGGCAGCGCAGTCCACGTGTCGCCGCTAAGGAGGGACACCGTACCCCTGTAGGCGTGGGGTGGTGATCCGTCGGCGGGGTACAGCGCCTCTTTGGCGGCCATCTTGAAGCGGTCGATGCCGTACTTGCGGTAGGCGGCGGTGTCGCTGTCTGCGACGAGGGAGGCGTGCATGGCCCAGCTGGCTACGACGGCGCCGTGGAGGGTAGGACGCCCGGTCGAGGCATCGGTGGGGAGTTCTTCTTCGGACTGGGCTTCGTGGGTGAGGAGGCGGGCACCGGGGGAGAAGGACGCGGTGAAGGTGGGGAGGGGCTTGGTGAGGGGGAGGAGAGCGCGCGGAGACCCCAGGTGGGGTCTTTGGTGGAGGTGGTGGAGTGGTAGAGGGCGTTTGCAGTGCCGAGGGGGAGGAGGACGACTTGGGGGCGTCTGTAAGAAGGGGAGGTAGGGAGCGAGAGGAGGCCGTTTAGGAGGTCGATTATGCCGCCGTCGCCGGAGAGGAGGATGATGCGGAGGGTGATGCCGGCGTTGGCGGTCGGGAAGAAGATGTCGGTGGTGAGCTCTTGGATGGTGGTGGGGGATGAGGTGAAGTGGGTGAGGAAGTTGGCGTGGCCTTTGGGGAAGAGGGTTTCTAGGACGGGCTTTAGGACTTGGTCGTGGAAGACTTGAGCTTTGTTTGTGCCGGAGCCGGTTGAGACGATGATGTGTGTCTCTTCGTCACTGGTGTCCTGAAGCTGGACGTTGGGTTGGGCATTGCCCTTGACGATAACGGCTTTTGGCGGTGCCGTGTCATCTTGCTCGTCGTGCTGTACGTATATGACGGTTGATTGGGACTCGTCTGGGCCCGGAACGACGGCTACGAGGTGTTCCGGATTGATGCTCCGCTCCTCGCCGCCGTCGGTCTTGAATGTGAAAGCCGTTGAATCTGCCATGGCGAACCTGAACGCTAGACAGTTCTGGTCAATCGAGCTTCGCTTCTCAGCCAACAGCAGGTATAGTTAGATGCCGTCCGATGTATGTGCAGACGGTCCCCATGGTGATCTCTGCATGCAGCGATAAACGCCACGGCTGCACCTGTTCGCTCGCTTGCTCCGCCCCTCGTAAACAACGGTCTAACCGCTTCTGGTAGGTACACTCGTGGAGCTCACATCTAGAAAGACAAAGCGAAAAGCGCACGGCGAGCGTGGTCGGAGTCACGGCGAGCTGGGAGTAAGAACCACAGTGCCAGCCAGGAACAACTTCTGGACACGCAACTAACTGCATACGCACAACAATTCGGGAGCGCGCTGGCCAGGTTCACGTCAGCAAAGCTAATCGGTCCTCTTTACGTCATCCCGGACCTAGGTATATCCTTGGGTGTGTTGCGCAGTGCAACCTACCGAGAAAGCCGGCGTACGCACGCTGTCAGCAAGCCTACACACTGACGATTTTGGCCGCTCAGCCTCACCGCGCCGGATAACCCTCTACGCTCACCCACCCTTGACGAGCTAGCTCTGCGATCCTCCCGCGTAAACGACCGACCGACCTCCATATCCACACCACCGCGCACCCTGCACATGCGCACCCACGACCCTCTCTCCCCACCCACCTCGACGCCTGCCCCCCGAACGGTCCCATCGCCACCGCCATCATGAACGGCGGCGTCGTCTTCCTCATCATCCTGCTCATCGCCGTCGTCGGAGGCTACGGCGGTTGGGTAGCCTACGGACGCATCCGCGCTTCACGCCTCGGCCTACCCCCTCCGTCGCTGAACCCCTTCAACCGCTCCGCCGGCGCCGCCTCGTCCAACTACCCTGGCCCCGCCCCCGCCGGCATCAAAGGCTGGGTCACCGCCCAGATCACCAAGTTCAAGAACCGCAACAACCGCACCGCGTACGGCGCCTACGAGGAGTCCTCGGGCGGCTACAATTCCGCGAGAGGCCGCGGCGCCAACAACAGGCTGGATCCGGACGAGGCGTGGAGCGCGCGCGTCGGAGACGAAGCCTACTACGAGGAGCAGGAGCTGGGCTTGCACGACCCGCCGAATGCGCGGACGGGCCTGCAATCTTCGAACCCGTACGAGTCGCATCAGTATGGCGCGCCGTCGCCCGGATTTGCCGAGCCGGAGCGCGGCCGGAGTCGCACCAGGGAGTACGATGAGAGGAGTGATGGCGGGCTGGGCGTGCGACAGAATCCCTTTGGGGACGAAAACGCGAGTAGTTTGCGGGGCGTGAGCCCGCGGCCGTTGGACCAGCACGTGGACACAAGTTACGGCGGTGCACACAACGCGGCGCAGAAAAAGAAGAAAGGGAGCGCTGATAACAGCCCGACTGAAAGCCGAAGAAGCGTGTTTCACGAGGAGATGTAAGGGGAGGACCCACGTTGTGTCTATGTCTGACTTTGCGGGCGTTTTTGGAAACTGTGATGTGGCGACTGGAGTTACACTCACTTTCTTCATATATTACCTAGGGCGTTGAGACGAGGACGTGTAGGATTGGCACGGGACTGTTGTTAAGACCTTCCCAGGGTACCAAAGCCCGAGATACATAATATTATTTTGACGGTGGTGGTGGTTTTTATCGAACTGACTTCTAATGGCTCCTTCTAAACAGGCAAGCCGGATCTTCAATTGCCAACTCGAGCGCAAGCTTTTTACTCAATTCTTCCGCGCAGCATTCATGAACGCAAGCACATCAAACGTGTTATCGTTGGTTTTCGTGACACTCTCCTGTTTCCGTCTATCCTTCCGTTCAGCCTCCCTCTGCTGCTTCTTTCCCTTCTTGGCTGACTTGTGTTCAACGGGAACCTCAACCTTCGCCGCGGCGTAGATTTCAGTCAGAATTTCGCGTAGGAGGTCGTTGTCTCTGAGGGATATCCTCGCCTGCCCGGGTACGAGAAATAGTTCTGATATCGAGCCCACACTCTGCAAGTCGATCTGTAATTGAGTGACCAGAGGAAGCAATCCAGATGAATTGTCTTGGTTAAAGGTCAGCCATACGCCTACGCACTGACTTAGCATGCGCAGAGAGTAGAGTCCAGCATGGAGACAGGCGGTAAGGTGAATGAAGTTCCAGGTGTTGTCGAAGTCCGCGCTTAGTATGCGGAGAAGCTGAGTGAAGGAGGGAGGCGTTTTCAGTTCTGGGAGCAGCATGCTGACAGCATAGAGGGGCCAGACAAGGGTTCTAGGTACCTGCCGTTCAGTGGTCCAGTCTATCCAGGCCCTGATGCTATCCATGTAAGTTTGCACTGTTTCTTGGAGCTCGCCCGAATCGTACATTTGTACGTCTTGGGTAGTGACTCTTTGAGCTTTACGGCGATGCTCCCGTACTTTGGTCCCATCTACGGCAATAAGAGAATAAGAGACGCTGCGCAAGTCCTGGCCGACGTTCCATGCCGAGGATCTATGATAATCTTCTACAAGAAATGGTAAATAGACGACAGGGGCAGGGATGTGGTTTAAACACTGGTTTACAACCTCTGATACCCTGACATCTAATCTCTGCAAAGAGGTGTTGGCCCATTGTGTATCAGATGGGTCGTCAGTGTCAGAAGTGGCAGTGTAGCGTTTTATGAAATCAGTGTATGCTTCGGAAGCTGTATCAACGCATTTCGCTTCTTCGACCAACTTCAGCTCGGCCTTGTGGGGGTCATTTGTTAAGAGGTAGGCATAGACACCAAGACTGGGCAGCCCAAGATTTTGACATATACGGGCCGGGTAATAACCTTTGAACTTCGGCTCGGGCCAGAGTTCGGTATGCCTGAAATTTATTATCCGCACCTCCCGAGGGAATTCGTAGAGCAAAAGATCGGTATCGTCACTAAAAATGACTGTGCTGGGGTGCCTATTGGCGTACGGCGCACACCAATCATCAGCCTCACCGGGAACCGTGAAAGTGAACGAGGCGTACTCGGTGTCTGCCAGAGCCTCTCTCAGAGCTGGTGCCAGGAACGAGTAGGAGGTAGAGCCGAGGGAGGTGGGCCTGGGGCATGCTTCGGATGGAAAATTAGCTCTCAATCCGTTGACTTGGGCATTGTAGCGATCAGTCCTGACGACTCTCTCGTACTGCTTCGCCTTTGGAAGTGCGCCGTCGAACAAAATGGTTGAACTAGGCAAACGTGATCAGCAGGGCTCAACAATGGGTCCAATTAAGATGTGTGTGTGTCATGCATGCGTCGCGTATGCATGTGCATGGTCGCTTCAGTGCATGCAGCGGGATGTGCTCGCCAACAAAACGGCGGCGCAGATGATGGTCTACGAGTCGGACAGGAGCTGCCCACTGGTGAATCACGGCTTGCTGCAATAGCAGCATGTAGGCGATTGATAGTGATGCATGCCAAGGACTGCATCAGGGCGGCGTACTGACGGTCGCAAAGGATGAGGCGCTGATCACTCACACCTTGATATTAATGGCGTCCAAGGTTCTAAGCCAGCGGAGGGCCTGCTGGATCATGTCCATGTACGAGGGCATGCGCGACACGTTGGCGTCGGCTGCAGCATGGGCAGCGAGGGCCAGCTTGTGGGCGTGATAGGCAAGCGACGGGCCATCGACGACAGCGTTGAAGCCACTCAGCTGGGCGGATGAATACTGAGATGCATGCGGATCAAGGCGTCGGGCCAGACCCGCGATCCCCATATTGGACGAGTAGGCAAGGCGCAAGTAGGCAAGGCGCAAGCCACGGCGACGAGAATATGCCTCTCGGGGGGCTGGGAGAGAGGACGGAAGGCGGATTTGGGCGCAGACAAGCCGATCATATCAGCTTGTATAGGTGCAAATGAAGCTTGCCACGGGACTCGGGAGCATGTGCGTGTGATGCGGCGAAGCAGGGGTGGTTCGAGCCGTTGAGCTTCGGGACGCGTATGGGCCAGGGATACGGCGCGCAGGCGTGGCGGGAGCGAAGCCCTCCACAGCACAAATTTTTGCTGTTGAGAAACGATGGAGCTGGAGGGTCGAGGTCGTCGAAAGGTGGAAAGGCTAGCAGCAGCGTGGCCAATAGAGCGCCGCGGTGGAGCGAGCGAGCAGGGGAAGGCGCCTGCGTCATCCCGCCGCCGCGGGGGAAGCTGCGACTGCCCCTCACAACTAAAAGTCGACCCACGGCGGCCAGCACACCTGTCCTCTGTATCCCTCCACAACAGCCTGAAATACACAGCGACACTATCACCATGAGCATCCGGACCGTGTCTCTCACCCCCTTTACCGACCAGAAACCCGGCACGTAAGTACCCGTAGCTTGCCTTGCTTTTCGGCTGTGTTTACACGCCCTGCCTTATCATCCGCCCCGTTATTACTCGCACCATGTCTCTGTATATAGCACTTCACACTCCGCCCACGCTGCACCTCCCACTCCCCCAGCATGCACACAACAAGCCGACTGCTCTTCATGCATCTGCTAGAGGACCATGGCTGATCAATGGTTCCGCACCAGCTCTGGCCTGCGCAAGAAGGTCAAGGTCTTCCAGCAGGAGAACTACTCCGAGGCCTTCGTTGCCAGCATCCTCCTCTCCATCCCCGAAGGTGTCCAGGGCTCCACCCTGGTCATTGGTGGTGACGGACGCTACTGGAACCCCGAGGTCACACAATTGATCGCCAAGATCGGCGCTGCGTATGGCGTCAAGAAGCTCATAATCGGCCAAAACGGCATTCTCAGCACCCCGGCTGCCAGCAATGTCATCAGGATACGGGGCGCGACCGGCGGTATCCTTCTGACTGCCAGCCACAACCCCGGCGGTACGTACGCTGCCCACGTCCATTGCGCCATGTACTGATCAGAACGGGCAGGTCCGACCGAGGACTTTGGAATCAAATACAACCTTGCCAACGGCGCACCCGCTCCGGAGGGCGTTACCAACAAGATCTACGAGACCTCCAAGCAGCTCGCTTCGTACAAGATTGCTGACATCCCCGACGTCGACCTGAGCAAGCTTGGAACCGAGAAGTACGGGCCGCTGGAGGTCGAGATTATCCACTCGACCAAGGACTACCTTGAGATGCTCAAGAGCATCTTCGATTTCGACCTGATCAAGAAGTTCCTCAAGAACAACCCCGACTTCAAGCTTCTCTTTGACGGCCTGAGCGGTGTCACTGGAGACTACGGTGTCGACATCTTCGAGAAAGAGCTCGGCATCCCCAACAGCACCCAGAACTGCGTTCCCAAGCCCGACTTCGGTGGTCACCACCCCGACCCTAACCTTGTCTACGCCAAGTCCCTCGTTGATGCAGTTGACAAGAACGGTGTCCACTTCGGTGCTGCTAGCGATGGTGATGGTGACCGTAACATGATCTACGGAGCCAACACCTTCGTCTCACCGGGAGACAGCTTGGCCATCATTGCTCACCATGCCGAGCTTATCCCCTGGTTCAAGAAGCAGGGTGTCTACGGTCTTGCACGAAGCATGCCAACCTCTGGAGCTATCGACCTTGTCGCAAAGAAGAAGGGTCTCCAGAGCTACGAAGTGCCCACCGGCTGGAAGTTCTTCTGCGGTCTCTTTGATGCCGACAAGATGAACATCTGCGGTGAGGAGAGTTTCGGCACAGGAAGCAACCACATCCGTGAAAAGGACGGTCTCTGGGCCGTTGTAGCATGGCTCAACATCATCGCCGGTGTCGGTGAGCAGTCTGGTACTACCCCCAGCATTGGCTCCATCCAGAAAGACTTCTGGAAGACATATGGACGTACTTTCTTCACTCGTTACGACTACGAAGGCTGCGAGACTGAGGGAGCCAACAAGGTGGTCGCGCACGTGAAGGAACTCATCACCACCCAGAAGGACAGCTTCGTCGGCTCCTCCATCTCCGGCCGCAAGGTTGTCGAGGCGGATGACTTCTCGTACACCGATCTCGATGGCAGCGTTAGCAAGAACCAGGGTATCTACGTCAAGTTCGACGATGGAAGCCGCATTGTCGTGCGCTTGTCCGGCACCGGAAGCAGCGGTGCTACCATTCGTCTGTACATTGAAAAGCACGAGAACGACGAAAAGACCTACGATCTTGATGCACAAGACTACCTCAAGGACAATGTCAAGCTTGCAACCGACCTCCTTAAGTTGCAAGAATACATTGGCCGCACCGAGCCTGACGTCAAGACGTAAGCGTGCGGATGTAATATCAAGCGTATATTTGAATAATGGCGAGGAAGGGTGGAGAAATATTACGAGACATGACTTGCATTAGCGATCAGATACAGCTGAATAAATACGGACTGCCAGTGTACTTAGTCGATAGAATATCCTGTACTCATATCGTTGCACAATTCATTAGTCGCAGCGGTATCTTAGCTTTTCCCTTTTGCCAAATGCAGAGTGATAGTTGAATTGTGTAACCCGGTCCTTGGAACGTCTCGCGCTTGGACTCATTGTGCATACTATTACGCTTCTTGGGTTAGAGCAATTGACTGATGCTATGGTAACTCTTATACATCAGAAGAGGCTATCGCACTGTCTATATGTCTTCCACTAATTCCCGCAGGCTTTGTTTCTCTTCCTGTGGTGCTTGCGATGATTGTCTGGTTTCAGAAGTGTGACGCAGACGGCATCGAGAATTCAGTACAGTAAACGGCCTACATTGATTTGTAGCTTGCAGTCAGTCGCGAATACGTGTGTTTGTGTAGCGGGTAAGTGTTTAAAAAGGGAGTTGTGTATTTGGATTTGTGTAGGCTGGTACACAAGATAACGATGACAGCTGCACACGTATTGAATAACCGCTGCCTTGTTTTCGTGCTGCGAGCCTATGCGGCTGTGCATTCTGTGAGGCTGTGGCTTTGCTGCTTAAATGCCCCCTCGCTCACAGCGCAGCTTCGGTAGCCTTGCGCGTTCTTGTTCAGCTTCACAATCCTCGACACAAAGCGAAATGGCAGACTCCACGGCTGTATCCATATACACGAAGTTAGACCGCAATTCCCGATCCATCCGACTTCTCAACATCTTGCCTGATCTCTCCTCCGATGGCCTTATCCAATGCACCATGCACCATACCACGATCGAGGCCTCGGAGAACGAATACAGCTGCTTGTCGTATGTGTGGGGTCCGCCGACCGAGGATCTAAATGCTATAATAGTGAATGGATATGTCGTTCACATACGTCCAAATCTTTTCAACTTCCTTTCTGATGCTCGGACGAGGTTTACGGAGAAACAGCTCTGGATCGATGCGCTGTGTATTGATCAATCGAACATCTTAGAGCGCAATCATCAGGTTCAGCAGATGGGAGATATATATAGCCATGCCGCGGAGGTATTGGTCTGGTTGGCGGAACCAGATGTTAAGTTATCACATCCCGGATTCGAAAATGTATTGAGAGATTTGGAACACGAGAAATTATCCGACGTCGCATACGATATTATGTTAGCCATTCACTATAACCGATATTGGATCCGTGCATGGATAGTTCAAGAAATCGTTCTCGCCAAACGAATATACATTCTCTTCGGCCCTCTCACCCTCAGTCTCGCTCGATTCGATAGAATGGGCGTATATACGAGGTCTCTCAGGTCTTCAAAGATGTCAGAAATTATTCAGTATCGCGATAATTACATCAAAAGAGACCCCAATTCCCCTTCCCTCACATTCAGTCGCTTCTTCGTGAACCGTCGTCGTAATATCTTACCCGAATGCATAGATCCACGCGACTGGGTATTCTCCTTGCGAGCCATCTGCGAAGACGGGCCAAAGATCACTGTCAACTATTCTATATCATTTTTTGAATTGGTAATGAGCATGCTCAAGCTTGAAGAAGGAAAACTTTGCTCTTGCTACATTCAACTTTTATGCCGGATAGGCCTTACAAACTCATTCGACCCTGCCTGGCGAGCACACCTTCGTTTTCAGATCCCGTCCACAAAGCAGCCGCAAAACAACAGTAGCGAGATAGATCCTAAAGAAGTCCATGAACTTGATTTGGGTCCTGTAACAAGGTCTAAGGGGGAAAATTCTCCTGGTGCAACGGTGTTATAACATACTTTCCGGTCGATGATATTCATCGAGACTTCAGTTTTTCCAACATTAAACTCATGAAAAATAATCAAGGTGAATCTCTATGGCGGTTTAGCTATTGGGACATGGTCAGGCTTCCGGGGAGTGGACACACTCAGACAGAGTCTTGTCTGCGTGATCCGACCACTATTACTATTGGCAAGTGGGATCTTTAGTAGTGCTATAAAACCTATCATTATAGCTTTTATACTTGTAAATTTTTCCCATCTTGCCTAGGTTGTACCACCAGTGTCTTTCCCCTGCGCTGTTTAATTCACTATCCATAAGTTGACAATATTCGGACGCAGACGGGATCTAAATGATTAGCCTTTCATTTAGTGGCTTTTCCAACAAACTAAAGCTCTTGACTCCTCAGATTTCTCGAATGGGCCTGTGGATGCTGGGTCGCTCGACCACGTTAGAGTGCGAGGCAAGGATGCCGTGCTGCTGGAATATACGATCATTCTATTTGCTTTTGCTTTTGCTTATGATTAGAAAAAGAAAGAAGGGTTGGAATGGTAGAAAACATGGTGTTTGCGGGAGAAGGAGATATCGCTAGATTAGAAGAGGGAGCGCAGTACTCGTAAGTTGTACACTTAATTCAATTAGAATGCTTTATCCATGTCCGTACTCTGCCTTACATCCGTTAAGTAAGGAAAGGGAAGGGCAATAAAGAGGAGCGGAGGACTGCCCATAGCTGTTAAAGCCTAATCCTAAAAGAAAAACAAATTACGTTATCCTTCTAGCTTCCGCTCTAACAATATATGCATATCCTACTTACATCTTATTAATCGTATTACCTTCTCTCTCTAAATACAATATAGAGTGTAAAAAGAAAAGCGTGCGCGGACTCGAAACATCGCTCTGTTAGTGCTGTCTACCTAGATCTTATCCGTTCCTTCCCTTTCACTCTACATACAGTACACAGTATAACAAGAGTAGCACGTGCAGAATCTAAACCCCTGCATTACCAGTGCTATGTACCTATATTGTATACAATTCAATCCAATTTTTCTGCATGTAACAATATAAGACATCGAGAGAGTAGCATACACAAATTCTAACTACTACACTATATTTATTGAGTCTACCTATATATTATTCGCTACTTCTATTTATTCCTCTCTCTATACAATGCAAGTAAGGTGTGTAAATAAAAAGAATGAATCGTGCGGGTTCGAACCTTCACACTATTTCAATCGTTCCTTCCCTCTCCATATCTATCTATATCAACTACCTACCTACCTATATATAACAAACAAAAAGAGCAAAAAGAGTAACAGCGCACGCGGATTCGAACTACTGCACTCTCCGTACCTTCCCCGTTCCCTCCCACTAGCCCACTCTGCCAAAAAAGTACAAAACTAAAAGCCACTTCGAAGTGCCGGCTCAAAGAACTTGCGTTTTTGTTTGATTTGACGGAAGAATCTCTATCGAGAAAGTCTATATAGGCTACCTAGGTAGATTTGTATGGTGAGTACGTGAGAGAGGGTTGGTGGTTGAAAATTATCGTTATGGGCAGTTGCGCGCTGTTTGCGCCTGCTTCACTTGCAGCTGCCTGTCTGTGCGTACCTCTGTTGCGGATATCTACGACTGCCTATTGTGTAGCTGTGCCTACTGCTTGTAAACCTATAGGTGTCTGCCTATCTTACTTGCGGCTATCTGTACCTACATGCCTCTTTCCCAGCTACCTGCGCCTTGTCTGCGCCTACCTCTTTTGTGGCTATCTGCGACTGCCTATTCTATGGTTGTGCCTGCTGCTCGTACAGCTATAGGTGTGTGCCCATCTTACGTACGGCCATCTGCGCCTGCCTCGTTTATATCTATGTCTGTGCCTTCATATCTCTTTCCCAGCTATATATGCCTACCTCTTTCTCGACAGGAAGGATCCAGTAATCCTCTCCACCAGACATTGAAACTGGTACGCATACCCAGATCATACATAAATAATATCATGGCGCAGCCATGTCTCTCAAGTAAATAGAGAGCGCGGTGTTGAGACTTCGCGATCGCTCTACATTCATTGGCGATGTATTTCTTTGGGCCGATTCCTTTCAAGAGGCGATGTTGTCGCTGGACTGATGGAGCGGTGATGCTTCGTACAAAGGAAGTCTAGCTGCTAGGGTATTGGTGTACTACACATGCACGCTCAATCTATTCCCCTCTTCTTATTTTCTGTCACATCCTGAAGGTTGAATGACAGTTACAATCTCACACCATGCAGACAGACAAGCACACAGACAAACACATAAATTTAATAGATAAATTGATCTAAAAGAAGAAATGGCGGCATAGAGCAAGCTCTCTACCCGCATGCATTCACCCACTGTGCTACGCTACGCAACGCTATACCACGCACGCACGTACACTCCAAAAGGGACGGCCTTCCTTCATAAAAGGCCTCAGCACCAGTCTAGCAACCGTTGCGCTTTCCCCTCTCCATCCTTCTTCGTCAGGCGCCTAGCAGCGCAGTCTAATCACGCTTCCCCTCTCGAAGCAAAAACAGTCAGACGATCAACCAATCAACCGGTTCATTCTAGCAAAATATGGAAAAGCGAAGAAGAAGAAGCAAGACAGAAGAAAAAAAACATACATACATGGACGTATACGCCTAGCAGCGTTGTCGTCCTCCTGAGAGGGGGTAATCATATCGATGTAGATGGACAGGACGGGACAGGACAGGATAAACAGGATAGAATCAGGATGAACGGGTATGATGCGTTCTTTTTTCTCTTCGCGTGGCATTCCGCATCCCGCAGATGGGGGCAGAAGCCCCGCGTGTACGACGACGAACAAACGGATAAACGAGGTAGAAGCAAAAGTCTTATAGCGAGGCAGAAAGGCAGATAAGATGGGAAAAAAGACAACCGCAATGCTCGAAGGGAGGTTTCGTTCTGGGGCGTAGGTATCCGGTAAGCGAGTACGGAATGTACGTACTGTAATGGAGGGAGAACTAAAAGGCGGAACATAAAAAAGGAAAGGAAACTCCCCCAATGCATCGTCCTCTTGCTGAGTGTAAATTCGAGCCGATGGAAAATGATAATGGTGTGGTATGGTAAGGCGACTTAACGGGACGTGGGAATCTTGCGAATCATCTCCGTACGCATGGTATGTATGCACAGTATCGATCGTGTGTTCGTTCGTTCGTTCGTTCTTTCGCATCGCATCGCAAAAGCTACGCCGGACTCCTCCCCTCGCGCGACCAATATGCCACGATCAAGGCGAGCAGTAGAGGAAACGCTCCGAGTCAAAGGATGTTGCACGCGCTGCCAGCCGGCCTAGTGGTATCAAAAAATAACAACGGTTAGCCTCTGGTATACATAAAAAGATCCAAGTGGGTCCGAAAGATTTCGGGAAGGGGTAGACTCGTTGGTTTGGGCTAGCGTTGGGCTGCTAGTGCGCGATGGTTCAACAGTGCTTCCCAGTGTCATCTGCAGAATGTTGGCGCTGCAAGCTTGCACAACACAGGATTTTGCCAACTGTGCCGCTCATCTGTTTTTGCCGCTTGCAGCCCCTGGTTGACGCAGGGGTGCGTCCGCGGAGCGTGCACGCCCTGGAGGAGAGAGTTGAGAGTTACTTACCATCTCTGGCCCCGTATCCTTCTGATCCACGAATACACGATCTTCAAGCGCTCGCGGACACGCGTCGTTCTCAACAGGGCGTACTTTTCCTCCTCGGCGATGGGGACGACGGACGCGAACCAGTAGGGGAAGAGGGCTGGATCTTCGGGTGGCTCGCCGTATACCGAGACGATGCGGGCGCTCAGCCAGGGAGCGCTGGCGTCTCGCATGCGACGGACGAAAGTCATGCAGTTGTCCAGCAGTTCTTGCGTCGAGAACTGATTGATTGCGACATCTATAGGTAGCGGTAGATCCGGATTGTCTTGCTGATATCGCTCCGCGAACTCCCTCGCCATGGTGGTCTCACTCTGCTCTAGGACTCCCTCTTCGGCCAGCGATAGATCCTCGACTCGCTCGACCCGGGCCACATGGTACCCATCGAGCATGCCATGCGCGCGGATCTTGAACCGACCGATTCCCCTTGTCTCTACGAAGCTGCGGCCGTCGCGGAGTAGCTCCAAATTGACAATCTCTAGGAGTGTTCCGTATTCGAGAAATTGAGTAGAGCCCATGTCACCCTGCGGAGTCGAGTTGCGGTTGTACATGACCATGCCGAATTGCCTGTTTCCTTCCACACAACGTCGCATCATCAATCGATACCGGGGTTCGAAGACATGGAGAAATGTAGGCATGGTGGGGAGGGACAAGGTGCACACGAAGAGCGGAGTGTCGAGCTCCTCGTCACCGCCCTGCTCTTCATCCTCCACTGCTCGTTTCCGAGCGGCAACAAGATCCGGGCACAGCCCATCCAGAAGTGCATTCAGGATGGCATTCCCAGGCTTGTTCTGGAGCGACGCCGGGGTGTGCAAGCCTTTTCGGCACATTGGACAAATGCTGCTGTGGTCCATGACGCGGACGAGGCAGTGACGGCAGAAGCTGTGACCGCACGAGGTTGTAGTCGGATCGAGCATCATGTTATAACACACGAGGCAATCGAGCTCTTTTTGCGCGACGTCCCGTAGTCGTTCCAGCAATGCATTGTCCAGGTCCTGGTAGATGTCCAGAGAACCTGACAGGGCCTTGTATGCGACCTCGGAGCTATATCGCAGGTCGCCCATGCTCGCCATGGTATATGTGGAAACCAGCCGGCCACCGTGCAGCACCTTCGAGGCCCCCTTCATGTCCATTTTCTCTTTCTCCTGCATCGGCAGGCTGTCATCCCATTGCAGGATTTCTTCCAGGAGTATAGGCGCATCCTGGACAAGGGGTATGTGTTTCGCAACCTCGATCTCGATAAGCTCGATAAGCTTGGTCAAGGTCACATCGACGCTGCACTCGGCAGCAGCATGCTCGGCGCGACACGACGAGAGCGGGCACGATATCCCGAGGAGACGATCTGGAGTATTCGGATAGGAGATGTTGGCGCGGGTGGTGGGCGCGGGGAGGCACCCGCGGCAGACGGTGTGACCGCACGGCAGGGTTACGGGTGCGCTGAAGGGCTTCGAGCAGCGTGGACACTGGACCAGGCGAACGAGTTCTCGCGCATCTTGGTAGGCGGCTAGCCCGGCCTTTTCCTTCTCCGGGTATTCTTGTGACGGCACATTCTCTACCATCAAGGCTTGTGGTTGCGAGGGAGCAATTGGTGCGAAGGCGTGCTCTCCGTCGTGGTGGAGAAGGAATTCTTTACGGCGTTGTGAATTCATACAGTTGGCTTCACTGCGGGGAGGCTCCTTCTCCCATGGACCGGCGTGGTTGGGGCAGCGGGCTGGGGGGCGTGGATATGCGTGTGCGGAGGAAGGTGCTAGAATTGTTTTGCGGGGTGGAGCGGAGCGGGCAGCGGGCAGCGAGCGGGAGGTCTGTGGGCGTCGACGGCTGGCTGGCCAGCGTGGTGTTTGCTGCGTGGTGGGTGGTGGGAGTGGTGACGATTGCGTGCGGCAGCTTCGTCAGCGGCAGTGTTGACGCAGGGTCGGTGGAGGAGCTCGAGCACGGGGGTTGAGGGCGGCGGCAGGACGGCAGTGTATATATCTACTCTTGGGTCACAGTGGCAAAAGCACAGAGTGTGTGGTGCGCAGGATGCAAGATGCAAGATGCAATCAAGAAGTGTGAGTATCAACGGTTTGCGGTCGGCAAGTCGAAGAGGTCATCAGCGCCAGCGGCCGAGGACTGGCCATGCTTCCGCACGAGGCAGAATGCATGATACGTCGCCGGGGGATAGGATCGGCGATGTCGTTGTGCGCCATGTTCAAGCTGGAGGGCGAGAGACCCTTGTTCCGATCACTGTGCCACTACGTTGTCCACGGCTATCGAGCTGTGGGCCTATATCGACCACCCTTGGCCCCGTCCGCCTGCTCGTCTATCAGAATCTGCACGGTCCTCGAACAACTTCAAGAAAACCTTGTGCACCTCCTCGTCGTCCTGGGGGCACACAGCAGCCTTGCCGGGCAGCCCGAGCTCCGGGGCCCGCCATGTTTGGGCGCGTAGCCGTCGTCGCAGAGCCAGTCCAGGTGCAAGCCATTGCAATCCATTGCGATGCACCGCAATCCGTAGCATTCAGCCAGTCGACAGTGGCTGGCTCGCTGCAGCGCCGGTGCAGAC
This sequence comes from Pseudopithomyces maydicus, assembly GCA_026873275.1. Taxonomy (NCBI): domain Eukaryota; kingdom Fungi; phylum Ascomycota; class Dothideomycetes; order Pleosporales; family Didymosphaeriaceae; genus Pseudopithomyces; species Pseudopithomyces maydicus. The sequence continues at coordinate 368,983 of JANTUC010000009.1, read as the reverse complement.
AGCCGGCGCACAGCAGCACCGCAGCACACCAGCCAGCCCAACGCTGTAAGGCGGCCGTTGCAGCATGTCCTCGCCTAGGTTGCCCTTCGCTCTGCGGCGTCTGCGCCCGCTCACGCACTCCCAGTGCGCATGCAGCTTTGAAAGCGTCATCGATGTGGTCGACTGAAAGCCCCCGGCACCCAATCACGCGAGCGCGCTAAGCCCTTCGTCTGTCAACCCACATGTGGCACACTTGAGCCTCCACCTCTCCCCGTCGGACCCTGATGCAGATGCAGCCTGCCACCTTGCCGCTTCCGTGCAGTCGAGCAATGTATCTTTACCTCTAGAACCATCCAACCCAGCCCGCTCTCGTCTGTCGGCACGTCAGCCCGTCGCCGTGGTCCTGGCCCCAGACTCCAGGGCTCCCACCGCCTCATGTGGGCACCCCGTCCGTCAGCCATCGAGTAGTGAAGTATGCCAAGCGTCGTAGATTCTCCATTGATATGTCGTCCAAATACTGCTCGCTAACACATGTCTAACCCCACCGCTCCATGGGACACGAGAGCGCCAGGAAAAACTCCCCATGCAAGACACTGCCTTGACCAACCTGGAAACGCTCAAGCCTCGTCTCCTAGTGTACATGAAACCCACTTGTTAAAGTCCCGAACGCCGCCTAGGGGAACCCACCCTCCCTGCTGGTACGCTCGCTATCATCACCTCATAAAGTTTTGGCCACGCCATTTGCCCTCGCCGGCTCACCTGATTCCGAGTCGGTGCTCTCGTCACTCTGCTCTCCCTCCCCGCCAGAGCCAGAGTCAGACTCATCATCCTCTTCCTCTTCTTCTAGAACGATCTGCGGCAGAACCGACTTGTCGAACAGGTCCAGCACGAACCGACACGCTGGCAGCCGGAAGTGGTGTGCATCTAGAATCTGCATCACCTTGTGGAACATGGCCGGCTTTGTAAAGCCTGGCGCCCTCTTTGCCTTGATCCTGTATACCGCTTAGCGTGCAACTTGTATACCAGTTGATGATGTGACTTACGCCGAAAGGTCACTTGCTGCCTTCTTGGCCAATACCGTATTACCAAGATCGGTTGCAAGCTTGAGGATACGCGCATTCACAGCATCACTGTCTGACACCGCCACCTTGACTTCCGCCTTGCGCTTCCAACTCATGTCGTCCGACTTGGCTCTCCATGGCGTCATCTATCATCGTAAGCGGATATAATACGTAGAGCACGTGGTTCCAGGCATACCGAAAACAACTTCCTGAAATCTAGGGGTAAGCAGAAGCCGAGCGCTTCCCCGGCTTCATTGACGACACCATCCCATCCGTATTCGAGCAGGATTTCTTGCCCGTGAAGGCTTCGGGAAATCAGTCCGAGCACATAGAAGGCCGTCCCTCGCAGCGACATAACTTCGGATGTTTCTGCAATTTTCACAATCCATTTCACAACATCCGAACTCTCGAGGAACGGTGCACCAAGCTCCATGGAGCCCACGTTGCCCACCGCCCACAGACAGCCCTTGACTTTGAGGATCAACTCAGGGTCGTCCTTCTCCATCGCAAAATCGCGAATGTTCGCAACGAATTCATCAAAGTGTCCTTTCTGTTTGAGCAGCTTACATCCTTCTTTCGTCCGTGTAAGCTCACGGTAAAAGTGCGGGGGCACAATCCCATACTCCGTGTGCTCGGGCGTGTCATCGTAGGAAAGCTGCGTCTGCGGTTTCTCCGCTATGTCAGCAAGCGCCCGAGCCATGGATGCCTCAATCAACGCCACGTAGGTGTCATTTCTCCCTAGGAACCAGTCGTCCATCTCCCCGGTAATGTAGTTCAGCCCATCTAGATAGTGGTACCCTACCGAGGTAGAGAGAAACCGGAGCAACAGCGGCGCACCGATTTCACCCAGGTGATCTAACGCTGGCCGACACTTTACCACGTACTCCAAGGACTCGGTTTGATTGCACGTTTCTTCCAGGATCTTGATGGCAACCTCGCAAACCTCGACGTCTGGGTCGTACAGTTGTGTAACCAGCGACTTGATCGCCCATTCTGCGACGCTCGAAGAATCCGTCGGCTGCATTGGCCTGGTCGCATACTTGCGTAGCAGTCTGGTCGCGAAAATGCGCACTTCTTTTGAGCAGGACGTCATGGCTTTAGACACGATGATGCGTAGATGTCCGTCCAGCGTGTAGTCCATGTTGCTCAGCAAAGTCTTGATGAGATCATCACGGTCGTTCAGTTCTATAATGTGATAGAACATGTTCAGGACCCTCCATCTTTCGAGGATCTGGATGCCCTTGGGATCCTTGGTCAACGCACCCAGCAGCGCGAAGTAACCACCCGTCAAAGTTTCGTTCATCCTCTCCACAGAAAACATGGGTGAGTCGGATGTGAGTCCGCTCATCCGGTCGAAATGTGATAAGCATTCTGCGAGCTGTCGTATAAATTTGCTATCACTCAGATTTCGTACACCTTCAGGGTTTTGTAGCAGCGTGCGGATGAGAGCACATCCGGCACGGACATATCGCTGGTTCGGCTTTGTATTTTTGACATCGCAGAACCGATATTTGAGCGGCTGATAGAACCTAAGTAGACGGTGAACAAATTTGGCCCCCTTTATGGCCTCATCTAAACGCTTAGCGTTGAGTAACGGTCCATCGATAATGGTTTGGATCAAGTCCCATCTCCATTTCTGGAACGTGACGGTGCCAAGAACCTGGGTATCCACCATCATGGTTCTGAATGTGGTTTCGTCCACTTGCACTGCAGCTTGGGCCTTGGATTGATCGGTCTGTCTTGTAGATGTAGCATCATTACCTGTAGTAATGCCCTTGCCCGGTTGATTCGGCGTATTTGCCGATCGGTACAAAGTCCTGTTGACGCTGTCTACTTGGTAGATAGTGCCAATCGCAACGAAACGAGATTCGGCCTGGAAATTGGCTGCAGATCGAAGGAGCTGAGGAAGGACCTGCAATTCTGAACTCCATGATGGCGGTAAAAGCTCGTTGGCCATCTTGAGAACCTCGCCGAGGAGGAGCGTCGTCTTGCGTTTCAAAGCAAGACTCAATGGGTCCTCTTCTGCTTTGAGAAGTGCTGGGACGAGACCTGCATGTAGAAATGCAGCTAAAACCATGGCAACGTAATGTTCAAGAAGATTCCACTTGTTCGTAGGATCGGTACTGGGACCTGAATCATCTTGTATCGCTTGATTTTTCAAGTTTGTCACGCGGCCATATGTAGTCAACCGACGACCAGCGAGGAATGAAGTAGACCACGAGGGAGGCTTAATGCGGAGAATGTCAAACAGCAATTCTAACAACACGTTCCGTACATGCGGTGTGGGAATTTCTAGTGAAATGAGCAAGGATCGAATGGCCAGAAAGTCGTTTGTGCATAGCGAAAGGAAGCCAGACCAACTCCGCAGTAACGATGCAATGACTTTAGCATTCGCTTTCAGCTTCTCTTCGTGAAGATGGCTATGCGCGGTCCCAGCGTCCGTAAACATGGCAAAGGGCGCCTCGAGCTCGTGTCCAGATCTGAAAAACCGACGTCTTTGTGGGGTATCCAGCAAGTAGACAAAAGCGCTCCCTACGCTTTCTGCAGCGTAATAGTTTCCTTCCCCAAGCGCGTCTGTTAGTGTTCCCATTCCGCCAGATTCGACAAGAAGGGAAGGCTTCTTCACAAGGATCTCGGCTAAAGTAAGGGTGGCGATATTTCTTAATCGATCGTCTGTATGCTCAGCGACAGCAACCAGGATTCTGACGACTGAGCGCGAAATCTCCTCGACTCCACCTTTGACATCCAGAAAGGCCCGCACAAATTTGAGAGCCTGCTCTCTTTCGACAGCGGCCTTGCTTTCCTTTACGAGGGACAGGATGACGAGATAGTCCGTATGTAGGGACCGAATAATTTGGAGCGACTTGCGGTCGGTAAAGGTATGGCGCATGATCCGGTACGCAGCTGCAACCACCTCACGGCTGTCACTGAGCAGCATGGTTTGCATCCTGATTCCGAAAATGGACCAAGCAAGCTCGAATTTGAGAGTGGGATGTCTTTTAAACAAATCCACGAGCGCGTTGGCCCTTTCCACATAGTATTCCGGCTGCATACCAGCGGTCTCTAGGGCCTTGAGTATTTCGGCGAGCACGAACGTGGGCGACTCGGTCTCATCATCTTCGTCTTCGTTCTTTTTCGCGATGTGCCGCGATGGGGACCGGGACAGGTTGCGGCGAAACAAGTAGGAGAGTCTGCTCTGAGCTTCGGCAGGTGGCGACTTTATCTCCTTGGCTCTCTGTATCTCAGCTGCTAATCCAGACTTGAGCTGTGCAAGTTTTTTATTGGAGATGTTCAACTGTTCCTCAACCTGGAGCCTCTGGTTGCTGGTGTTCTTCGCATTCTTTGCATTGAGCGCCTCCAAGAGATTTTCCGATCCTATCTTGATCTTTGTCTCCTTCTCAATCTGATCATGTAGTTCAGCCTGGCGTTGCTCGGTGGTGGTGGTGTTATCATCACCCACGATAATGGCGTGTGTATCGAAATCAGGTTTCAAGCGGCCATCGTGCGAGGTTGTGGGTCGTAGTTGCGAGCTGAAGCTTCCGGGTGCTTCTTTGGCTGTGGCATACGAGGGCTGCGTGCGCGACCCGGCCATGATGCTGCTGGCGGGTGCTGGCAGCGAGCGGCCATCTGGTCTACTTCGTACGGGCGCAAGTAGAGGGCCCTGGTCGCCGTCGGCTTTCACTGGAGGCGTCATGAGCAGGCCTTAACCGTACGCCTCCCAGCCACATTGCATGTCGATATCCACACAAATACCTCCTCTTGGCTCATGAACTGTTGCGCGCAGACATCGAAGGGCGTGGAGGGGACAGGCTAAACAGCGAGCGGGGTTCGCAGCGGCGCAAGAGCGTGGTACGGGGGCGCGGGGGTGTTGAGTGCACAAGCAGGTCTCAAGGAGCGGCGTGGTGGGAGCAAAGGCGGTCAAGGCAGCTACTGCAAATGATCGTGGTGGTGAATTGCGGCACGCACGCGGTTCCTAAGGCGTTTAGGACGTCGCAGTGTCCATCTGGAACGCCAGTGTACACTCGGCCCGTGCACACATGGCCGAGGAGCATCTGGGCTGCAGCTGCTTCCTCCCTTGCTCTGATTCTGCAGCTCCATCCCAGATGCACATGAGGAGCTCGCAGTCCCTTCTCTCGGTCCAGCCCGCACTGTCCTTCGTCGTTGTTGAGCCCTGAAGCCCCGCGGTCAAGCCTGCGCGGGCGGTTTGATATCACGTGCCGTCTTCTCCACGCATCGGCCAATGGGAAGCTCGAGCGTCGGAGCTAGCCCTGCTCCATCGTCGGACCTCGCCGGGCTCCCCCAAAGCTTTGAGCGCAACGGCCGCCGTCTGCAACATTTGCATCCGTCTCACGCGATCCCGTTGTGCATTGCACGGTCTCTGTCGCTTGCCGCACATGTTTCGGCGAGATCCGCTCGGCATCCTGTTCTGATAAGGATTTGCTTTTGGACGTATATCTATCGCATAGCTCCCCTCACTATCACTAACCCAAGCTTCACCTCTTCTGCTTTTTCGTGCCATCCCTCACTGACTTTTGACCACTGCTTCAATCCTCACAGCAGCTTCAATCTTCACTTCTCAGAGAATTCATCGCAATGTCTCAGCTCAGCTACGCAAAGTACGGCAAGGACAATGTCCGTCTGTACAAGGTAGATAAGAACGAGCAGACTGGTGTCCACACCGTCATTGAGCAGACCGTCTGCACTCTCCTCGAGGGCGACATCCAAACCTCGTGAGCATATTTCGGTCCTTCGCTCTGCACCACTAACTTTGACAGCTACACCAAAGCCGACAACGGCCCCGTCGTTGCCACAGACACCCAGAAGCAGACTATCTACATTCTTGCCAAGCAAAACTCCATCGACCCTCCCGAGCAATTCGCTGCCACCCTCGGCGACCACTTCGTCAAGACCTACCCGCACATTCACGCTGCCCATGTCAAGATCATCCAGCACCGATGGACGCGCATGACCATTGACGGCAAGCCGCACCCGCACTCGTTCTACCGCGATGGCGAGGAGATCCGCGTAGTCGAATCGGTCACTCGCGAGAACAAGGGCGTTGAGATCCGCTCCAAGATCGAGAAGCTGCTCGTGCTGAAGAGCACCGGCTCTGCTTTCTACGGCTTCCACCGCGACGAGTACACGCGGTTGCCCGAGACTTGGGACCGCATTCTCAGCACCGAGGTTGAGGCCGGCTGGAAGTGGAAGACATTCAGCAACTTGAATGAAGTCAAGGCGGTTGATTTCAATGGCGCGTACCAGAAGGCACGCGACATCACCCTGAAGATCTTTGCAGAGGACGACAGTGCTAGCGTCCAGGCCACCATGTACAAGATGTGTGAGAATATTCTTGCCGATGTTCCTCTGGTGGAAGAGGTCGACTATGTTCTTCCCAACAAGCATTACTTCGAAGTTGGTATGTCAATCCAAACGTCCTACAAAATCCACGGTTCATTTACTGACTATTTATGCAGACCTCAGCTGGCACAAGGGAATCAAAAACACTGGAAAGGACGCTACCGTTTTTGCTCCCCAGTCCGACCCCAACGGTCTCATCTTCTGCACTGTTACTCGCACGCCCAAGTCCAAGCTATAGACGCTCCTCCGATCTCGTTACGACTTAATGATTTTGTACCATATTCCAGGCACTGTCGGTCGGTCGTTTCTGTTTCTTGTACATCTTTTTTTATTGGTCGTTGGGAGCAAATCCAGCCTAGTTTAAGGGGAGGGGGTGCGGGCATGGAACAGTCTGAGAGTAGTAAACGTTATATACCCAAGGGGAGAACCAGAGCAATATGAGAGAGTAGTTTATCACATAGAGATCGTCATTTAGTGTCCGTGATGTGCCCACGTAAGAAGCTGAACATTGTAAGATTGACTATGCGCTTCATATTAGCCTGTCAGGACATCGAACTTCTGTTTTTATGACCATCGGCCTAGCACGTGTAATTTCCTGTTTCCCATACTTTATATCTCCCTCTGCTACTAATGAATACATTCTGAATGTTTCGAAGCGAGCTCTCTCTTCGGATACTACTAGCGCATCTGACTACATACCCTGGACAATGTCGCAATCGCCTACACGACCCGCTAGTCTACCCCGAGATCAACATCAATGAGTATCACCCTTCTGTACCTCTCACGTACGGCCCAGCACTCCTACCTGTACACCTTCAAATCAATCTGATCCATGCTATCCGCAATCCACCCACAAGCAGCTTCTGGCTTCCACGCCGCCAGCTCCTACGACACGCACCGGCCCAACTACCCCCTTCTGCGATTGACCAGCTTCTGCACGAAGTCGGTGTGAAGGGTGTGGCCGGAGCGCGAATCGTGGAAGTTGGTGCGGGGACGGGCAAATTCACCGAGTTGCTGGCGTCACGACCTGAGCGATACGAGATAGTGGCTGGTGAGCCACATGACCAGATGCGCGGGGTGCTGGAGAAGAAAGGGTTGAGTAATACTGTTGTGGTGGCGGATCTTGCGGGTAGACTTGAAAGTGTGGAGGACGGGTGGGCAGATGCAGTGATCGTAGCACAGGTTAGTGTTGGGTGGGTGTTGTGAGGAGTGAGCGCTGATGAGTTAGGCATTTCATTGGTATGTATCACTGAGGTTAGGTCTTTTCGTAAATCTCGTGATGGTGATACTGTATAACAGGTTTGCTACGGCTGATACGCTTCGAGAAATACGAAGAGTGTTGGGACCGAAGGGCGGTGGATTGGGATTGATTTGGAATGTAGACGATTGTAAGTACCGCTGCGCTCAATATATTATCTCCTTAGGATTATGATTAAATAGTTCAAATTTCTAGTCAACGGACCCATCGATCATATACCTTCAACGCCTTACGAAGCAAGGTTGAAGACCATCATTCGGAGCTTGCCAAATCCAATCAACCTATATCGCGAGCTAAAGTGGAAAGATGTTCTAAATTCGGACCAACAATCTTACTTCAGACATCCATTGAGAGAAGGAGAAGTAACATACGAGGCGGCACTGTCTAGAGAGAGTATTTGGGAGCGATTTGCAACAATGTCCCAAGTCTCGAAATTGAAAGGTTCAGAGCTCCAGGTAAGACCTCATTCAAGAATCAGAACAGTGTCTCATTGACGTAGGCACTCAAAGATCGCGTATTTGAAGCTTTACACGGTGAAGAAATCGAAGAGGACGTGACAGGGAATCTCAGCTATCATGGTAGGGTGAGTCATCTCTTCAAACATGCTTATGGTATCACGACGCAAGCTAAACCTTTGAAGACTGTGTGGTACTGGATATTTTTTAACGCGGCTACTCGGTAAATACGATGTTGGATGTTATTGCGCTGTGTAACGATGCAGTGGCTTCTAGAAGCTCGCGAAGTTCTATCATTGGTAAAACTACCCACATATAACACCTCAGGCCACATCTATGTCCGACGCGTCGTATGCGCCCCACAGCTAACCGCAGGTCGTAAGAACTAAAAGTTTCCCTTTTAGTTATGTATGCTCTTCCCCAGATTACGATGTACTCTAGCCGCTTTGGACACGATTCCAACACATGCAGTCAGCATTAGAGCAAAAGAGGAAGGCAACCGTCAACTCCTGCCAATCTGCTCAGCTACTTCATTTAAATGAGGAACTGGTGTCTCGCTTCTGCTCCAAGCATTGACAAACAAGTTTGTTATATCTTCTCTAGGAGGAGCACCCCACATTCAGCTCTTACCGACACAACATTGAAGAACACTGGAATCGCTCGCTAATCCAGGCCAACAGGTCACCAACATGTTGGTCATGCCGTGGAATTGTTGCCCAATACGAATAAGTCCGACATGGGCTTCACAAAGACCGTCCACGTTTGCCGGAAGACCGAAAACAGCAGCAACGGTGTTGTTTAAATTGCCAGTACTCTCTCAAGATGTCGACAGATAGAACAAAAAACATACACCATGACCTACGCAACAGCTCAATTCTTCGCCGGCACCAAAGATGGCAACTCAGCTTTCTTGGACTATGCCTCCGGCCAATCCAACCTCCTTCCTCCTAACAAACAAAAAATACAATTGAACGATATCCGCACACTCGAAATCCAACCCACCATCTCCACACGGGGCTTCCAAAACACAGACTTCACCCCCAGCATCACAGAGGAAGACTTCCTCTCTCCAGACTCCACCCCCTCCACAAACCCTGCCATAGCCACCTACTACACCGAATGCTCCCACCTCGTCAAACGCCTCACCGGCGCCTCCCAAGTCATCCCCTTCCACCACCGCTACCGCCAGCAAAAACGCCCTCCCCCGCGGCCTCAGACCAAGTAAAAACCTACACCACAACCCCCGTCCCAGACATCCACATCGACAACGACGCCTCCACCGCCCACGCACACCTCACACGCGTCCTAGACGGCCCCACAGCCTCCACATGGGCGTCCTCCCACTGGGCCATCATGAACGTCTGGAAGCCGCTCGCCCCCGTGCACCAGATGCCGCTCGCGCTGCTGGATCCCACGTCGACGCCGATCCACCCCGTCAAGCTGGCGGAGCCCGTCTACACGCGGTCGAACTACAAGACGCACATCCGCGGCCTGAAGTGGCATCCCGAGTACAAGTTTTACTACGTCAGCGAGATGCGGGCGGATGAGGCGTTGGTGTTCGTGGATTATGACTCGGAGAGGAGGTGGAGGATGGGTGGGGTGGCGCATGGGGCGGTGCAGGAGGTGAAGAGGGTGGGGGAGGAGGTGCCGTTGAGGCGGAGTGTGGAGGTTAGGTGTTTGGTATTGTATGAGTAGGGTGGGGATTGGTTTACTTGCTTAGTATTTTTGTTCTCTTGTCAAAGGGTGATTTAGGTTGGTTGATTGGTGTGTTGGGTATACTTGGTTTGGAGTTTCGGCGTTGCGATAAACGGTGTATGGGTACAAGGTGGGGAGCTAACAGCATGTACGTAGAGAGAAAAGGAAGGAGCGAACAATAGAGAAAGAAGTATAGACAGAACTCACAGTGCGGTAGTTCAAACCTACCTATATTATTATCCTTACGAAACTGTTAAGTGGAGTACACTTCTTTATCCACCGTGCAATTTTCAACCCGTCGCGCTGCTTGCTACAGACACATAGAGAGATTGGGAAGGAGCGAACAGGAGAGCAAGAAACATAGATAGAACTCACCACATAGTAGCTCAAAATTACACATAGTATTGTCTCCACGACGCTGTTCAGTGGGGTACTACAACTCTTTCTGACCAACTGTCTTTCACTTTGCGCCCGCGGTCGCGCTGCCTGCTTGCTACGCACGCTTTCACTTCACATATGTATATTTCGCTATTTAACACCACTATATATAATATTCGGATAGAGATTCTTCCGTCAAATCAAACAAAAACGCAAGTTCTTTGAGCCGGCACTTCGAAGTGGCTTTTAGTTTTGTACTTTTTTGGCAGAGGTGGTTGATGGCAGAGCATGCATAGGTGAAAGGGTGCGGTGGTTCGAATCTGAGTTACGGTGGTTGCTTTTTGCTTTTAATCACTACTTTCGCTCTGTATAGATATATGGAGGGTTGTTATGTGTATGTATGTGCGTATGTATTTCCAGTCTCCCTCTTCCTATGTACATGTATATACGTCCTAGCTTGGCCCACCGATAAATTTCCAACTTTTTGTACAGCAAGGTGTGTATATGTACGTGCAAGAGATAACACCAACCTTCTCCGCCAATCGAAACGCTAAACAGCATATGAAAACGCCATGCTAAATGAGAAAATGCTATACTAGTACATAGATCCAACTACTGCAGATCAACAAAAGGGCGTCAAAAGCACTACTTCGACACCTCTCTTATGGGCGGTTCCCTTGACGGCTCCCTCGACGAGTCTTTACTCCGCGAGAAGGCGAAGTCCTCCCTCGCCGCCTCCCTCGTAGGCACCTGCATCGACTCGGCGGTGCGCACCTCCTTCAGCGAACTCATGCCGATGCTCGCCTCCTCGTCCTCAACCGGGCACCCGCACAGCCCCTCGTTGGCATCCTCGTCCTCAATGTCAAACATGCGCTTCAGCTCCTTGCACGCAACCATGTACTGGTCCCTCGCGCCGGGGCTCTCCCGCAGCGGATTCGGCGCCTTGTCCCATCCGTGCGGAACACCAGGCACGCAGTGGTAGTGCACGCGCTTGCCGAGGTCGGTCTTGAGTCTGTCGCGAAACTTCTCGCCCTCGTGGAGGAGCATGTCCCATTCGCAGCAGAACATGACGATGTCGTCTGGCAGGGCGTTGAGCATGTCTGTGGGGGCGACGCCAGGGCTGAGCCAGGGGTGGGCGAGATCCAGGGCGGGGGCTGGAGGTACGAGTCGTCGAAGAGCTCGGTGAAGACAGCGGGGAGGAGTTGGTCGGCGCGGGCGCAGGTGGCGCGGCGCTGGGCGCGTGTTTGCGTGTAGTCTGTGGGTGGGTAGAAGGAGACGATGCCGCGGATCTTGGCTTCAGCTTTGGAACCTTGGGTTGCGACGGCGACGGCGGAGCCTTCTTTGTAAGAGGAGACGAGGGAGAGGGCAGATTGGCCGGTGGAACGGAGCATGGCGATGCGGTCGAGGCGGCTGTTTCCGGTGACAGTTCTGGAGAGGGCAACGCGGGACCCAGAGTTGTTTGCAGTGGGAGGACGGCTCTTAACTACTACGGGATTGGGAGGCGAGAGGATGTTGATTGCTGGGACGCTGCCTCTGCGTGCTGGATTTTCAATCTTCTCTCCAGACGGGGAACGGTCTAGTAGCTCTCCTTGGAGACATAACGGGACGGTAAAGCTCATGTTTCCTCCAGACGAGAATCCTGATATCGCGAAGCGGCTCGGGTCAATTAATAACTCTTCCGCATGCTGGGCCAAGTACAGTACAGCATCTGCACCGTCTTCGACCGCCGTAGGAAATGGAAATTCAGGCGCACAGCGGTAGTCGACGCTGACGACGATAGCGCCAACCTGCTCAACCACCACTCCTGCCCAACGAGCATCGTCCAGCGCGCTCCCCAGCACAAATCCTCCTCCGTGAAAGTTGATAACGCATGGATATCTTTTTGCGCCTTTTAGCTTCTTGACTTTGTTGTAGTCCTTTGGGACGTAAAAGTGCAGCTTGAATTTGCCCGTGAGGGGTGAGACGGTCGCGTCGATGGTTCGATTGAAGGCTGGCGAGGGCGGCAAGGGTCGTGCGAGCTTGTGAAGCATCATACCGATGCCCATGAGGAACCTCCATATCTCAGCCTGGACATGGAGCAGCCATCGAGGGCGCCCGAAGCGTTCGGCAGCCACCTCGGCGGGCATAGCGAATTCGAAGTTGGGCGGATCGCAGTATGGGTTAGGTTAGGATGGGGCCATATAATACCTTTGGGATGGGCTGCGAGGGTGCGATACGGAGCTGGGCAAGGGGGCTGAGGCTAACGCAGCGGAGGAATGCAACGCTCCGAGTGGCGAGTCACCTGCGCGTTCTGCGACGACTGATGAGTGAGCACAGCAGGTCAGATTCGCAAGCAGCACCTGGAAAAAGAGTGTGGACGTCTGGAGCAGCACTCGATGGTTTACCAGCTGCGCGTCACACCATGCGTATAAGGGATGGTGTCTAGATGACGTAGCGCTAAAGTGGAGCGATCGGCAACGAAGCGGCAGCCTCATGGGCATTGCCCGCCGCCATGGCGCTTCTGGTCTGAACCAAGGCTGCCATGGCATTCTGCTGCGGGGGCATGACGCGCGCATTCGCATTTTGTCACTCATACACCACGATATTGTGAACAGGTAGTGTTGCTGTTTGGAGAGCCACGAATTCGTAGACCCTCGGTACTAATCATGTTGGAACTACCGGTAGATAGGTAGGTATGTACCTAGGTAGGCGGCGGATAGATAGATAAGCGCATCCCATCCCACCCCTCCTTCACCCTAGCCCCTGCTTACCCAAAAGCAAACGCAAAATCTCAAAGCCGACCGAAAGCCGGTCTGGCCGCTCAAGTCCTCAGAAAGCGCCGAACGCTCGCCTGTTGATGCCAGTAACCGTTACAATGCAAATTCGACAACAAGGAAACCGATGGTATAGAGTGTGTCCATGAGGATGCCGTCCCGGATACAACGCCCGCAAAGCAAAGAAGCACGCCGACACGCTCATAAAGGAATGCTACAGATGGTGGAAAGGATCACAAAGTGGGTCACGGCCCAAGGATTTAGGCCTCGATGAATTCGTAGTCCTCGTCCTCGGGCGCGACACCCTTTCGGGCTGCCCGAGGGCCAGGAGAGAGGGCATCGTCGTCCAGGCGGAGCACCTCGTATTCGTCCTTGATCAGCTTGTCCGTCTGGCGAACCTCGAAGGTCTCGATGGCTTTGGCGAGCGCCTGGCCAAGGATCTGGCTACCGTGGTTCGGTCCTCGCTCGGCGTCGAACGAGTACGCGACCCCGGCATCAGGCACGGGGGCAACGGATGGATGCTCGACATCCTCGTCGGCCGATGAATCGCCACTGGCGTACGCGATGTCGTTCTTGATGGCGGTGCGGTTCTTGTCGATGCCAGAGGAGCCCCGGACAGATCTACGCACGGTCAGTTGGTGTTCTTGGGATCATACAGGAAGCCGGAGCAAACTCACTTTGGCATGGGCGCGATCCGGGCAGGTCGGGGACGCTCGTCCTCCTCTCGACGGCCGGGTCCAAACGCCTTGCCATGTGCCCACTTGACGCGGGAGGTCTTGTCGCGCTTGAACTCCTTAGCCTCGCTGCGGAGGTCGCTGTTGAAGGCCTGTTCCGACGCCATGACGCTGCTGGAAGCTAACTTGGCAGTGTTGGTTGGTTGTGGGTATGGGTGTTGCGGGATATATACGACAAGGGAACGGGGATGGTTGGCTGTGTATGGTAGGTGGCCAGGTAGATTAGGGAGCGAGCAGGAGGGTGGGCAGCGAGTGGAAGTAGTTGGTATGGCTGGAAGGTACTAATAGGCAGCGTGTGGCAGGAGAAGGTGTGACTGGTGGTTTCTGTCTTGGATATGACTCTGAGCAGTGACTCAGTTCGGGCTGGAGCTATGGCGACTAAACTCTGGGCCCAGGGGGCGATGCAGCTGTTATACGGACACGGGAGCGCTTGTGATGCAACCGAGCTGGAGGTGGCTACGCCGGCTTTATGAGCCTGCGGCGTAGGCCATCCCCACTTTCTTTGTTGCGTGCCTGGCGTGCGATAAGAGCACCTTGGTGAGGGAGCATCCACGTGAGACGCGTTCCGATTCGCCGAGGCCCGGCTGCGCAGCTGGTCGCCTGCTGAGCGAGCGAGCGTGTGAATGATGACATGGCGCAAGAGCCATGATGGCATCCATCATGCGCCCTGGACAGCCCTGGACGGCCGAACGTGGGCGTGTGGTTGGAGGCTGAGCGGGTTTCGAATCCACCAGCGACCGCCAGCTCCGGCGTTCCCCGCAAAACTCGGAACGCTGATGTCGCAATACACATGCATCCATCTCTCTAGATTGCTCCTATGGAGATTGTAAGGGGTCGAGCTAACCACCCCGTCTCCACGCTGCTCCACGCTGCTCCCCATTCGACCAATACTCCTCAACACGCCCCTCGGCCACCGGCAGCTGGCTATCTGCCTGCCTATCGGCCCCAACATGGTCATTCATCGCTGCCCGTGCCATCTTTATCTCAGCGCCCGCACTTTGTTGACATCCCGCGGGAAACCAGTTCCTTTCCACGTGTTCCAAGGCTGCTATCCTGCTATCCTGCTATTCTGCCACCCTGCCATCATGCCGCATTCATAACGTGCCGTGCCAGCATACCATGGCAACGTGAAGCCATCCACGCATCACGTATGGTAAGCCGCCGCATCTGCTGCCTCCTCATCTTCCTCCTCACTGCTCTCCAACTCGTCTGCTTCGCTCGGAAGCATCGGCGGGAACCATCCATACCTGCCCAGATCAACAAAGAACTCACCCATCGCGTTCTGCGTTACATCTACGCCCTCCGCCCTTAACTCAGTCGCCTGTCGGCGCGCTCCGCCGGGCCCTCTTTGTCTCCGTCAGCAGTCACAAACACCTTCACACTTGCGTGTACGGGTACGAGACAAAGAAAGCCTAGATCGAGTGACTGACCTTGGAGAGATCCCGCCCTTGGAGTTGATCACGCGCTGCCAAGGAACGTTGCCCCCGTGGAACTTGGGTGGCTGCTTGCCAGGATCGCTCGAAGCTGCCGGCAGGTGTTTTAGACACACTCCTACTTGTCTACGCGACGTCATGCTCAGTAAGAGTCCTGTTACCGCGTGCGGGATACCGAGTGATACCTTGGACATTGAGCTGATGTCGTCACCTTGTTAGCGAGATGTAGTAGTCACGATCCTGATCCGGAGCGTTTTGCTTACGCTTTCCGACCAGCCTTGCAATGTGCGCGTACGAGGTTACCTTGCCGGCTGGGATCTCTTGGATAGCTTCGCATACGCTAGTGAACCAGAGATGCGCCTCTTCTGAGCGTGCGCCGGGCGCCATTGTGAAGTTCTGCTGGCGTGTTCTAGGGATCAAGCGTAGAAGGTACCCTCCCTTGTATGCGAAATAGCGCCTTGGCGTGACAGGCAACGACCTCGGGATCACTCATCAACTACCAGTATGAGTTGCTCAGTCTTTCGAATTTGTGATAAAAGTAGCCATTTTCGTTTTTGAAATGATGCTGTTGTATTTTCAACATCACAGACATTAATGATGTGAACACAATATCTTTTGCATTTGATGCTTGCCGACATAGGCTCACGATGTCTGTAGACGTTCACCTTGTCTATGTTTTGTGCATTGAACTGGTGCGCCCTTTCTGTTTATTTAATCTGCTATTCTTCATTTCCCACTCGGATGTTCTTGAAATGATCTATTAGGTCTTTGTCATATCAATGAGAAGATAGACTTCTTTCCGGTGAATCTGCTGCGTTCAATTTGCTTTTTATCTCTCGTATTCGAACGCATTATATAAGCAGTTTATGCTGTTGCCTTCACTCAGCCTGATCTAGAGATGCATCGACCAAAACATTCTCGATGAGCTCTCCTTAACCTATATTTCATATTATCTATCCCAACCATCGACGAACTTTACCACGCTAAAATAAAATACAACCACTAATCATGGGAGGTGGATTCAAATACCAAAGTTTGGCGCGTTCAAAACGCGAGATACGACTTCTCGAACTATTCCCAAGAAGCCACAAGCTCAGCAAAATCCGTCCAACATGCCGTGTCTTCACTCGCAGTCTAGATGACAATCCACCCTTCCTGGCACTATCTTACGTCTGGGGCGATGCGAACGACACTCGGGTCATCTTGGTGAATCGTCAACCTTTTAAGGTGACGCGGAACTTATACGACGCGTTAATGAGTATCGCGGAAGATGACGATAGCATCATAGTTTGGATAGATGCAATCTGCATCAACCAAGCGGACGACGAAGAGAAGGGGTGGCAGGTGGGAATGATGGGTGACATATACAGACAAACATCCGGAGTTCTGGCCTGGCTCGGACCGGCTGCCGATAATAGCGATTCAGTTATCGATCACCTGCAGATAGTAGGGAAACAAGCCGAAGAATGTGGTCTGCATATCGGCTTAGATTCGACTATACAGGCTTGGCATGCAATTAAACAGACACGGATATCTCCGCACGCCTACAATTCTGACAGAGTCGTCGCAGAACATGTGCTCGATGGCAGAACCATACTAGTTACAATGCGGCAGCTAGAAAAAGTTCTTAACCCTATAAAAGAAACGGTCGATCAAAACGTGCTATTCATGACTGACCTGACCAATCTTTTTCGCAGGTCGTGGTGGGAAAGAATATGGTGTTTGCAGGAGATTACTCTTCCAAAGACTGCTTATTTTGCTTGTGGCTCGAAACGAATATCGCGTCGTCGATTGCGCGCTTCGTATTACGCGTATTGGCACCTGTGCTACGTGGCATTACAGGAAACTACTGTGCAGCGGTTCGATTTCCACTTCACGTTTGGGCGCTCATTGCAAGTCTTTACCATGCTCTCACTTTCGAGGACTTATTGCGCGGCGAAACTGCCTTTAATGGTATTGCTTCGTACCATCTGTGGGAGAAATAAGCATCTGCACCACATATCTGATCATCTATCTTTCAAATCCACAGATCCACGGGACAAGATTTTTGCTCTATTGGCTATTGCCAGAGATCGAGAAGAGCTGGAGAAATTGGGTCTTTCCTCAGACTACAAGAGTTCCATACGTAGGGTATATATGAGGGCCACGATTACTCTGCTACTACAAGGCTACGCTCTGGTATTGTCATTATGCAGAGCTTCCCCCATGCCTTCCTACCTGCCCTCGTGGGTGCCAGACTGGAGCCAGCCTATGGTAAACACCTTACAATACACAATCGCAGATTCTCTATCTGAACTAAGGTTTAGTGCATCGAAGGGAAAGGGTTTGCGACTCATGGTTAACTTGTCAATGGGAGAGGTTGATATTGAGGGGATATCTGTATTAGGAAACATCTACGACATGGTATTCACAGTCGGAAACGTCCCTCGGGACGCGAGAACAGGGCAGTGCATCCGTCCACATGACTGGATTGTCGAAGTTCTTCGACTGAGCTATGAGACTCGGAAACACTATGGCGATTATAGTGAGCGTTTGCGTGCAGTAGCCCGAACCTCTCACGCAGACACGCAATACGGCAAAGACGACCTTCCTGAAAGAGCCGGAGACGAGACGTTTCTAAGAGCCCTAAATTTCTTGTCAGAGGACACTACAAACATGGTGTCGCCCGAAATAGCTAAGCCGCTCCAGGCATACTTGGCACATGGGGACGTGAAAAGAATGCTGGAAGGTTTGTCCGAAGAGTTACATAAAGCTGATCGTTTAATTTGGAGAATAACACCAGATCTATGTCCATTTGTTACCACCAGGGGACACCTAGGATTAGGATGTTCAGATACCAGACAAGGCGACGTCGTCGCTTTGATAGGTGGGACACAGGTTCCTTTTATCCTTCGGCCAGAACGCAATGGAAACTTCACCATCGTAAGCGAGGCATACGTTGATGGTATAATGGATGGTGAGGCAGTAGAAACGGGCGAGTGGAGGATGATAAATCTAGTTTAAAGAGCATGGAGCTGAAAATCAGTGGCTCACTCGTCTCTGGCAGTAGCTGGTGTAGAAAACTGGAAATAATTCCCAAAATCATCTGGTAGGTGGGCAAGAGTTAGCTGATGACCAAAATTTTACTGTCCTAGCAAAAATGTATTCGTGTCCGTGAGTGTTAGCCAAAAAGTGACGAAGGACAGATGAGGTGCGGGTGGAGTACGAAAGAGATATAGATACAACCACAAACAAAATAACGATTAGCACACGCGGATTCGAACTATCGCACTGTCGCCAGTCCTAATAATATGCTCTGCCATCAACCACCTCTGCCAAAAAAGCAAAAAACTAAAAGCCACTTCGAAGTGCCGGCTCAAAGAACTTGCGTTTTTGTTTGATTTGACGGAAGAATCTCTATCGAGAAAATAGATATAGGCCTACGAATAGAGGGTTGATGGAATTTGTGGTGGTGGTGGGCGTTGTGGGCGTTGTGGGCGTTGCGTGCCTCACTCGCCCATCGTGCTTGCCTCTTTCACGGCTGGCGGTGCTGGATAGGCAGCTACCCCGCACGCGGTACCTTCACTGTTTGAAAGACTTATTTGGGGGAAAAGCGTGATATATTGCGTTTCTAAATGGAATATCTGGTAGCATAGCTATAAAAATTAAAGGTGCGATATCGTAACTGGTCGGGAAATGATGATTGAAAAACAGCATCTCACCCTTTTGACAACATGGAAGAGCGTACAGAAAGTATTGAATTTAACATGCACAGTGCAGTAATCTAGTGGACCCAGCAAATCGATGTTGAAAAAGAGAAATTCAAGTCGGTCACACAGATTAACTCGCGATATCAACATCAACAACCATTACGTCCATAACTTAACTTCAATGTAACCGCATAAATATATCTTACAAGTAAACCTATCTAATCAAACCATCAATGAGCGGAGAACATTCTAAAACAAACCTCTCTCAACCCTCCAACGCATCACTATCCGCCTACTCCAACTTCGCGTCCCCATTGATCGTTCCCGCAACCCCGACCGGTCCCCTCTTCTTCGCATCCTCCAACGGGACGTTCAATCCCAACCGCCCCCGCGTCGAGTATGTCGCTATTCCCCCGTTGGGGTCCGCCTCGGTGACGAGCTCCTTGCGCCGCGTGTCGACCAGCAGGCGGATGAGGTCGGGCCGCATGTAGTGGCCTGCGAAGTCGGCGAGGACCTTTGTGAGGTGGGACTCGTTGAGGTCGATCTGGGTGTGGTCAGTTTGGAATTCTTTTTATAACGTTCGTGTACATGTGTGATTGAAGTAGGATGGAAAACGGGAAGGAGGGAAGGAGAAGTAAGGAAAGAGCAATCTCACATCCACATAAAGCAAGCCGTCAAAGTCCTTATCCGGCTTAGCAACCAGAGTGCCATCCGGCTTGTAAATCCTCGCATGCCCATTGTACGTCGAGGGATCCGTCTCGGGCTCCACACCCTCGGGTGTATTCTTCTTCAAGCCCTCCACGCTCAGTCTCTGGAACGGCGCAAGCGTCCAAGTTCCCGTCTCAATCGCATACGCCGGGGTAACCAAATCGGACGCCGGGTCCGCAACGTTGGTCGCCGGGTCGGGATACTTGAGGGTTTCCTTGCCGGGGTACACGGGCCAGGCGGCGATGTGGACTTGCTCGCCGGCGGAGACGTTGAGGGACTTGAGGAAGGGGTTCATGTTCTCCCAGCAGTTGAGTTGGCCGAGGCGGCCGAGCTCGGTGGGGACGACAGAGAGGAAGGTGTCGCCGGAGCCGTCGCCGTAGACGAGCTTCTCGACGTGCGTGGGCTTGATCTTGCGGCGGTGGTTGATGACTTCGCCGGTGGGATCGATGAGGGCTTGGGCGAGGTAGAGGGTTGCGTGGTCGATTTCGGAGAAGCCGAGGGAGACGTAACTGAGGGGTGTTAGGGTTGGGATGGAAAGGAGGTGATGGGTTAGGACGGGGGTGGGAGGTGGTTGGGTGAGATGCTACATATGCATGTATATGTTCATGTATGTGCAAGACGTGTGAATGTAAGTCCTTACATCTGGTTATCACGAGCAGCCCTTCGAATACGCTTGAACTCCTCAGAGTCAACGGCCATGGAGTTCTCACGGTACTTCTTCAACATAGGGAGGGATTGCTGGTAGTTGACTTTCCACATCCAGTAGGGGTAGCCTGGGATCCAGACCTCGGGGAAGGCGATGAGCTTCGCGCCGGCAGCACCGGCTTCGTTGATGAAGTCGATGGTCTTGCGGACGCCGCTCTCGAGGTCGAACCATGCAGGCTCGGAAGTGACCTGTAGTTTTACTCAGGATGGAGGGAGAGGGTGAGCAAGATAGAGATGCTTACAGCTGCGGCTTTGTACTTGGTGAGAACCATGTTGAAGGTATAGAAGGGTTGATGAAAAGGTAATGGAGAAGTTGTTGATTCAAGTGTTGATTGACTGATGAACTGATTGACTGACTGACAATCGTAATGATGAGTGAGTGAGTTCCCAGTGATGTACGACCCTACTTATATACCTATCTACAGTCTGCAGAATCAGAAGACGCCCCATGCACTCTGTACATCCATACACAACGCAAGCACCGAGATTCCCCCTCTCATCCGTACATGCCGCAGTGGCATGATTCCCACATGAGTAGAATTTTCAGTGGAACTCCAAAGTGGAAACGACTTTCTTCTTCCAGTAATCTAACAGGTACAGCACATCATGTCCATCCATGTACGCGTGTGGTTGCAAGCATGGCATGCACGCAGCGTCCGCACCGACGAGCGGCATCGCATCGGCATCTGCGGCATCTCCCCGGCATCACCCGGATACACGCTGTCGGACGTGGTGCGACGCAGCTAGATTCTTCGAATACAGAATTTGTTCGGTCCTATTAGTCTTGAATTGCATACATGACAAAGAGCGTGCTTCTGGGCAATATCAGCTGTGCAGCTGAACGGTTTCTCGGGAGCTCGGCTAAGCATTACTGAGGCGCGTCGACCCACGATTGACGTCCACGGGCGTATGCTTACAGAGAGCGTCCAATTGAACTTGGGAGAGCTGGTCGTACAGGTGCGGGGTAGTATTGATTGCTTTATCGCATTGTGCAGTGTGCAGTGTGCAGCGTGCAATGCAGTCTTTTGGGTCGGTCAATTCTTGGCCGACTGTCTATCTTGACTGTCTATCTCGACTGTCCCTCACGTGCTTCCCTGTGTAGGGCCGCTATATTCGAACAACTACAGAAAGGTGTTTCTTCTCCGAATCCTCTAAATTAACCTTGGCTTGCGCTCCTGCCTTCTTCTATCGTTGAGATTCTGCGCTCGATCAAGACAAATACATGCATATCGCGACTCTGCCTACTCGGCATTCCCGTGGCGAGATGAGCTCCTATGGACTGTTGAAGCCCAGGGTGATCTTCGATGTATGATGATATTCCTTCACTTTGACTGGAAAGCTGTCAAAGCCGTCATGACCTTTGTTTCCATCTCCAAGTACTCGCCCTCGTCTGTACTCTGAATAGTCACCGCCCCTCCAGCTCCAATACGCCACGTCTCCATACTCTCTTGGGCAAGGACATCTCTAACAGGGGCGTGCGGGCTTGTGGATCGTGGACTTGTGCCTGCAGGCGTACACCCGAGATTCGAGCGAGGTGTCGAATCTCCACTGTTATCCGTCCTGCGGTGCGTCTTCGAGCTTCCACTAGTACTCGCGTCGCGGACAGCTGTACGGATGACGACGGAAAAGTCACCTGCGCCTCCAACATCCAAGTATCCTAGTACACCGGAGTAGATGCCCCTTGGCCGCTTCTCTATGTCTCTCAGAATCTCACACGACCTCTTCTTTGGCGCGCCAGTCATCGATCCTGGGGGCAGCGAGGCTTTCAGAACGTCCAGACCCGTGGTATCTTTCCCGTCAGATGAGTCCGGAAGCTGGCCCTCGATGACAGACACAAGTTGGTAGACGTGCTCGTACTCCTCGACTGTCATCAGCTTGGGGACGCTGCAACGCTCGGCACCAATAACGCCGCTAAGGTCGTGCCTGATGAGATCTACAATCATAAGGTTCTCAGCTTGTTCCTTCGACGAGTTGAGGATGCCATGTGCGATTTCGCGCGTCATCGCTGGAGATTTCTTCACCGTGCCCTTGATCGGTCGAAATTGGCAGTGACCCTGGCGATCCCATTTGAGGAATCGCTCAGGGCTGGTGCCGACGACGGTGGCGGTGGACAGCTGGAGGTAGGCGCCGTACGGGGCCGGGTTTTTACGGCGAAGTTTCTTGTACAGTGCCCAGGGATTTACGCCTTGGCCGTCGATCTTGGGTACCGTGATCAGAGTCTCGTCTGTTAGGCAGAGCTCGTAAGAGTCGCCTGCTGCGAGTGAACTTTGGCATTCGAGGACTTTGTTTCGGTAGTTGCGTTCTTGGGGAGTGCGGATTTGTGATAGGCCTAGTCTCTTTTCCATCTCGAGGCTTTCGCGGAGCTCTCGTGTAGCACTTGTGTCGTCTCGTGTAGTCTCGGAATGGAGGTTCTTTTGGTCAGACTGGAGGATCAATGTTTCGACTGTGTGTCCGACATTCTCGATCCAGCGTGAGTCGTTGGGAAGTAGCGACTGCACATATGTTTTGTTCGAAGCGTGATCCACAACGATGCTGCGATGTACAAAGGCGAAGTTGATGTCTGGGATCAAACTGCTTGCCAGAGACTCATGAGGTTCTACACCTATCGTTTCCAAGCCAGCTTCGTACGAGATATAGCCCATGAAGCCACCCCAAAACGGACTATCTTCTGGTGTGCTCTCGCGCCCTGAGCCTATAGATGTGTGGCTCTGGTTATTTGGATCGTGCACATCAAGAGCTTCTTGGAGAATCGGCCAAATCTGATCGACGGATTGAAGTTGCACAAGACGCTCGTCATCCAAGTCCGTCCCGTAGCGTAGAGTCCGATCCCAGGATCTGTACGTGACCTTTACCGTTTCGCCGGGAACCACGACGCCCAACAAGCTGAATCGTCCCATACTATGATTCTGTGAATCGAGTAATATGACCTCTTCCCCGTCCAAGCCTAGTGCTTCTACAAGAGCGGTCGGGCTGATCTGACCAGTCGCGTGTGACGTCCATTGTAGTTCTGTGGGCTGTTTGCCGGTGTTTAGCTGAAGGGCTTCGGCCAGACTTGAAACTGCGGAGCGCTGTCGAGCCTTATTTTTATTTTTGAGCGCACCTCTCGCCGTGGTGGCGATATTTTCAGGAGAAATATAGCTCAATGGTGCGGCGCGGTTGGAACACTTCGTCCTTGAGCGAGAAGAAAGCCACTCTTCAGCTAGCGCCCACCATTTTTGCAACAGCTTTGTGCCCTCTTTTGAAGTACAGATGGATTCTGGATGGAACTGCACGCCCCAGAATGGTTTCGTGGTATGCTTCGCGCCCATGAGTATGGTTCCGTTGAGCTCATCTTCGACATCCCAAGCCAGGGGCTGGATGTCAGGGCAGTTCCCATTGGGTTCCCAGTGCGGCTCTACAGATCCGCTGTCATCGGACTTCAAATCGACATGGAGTGAATGGTACTGTGTGGCCCGCAGGCCTACTATGCCCTTGAAGATGTCGGTCCGATTGTGAAGAACATTGGATATGATGCCATGCCTTGCTTGCTTCAGTCTTTTGATGCTCGCTCCATGAGCTAAACATAGCGACTGAAACCCTAGGCAAATTCCAAAAACTGGGAGGAGATCCTGTTCGTTGAGCCCCCACAGCTGGTTGATCAGGCCAACATCGTTTGGATTGGCGGGGTGTCCAGGTCCCGGTCCTACTACCACGGCATCGAAGGCCTTGAGAATTGTCGTGAAGTTTTCGGATACAGTTCTGTCATCGATACGCACAGTCGTTACGTTCGCGTCCAAGCTTTGCTCGAGGAGACCAACAATGCTATTGGAAAATGAGTCATAGGCGTCCACGTAGAGAATGTGGCGGCTTCCTCGGGCGGGCAGAATGGATGTATAAGTTCGCTTAGAATTCTGTGGCATTATCACTCTAGGTAGCGAAACACCAAAGACGACTATCCCCAGATAGATGTGGGTCTACGAAGAGATAGAGAGATCGGGTTGCGAAGGAGAAGGGAGCGTGCAGAAAATTTTCCTTAGCGGAACATCACGATTTCATTCGGGACAGACTCTAGCTAAGCTCCAAGAGCATGCGCAACCTTCACGACGCCCTCGAGGACCTGACTGCTGATCCAGCGAGCGTCTACGACTTCAAGTTAGAGACGGCCCTTTCGGAAACCGAAACCGAATCTAGTCAAGGAGAGCGAGTGGGTAAGAATGTTGACTGCTTCTTCGCCATGACGAAAGCCGCACCTGGCCGGGTCGAGAGGCAGAAGCAATTTCGTTTAGGGAGCTATTACGATGGTGTTCTATCGGCTCGGTGCGGGCGGCGGATGGTGACGGCTGGTCAGAGTGTATACTCTGGTCTGGGGCCGGAGTGGTCAAGATTCGGTGGGGTGAGACAGCCAGGCGAGCCGCGCACTAGTCCCGAGATAGACGACAAGGATACAGGGAGGCCGTTTGAAAAGTATTGATTTCTGTAGGGGAAGGCAACCGCTGCAGGGAGATCACGGTTACGGTCCTGCTATCTCTGGAATGTAACAAGAAGAGGGGTTCTGTGATGGAGGGGGGATGTTTATACGGACCATGTTCGGCGTGTTACCCGGTGCGCCTCCCATTGGAGAACTTTATCAAACGCATAAGAAATGACCACTGAACACTGGTAACTCAGAGACGGTTGGCGCGTCAAGTACAAAGGCGAAAAAACAACTCTGCTAGGGCATGGTGCCCCGACGGCGGTGAAACCTGTGAGGTAGGTATATCAATGCGACCCCCAGGGCGTGCTGGGTGTACCGGTACTTGGATCAGATGGCCCAGGAAACGATCAAGATATCTATGTATGTTTTGTTATGAAAAAAGACGCGTACACTAGCACGTGTTCGTTGCTATCGTGGTTGCACAGTGGCATGGGAAACTGAGTGCGAGCCATCGGGCTTACATAGAAACCCCGATAGGCATGTCTCGCGCTTACACAGCTGAACGCCCTATGCAGAGCGAGCTACAAAGCTCCGTCGGCGAACGAAAATACGGATTCAGAACAGCAATCGATACGGTGCAGTGACGTCTGAGGTCGCCCATCGGTACATCTGACACCGCCACTCCCGGGCGAGTCACCTGCCTGGGGCCTGTCGCTGGCCCATCTGAAGCTCTAGCGGTAGTTCGTGCAGCCCCTGGGGCATGCAGGATGAAGCCCCAGAGACCAAAAGTCCGTTGATGATGATCGCCTGTGCGCTAGGTAGTCCGGCCTTGCACAGCGTCTGGGCGTTTTTCCTGTTGGGACGCGGCGGTGATTGCTGCTCGTTTTCTAGAACACAATGGATTGGTGCTGGTGTCTTGTGGTGTCTTGTGTCTTGTGTCTTGTGTCTTCTGCCTTCTGCCCGCGGAAGCAGACGAGGCCAAGTCATGGCCCCAGTGCCTGTACCCGCTGGGGTGACTTTGCGGCCCACGGCAAAAACAACAACGGGATATCCACCTGTAGCATGACAATGCGAGCTGCAAGCGGGAAGGTTAACTTTGCGAGCGAAAGCGTGGGCGATTCGCTACACGTGGATCTGCTGTCAAGCCTGAAACCACCACCGTGCAGCGTCCAGCAACTTGGCGCCACCTGCCCCCAAGCGACGGCCATCGGGCTAGAAAAGCTTAAGTGGTTTTCCTTCTGGGGAAGCTGCTGTCCCAAAGGGGACGTTCGGTTGCGGAGGCGCAGCGTGCCGTCTCACTGCTCGCTGGAAGAAGCAGTTTTCACGTCGCAGAGACGAGCCAGCACACACTCAGCACTATGCCGCACAGTCGCGGGTCGCAGTGTCTCGACGGCGCCATAGGCAGCGAAGAACGATGGCCATGACTGGGACAGGAGAAGTGAGCAGATCACAGCCAAACGATGCCCACCGTCTCGTTCACGGGTGGGGCCCGCTCTAGCGGTCGTGGCCGATTCGGGACGGCGTATAGGCGGGCGGGTGGGGTCGATTGGCTCGGTACCTGCATTTTCAATGGCGCTATTTTCGTCAGGCGTTTCAGAAGCGCTTCTGCGCTGCATCGAGCAGCCCGGCCTCACTCCACACCTGCGACGGACCGGCCATGAGGCCCATGCCCAACGTCTATGAGCACAGGAGCGCGCGACAAGGAATCCCGCTGCTTGTCCGTGGCTGAGCATGTCCCCAATGCCCCAATCACCGACGAGCCTACTGACTCCGTTTTGAGCATCTGTTTCAAGTCCGTGCCTAGGGCAGAGAACCATCCGTAGGTATATGTACCACTCCTTTGTCCGCCGATGGACTGGGCATCATAGCATTCACTTTCTCATTTGCTTTTCATTAAGGGTGAGAGGAGACAAAGTCATTCTTTCCTTTGTTTCTTCAGTGCTTAATATCAACACCACTTTCGTTCCACCTCATTAGGCAGGTCTACATCATCATCTAACAGTCTTGGTACTGTTGACTTTCGCTTCTTGACCATAACTTGAATCTTTTCATCATGAGGGCTTCCATCGCTCTCTTAATTTCTGGCTTGGCCGCCCAGCAGGTCGCCGCCCACTGGGACCGTCAGGCTTCCAACTACAACACCCCCCAGTACAACAACAACGAGTGTACCGACAAGCAGAAGGGTGGCTACAACTGGTCTGACCTCAACGACGGTGACAAGCCCGGCAAGTACGACGACTTCAACTTCGGCGGTGACTGGAAGTGCTCCACCAAGAAGTTCGGCAAGCGTGACCACGTCTCGAAGCGCACCTTCGGAGACAAGGCCATCACCAACAAGTGCGGCAAGGAGAAGCCGGCTTCTTTCAGCTGCGACCAGAAGAAGGAGGGTTTCTCCGTTACTCACATCGATGTCTCCGTTGACCACGATGCCGACCTCGACTTCCACTACAAGATGAAGGATGGCAGCATCTGCAAGCAGCGCACTTCTTGCAAGAAGGAGGGTACCACAGTCCAGAACACCCAGTGCGGTGGTGCCGAGTCCGTCGATGTCTACCTCGGCCACTCCAGCGAGGGTCGCGAGGACTGCGAGATTGGCTTCCACCAGATTGGCTTTGACTGCAACCCCGGCGAGTCTTACACTCCTCCTCCCCCATACACTCCTGCTCCCCCGCCATCCACCTCTGAGGTCCCTGTCACCTCGTCTGAAGTGCCAGCTACATCTGAGGTCCCAGTGACTTCGTCCGAGGTGCCCCCTCCTTCTACCCCTACTCCTCCCCCGCAGACCTCCGACTCGCCCCCTCCTCCTCCTGAGGAGTCGTCCAGCGAGAGCGTCAGGACTCCCATGTGCGGCTACGGATCTTGCGGCAACACTGGCTACTCCAACTCTACTGCTCCTCCTTCGCCACCAGAGACCCCTGCTACTTCTGCTCCTGCTGAGTCTACTCCTCCTCCTGCTGAGTCTACCCCCAGCGGCGAGTGCGGTGGCTACGGCCAGCCCGCTTGCGAGACTGCCCCCGTCGAGAGCACTCCTGTTGAGAGCACTCCTGTTGAGAGCACTCCTGTCGAGAGCACTCCTGTCGAGAGCACTCCCGCTGAGACCCCTGCTACTTCTGTCCCTGCCGAGAGCACCCCTCCTCCTGCTGAGTCTACCCCCAGCGGCGAGTGTGGCGGTTACGGACAGCCTGCTTGCGAGACTTCCTCTCCTGTAGAGAGCACCCCTGCTGAGACCCCCGCTACTTCTGCCCCCGCTGAGAGCACTCCCGTCGAGAGCACTCCTGCCGAGTCTACTCCTCCTCCTGCTGAGTCTACCCCTAGCGGCGAGTGCGGTGGTTACGGCCAGCCCGCTTGCGAGACTGCCCCCGTCGAAAGCACCCCCGTCGAGAGCACTCCTGCCGAGAGCGTACCTGTCGAGACTCCCGCCACTTCTACTCCCGCTGGTACTACCAACGGCACTACGCCCTCCGTCCCAGTCGAGTCCCAGCCTCCCACCGTCACCCCTCCCCCAGGTGGTTACACTCCTCCTGAGTGCCTGCCCAAGTGCCTCAACACCTGGCTCAAGCTCAAGACCGAGTGCAAGGACAACACCGACTCCGCCTGCTACTGCAAGGTCCCCGACCTCACCGACAACGTCATCGACTGCGTCAAGGCCTACGGTACCGAGGAGGAAGTCCAGCAGGCTCTCTCCTACTTCGTCGGTATCTGCGCTCCTCAGATCCCTGAGAACCCCCAGATCATCGACAAGTGCTCTGACGTCCCGCTTTCGCCTCCCCAGCCCACTCCCACTCCCGAGTCTCCCGTCACTCCTCCTCCTGAGGGCCCTGCTACCTCCGCCAGCCCCGAGTCTCCCGTCACCTCGGCACCTGCTGCGGAGATCCCCTCCGACATTCCTTGCACCACCATCTCCTACGGTGGCTCTTCCTACGTCGTCCCTCAGGTTGGCTTCACCACCGAGGCCCCCGATGCCCCTGGCGCCAACCCCACCGAGCCCATCGCCTTGTACCCTGCGGCTCCTACGCCTGCTCCGGCCCCGGCTGAGCCAACTGCCCCGTACCCAGTCCCGTCTGGCTTCACCTCTGTTCCTCTGCCCACCGGCACTGGGGCTATCGGTGCTCCTCCGGCTGAGTTCTCTGGCGCTGCCTTCTCTTTGAACGCCAAGTCTAAGGGTGTCGGCATGGTTGCTGGTGCCGTTCTCGCTTTCCTCGCTTTGTAGATGATGGAGGTGAGCTCAGCTTAGGATCAATGCTGAGCGATAATGGTAATGGATGTGCATAGCTTTTTTTATCCTCCGCCATCTACTTTTCTTATACACTCTTTTCCTTGACAGCATGTTCGAGGCGCACTTTGCAACTTGGGAAAATGACCTGTTTGGTCGGATGGGAGGGTTAGACCGCCTGCGAGCGAGATCTATTGTTAATGATGGTTTTTCTTTGTTTCCTTGAATACTACATAGACTGAGAATCATACATAAGTCCTACAAAGCTTTGTTTCTTGTGCATCTTGTGAAGATTTTAAAGATGGTTGCTAGCTTGATTGTATGTCTGAGCTGAGGTGTCGGCGGACTAAAAAGCATGAAGACTGAATTTGCATGTCATCGGACACTCGCGGGTATTATGAAGCCTCACGGTGGTTCTTAGATCAAGGTGTAGCAGTCATTCGTTTTTTAATTGAGGGATGACCATATAGACATGATCGATTTCCTTCGCAGAGACATCTACACTACGCTCACAAACTACAATCTGCGAATGCCGTTAATTTGGCTGGCAAGCGCAACATGTGTCCAATTCCTCAATCGATCGGGCGGTACTCATATGTGTCTAATGCTTGATCAGGTGTTGGTGTTGAAGAAGTCGTGTCACACTATGTTGGACTGCAGGATCTCCCCGCGATTAGAGCAATTCACCACCATCATGCACCATTGCTTGACTTCATTCACATATAAGCATTCAAATCAAAACGACAAGGTACCTTTTGCCAGCGCAGACGCCCAGGTCATGATGACCAGGTTGGCATCGCGTGTGCTCGCTGTGATTGGCCAGAGCTCTCGGCGGTAGATCGACGTCACCGAGCGCGCGACAAGTTGTACCCTGGTCCTTTTGTGTTGATCCTCCCAAGGTTTACCACCTCGCAGCGGCACCGCGGCGGCAAGCAACCATGAGCCTCGTGGTCGAGTAAGTCGCGCGTAACGCTGCCTAAGTATTGCCAAGCTCACTATATACAGTCAGATCCGGCGCATCGACAGCCAGCTCGACCGGTTGCAGCTATCGGCAGCCAACGGCGACAGCGCATTTACAATAGCCGCCGAGGACATCCACGACCCACGACGAGTCGCGCGAATAGAGCAGCTGCAGAAGCTAATCAAGAGCCTATCGACGACCAGTTCGTCCAAGCACTCGCTCGTGCATCCGAACAGAGTCAGGGCGATACTGCAGGAAGCAAATCTCTCGTCGAACTGTGCTTCGTGCGCATACCTCTTCGAGCAGGACGACTCCGGCAGTCAGCGTAGGCAGTCGACTTACGCCCACGAGTCTTCCTACGAGCACGAGCTAGAATGGCTCCTGCTCAGCAAGGCCACCACGCAGGCCTACGGCTCCGTGCTCTCCACCATCCTGGAACAGACGATACCGCTGGAAGATGACATCTGGTACTGGGATGATATTATCTCTACATACCGCTTTGCCGGTCTCTATTCTATCCAGACGTCACCCATTCGGCTATATAGTTGGTCAAAAGATGTGTATCGCGACGTAAAGGACCGTGGCGGACGGCTGGCGGTAGACGGCTGGAGAGACTTCTACACGCTCGTGACGGACACAATTAAGGACAGAAATATTAAGGAGGTACAGCGGAGAGTCGTTGGGCCATTAGGTGCAGTTCGTCACGAGGGGAGGAAGAAGAGAGCGGCATTGAGACGCATCAGAACTGTGAATGCCAACGCGCTGGGTCTGCTCCTAGGAGAAGGCCTAAGCGCCGAGAGGTATGCTCATAGCTAAAATGGAAGATGACGACACTAAGAAATTCTAGTTTGCATAGCGAAGGCGTCCAAACGCCCAGCGGATATGGAACTTCTGAAAATCGTCATCGATGGAAGAGCACGGTAGCCAAGAGCGTCGCACTGATGGACGCTGTCATCCAGAGCGTTACCGATGCGGAACTCCATATCGATAAGTTTGACGACTCAGTCGCGGCCACTACGCAAGACGACCATTACTACGAACTGCATGAACCTACCGGCGAGCGCACAGCATCATCGCTCAAACCGTCTGATGTTGCCGCCAGGCTAGACAGCGTACTGACCCATTCCCTACCCGCGTATATGTCCAACTTCCAGGCTGCTGTCCGTGAGCATGGTCGACCTTCGCCTCTCATCCGTTACTGGTTGCCGGTCTCAGTCGCTCTCATTTCGTCTACCACGATCCTGCGCATCGCTGTCAACCGCAAGGAAGAGATCCTTACATGGATTCGCGAGTTCGGTCACACCGTTATCGACTTTTGGGCAAACTGGGTAGTTGAGCCCGCCAAGAAGGTCATCGGCACCATCCGGCACGACGAGGACAGCGAGGTCTCCATCATGAGCAAGCGAAGTCTGGAGTCCGACAGGGCCAGCTTGGAGCGCATGGTCGTGGACTTTGCCGTGCAGAACCCGGAGGGCCCCGCTCTGAACGATACCCAAATCGCCGACATTCGCGCCAAAGTGCGGGAGGGCGATCTGACGCCGGTGTTGAGAGCTTACGAGAAGGAGATTCAGAGCCCTGTAAAGGGGGCGATCATGGGTAACTTGGCGAGCGCCCTCCTGATTCAAGTGCAAAAGACCAAGGTTGACGTGGAGCTGGCGATGAGCGGCATCGACTCCATCTTGAAAAGTCAGGAGCTGCTTTTCGGGTGAGTGGGCACTAGGTTCACACGGGACATACAACGGCTAACATGCGGCAGATTCATCGGCCTGACACCGGGCGTTCTAGTCACGATCGGCGTGTACAGATGGTTCAGGGGCGTGTTCAGCAACCGGAGGGTGTGAAGCAGTGGGCGCGCCAAGGGCAGCTCTTGCTGATACTGAGGAACATCGATCGCATCCTCGTCGGGGCGACTCCCAACGAGTTTGGCGAGATCTACTACAAGGATCACGGCTTGCTGCTCTGCGAGGTGCATTTGCTGAGGCAGGAGGCCAGCAGGGTGCTTCCGCGGCGGATATTCCACGACTTTTTGCAGGAGATCGATGAGTTGGTTAACATTCAGTCGGGGTTGGAGAGGCAGCAGAAGGTGGTTGAGCGGATACGGTGGGCGTATTCGAAGTGGTTTACGTCGTGAGGGACAGGTGGAGAATAGGCGGTTCACGTCATGATGGGCGGATGGATGAAGGTGTATGACACGGGGCGTGTAAAAAAATTACAGAGAGACACACTCTGTGCAGCAATTACCGTATACAAACAGTAATCTCGTATGGCCTGGCTATCGTCCCCGCGTGGTTATAGTTTCAACGTTCGCGGGTGGTCGGCGGGCACCCGTGGCCACGGTAGGCGGCGGTGGGTGCCCTGAATGACCATGTGGCGCATTGTGGCACTAGGGCTGCCTTGGCACTTACGTTCACGCAGCAGTGGACGACGGAGGTACCCTCGCTCCAGCAACCTTCACCCGCCGTAACCAAACATACCTCGACCCCTCGCGACGTACTACCCAGGCACCGACCTCCGAGGCCTGCTGACTGTCCGCCTCCCACGCCCCCAATCTCACCGCCGCCCTCGCCTCGGCCATCGATACGTGCACGACACAGCCCGACCCAACTCCGACACAATCGTGCCTGTGTACAACACCGCAGCCTACTTGTACAGACGACGCGCGCGGCATAGGACTCGCTCACCACCATGGCGGGCACACGCAACTATGACTTTCTCGTAAGCCCACCCTGTCCAAGCAGCCATCCCAGGCCGCCGTCCCGCGACCCCTCTCCCGCTCTCCGCTGACCGCACGCTCTCGTAGATCAAGCTGCTCTTAATCGGCGACTCGGGCGTAGGCAAGTCCTGCTGCCTGCTGCGATTCAGCGAAGACTCCTTCACACCCTCCTTCATCACCACAATCGGAATCGACTTCAAGATCAGGACCATCGAGCTCGACGGCAAGCGCGTGAAGCTCCAGATATGGGACACCGCCGGCCAGGAGCGCTTCCGCACCATCACCACCGCATATTACAGAGGCGCCATGGGCATCCTCCTCGTGTATGATGTAACGGACGAGCGGAGTTTCAACAGTACGTGTCCTGCCCTCCTCCACCTCCAAACTTAGCATCCCTACTCCTCCGCAGCAGACAAGTAGACAGCACGCTGACCAACCCCCCAGACATCCGCACATGGTTCTCCAACGTCGAGCAGCACGCCACCGAGGGCGTCAACAAGATCCTCATCGGCAACAAGTGCGACTGGGAAGAGAAGCGCGCCGTCTCCACGGAGCGCGGCCAGGCGCTTGCAGACGAGCTCGGCATCCCCTTCCTCGAGGTCTCCGCAAAGAGCAACATCAACGTCGACAAGGCGTTCTACAGCCTCGCGGCCGACATCAAGAAGAGGCTGATCGACAGCGCGCGGACCGAGACCAGCACGAGCAAGGTGGATGTTGGCGCTGATGCGGGTGGGGCTGGGGCCGGCATGGGCGGGAAGTGCTGCTGAGAGGAAGAGGGGGTGATGTGTGGGTTTTGCTAGCTATTTTCTTACGTTTTTTTGGTTTGGTTTGGTTTGGGTCGCGTTCGTGGGGTACTGGCGAATGAGCTGTTGGGAATTGATTATCTGGTTGTGAGGGGGTAAGAGAGAGACAGAGACAGAGAGACAGACAGCGCAAATTTGGTAGCATGGCGTGGCGTGGCATAGCAGGGCGGGGCAGGGCAAGCAAGCAGGAAGGCAGGCAAGCACCCAGAGCACGAGGCGCGGTGGGTGGGTGACAGCATCTTTGCTTGTCGACGAGCCCGTCCTTCTGTGAAGATGACGGGACAGGCAGGCAGGCAGGCAGGCAGGCAGTGCAAACATGGCAATGGACGGGATTGCAACATGCAACAGAACAACCAGCCAACAGCCAGACAGAACAGAACAGACAGACAGACAGGGCGTAGACTTTGTGTATTTTCCTTTCCATTTTCCATTTTCCTTAATTCCCCATACACACACTTGTTTTTCCCACCGTCTTCATATAATCAAACCTGGAGTTTTGGGAGGATGGATTTGGCAAGGGGAAGGGAAGGGGGGTGTTTTGTGGGTACGCTGGTTTGGGTGGGTTTTATATATTATATACTACATATTATTATATATTACCTTTAATGGCATCCAATGTGTGTGTACATATATTCTCTGTATCGATACATATATATATATACACATCTATGTGTGTATGTAGATATACATATGAATACTCCTATTCAGCCACACTGTGTATGTGTATCTACGTACACAGATGCAAGTGGGGCGCCGTCCGAGCCCCGCCGAACTTCTCCGTGAGACAAGCATGGGGTATCCCTCGTGGCAAGTGCCAAGAGCACGTGTGCGGGTTGAGAATTGGGGAAACTATTACTATTTCCGGCGGAGGCGGGGAGCGGGAAGGCGGGAAGCGGGAAGGCGGGAAGCGGGAAGGCGGGTGGGTGTCTTGGTGGGTGGGTGGAGCGTATACTTGTAGGAAGGGTTTGTTGGAGGGCGGTATTTGGAGTTGGAGACGTATGTATATATGGGGGATGTTATTTGTGTGTGGGATGCGAAGATGGACGGTGGTTTCGTTTGTGTCCGTTTTGTGTGTGTGTATGTATGTATACATGTATATATATATCCCAGACTCAATACTCCAAAATCCCAATCCCATCCCTCTCCACGCCTGTATGTATATATGAACCCAAATATCCTTCGCCCCCTTCCCCTTCTCATCCTCCTCATCCCCTCACAAACTCGCCTTCCCCTGGCTCTCAAACGGCAAAATCAGCACCAACAACCCGGACGCAATGAACAGCGCCCCACTAACGTACACCGGCGCGCTGGTTTCCAGATTCGCAAACATGGCCACGATGGGCGCCATGATGCCGAAGACGCGGTTGGCCGACGCCGTTATGGCGTTGCCGGTGCCGCGGTCTTTGGTGGGGAAGATTTCGGGGGTGTAGGAGTATACTGGGTGGTGTTAGTGGGATAGGGGGTGGAGGGGGAAAGGAGGGAAGCAAGGGGGAGGGGGAGACGAGGAGGGTGTGGATATATATACATGTAGTTTGGTTTTTATTGTTATGGTATTGAGCGGGGAGGTTACTTACAGACTGCGTACATGATGTTGGACATGAAGTTGTAGGCGCAGTTCCTGAAGTCCGTTAGTCGGGGCTATACACATGATAGGTGACTGCGGCGGTTGACAAAGAAAAAGGTACGTACCATCCCAGTAGAGAGTTGGAGTTCAGCGCTGTGGTCGAGCAGAATAGAAAGACGCCCGTTAGAACCGTGGAAACAGCCAGTGTGCCCTTCCGCCCGATGCGCGGTCGCTCGACGAGGTATCCGCCAAGCAAGCACCCGGGAATACCGAGCACGGCGATGATGAGACTGTTGCGGTACGTGATGTATGTGGAGCCGTCGCCAAAGTCGGCGCCGCGCGTGGATTGGATGAATGGGAGAAAGGCATTGTATAGTGGGAAGCCTAGGCCGATGAATGCCCACACGGCTGTGATGAGCGTCGTGCTGTATGCTAGCTTTTTGGTTGCGAACAGTGCTTTTACATGGCTTGCATCCACCTTTGCTAGATTCCTCTTTATGGCCGCCGCGGTATGGGATTGCTGATGCACTGCTGTCCCCGCGGGAGCCAGCGCCTCGCACGCTTGTAGCTCCTCCACCGTCAACGTCGTAGTCTTTCCATTGCGCCGCGCTACCTCGTGGACCACCTTAACGGCCTCGGCATCCTGACCCTTTCCCATGAGGAACTTGGGCGACTCGAAGATAGTGAAGAAGACGAAGCGCCCAAAGAACATGGCCATGGCCACGCCCCCGAGCACAATCATAAAGTACCTCCATCCCATGTTCATGCTCTTCGTACACACGTCGTCCGTCTCCTGGCACGTGAGATCGCCCAGCAGCGGCCATGCTACCAACGTAGCGAAGACCTGCGCGAGCGCCCAGTCGATACTCAGCACGGTGAGCAACCACTGGTGACTTCCGGGCAAAAATTCCAAGAAAATCGCAGAATCAACAGGGAGGTTCCCGCCCACGCCGATGCTCCATAGACAAGCGAAGATGCCGATGGCAGCGAAGTTGGGGGATCCAGCGGCTACCAGTCCGAAAATGGCGGTGATGCCAATGGTGAGATTGAAGGCCCAGCGGCGGCCGAAAATATCGCAGCCGAAGCCCCAGAAGATGGCTCCGACGAGGAGGCCGATGTTCTGTGCTAGGGTGAGGTAGGGGGCGCGGTCGGGCTTGAATTCGAGGCGGATGGGGGGCAGGATGAGAGAGGTGGCGATGGGCCAGAGGTTGTCTTGGGCCCAGCCGAAGCCTACTACTACGAAGAGCTGGGGAATGTTAGTCGGATTTCATTGAGCAATTCACTGATACGCAGGATGAAAGAGAAATAGCAAGAACATGCTACTCTCAATCCACGGCTGCATTCCAACCTGGGAAAACAAAGTTACACAAACGATGAATCTCATCTTACCTGCCACTGATACCTCCCCATCCCAATATCCTGAATCGCCTTATTCAACACCCTCGCCTTCGCCTCGTAGACGGGATCCACCGCGCCATCACCCAGCACCCCATCCGGAGCCCCATGTAGCGTGTTCACCACGACCGACTCTTCCTCTGCAGCGTCATCACCAGTACCCATGCTGAGCAATCCCACTCTCTCTTCAAGTTCAATTTCGGAATCCACAACTGTGGACGTCGCTGCTCCAGGTAAGCAGCCTCCCTCGCGCACAGTCGCGTCTATATGTATGTACGTATACCCAGCCTAGCTACCAACAGCCAACCAGCCAAGCTTCCACTACCCCAGGTCCGACACAGCGCTAAACAAAGGAACACCGCAGGGATCCCAGCAGCACGCAAGCACAATGTGTGTGCACGCCGTAGAAGCGAGACGGGTGCGAATCCCATGGACTGAACCTGCCCAGTTCAGCCTAGCGGGGTGGGATTCCGAGAAAGCAGTTGGTGCGGAGGAGACCCTGGTGGCGATAGCGACACGTCGGGTTCCGATTGCGACATGTGCACATTGGGGGAATTGAGTTGTGATACGAGGGCGGGCGGGTTACCTTGGCTTTGTTTCGCTGGCGAGGGAGGAGTGATTTTGGGCTTTGCTTTTGTTGGGGTTTGGGGACCGCTTCTAGTTAGAGGGCTGGGCGGAGACGGTGATTGCGATGGTGGGTGCGGTGCATGGGGCGGGATGAATGGGATGGGGTGTGTTTGGCTATTGGATTGGGAGGTTCCATTCGTGGGGTGGAATGCGGGAAGATGAAGGGCGCTGATAGGTGAGTATTTTGGATACCATGGTGTCATGTATTATGTCATTCATGGGATTTGGATGTTTTGTGCCAGATGCTGTTTTCAGAGGGTATCAGTCATCATACGAAATATCAATCGGATGTAAGAAAGGAGCTTTGATACAATGTTGTTAGACAAATCAGAGATATCTTAGAACGTTGCCGTTTCTGGAAAGTAATACTGATGACACAGGCCTTAATGCAATAACGCATAGCAGTCACATTTTTAGCAACGTCTAAATTCATAAATTTTGTAGACTTGTTTATCTAAATGCCTACAGTGCTATGCATGGTGATACACGGTCAAGTGACGTTTCACTGACCGTAGAAGCCTGGCGGCAAGATATAATCCCCTCCCGACCTTCAGCACCTTACTTCCAGAGCTTGCTAAGACTGGTGGCCTTATCGTCGTGCTTGTTGAGAACCTTTGCGGTTGCAAGGTCGAAATCTTCCTGTGTCACGTGTACTCTTCGCTCCCTCAGCGCGTACATACCAGCCTCAGTACATACACCCTTCAGTTCAGCTCCTGAACAACCGTTCATCTTCTCCGCAATCTTGGTCAGGTTGATACCACGCGTAAGGTTCATGCTGCGAGAGTGAATACGCAGAATATCAGCACGGGCTTCGACAGATGGCGGCGGGAACTCGATCTTTCGGTCAATTCGTCCGGGTCGCAGAAGGGCGGGGTCGAGGATGTCGAGACGATTGGTGGCCATGATGATCTTGATGTTCTTGGTAGGTTCGAAACCGTCCAACTGGTTCAGCAACTCCAACATGGTTCGCTGCACCTCGGAATCACCGCCAGAGCTTCCTCCACACGGCTTGAGCCGATACTGTCGATTTCGTCCATGAAGATAATACTGGGTGCATGCTCACGGGCCATGACGAACAGCTCTCGAACCATTCGGCTACCCTCACCGATATACTTCTGGACCAACTCGCTACCCGAAACTCGGATGAACTTGCAGTCGGCATGATGTGCGACGGCACGAGCAAGTAGCGTCTTTCCTGTTCCAGGCGGCCCGTATAGCAACACACCCTTCGGCTGTGCAATACCTAGGGACTCGAATAGTTCCGGATGCTGTAGTCCAAGCTCGATAACCTCCTTGATTTCCTTGATCTGCTGATCAAGACCTCCAATCATGTCGTATGTGCTGTCGGGTACCTTCTCCACCATCATCAAAGAGACGAGCGGATCCACAGATGAGGGCAGCATCTTCTCTAGCTTGTACGAATCACTCAGCAGTGTGACGCGCTTGCCGACGGTGAGTTTGGCAATGTCCACGTTGTCGGATATGTCAACGACTAGGAAGGGTTAGTATCAGCAAGGCCCTAAAGTGGCAGCCAGGATTCACCATATTTTCCCTCGGGATGCACCTTCACTAGGACCTTCTTCGTGCCCATGACCTTGACGACCTCGCCGACGTACGAGCCCGGCTGCTGAAGGAGGCCGAGCTCTTCTCGGAGTAACCGCACCCGTGAATTGTAGTCATTCCGCTGGGCTTCCAAGCGACGCAGCACTGCCTGGCCTTGTATTATCTCCAGCTTCATCGACTCGATCTTGTTGTGGTAGAAGGTATCGAGCGCCATGGTGGTGGCGGTCGCGGGGAGCTCGCGGGCGCGGTGCTGTCACAGGGTGGAACGTTCGCCGAGGTGGCTTGGCTGTTGTTGCAGGAACGCGCACGGGAGACCGGGTCGTTCGGGTGACGGAGAGGGAGCGAGGTGGCAGATGGAGGGGTGTTTGGGTGTTTGGTTGCGGCGACGACAGCTGTGTATCACCGTCACGGCGATTCTATGGAAGCTTCCGGACCGACCAAGGCTCCGATTGGCGCTAGTGCAGAAAGGGAAAGGTCCATCCGCGGTGCCTTGGATCCTGTTTCCCCACCAGGTCAACTTGCACGGGGTTTCTACCAGTATTTCATGCGAAAACCCAGGGACACGCGCATTTTGCACTAGGAGAAGCTGCACAGGTGAGTCTTCTCGGCTTCTACGGCAGTTGTATTGGGTCTCAGCTTTTCGAGAGCTTAACACGGCTCTGCGCCATGACGGAAGTCGGATAGCTTGATGCAGCTCAATACCTGGTATGGATGGACGGCTGATCCGCATAGTGTCATCTGTTCTGTCGCGCCGCTTGGCCCCTCCAAACCTCACGTTGCCTGTCTCTGTGTGATATGCAGTCTCTGGCACCATCTTCTCGCCGCAAACGCCGTATCGTCGCGTCGTGAGCTGCCAGGGCATCCACGAAAACAGGGAGTGTGTACCTCGTCACAAGCCGGAGGTCACTGGAACATACACTAACCCGCAACCTCACAGATCAAGGCAGCTCCAGTCGGCGAGCGCCTCTGGACGATTTGGACAGAGGTTGGAAACTGCTACCTTCGTCTCACGTCGTCTCAGACAATTCACTCTCTGGTGATTGTGTGTCTTGCACAAACGGACTCGCGATAAGCTGTTTGAAGACGCCTTGATAGGGCCGCGACATATAAAAAGGCCCTCCAAGCACGTTTCATACGTCGGCTGCTTGTTTGCAATCACATCACGCGAGTCACGTAAGCCACCATGGCGGAAGGCAGCCGTACGCCCACAGCTGGAAAAAGCAACCCTCCATCCGCCTCCATCTCGCGACGCACCTCCGACTACGATGGCACCTCCCCGTCTGTAAGCCGACCGACTGCAGGTGCAAGCTCAGACGCGGCACGTAGAAGACCGCAGGTGTCTTCAGCACAGACGGCAGGTTACGGTATGCTCCAGCTCTGCCGCGGTCCGAGCCAAGTGGGTACTAACAGGGTGCAGGGTCCATAACATCTCCCATCGATCGACGGCAGTCGCAATCGACCACCAGCACCCAAACGAAGCCGAAGAAACCCTCGATGAGTCGTCGCGCGACTTCCGCCAAGTTCCCTACCAAGGGGCAGGAGTTCTCTGTGGACGATGCCGAAGAGGAGGTCGATCAAGACTTGACGGAACAACAGAGGCAGCAGCAGCAGCAGAAACAATCGCGGCAAGGTCAGGGTCAGACACTTCGAAGCAAGCCATCTACAGTACGACGTCGAACCGCAGCACAAACTCCAGGTCTCGCGCCCGTGAGCTCGGTGGAGGATGACAGCGTGGAGCAAGATCGCGCTGGGGCACCTACCGATACCGAGGCGCAACCTGGTTCTTCGAGTGAAGAGACAGTGAGGTCGGACGACGACAGTGGCAATGGTGTTGACGATGGCGATGATGACGGAGACATCAGCGACGCAGAGAGCTTTACGCTCAAAGACAGGCAGGATGCCATCAACGTAACACATCCTTTCGGTATCAGGATCTGGAAGCCCGCTTTGTACAAGAAAGATCGATCTGTTCAAACAAAAGCCGAGGGAGACATTCACTCGACACCCGGCCACCATGTTAGTAACTGGTTGGTCTTGTTCAATGTTGCATGGACCCTTATCTTTGGGTGGTGGCTTGCGCTTCTTGCAGCTGCTGGAGGCCTGTTTTGCGCTCTATTCTGGTTTGCGGACAGCTGCCAGGAATATTCCTCGCTGCTGTTTCATCTCGCTGGCTATGTATTCTACCCTTTCGGCAAGTACGTCAAGTTGCTCCAGGATGAGGCATATGCCGAAGAAGACGAAGGCGAAGGTCGCAGCATCAGTGAATACGAGCAATGGCAGAGTGGCGACATCGAAGAAGGGCGATTGTTCTTTGGTCCGAGTGACGGTGCAGGATCCTTGGTAGGAAGACGGAGGAACAGTGTTGATTCCGCAGACGAGACGACTAGTCTGCTTGGACGGGAAGGTCGTGCCAGTCTCAACCATACGGATACCGCCAGAACGAAGAGAAGACTTTTTGGCCGTGGAAAGTGGAACGTCGGACGAGTCATATTCTTCGTCTTCTTTTACGGCATGTTCACTCCTGCGCTACTCCTGGTGTGTGGCCTCTGCTGGTTCTTCGTCTTCACAATTCCAATGGGCAAAGTCACAATACTGCTTTTCGACCACCTTCGCCGACACCCTCTCGCCCTCTCGTTCCACACGGACGGTGGCAATGTACGACGTCCTGGAGAGTCATCTTCTATTCTCTTATGCACTTATCGTGCCGTAGGCACTAAGTACTGGAAGTACACCATCGACGGCACTAACATCTTCCTCATCAACCTTCTCGGTCTTGTGGCATTCGTCATTTTCGATTACTTTGTCCTGTATGAGACACTCCATCTCAAGATCTTCTTGACTGACCTGTTCTTCCTATTTGCTATGGCTTTGTTGTCCATCATTCCGCTGGCCTACTTTATTGGACAAGCTGTGGCGTCCATCTCAGCCCAATCTTCCATGGGCGTTGGCGCTACCATCAACGCTTTCTTCTCAACCGTTGTGGAAGTGTTCCTCTACTGTGTTGCATTGAACCAAAAGAAAGCCCAACTTGTCGAAGGCAGCATCATCGGTAGTATCTTTGCGGGTATTCTCTTCCTTCCTGGCTTGTCCATGTGCTTCGGCGCTTTGAAACGGAAGACCCAACGTTTCAACGTCAAATCTGCCGGAGTTACCTCGACGATGCTTTTATTCGCCGTCATCGCTGCCTTTGGACCGACCCTGTTCTACCAGATCTATGGCAGCCACGAGCTGGTTTGTGCTTCGTGTGTGCGGCACAGTCACGGTCTCGAGAAAGAACAAGATTGCAGGAGATGTTACTACTCCCAAACCCCTGCTGTGGATAATGATTTCTACACCCAAGCTGTGCAACCTTATACCTGGATCGCGGCTGCATTGCTGTTCCTGTCATACGTTGTTGGTTTATTGTTCACTTTGAGGACTCACGCAGCTACTATCTGGAGTACAGAACCCGATGAGAAGAAAGCAGCTGATATGTCTGTCAGCCAGCTCAGTCACAGCGGGCAATTCGAATTCCCTGGCACACTCACCAGGCAGGCTACGAGTAATTCTGTTGCGCGCGCTGATATCAGGAGTAGCCAGCTGTACAAGCGCATTGTTGGGCAGACGCTCCAACAAGTAGGTTACCCGAATGAAGACGAACAAAATGCTTCCAAGCAGTCGCCTCACAATGATGGTCAGGTGACACC
This sequence comes from Pseudopithomyces maydicus, assembly GCA_026873275.1. Lineage (NCBI taxonomy): Eukaryota > Fungi > Ascomycota > Dothideomycetes > Pleosporales > Didymosphaeriaceae > Pseudopithomyces > Pseudopithomyces maydicus. The sequence continues at coordinate 326,859 of JANTUC010000009.1, read as the reverse complement.
GCACGTTGTACCTCCTAAGGACGGTGAACGAAGAACGCCATCTGGGAACTTCCATTTGGAGAGCTTGTCGGAACAGGACAACGAGTCTTTGGTGCGACAGATTACCGAAATTGCCGCACATACTACAGCGCTCGCAACACGAGATGTAGTCAAAGCACCTCGTAAAGCTGCTCACATGGTCCAATCGTCGGCCAAGGGCGCGGCAGAAAGGCCCCACCACCATCGCACTGGCACATACGAGGGACACGAGGAACCTGCTGCGGGGCATGCATCGGGAGGCCACGATGCGCCCAATTGGAGCCGCACCAAGAGTTCAGTCATTTTGCTCACTGCAACGATTGCGTACGCCATCATCGCCGAGATTCTTGTCAATACTGTCGATGTGGTCTTGGAGGGTTCGAACATTGACGAAAAGTTCTTGGGCATTACGCTGTTCGCTTTGGTCCCCAACACAACCGAGTTCTTGGTGCGTATTAAGAAAAGCGTGTATTGTGAAGCAGGATTACTAACAATCATCTAGAATGCCATTTCATTCGCAATGAACGGTAACATCGCACTGTCCATGGAAATTGGTTCCGCCTACGCCTTGCAAGTTCTCCTGCTGCAGATCCCGGCGCTGGTTTTCTACAGCGCGTTCCACAATCGCGGCTTCGATCCCACCAAAGTCGTGGACCAGACTTTCAGTAAGTTGAATCACGTGCTAGACGATTGACAGGTGCTAACGCCATGGGCAGCTTTGATTTTCCCACAATGGGACATGGTCACGGTGATTCTATGCGTCTTCCTCCTCTCCTACATGTATGGCGAGGGTAAGAGCAACTACTTCAAGGGTTCTATTCTCATCCTGTCATACTTCGTTGTCATTGTCGGCTTCTTCTTGTCCGGCTTCAACGACTTTGACCGGATGGGCGTGGACCCCGGAGATACTTTGGCACTGGGAGGGCTCTTGGATCCGGAGCTCCAGTCGATGAAGTTTAAGACCTACGGCGGTGGGCTTGGAGGTGGACGAGGAGGGCGCGCATACTAGTGTGCAGCGCCTTCGGATTTCCTAGATTGATCTGACTCTGAGTGCATTGCATCGTTGGTGGTGACGGGCGCACTTTGACCAAGGATCAAAGTGGCGTGGCTAGATTTCACTCTTTTTCGTGTTTCTGGATGAATGTGATGGCGCTGGGTTTGGCATTTGACAATGGGCATTTGGCATAGCAGCGGTGTTTGGAGTTCTGACAGGCATTTGGACAGATAATTTCCATTTCACATGCATTACAATTCTCAAAGGTCCAAAGGGGAACAAAAAACAACTATTTGAAATAAGCGCCTCGGCCGTGAGATGGCTGTGCTGCCCTGCGGTCATGACGAGCGTGACTGTTCAGAACGAGGCTGGGACTCTTTCGTAGAGCAGGTTGTCGACAAAGAAAGACGGCGCTACTGTGGCGATGAACAAGGATCCCTTTCGCAGAGGTGCTCACTCTGCCACACGTGTCAGCGCGTCGCTTGTCTCGGCGCTTCGTGTATCCGAGACGCTTGTTTGAGGTTTCGCGCCCTGGCACACAAGGGCAGGGCAGGACAGGACGCCAGGGCTCAGCGTGGAGCGCAATGGCCCGCTAGAGCGACCGTCTGCTGGCCGGTGGATGACAGATTGGAGGCCCAGGTGGAAGAGCGCGGAAGGCAGAGGGAGCATGTGCCAAGCGAGACGGCTAATGGGATGCTTGCGGGATGCTTGCGGGAGGGCACTATACAGAGTAGATGATGGCATAATCATAATCAGGTGCGAGCGAGGCAGTGCAGACGGACAGGTGCAGATAGATGGATGGGATTGCCAGGATTGCTGGCCCGTAACGGATATCCGAGCGTGGCACACGGGCGTCCCGGGGATTTTCGCTGAGCGAGCAAATGCAAATCGTGTTGGAGGTGTCGGGGGTGGAGAATTGGTGAGGTGGTGCACGCATCATCGGGGCATGGGCGCGTCGCTGCCGTGGCGATCCCTGCCCCGCGTGCAGGTGCATACATGTTACCGGGACGCCCGCGGTGGATCGGAGCTGGGGACTGCATCTGCATATCCACCCGCCTGCTTCCTTGCTTTCCTGCTCCCAAAGACATTTCTCCAGCGCGCGCAGGAACACTTCGCGACACGTGCTGGCCGTAGACTAGACCGCTGATTGTTGCGCTGCGTCTGTTCAGGTGCTGGTCTAGAGAACGGAGAGCTGCCAGCTGAGGGATAGACGGACCGTACCCCGCGTGTTCGTCCCCGTGGCGGCATCGACACCGGCCTATCTGGACGAGAGGACGAGCCAGCGAGTGGAAGACGAACCATTAGTGAGCCCGCCGAGATCATGTTCGCCCGTCAGTCACACCACCCCAAGGCGACGCCGTGGCCGCTCGCATGCGCCCTCTTCGCAGCCCTCGGCGCCGCGACCATGGCCCCCTCCAGCTCGGCGACCGGCGTGGAATATGGACAAACTATCAATCTGCAGTACACAAACCGCGAGAACATCACCGTCCTAGTGCCTTTGACTCAGGACGCGACCCAGAACAATGTCAGTACCACCCCGTCGGCTCGTCCCACGTGGCTTGTCGCCAGACAATGAGACATTGTTATATCCATCTCTAGCTAACACCTGTGTACAGCTGGGGTCCAGCGAGCTCTTCTACACCACCGACGACAACATTAACAACATCACAGCTCAGGGTTCCATTGCCTACATATCCTGCGACCCTTCCTCCTACCCCGGCCTGATCAACGCCGACTCCGTCCTCAGAGCTGCGCACGACACAGGGAAGACGCAAGCCGCCATCCTCTACTCCACAGAAAGCGACTACTGCAACTACACGGCCACCGATGGGTCGCTAGACGACTTCCTCGTCTACTCCACTACTAACATGAAAGACGCCGGATCCATTAAGAGTAAACTCACGTCGCAAGACGCAGGCACCAAGTTCCTGGCCCTGATCACGCGAAGCGGCGAGCGGGATAACGGCGGCGGCCCAGGAGGCAATCCCAATGGCGGGCAGCCGCAGGGCAACCCGCTTGGTCCCAGTCCCAGCACCGCCGTCGCCATGATCATCCTATACAGCATCACGGGTGTCATCACCGCGCTGTTCCTAGTCATCATCGTCACTGGAGCAGTTCGAGCACACCGCCACCCCGATCGATATGGCCCGCGAGACGTCATGGGACGCCCGCGCCAGAGCCGCGCACGAGGCCTAGGCATGGCCATCCTAGACACCATCCCCATCGTCAAGTTCGGAGAAAGAGAGCAACCAAAGCCCACAGATGTAGAACTCGGATCCACGTCCGAGGCACGAGACGCCAATGCCACCAACACCGATGCCGCAACCCCGGAAACAACCCCCAGGAATCAACGAGAGAACCGCACGATCCCCCCGCGACACCACCGCCGGCGCGGAGCAGAATCTGTCGACTCTGGACTCGGGTATCGCGCCTGCGGCTGGGGTTCCAGCGCCGCAGCCGACCATCTCTGCGGATGAGGCGCTGGGGTGCTCGATTTGCACGGATGACTTTGAGAAGGGTCAGGATATTCGCGTGTTACCCTGCGATCATAAGTTTCACCCTGAATGTGTAGACCCGTGGTTGTTGAACGTCTCGGGTACATGTCCGCTTTGGTATGTTAGGTTTCTTTTATCATTCTTTTCCCCATCCTCGCCTTCTTCTCTCCTTCTCTCCCCCTTCTTCCTTCCCCCTATACATATACATATACCCCCCCCCCCCTCCTTCCCCAGCAAACACACAAAAAAAGATCCAAAACTAACAACCCCCAGCCGCGTCGATCTCCGCCCCACCACCTCCCACTCCAGCACCTCCTCCACTCCCAACTCCCCCACCAACGCCCTGGCCCCACCCCTCCAATCCGACGCCGAGCCCCAAAACCGCCGCCACTCCACCCTCCGCGACGTGCTATCTTTCCGATCGCGGCCCAACGCCTCGGCTGATGAGCGCATCTCTGCGCTGAGGCGGTTGCGTGAGCAGAGGAGGAACGGGAATGAGAGTGGAGAGAGGGTTGCGAATGGGAGTGGGAGTCTAGGTGTGAACGGGGAGAGTACCGAGGATGTGGGTGATAGGAGGAGGAGTAGGATGAGTGTGAGGCTGAGTGGGGTGTTTGGGGGGAGGAGAAGGGGGAGAGTGGGAGGGGTGAGGAGTTGGGGATGGGGCAGGCACAACCACAGACGCAGCCACAACCACAGACGCAGCCACAGCCGCAGGGGCTGGAGAGGAGGGAGGCTGAAGGAGAGGTTGGAAGTGAGGATGCGAGTGCCGGGGCGGTGAATCCGAATCCGACTTCGAACTCGGAGGAGAGACGGCCTTGATGATGAGGTTGAACGGACGGATGGACGGACGCTCATCCCCCCCTCTCTCTTCTCCTCCCTTCCCCTTCTTTTTTCTCCTTTGTTCAAAATTCCCTCTTTCAGTCCTCCTTCCCTCCATCTACTTGACCTCCACGCACGAAGCGAGCGAGCGAAGCAGCGATGCTGACTCTTGATCTTTCTCTTTTCTTTTCCTCTATTACCTTTCTCTCTCTCTCCTCACGATGTTGTAAGTCTTCCTCCAGCATGTCCAGGCGTTTTTCCTCTCTCCCTTTTCTCTCCATCACAGGCGGTATGGGGTGTATCTTGCTTTTGGGTATGTGGTATTTGATGTTTGATATAAGGCGTATATCTGATTTTTTTCAATGATGGGATGGGATGGGATGAATGGGATGGATATATGGCGCTTGGATTTCTATATATAGGGGTTATGGAATTATGGAATGGGATGAAAGGGATGGGAATGAATTGGTAGTGGGATAGAAATTGAAGATTTTGTGGAGTTGAGCAAGTTTTGTCAAGTGCTTGTGTGGGAGACGGGGCGAGTGGTGTGTTACTTCTTGTGTAGACTGCGTGTGGGTGAGTTTGGTGTGAGAAATGTGGTGCATATTTCTCACACAATAAGAGACGCTTGATTCAAAAATATCTACACAACCTACGACCACCACGCCTACCGCAGCGGTACATCCTTCTCAACCCCCACGCCACCCTCCACCGGCTTACTCTCCGGACTCGCCGCCGGCGTCAACATGGAAGAAGGCTCCTGACCCACCACCTCCTTTCCCCCTTCTTCCTCTCATTCACAAACCCCTTCTCGGGACTCTCCCACGAATGATTAAACCACTCCCCCAGAATCTCCTCCACCCCCTCCGCCAAAATCTGCACCGCCTTCTTCCTATTCCGCGACCACTCCCACGCCCGGTACCACCGTCCCGCCCGCACAGCCGTCTGCTCGCCGCCCTCCAATCCATCCAGAATAGACCGCCACACCAACATCGTCTTATCCAGCTCATTCGCATGCGACACCCCGATGACGCTGACCCCAAGCTTCGTCCCGCCGACCTCGGAATTACTCTCGTGCTTCCACGGCAAGCCCGACGCAGGATCCCCATGGGATCCGCACAGCGCTCCCTTCGCCGCCCACGTCTCGAGCGCCCACCGTATGGCAATCACCTCGATCTTCTCGTCATGCTTGTCGCAGAACTCAGACGCCTCGTGCACCGCCTGCCGCAGCCCCCGCGGCGCAGGATGCCAGTCGCCCATGCCCCCTATGGGCACGCCCTCGCGGCGCAGAAGCCCCATCCCAAGACACGACGCGTTGGTCACGACGCCGACGCCTGCGCCCGCGAGCCGCCCGATCCCCTTGGAACCCCCCAGCGTCTGGTTCTGCAGGTTGAAATGCGCATACGATTGCACGGCGTCGAGGGGCTCGCCCGTCTCGCGGAGGATCATCTCCGCGCGGTCGCCCAGCACGTCCACGGGGTACCCGCAGATGCCGACGTAGCGGATGTGGCCCTCGTCTCTGAGGCGCCGCAGCTCGGTGACGGCCTCGAGGACCTCCGCTGCGGACACGAACTCAATGTCGTGGCAGTACACCAGATCCAGGTAATCCGTGTGCAGGCGCTCGAGCGACCGCATGACGCTCGCGCGCACCCACTCCCGCGAGTAGTCGAACTCGTTGCCCTTTATGCGGCCGACCTTGGTGAGCACCATGTACGAGGCGCGGGGGAACGTCTCGCGGACGAAGGGGGTGGCGAGGGCATCGCCGAGGAGCTGCTCCGAGGGGCCGTAGTAGGGCGATGTGTCGAAGGCGCGGATGCCGTGTGTGAGGGCGGAGGTGACGAGGCCGACCGTGTCGAGGGCGAAGGGGTCGTTGTTGAACTGGTGGTTGAAGGTTGCGGTGCCGAAGATGAGGGGGGCAGGATGGAGGAGAGCGGGGTGCGGAGGCCGTTTGCGTTGGTGTAGGGGAGGGGCTTTTGGCGGGAGGGGAACGTTTGCGTGGTGGAGGGTTGCTCCGTGGGCGTGGACGCCATGTTTTTGGTATGTGTGTGCGTGTGGTTTCGTGGATATGTATGTACGTATGTATGTACGGGGTATCTATCTTTCGGGGGAGGAAGCACGCAAGCTGGTTGCGGCGGGGCAGCAGGCGGGGCTCTGCTCGCGAGGGAGGGAAGGAGTGTAGGAAACACCTTTTGCGACGAAAGGGAAGGAGGCCCGAATGCCCTTTTACACCGTGGATCGTCGAGAGCCTTCTCACAATTAGAGGGTTCGCTGTGGGCGGCGCAATTATTCCGCCGGCGACGTCGCGGCGGAAGGGTTTAATGTCGGTAGACTATCCGCCTTGGTGCCATTCACGTCGCAGGCGCCGCCGATGGGGATCCCTGATGCACTAGCATCGACGCCATGGGTTCTAGGAGGCAGACGGGTAACGGGGCAACGGGTGTGATTCGTTCAGAGGGGTGAGCTGCCGTAAACGGAACGGGTGAGGAACAAAGATGCAGCCCTGCAGGGCGAAGATGGTTGCTTGGCTACCTACTTACAAACCAGGGTCGCCAGCGAGGGTCGGAGGCATCTGATAAGATAGCGAGCGGATGACTCTATGACGCTTTCTTCTTCGAGGTGGTGATTGGTTTTTGTTCCTCGTCTACATGGAGCTCTGAGTCGAGTATCAGACTACAGAGTATAGATTAATGGCTCCGTTCATGACCTTGCATTATAGAGTTTGTCTCTGCGCGGGGCTACATTACCCGCCCAAGAACGCAAGACAAATATTTCGACAAACAAAAAATCATTCCTGTTTAATGTCCATAGAAGCGTCTATGACATGTATTTCTCCACCTTTTATAAACCAGATCAAATCCAGAATGTTCGAATATTTACCCGACCCTAATTCGCTCGATCATACCTACACACCTACATATGTAGGTAATACTTTCAGACTACTACCTTGCTCTGCAATATTTCTATTACTCATCATCTATACTAATATAAAAAAAACTTTGTTGGTTTTTCCAATGACTGTACGATCATAGACCACCCGCATCAGCCCGCTCCTCCATCCATTTGACCCGCAATCTCGTCTCCACCCTCGAGAACATCGCCATGCAAACATCACGCGCACGCAATAGCTCCAGATCTTGCGACTTTTCAGCCAGAACCCGAAGTGTGCTGAGGATGCGCGCGTATTCGCCCATGGTGTCCGTGTTCAGCGTGTCGGAAGGTGAGTGGAGGTGGTGTGACAAGACCGTTGTGAACGCCGCGACGACGGGGAGTTTGATCATCCTGTGTTGATCTCAGTTCGTTATCATCTACAAAAGTACGAATGACTTACCAGCAGACACCAATGTCGCCGTGGGGTATTAATGTTAAGTGGCTGAGAAGCCGCTCTGCGTCTTTATACGCACCGTGTTCCTTTTGCGCTGCTATGATGGCTAGGACATCTGCTGAGAACGGGTTGATCAGGGGGTTCTTGCCAAGTGCGAGGAACGCGTGTATGCGGAAGACGGTCGCGAAGTAGGATGCTTCCACTGCGAGGACATGCATGAGGTCGGAACGGTAGAGCAGCTGCATCAGCTGGTCGGGCTTCATCCTGAAGAGATCGTTGTCACGCCAGGCCTCGAGCTTTGCCAAAACAGACTTTGCTGTGGAATCTAGGTCTGGACCACGAGCGTTGACCGAAAATACGTCCTCAATGGCTTGGGACTGGACAAGAGCAAGACGGATACGCAGAGCGAAGACGTTGATCCTCCAGTTCCCCTCGGCAGCTGTCACTGAGCCTAGAGAATCGGAGGGGTTTTCATCGGGGAACGGAGCTCTGATGTCTTCCCTGCGATGCGTAGTCGGTGCATTGGAGCAAATAGACTCTACCGTATCCAGCATGAAAGCACACCAGAAGACTCGTCTCTCTTGCTCTACATCTCGAACCGAGTCATCTCGAGCCTCCCCATTCTCATATGCAAGAAACTGAGCAATACGAAGCGCCGTCGATATAAAAATCCCGCTCGGCTGCGAATGTGACGAGCTCCGAATGAGCATGGAAAGCCCCAGCAAGCACTGCACGAGACCTAATGTCGGCGGGGCAATCAGCAGTCCAGAAACAGTTGGGAGAATTCTGCAGAGGTAGTAGTCCGCCAGCTCGTTGTCCATGGGCGTTGCTACGTTACTCTGAGCTCGCGCTCGATGCGCAATACCCAGCACCACGTACGCACTTGCCCACGCGAGCGCAGTCCCGTCGGAGTGCCCTTCGTAGCAGATTCGAATGTGTTCTGCGATGTCGTTGGGGCGATATAGGGCGAATACGGTGTTGAAGTCGACGAGGAACTCTGCGAGCAATGAAGCTCCTAGTTCGGGCGAGGGAAGACTTTTATCACATGTTGTTGTTGGTACGATGATCGAGTCGTCTATGCTGAGGCTCTCAAGGTCTGAAGCTGGTTGGAATGTAGGGTCCTGCAGTATCGCAGCGTCCTCTTCGAAATCCGCGGAGGGCTGAAAGCTATCCAGTGATTGTAGTACGGACTCCTCCGATGCTTCGTTACTGATGGCAGATTGCCCTACCGCAGAACCTACAATAGACGATGCCTCCGCGTTCATCTGATATGGGCCAGCATACAACGTAGGGTCCAAATCTAGGTCAGCAGAGAGCGGATACTGGTCGACTTCTGTACGCAGATTGTCCATCCATGTTGAAAGCGGCATCTGATCGTTCACATCATTCGGTGGCAGGGGCTGCAAAGGCTGGCCTTGAATCTGCGGCTGCACATCATTCCGTTCCTTGAGCAAATTCTCCAAACTCTGGATCCGACGTTCATACTCGGCGACTCGTTCTCTGTTCTGCTTAGCACCACGCAGGGCATACAAGTGCAAGCATGCACGTGGCTCATGAACCTTACCTCCTCTGCGGCTTCGATCTCTGCTTGCGCACATACGTAGTCTCACATTCCTCCTTCAACTGCGTGCAGTACGTGCACTTGCTAGCTCCCTGGTCCCAAAGACACCTCCTCTTTCTCTTCCGACACGAATCGCAGGCCTGTGTACAGTGAGTCAGTGCTGGGATCTACATACTCTGTGCCAGGATATGCACCAACGCACCCGCACAGTGGAAGCCGAGCCCCGCTTTTGCACACCTGAAGTAGACATTGGTACTAGGTATCCTAGAAGAAAGCTTGTCGTGGATTTTGAGGCTGCAAGGTGCTGCCGAAATGGTCGTAGAGCTGACGCTTACTAATACGCGATTTGTGGGATTTATCCTCAACCTTGTCTGGGCCTTGTCTTTTTCTAAGCTTGTTTAGGGAATGTTAGTTATTGGAAGCAGTTTTAATATTTATGAAAATTCATTTTCGTTTGTTGTTATCAAGAGCAGGATGATGGATCGCATCCATTGATTTGACTATGAGAGAGTGCACACGTTGTCATCCCGCACGAGAAACTTTACAGTCTTTATTTGACAAGGATTGGGCTGAGATACAGGCAAGTTGTTTCTAGCCATGAACATGCCTGCGGATACTATAAACTCGTCAAACAACATACCGTACAAGTTCCTGAGTGATGCGACTACACACACGTCTTGAATACAGATCTGAACGGCGGTAGAATATAACTATTATTGGTCTGGAAGGGCATCCGCGATGAATCACTACACGGAATCCATCGAGCAAACTCGGAATGATCGCAAGTATCATGTCGGAGTACAAACGTAATTAGCAGTTAGATGGTGCATATATAATCGCCATAGACGCCGACCGCCTCGTATACCCGTTTGAAAGCGGATTGCCAATGCAAGTCCAAGAAAGGATCGTCTCATTAGGTTCATTTCATATGCAATGAATCATCCCTCTCCTAAGCAACGGGGTCAATCTACACGAACAACGCAGCTAGGTAGAGCACCCACATAAAATATCACGAAGCCGATTCGCCAAAGCCGTCCAACGACCTCGAACAATCCAACAGTACAATATAACTTCCAGATCCAGCGTGCGGGACACATGTCGATGCGAAGGGCGCGTATTTGTACTCCTATCGCAGTTAGCCAGTACTCCGAATGCGGGGTCCGTCTGCATGGAGTGGTCTCCACTTTCGACCAGCGCTTGCCGATAGGGTCTGCATTTTTAATACCATGTCGTAGAGAAGAGTCATACGTGGTTGGCATGGGGGAGGAGGACCGATAAATAGGTTGATTCGACGAGGATTGTTGAGTCTGGATAGACACGACAATCAAGAAGGGCGATAAAGCGTCTGGCAATATACATATACATATACTTCTCATTTGCCCTCTGGAAAATCACAGATCCGCAGAAGTAACAGAGATGGATGCGCTGGCGAACCCAGCAGTTCAACTGCAAGACTTGCCTCCCAGCCATGGGGGAGCACCAGCCCCGACCGATAAAGAAGAAAACGCCCTGAGAAAAATAGCGTCCAAAACCTCAAGACCGGCTTCCCTAGACACGAAGATGGTCCACCACACAACGAAAACCTCAACACCGAACCCAACATCCGCCAAACCACCCCGACCCCAAATCTCCCCCAACGACGAACCCTCAACCCACACCCCCGACTCCGAAGACGACTTCCCCGAAGGCGGCCTCCGCGCCTGGCTCGTCGTCCTCGGCGCATTCCTCATGCTCCTCCCCTCCTTCGGCTTCGTCGTCGCCATCGGCACCCTCCAAGACCACTGGCACCAGCACCAGCTCTCGGCCTACACCGCCCGCGACGTCGGCTGGATCCCCTCCGTCTTCGTGTACCTGACGCTGGCGCTCGGGCTCTGGGTAGGCCCGCTGTTCGACCGGTACGGTCCGCGGTGGATCGCGCTGGTCGGGAGCGCCGGCTGGGTCGTCATGATGTTCTTGCTGGCGGAGTGCTGGGAGTTCTGGCAAATGATTCTGTGCGTGGGGGTCCTGGGGGGATCACGGGCGCCATGTTGACGTGTACGGGGTTGACGGCTGTGGCGCATTGGTTTAAGGCGAGGAGGGCGCTGGCGCAGGGGATTGCGATGGCGGGGAATTCGGTGGGGGGACTGATGATTCCGTTGATGTTGAAGACGACGTTGCCCAAGTATGGGTATGCGTGGTCGTTGCGGATCCTGGGGTTCGTGTTCCTGGCGTGCCTGATTCCGAGTAACATTTTGCTGAGGGCGAGGTTCCCGCCTGCGACGGGGGCGAAGAAGAAGGCGATTGTGTCGTTGAGGATTTTTGGGGATCTGCGTTTCAGTCTTTTTACCATCAGCGTGTTTGGGTTTGAGGTCGTGCTGTTCGGGGGCTTGGGCATCCTGCCTACGTATGCGACGGTGGCTACGAATTTTCCGCCGGAGACAGGCTTCTACTTGATCGCTGTGCTGAACGCGGTTTCATGCCTGGGACGTATCTTGCCAGGCTATCTTGCGGATAAGCTTGGAAGATTCAATACACTCTTGATGATGATCATTTTTACACTGGTCGTTATGCTGGCGCTATGGCTGCCGCTTGGAACCAAGTCACTACCTGCATTATACGTATTCGCCGCTTTGTTTGGATTCGGCACTGGGAGTTGGATGGCACTCACGCCGGCTTGCGTGGGTCAGTTGTGCCGGGCAGATGAGTTTGGAAGGTACTATGGGTCAATGTACTTTGTCGCTTCCCTGGCGACACTTGTTTGCATTCCCATCAGCGGAGAGCTCGTACAAACCGTTGGGCCTGAAGCAATGGTGGGCTTTCTCTGTTGCATCCTCGCTCTCAGCTTGGTAAGTTTCATATTTAGTCGGTGGGCTTGTTTGGGAAGGCGCTGGGTTATCTGGGAGAAGGTATAGATATGTTTCACATAGATATGGCATCATAGGAGTAATCTGGGTATTTCGATAGAAGGTTACATCAAAATTGAGAGCCCAAGGCTGAGCATTGTCCGCCATGAGATTGAGATTGGGTGCCAAGACTTTCGCTTGCAAAAGAACTTTCACCGCTTGTGCTCAACCTTTCTTCATCACCACAGAATCCCTACCACTGCTGTGCCGTTCTTGCGCATTGCAACGCAAGAATTAAGTGGCAACTGAACTCGTAGATCAGTCGCGCATATGTAGTGTAGCGATAACATGACATTTCCAGCTATAGAAGTACAGGTACGTCGCTCGATTTCTCCATCCCACTACTACCGCCCTTTCATGATGAATCAACCAATTTCAAGTTTCAAGACGGATCGGAGAGGCTCGCCTCATTGAATGATCATTTCCAAACTGAAGAATCACGCACTCGCTCATCACACGTTATCTTTCTTCGTGTGCAAAAGCTGACGAGACATCACAGATAGAACAATCAATAATAATCACTTTTTTCAATTGGCAGCAGTAACCGTGAAACCTTTTCCCGAGGAACCGAAGCAAATGCAGCAGTTAGTGTACAGCTAAACGCTAGGTCTCCGAAGAGAACCCTTCAACATGAAACCGTCGTTGGGATCGTTATAGAGACGCACCGCACCCATGTACGCCTTGTTTTCTGCCAGGCGTGCCCTGAGATATTTTGAGCACCTCCCCAAGTGAAATGACAGGCCAGAAAGCAGCGTTGAACATAGTTCATCAGAGACAGTTGAAAGCTCGATCAGAAGCGTTGGAGCTCCGTGTCCCATATCATCATTAACCACGAGCTGTGATCTAGGACCTGTTGCGTGCCGACCGCCTGGGTTGACCGTCAGCGGTAGCAGCCTTCTTGGGCTCCTTCTTCTTCGCGGGCTCTTTCTTCTCCTTCTTCGCGCTACCCTTGGGACGGCCCGGCTTCTTGGCCTTTTCCTCTGACTTCTCTTCTGACTTGTCCTCTGACTTGTCCTCTTCATCCGTCTTAGCTTTCTTCGAAGCAGGCTCCTCCTCATCGGCCTTTTCACCGTTTGTCTCTGTAGCAGGCTCCTCTGCTTTCCGCTTGTCACCAGCCTGGGGCTCTTCGGCTTCCTTCTCGGCTTCAGGTTCCTTCTCGTCTTGGGCGGCCTCTTTATGCTCGTCCTTGGACTCTTCGGCCTTGCTTTTCTCGGGCGCCTCAGCGACGCCGTTCTGTTCCTTTGACTCGGTCTTGTCGTCAGACTTCTCCGGCTCGGCGTCCTTCTGCTCAGTTGAAGGGGCATCCTTCATTTCCTCGTCCTTCTTCTCCGGTTCGGCTGGCTTCTGCTCGTCCTTCTTGTCAGCTTCAGCGTCCTTCTCGGCCTTGTCATCCTTCTCTGGTTCTTGTTGCTTCTCCTCGGCCTTGGAGTCGCCGTTGGCTTGCTCGGAGTTGCCGTTGGCCTTGTCCTCAATCTCGAGCTCGGATGCACGCTTCACCACATCGTTACCTGGCCGCTCGATGTGTACTGCAGGGTTCTCGGGATCCGCATTCTTCTTGATGGTGTTGCCTCGATTGGATTCGATGGCGATCTCGCCTTGCGTCTTGACCTCGGCAACCTCACCTCCGGGTTTACCGGAGCCCCATTGCCAGGAAACTGCAACACGGCGGGTTAGCGCCCGATTCTTATATGTATAGGCCGGGGAGTATGTGATGAGCGAATGCGCGTGCTTCGGTTGCGCGCACATGCGCGCATTAGTGCCAATGAAGCTCTGAGCTTTGCGCAGCACGGATTGTTCCCATCGTCGGTCACAAGCTGCTTGGGGTAGAGTCGCACGTACCTTTGTCGCCCTCTTGAATCTGGGTATCAGCCATTGCGCGTTTTGTTACCTGATGAACCGGTAGTGACGGAATGACGTTCAATCTCCGCAAACCCGGACTTAACGGTCGCGAAGTAGCAAGAGGCTCAATTGGGTCGCGTGAAGCTGGAATGTGGGCGCGTAACGATGATAGAGATGCGCGTGTGGTGGTGGGATGCGCGCTGCTGGTGAAAGTAGGTGTAAGAGTGAAAGTCCCAGGCACCTTGCGTGATGTGAGGTCGACCTGTGGATCGGAAAGCTAAGAGCGATGGGCGATCTGCCTCCGTGATTGGTTCGCCTGTGGCTATGGGGAAAAGTGGCTGGTCCACAAAGCCGGTCACAGCGTCAGCGTCATCGGCGGCCCGTGCAGGGGATCGCTTTCTGGGCTATTCTGAGGGCACACGCGTCGAAGCTATGGAGTAGTGATGCGGATGCGATGTAACATTGAGGGGGATCGGATGCACAGTGCGGCATTTTATTGCCGGGGGAGCAGCCCGACCTTTCGAGCTTTGTTTTGGTTGGTATTGTCAGCAGGAAGGATGGAGCTAGTGGATTCAGCCCTATCGGAAATGTTGGTTGACGTTAGGGTGGTGCGCGTGGGTCAGAGTCTACGACGCTGGAACAAAATTCTCCCTTGTCGATCGACTTCGGGCAATTGTGTCTGAAGAATTTCACCTTTGTTGTGATGACCTTATTGTATCGTGCTGAATGGTGGCATGGATTCGTTTTTGATAATGTCCCCGACATCTCCACCAACATATGCACGGTCGTGCATTTAGGTAGTAGCTAAATCAGTCTCATAGTCAGCACCGGTCGTCTTAGGAATGCAAAAGAATAAAGATGGTATCGCCGAAGAATTATAGACATTTGATCCGAAGACTATCTCATCTTAGTTCTTAGTGCCTTTCAATCGAGGTAGAGCTGCGTCTACAATGCACTATCAACGCCACGCTATGCAATAAACCATATACATACAATGAGCTGGCAAAGACAAAAGCCAACTAACGCGTCTACTCGTCCATCTGCCAAGCATACTCCAACTTCTCAATGTTGGCCTTCCGATTCCGAGATTTGAACCATTCGCTTTCGAACCCGTTACTTCTGTCGACGCCATCCCATCGGTGTCCCGGTCGAATGTTGTAGCGGTTCGGCTGGAATGAGCCTTTGTAGAGCGGTTTCCCAGTGATACTCCGACCAGCTTTCTTCTTGCGCAGGAAGCCGGCGGCGGGATCGTTCCACCTTCCCTGTTCTTTCAATTCGTCGTTGAGCTCGGCATCGTCCGCATACCGCGCAACCGTCAAGCCTTTCGCGTCTTGCAGCTGCTGTTTCCGTCGCGCTGCTTCAGCGTTCTGCACATCACCTCGCGCCGCCCTCTCCTTCTCCAATTTCTTCTTTTCCTCCTCTTCCGCTTTCTTTCTGGCTTCTGCGCGCTTCATTGCTACATTTATTATCCGTCCGCTAGCATCTCGATAGATTGTCTCTCCCGATCCGCCCTGCTTGGCCACCTCCGCTGCCTTTCTCCTCTCCTCATCCTGCTTCTTTTTCACAGCGGCAGCGACCTGGTCCGCCGTTTGTAAGCCAGCTCTGGCACCGGACTCCAAGAACACGCCTTCGGTATCCTCTATCGCCGGCGCTTCGTCTTCGTTCTCCTCGGCTTGCTTGCGGTCGGCAGCGGCCGTGGCTATGATCGCGTCCGCTGCAGCTTCGTCGGCGGCAATCTGCGCGGCTGTGGAGGGCGCGGCGACGCCAACTTTTTCCAACCATTGTCTTCGGCGGATCTCGACTTCTTCTTCGACTTTTTCGAGTTAAGTGTCATTCCAGCTGTATGCTTGTTAGCAGGTGAACTAGTAGACGTGTAGAAAGCAAACTTCATACCAATCGTAGGCGCATCATCGTCGTCGTCTCCTGCGCCCTTATTCCAGCCTGAAATATCGTCGTCGTCAATCTTAAGGCCTCCATCTTTATGTTTTCTTTTGCGCTTTTTCGATTTCTTATCCGAGTCTGCTGTTAGGTAGTTTTTTGCGAGGTAGTCGGCGAGAGACATGTTGTGTTGGTTGTGTGTGGAGTACTGCACTGGCAAAGTGATAGTCTCAGTAGATGATCATGAACGCCAAGCCATACCCTGGTCTCTGATCACGTGTTGCCGGGAGCCTGGACTAGTGTTCCTGGCCTCCGCTTCAATAAGAGCCAATGCATTTCATCTGATGCATCAACGATGATTTGATTTTTTTTAATTCTTTTGGGATTTTGCGCCAGCTTCCCGTTACGGTCTGGGTGCATGTGCACATATGTGTGCCCAGCTTCGGCCAATGAATAAGAAGATGATAAGGTCGAACCCCCAGTAAGCAACAGCACGAATGGGTGTTCTCCAAGCGTACTTCTTGGTCGCAATCACATGTGTTGTTACACTACATTGCTAAGGCCGTGATCAAGACTTTATTTTCAATGCGTATGAACTTGCAGCAGCATCTGTGTAACGCTAGCGATATCAATGCAATAAGAAAGAGGCCGGAACAGCATTTGGTGTATTGAGTCATTCTTGGAATATGGAGCATATATACATATATCTATGGCCGTTGCTATATCGTCACTATTTCATATGAAAGTAGGTCCAGACGGGATATGGCCAAAAGCAGATGGCTGGCACTCATCGTTAGCTCTTCCTATCATCACGTTTGGTATAGGCATGGAATCCGCGCGGAATACCTGGACACCAAGCCATATCTGCAGCTTCACCAATCGGGTCATTGGCATTTTATCGTTTTTTATTCACGACAGTCTTGGTAGTTACCGACCCAATTTCAGGGTAGGAGTGGGACCACTGTACAATCAAACGCAGAATGCATCTATTATTGCAGCAGCGGCCGGGTGGGAAGAGTCCCGTCCGTTCCTATAGGATTCAACCTAACCTCGTACGGCCGCTCCATTTCTGGGTATACGCCACGTTCTGACATATATTGGAATTCTAGAACGAGTCGTCAGCCTGATGGTGGTGGCGCAACAGGCCTACTATCAAGCGAATGGAGGAGCGAAGTCGAATTGTCGGGATGGGCCCGCGCAGATGACGCGCAACGGGCACGTTGAAGTCTGCATACGGGAACCGTTAGTTCCCGGATGATGCAGCTGCCTCCTCGTGGCGAAGGAATGATAAGAGGATGTTACGAGAATTATAGTTTGCGCTCTGAGGAGCTCGGATCGCAGCAATGTAGGCTGCTACGTATCGTATGGACTGTAAGCCATCCGTGCTTTGACTCGCGACTTGTCAACGCGCGAATAAGAGATTGAGAAGCATGCGGTGGTGATGTGATTATGGGATCTCGATGCAGTAATGTTCATGTATCACATTTCGCTTCAACCGGCCTCCCGCTTCCCCATCTATTGGACGAGCTGAGACACCATTGTCCGTTCGACACAGGACGAGTAACGGATATACCCGCGTCCAGATTACCACCAAGTGATGAATAGACAAACATTCAAAATGCCACCACCCCATCTAGTCTAAATGCTCGTTTATAGGAAACTATGTACTACATTTCACTGTTCTTGGAATTTCACATAGCAACAGTTGATTAGATGTTATATTTCGCTCCGAGGTGGTATATACCTCCCACGCTGTTGCATAGACCACATGACCGCTATAAAGTTTACTGCGATGTTTCATTGTGCTTACTCCATGTATGCGAAGAGGAACGGGCACCCTCAGCCGTGGCTTTCGGCTAGCATTCCTCTATGCACCGCACACGAGCGAGGTCACAACCACCTGGGACGCCTCCGTATTCCACAATTCGCTTCCACTCCGTGGGCATCGTCGCTTGATGAATCGCCATGATGGATGATTCGCATCCCTCAGCCCTGTATAATGGCACTGTCCCCAACTGGATTTAGAACGTGAATCTCTCCATAGTGTTCACCACAGGTGGGTCACACCACGCATGTGCTCGTTTATTCCGATTTACATTGCCGATTGATGTCCTGATCAGAGGTGCTGTCACCATGGTGTCGAATCCTAGAGGTGAACAGTCGATTGCTATTGCGGCTGCTTTTGCCGCGATAGCGATCGTCGTCGTTGTGTTGCGTATATATACGCGACTTTATATGGTCCGAGCTACTGGCATTGAAGACTACTTCATTGTCGCTGCAACGGTATATTGATTGGCATACGTTGAAATGGAGTAATCTGACCACGTTGTAGGTCTTTTCAATAGGTCTGACGATCTGCATCGGATTTCGTGAGTCTTTCCACTTAGGTCTCTAGCTTTCATGTTCTTGCTAAGACTCAAACAGAAGTACATTTCGGAATGGGACAACACATTTGGACCATTACGAGCTCCGTGTCGATGATGAAGGTGAATTCTGAATATCATCCAGACGGTCGCTTTACTGATCATGGTTGCATAGTCCTTCTATGCCTCACTCATCCTTTACAACCTCTCACTTTCCTTCACCAAAATCTCAATCCTCCTCCAATACCGACGAGTCTTCATGACGCACAAATTTTCTATCGTCTGTCGAGCTCTCCTCGTATTCGTCATCATATACTCCTGCTGGAGGGTTTTTGGGAGTGCCTTCCAATGCATACCCGTCAGCGCATTCTGGCACCAGAACCACAGTAAATGCATGTCTCAGTTTGTATCCTGGTATTTCAATGCCGGCACGAACATCGTAACGGATATAGCCATCATGGTCCTCCCGATGCCAGTCATCAAGAATTTGAGCCTCCCTCGAAAACAAAGGTACCTACTGATGGGTGTCTTCGCCATGGGAGGCTTCGTTTGCATCGTGTCTATCCTGCGACTACAATCACTGGTTGCCATTTCGAACTCGGATGATCCGACGTGGGACAACCCGCCTGCTGCAGTGAGTTGGCTCCTATCTCCTGATCAAATTTAATTTTAGTGTTCATGCTAAACAAATTCATAAACAGACATGGTCCGCCGTCGAGTCAAACGTCGGTATAATCTGCTCTTCACTACCATGCCTCCGCCCGCTCCTCGCCCGCTGGCTACCGCGCGTGTTCACTACCGGGCACAGATCCACAGGAAACAGTAATCTGCCCAGCAATCTGACGTTTGATCGAAGCGCATATGGGCGCCACATAGATCGCGATATCGTGCTTGAAGCCATGAATAAGAGCTCTTCCCGTAGATCGGGGGATTTGGAAAGCGGGAACGATGGCATAAAGGTTGTTACGCAGGTTAGCATAGATGTTGCTGATATGAAGGAATCTAAATCAGGTGGGCGTGGGGCCGTGAAGAGTGTAGTTTTTGAAAAAGATGACAGCTTCGAGACTTTGGTTCGGTAATGCAAATCTTGCTGTTTCATATTGATATCTTGAAAGGGAGAGTTGAGTGATACTGTGACTTCGAGGTCTGTGTCGTTCCGCCTATTATTGCATAGTTTGGCATCCGCAAAATTTTTTGACTAGTCATAAAACACCCAGTATAGATTCTCAGTCAGAGGCATAAAAAAGGTGAAAACAAAATAGATGATACACAATACCCTGATAGACTACTTCAAGGGTTGATCAGGTCCAATCTTACGTCATCACGTGCTAACCCAATTCGGCCATCCTACGTCCGTCCAAGCTCGAAAGTTTCTCGATCTTCCATCATCACGACCACTGCATCCAGCTCACCACCCGCAACTTTCTACCGATAAACCATAAACAGGTCCGGATCCTCCACTCCGTCCGACATCACATCTCACTGACGCATCACACAGCCGCAAATATGCCCCCAAAGGTCGTCAAAGGAGGTCGCACGGTCGCCGAGCCCAACTTCGCGGTCGGCGCATACCAGAGTCTCATGAGCAAGGATAACAGGAGCGTCGTCACTGCCATCGGCATGTTCGCTGTAAGCACGCCTATCGCTCATGCACTGTCCGCGGATAGACATGCATTGCTTCAAATCGACATGAATTAACAACGGACAGATCGGCGTCACCTTCCTCCACAGCAGCTGGGCTGAGATCCTTCTTCCCGCATAGACGAACGATTGATTATATGTACTATGGGAACGCAGCGGACGAGGCGCTGTTAGATGGATTTGGATCGATCGATTGATCGATCCGCGCAGCCAGTCGGTCACGACGTGAGCGATCAATACCGGCACTTTAGATGGGGAATGATGCGCATTGGACAAAGGCGTTAGGGGGCATGTACAATATAATATATGGGTTCTCCCAGCGGCCTGTCAAGAGATGGTCTTGAAAGCTTGCCTGTACAATACTGTATGGAAAATATGGAATCAAAGAGAATGACTTCGTATGAAATTTCCGTGTGAATGTCAGTGATGTGTATTACACGGGAGTAAAAAGTGAAGAGGCAATCTGAAGCCATCCAAGAATCGTAGTCGGTTGTTCTCTTTCCATCATTATCGTTGTTTCGACAGGCATTGGCCTAAAAATTGGACTGGAATAAATATTTTCCAAAGCGTATATTGATGACACCAAGGACTTACATGAACTCTTGTTCTGGGTCGACGGACTGCCTCGTTAGAGCTATGATCCTGTGTTTCCAACGTAGTCGTGGACCACCCGAGTTCAAATGCCATCTCAACCGAGGGTGTATTTTAACCTGATTTTATACACTCTGAAATCGGATACTTTCACCACTGTCATATTCGATGAGACACTTTCGTTGGTTTCGGTGACAGCAATTTCAAGCACATGCGCTTATGTAGATGATCTTTGCAAGCTCCGAGTTAGCCATGAACAATCCTTACCATGCCTAGATATTATCAACTAGGGTGTTTGGGTTATCTTTCTTCTCTTTTCACAAGTGGACGTTTGGGGATTTTAAAAAGCTCGAATCATTAATAGAGGCATACTTGGATATTTTGCACACCCAGTCCATGGATAACCAGTGACGACAGGAGATAAAGATGCTTAGATTTTCTGACGAATGGAATGACCAACAACCGCTTGTAACGTGATTTCAAGTCCATAGACCCACGATCTACTCAGCTCGTTGGGACATAAGTTGAAGCCTGAGATCTAAAGGCGAAGGCAAAGTATCCAATCACTTGATGGTATGCACAACTGCGGGATTTATTTTAGTTGCATGCTTTCTTGCCAATCAGCAGCTACTACAGGCCTATTATTTCCGAACCACTATATCTCGTGTAATACAACGGACAATTATAACCGGGTATTGAATGTCATTCTTCGTTTAACGGCATAGATATGTACACACCGAAATCCACTAAATATATACAAAGAGATTCATAGAACCACTTCACCAACAGTCACCTGCTTAGAAAGAAACAACACCCACACCAGCACTCTTGTTCACAATCGCGCACACACCGCTAGCCGCATCCGTAGTGTACGAGTACGGAACCGACACGCTACCCGTCTGCGTAATGCTAATATCGCTGTTTGTAAAGATGTTGTTCTTGTTGACAGCGTAGCCATCCTGGTCAGAGTCCAGGTTCGTAACGATGGCCCGCTTCGTGTTGGTGAAGGAGCTCTGTTCCACCAGGACCTGGGCGCCCATGCGCGAGTGCACGCCCGAGGTCGGGTTGTCGACGTAGCAGCTGCTGTAGATGTGGCCGGTGCCGAAGCGGATGGAGGGCAGACGCGAGTTCACGTTCTGGAAGAGGTTGTGGTGGTAGGTGACGTGGAGCTTGCCGGTGTCTTCGCTGGCGTTGGAGTCGGAGTGGCCGACGAGGGAGCCCTTCCACTGTGTGCATGTTAGTAAGTGATATTCATGATTGGGGTTGAGGGAGACAAACGTGGTCATGGAACTTGTTCCAGGAGATGGTGATGGAATCCGCGCCGTGCTTGACATCTACCAAACCGTCGTACTTGTCCTTGTCGCCTGTAAGGCCGTCGCTGGAGAAGTCGTTGTGGTCAATCCAGACTTTGGTGCTGGCATCAATATCGATCTGGTCCTTGCCGTCGGGAGCATCGTGGAACTTGAGGTTCCTCACAATGACGTTGGATACTTTCCTGATTTGGAAACCGCCACCAGTGATACCGGAGTTGGAGCCTACACCGAGGACGGAAGTGTTGGAGACAAGCTTGATGATACCGCAGCCAGAAAGGTTTCCGGAGATCTTGATGACGCCGCCAGCTTTTGCGGCGGTGGTCAATGCTGAGCACGAGGTAACTGTGGTGCCAGAGCCAGATCCGCCTCCAGTGGTTCCAGCAGCGTAACCAACAAGTTGGTCGACTGCGGCAGCACGAGGCTTGAGGGCACTTGCTGAGGCGGTAGAGCCGGCGGCCAAAGCCAAGGTAGCGGTGTCGATGAAACGCATTATGAATTTGGGAGCGAAGTGTTATCAAAAGCCAACGAATTGAGTGTTCGTAAAGTCAGTAAGAGTTATACTCGTGCTGGTTTGTTTCGACAGCAGTTCACATTCTCTTTATACTTCATGATCTTCATCTTCTGGAAGACGTCTACCAAGCCCCGGCCCGGTATTCTTGATTAATATCATGAAAACGGCAGGCGTCGTCCTAGGATAGCCTAGAGAGTCACCATCGCACCTCCAGCACGGTCAATTGTCCACCAAAGACCGTCCTCTAAATCTTGCACGTCGCCTCACGAGCTGGGCAAGAAGCACGACGTTTTGCGCGTCCAGGAAAAATAGATTGGCATTGTACAACAGTTAAATTCGCCGTGTGGACTGGTCTTGCATGGACGGGCGTAATTGGCGTGAAAATGCCGGTTTCCTCCACACACCTGATGTCTCCGGGGGTGGAAATAGCAACTTTGAAAAGCCGCCAATCGGGGAAACAGACGTGCGCTTCGATTTCGGATTTGATGAATACTATATCTGCAACGCCAAAGGTATAAGCTTCGCCGAGGCCCGGGGTTGCGGGGGAATGTTGGGGTAAGGAGCGGGTAGAATCTAACCTAAGGAAATTTAGTTTAATATAGTAATAGCGAGAGCTGCACTAGTTTCGTAATGGTAGTGGACACAGTAGGCGCCTTTGTGTCCCGAAACATGCACGATCCTTGAGTGTACATGCCAGTAGGTTGTTGTTCTAATTAACTGTTCTACTAGTCTGTCCATTATGGGCACGGAATCGCCCTACTTTCGTCCATCGCTTTGGGGTCTGCTATCTTTTGGTACGGATAGCTTATGTAGAAATCCGTTCAAATGTATATGTATTCTACTTCTCTCTGTGATACATTGACTAGAGTCCCGAAAAAAAACTCTCCCAAAAATGCAAGTACCAGCATTTGACGAAATGTTCAAATTTGACATAGTCAGTCAACCGATTGGGGAGTAGGCTTACTATCACCTGCTCCAGTGCTTATATCGCCCTTATCACCTTCTTCAGTGCTTGCGTCTGCATCGCTCTTATAACCTTCTTCAGTGTTTCTATCGCTCTCATCACCTTCTTCAGTGCTGGTATCGCTCTCATCATCACCCTTCCATCGTTTTAGTGCCGTGCGCCGATTAATTGTACGAGGATGGGAAGCGCCAAGCACAGCTTCACTGAGGTGAACACACCTCTCCATTAACGATATACACTCTTCCTCTTTTCCTTTTGCGTGAAGTGTCAAAGCCAAATTGTACAACATGATCAATGTGTTTGGATGTTCTTTGCCCAGTATCTCTTCTTTGGCTAAAGCCTGTCTTTGGATTGCTTCAGCTTCTTCATACTTTCCTTGACCAGACAAGCAAAAGCCCAGATTGTGGAGTCTGGTCAATGTATATGGATGATTTTCTCCAAAAACCTCCAAGTCTCCAGCTAAGACCTGTCGATATAATATCTCGGATTCAACGTGCTTGCCTTGCTTATTCAAAGTGGACGCTAGATTTCCAGCAACGAAAATTGTCTGTGGATGTTTATCGCCTAGCAACTTCTTGCATTCTTCCCAAGCTCGCCGTTGCATTTCCTCTGCTTCGTCATACTTGCCCTGGTTAGTCAAAGAGATGCCAAGATTGTTCAAGATTGTTGCCTTTACGTTGAACCCTTGTCTCTCAGTCATTTCTATCATCTGGAGTGCCTGTCGGTTGATCTGTTCAGCTTCTTCAAATTTTTCGCGGTCATTTAAAAGATCTCCCATCACATTTAAGGACTCTATTATAGAAACATGCTCAAGCCCGAAAATCCGCTTTCGTGCTTCAAATTCCTGCTTACAGGCGATTTCAGCCTCTTCGTGCTTGCCTCTGTTTTTCAGAACTGATGCCAGAGTAAGGAGAGCGTCAAGCGTGTCTTCATGTTCCGAGCCGAGTACCTCATTCTGAAGTTGATGGAGTCGTCGACATTGCGTTTCCGCCAGCTCATAATCACCTATGCGATTCAAGCTCACGCTATACCAAGACAAAATTGATAGTGTCCTTGTGTCTCGGATTCCAAAATTGGATTCCGCTGTTTCGAAAGCACTTTTTCCCATCTCCTGCGCCACGTGATAGTTTCCCGCCCGATACGCATCTATCGTAGCTTTAGTCAACAAGGAAACCCAGCTCTCGATCGAATCGACATTGGTGGGGCGGGATATCAAGGCAGCCTGGGCGTGTGGAAACCACGCTCGATACATAGAGAAGTCACCGAATTCAGTGTCTCTGTACTGTCTATCCATAAGAATCGCATAGTTGTCTTTCCAATAGTGTATTTCGTCGTTTATCTCAAGCCATCTGATAGTCGAGAATTGTACGAGTCTATGCATTTCGAAGTTGCATCCTTCTACGTCCATTGTGATCAATGAGAAACCTAACAGTATCTCAATGTCATCGTCAAAGTCAGCATCGACCATGGTGTCGATCTGATAGAAGTCGATCAAAGCTGCTTCGGGGATCTTTTGGCGATGGAACAGGCTCATTATTGACAAAAGTTTTGTTGCCGAAGGGGTGGTTTTGCGGATGTATTCGAACGAAAGTTGCCAAGTAGCAAGGATAGAATTCGAGGCTGTACCATCTCGACGAGTGTCTCCAAGGTCTTCCTTCAGGAGTTGCGCTCTGCTCTGGTCATCTCTTTGAAGCCTCTGCAGATACGATGACACAGTTACACGAGGATATCTTCGACTGATGTAAGCAGCTGCTTGTGCTATTGCGAGGGGCATGTAGTCGAGAGCTTCAACCAACAAAGTAGCATCTACTGTTATTGCATCGTTTTGGTCGAATTCCTTTGGTAGATGAATTCGCAGCAGTGTTATTGACTGTGCTTGGTCCATTGGCCCGACTTGGATAACGTGATCGTAGTGTCCAGTTAGACGAAATGCAACATCCCGGCTTCGCGATGTAATGAATACCGAACCGTGAGACGACTGAGGAATCATGTCGGCAATTGTTCTGCCACTGGCTGTTTTGCTTGTAAATACTTCCATATCATCTGCATTATCGATCACCATGACCCAACGGCCATTTTTTTCATTGAACAGCCAGTCATAAACCAATGACAACAGGTCAACCGCTGTATCATCTCTTTTGGATAGCTGCGCTCTTTCGGCGATCTTCCGGTAGTCCTCAGTGAATCTTGCCGTCGTGCTTGCATGTATCCAAAAGACCCATGTATCTGCGGATTTCTCTCGGATTTGGTAAGAGTATTCGACGGCAAGTTGGGACTTTCCAACGCCGCCTAGACCGACTATAGCCACTCTTGAGCCCGGTTGCTGACTTTTGGAGTTGATGTCATGAAGAACCTGTCGATCAACAAAATGTGGATCTCGTAGAAATGGGACAGTTGATGATGGGGTGGGGCAGGGAGTGGCTTGACCCGCTATTCTCGCATTGGTTGAAGTGGTAGCATGATAAGAGAGCGTCTGAACATAGCCTCTGATTGCTATCGTCATCTTCCTCACTTTCGCATCCGACCGCAGGCTTTGAAGCGCTTTCCCACTTCTTCTTATACGTGATTCGTTAGGGCCAGGAAGTACTTTTGCAACGGTATCGTCTAGCAGCTTGATCTGAGTCGTACAACCTGCGATGGCGGGAACAAGCGCCTTCTTAGATTGATCTTGCATATAATCAAGCGCTGACTCTGTTTGACGAAGAGCGTCAAGCAAGACGGGAAGCTCGGCTTTGATATGGCGAAACGACTCAGGGATATCTCCAAGCTGATTTTGGTAGTCATCAAGGCGTTTCCACACACGAGATCCGAAATCAACAAGCTGGATAATGCTGGCGGCAACGCCGACAGCAGCTAGAGCTTCCGCCATCGTAATAACGGTCGCACCATATGTATAAGTGGATATATTTATATCTGGAGATGAAATATATTGATGTAGAGACGATTTTCGAGTAACTTCAGCCTAACGAGAGCTGGCTGCGACGGGCGCGGCCTGACCTTTTATACGAGGTTGGTGGGCGGTGCTAGGCCTCGCGCCTAACATCCATGCTGGGTGGGGTAAGCAGCATGATATTGCAGACGGCAGTGCATTGCCCTTTTCATCGTATCAGCCACATTTCTGGACACCAATAGTAGTTGGTAGATTTCGAAAGTAGTGAGCTGTGTAGTATTGCTGTTGCTTGGGCTATTTAGGCCATCCGACATTGGGCTCCCCTCACCAAATATCGGTATTCAAAAACGAATATGGTGTCATTGTAAAGATTGTAGATGTATTGCCTCCCATAGACGAACCGCCAAAGATCTGTGAAAGTTGAACCATACACCTGCAGAGTCGAGACTAGGTATTAAGCTAGAGGGCCGGGCCGCACGTGCACACACTGAGTAATTTAGCGCGTCCACTCCACAACGTCGCTCCAAATCTACATACGATCCGATCCGGAGCAGCTGGCCCCCATACCAACCTAACTACCATGCCGCCTGCTCTCGACCCCCATGGTATTCCAGACGACGCATATGCTTCTTTACAAAACGATTTAGGAGGTGCCACATCCTCGTATCCCACCTTCTCAACAGCCCTCCACCATGACGACTCCTCCGATCGGAATCCTCCTGGCTTCGGCGTATCATCACCACTAGAACACCACGCACTACACACACACATAGAGCATAATGGCTTGCATCTCGACCCAATCTTATCACCCAGATCGAGCCGCCATTTTCACGCCCCAGGTGCAACCCACCCTGCATCCCAACACGACTATAACGAACAGCCTATGCCCTCGGCTCGCAAGTATGTCGCCGCTCCGCCGCCCATACCACCCAACAGCGCGCCGCCAGGCCAATTCGATATGATGGCGCCAACGACCTCTACCCACAACTCATGGCAAGCCTTGCACGCGTACGCGCAAACACATGCCTCCACCCACGGATACGCACTAGCCATAAACACCACCGCGAAGAATCGCTCGCGCATAAAGCTCGCCTGCGTGTGCTATGGCACGCCGAAGAACACACACAAGCTCACGCCTGAGACGAGGGTGCGTAAGAACAGGGCGAGTTACAAAACGGATTGCAAGATGTGGATCGAGGGCAAGAAGACCGAAGATGGGCTTTGGTTGCTGCGTGTTGGCGAGGCGGCACATAATCACGAGGGGCGACCGAGTGAGGGATGGGCTGTGCAGAGAAAGAGGACGTGGGGCGTGAAAGGTGGACGCGTGGGCTTTGGTGGCGTGACTGCGCAGCAAGAGCGGGAGGAGCAGCAACAGCAGTCAGGAAGCATGGACCAAGAGAAGCCTGTCCAGGACGACACACCTGATGAGACTGTTGACCAAGGAGTGAGCCATAGCCTCGAGAACGGCGGTCTCGCCTGGAAGATCGTAGAGCAAGAGATGATGCGCAAGGTCGCTGGGGGGTGGGCCGCGACCGAGGCGTCGGCCGCACTATCAAGGTCCTCAAGGAACGCCTCCCTGGAATCCACATCTTCAAACGAGACATATATAATATCCGTGCGCAATTACGGAGGGCTCGCCGTGCCGCGGATCAGCAGCTTGGTGACAAGCTCTTGCTTTCTGAAGACAAGGAGACGCCTAACTCGGATGCTGAACACGATCCGCAGTTGCAACCAGAGCCGCACTTGGAACAGCAATTAAATCCGCCGCCTCAACAGCATATCGTATCTGACGATACGGATCAGCATGAACAAGACGGCCTCTCGAGGATCGATCCCAGTCTCATAGCGCAGTGCAACTCTGCGCTGGAACAAGTGTCGCGGAGTGCTGGCGAATCTGAGCTCGATCGGCTAAGGGAACAGGTTAGTAGTTTGCAGCATGAGCTTGAGCTGCGGACGAAGGAGCTGGAGGAGAAGAATGCGGTGAATGAGATGTTGAAGAATCAGCTGGAGCTGGCTAATATGGCGCTGTACAATAGACAAGATCACGGTCCGGGTCAATAGTACGTACGGTTTAATGGGAGAGGAGGAAAGGGAAGAGGAGGAAGGCGAGGCGAATGCTGCGTCGTCTAATTTACTCATGATTAATGTGGCATGACAAGGTCTATATTGGGTATTGTTAATCATATTTTATGATGTTATGACTTAAAAAATGAGGATTTGGTATGTGCATGGTGTTAAAGTGAGCGCGTTACTATATCAGAGTCGTCCTTTGTGAACTAGACATTACAAAACTATCTACTAAAAGGGATATCATTCTAAAGCCAAGAAACAAAGCAACATCCTCTTCCTTCCTCTCATAACCACCGACAGCCCACCACCCTCTACTTCGCCAAAGCCGGACTGGGCAAATCCTTCACACTCGGCATATCCTCCACTGTTGCCCTCGGCTCGCTCGTCGTCGTCCGCTCATCCGATATCACTAGCGGCGGCTGCGGTCTTTCATCGCCCGTAGCACCTTGCCTGCTAGATTCGCCGTTGCCCCTCATATTGGCGTTAGAAGCGAAGATGGAGTCCACATCCGAAGCCACAGAGGAAGCGGAGGACGCGAGGTTGGAGTTGTTGGCGTCCTCGGCGGCGAGGCGGTCGTTTTCTTCTTTCTCGAGGCGCGTCTCGCGGCCGCGCTTGTGGCAGTACCAGAAGACGAAGAGGAGTACTGTGGGTAGTTAGTCAATATATATATCTTCAAGGAAAGGGATGTGGATAGGGTATGAAACTTACAGCATACAGCCAGACTCATAACGACGTTGGTCCCCGTCATGATAGCCGGGAACCTCAACTTCAAGAAATTCAGAATACTGCGCAGCATGGTAGCCACAGCGCCTTCAGCAGAGAGCAGCGATTTCAGCGACGGAATCCTAGCCTTCTGCTTCGCCTTCTTCTTCGCATAGCTCTTCGCGCCATCCTGCCACGTCTGCTTCTGCTTCGCATCGAAGCCCGGCTTTTCACTCGCAGCGGCGAGAACCTCGGGGCCAAGCGCAGCCGTCATCTTCGCTGGGAGACTCTTCACCATGTTCTGCAAGAACGGCGGAAGCCCGCCGTACATGTTCTTCAGCGTAGTTTCGTACTCTGTAAACAGCTTCTCGAGGTCGTTGTACGCGGTGGGCGCGCCAGCGATGATGTCCTTAAGGACGAGCTTGAACTTGTTGAACAACTCCTCTGATTCCTTGGAGAAGGAGAAAACACGGTTGTTTACGGCGGAGAGGTTGAGGTCGTCGAGGATAGCGGTGAGGTCTTGCTCTTCTTTTTCGCGTTCCTTTTGCTCCTCTGATTTGGCGTTTTCGGCGACGAGGAGGAGATCGTCGGCTGCCTTTTGCTTGTCCTTGGTGGTGATGGTGGTCTTCTTGTCCTTCTCTTTGCTGGCCTTCTCTTTGGCGGTGGCGGAGGATTTTTCTGTGGCCTTCTTGAAGCGCGCCTGGGCGAGAGAGAAGTAAGATAGTACGCTCTTCTTTCTACCGAGACCATCTTTGGTTGTATCTTTTGTTTTGTCTCCATCGGTAACAACCACCTCCGGCGGGCTAGTAGGCAGCGGTACTTTCTCCGCGCCGTCCATCAGCGCATCCTGCGCATTCCTGCCTACTGGCTTCTCGCTGGTCGCTGCCGCCTCAGAAGGTCGCGCAGGAAGCGGTGGCCGCGGGCCCTCCGGCTCTGAAGCGATAGCTGCGAGTCGCGCAAGAAATTTCTCATCTTCCTCGTCAAGAACGGGCTCTGCGGCTGGTTCTTCGCCAGGTGTCGTTACTGTCGGCGCGGGAGGCGAGGCAGCAGTGACATCGGTGTTTGGCTTTTCGACTGCGGCATCGACGGCCTTTTCAACGGTGTCTTCGGTGGGCTCGAGCTGTTTTGACTGACGGCGAAACTTTTTCACATTAAAATAGGAGAGCGACATTTTGTATGTGTAGGTTGTAGGCGGGGCAGGTACGCGCTGTGATGAAGGGAGAGACGTTATTTGGAGTCCACGCCGTACTATCTGTGACGTCTGTGAAACTAATTTCCTGTGATCTGCGTGTTTATCGCCTTTGCATGACGATCTAGGCTGCTGCTCTTCGCTTGCGCGTCGTATGGATGCCAACCAGACCAGGTTGTTGATCTTGGGGGGAAGGCGAGTTACGTCATGTGCCAGGGTTTACGCTAGCAGGCGCCACAGTCAGCCACAGCCTTGTTCACATGCCATGACACGATGTGACCATTTATCGGACCGCCTCTCATTTTATGTGAGTTTCCAAATGAATTTATAGTCACCCGTGAATTAATAGATCATTCTATCTAAATTGCGTGTTTGGTTCCTTCGTTAGATGACACCCAAGCAATGGACACAAAACACCACAGTACATCACATGGCAGCTATCCGGGAAATGATACGAGCACATGCATTGACAAGTGGATGTAAATTGACGGAGATGAAAGCTCAGAAATCTTCAGAGTGCAATCAAAAGATCGTTTCCTCTTATTGACTTTCTCGTTAATTCATCAACCTGAGCTCAATATCTCCTAAGTCCTGTTAATCCAGAACATGTTTTTAAGTAACCGGTGCTGATATATCAATGCTAATTAGAATATATTGTAGAGAAATTATACTCAACATGACCGAGCAAATAGAGTTATGTGGTAATATGGCGCCTGAGAGAAGTGGTCAAGGCGGTAGGCACCTCGGGTCTTTAATGCACAGACCATAACATTACATTCACTCTTCGCGATCTTCCAATCTATTCGTACGAGTATCGCGGCAGCTGTATACTGTGCGAGTTTTTTAGTCCTCGATATATGTATATACTGCATGATTTGGGTGCGCTTACCTAGTAGTCCTCCAAGTCCCCAAGGCAACTCACCTTCTCATCGCTGGGTGGTTTTATTACCACGAGGGTACTGACTAGTGCCAGGCGCCAAGATTTCTGCGCCCTTTGTTTACTTTTGTCAGAAGTTGAGTTCTCTCACTTACCTGTCCCGCCTTCGCAAACGCCAAGAAGAATCTCTCCTGGGGACCACCGAGTAAACAAATACGGTCTCCGGCGACTTAGAATCCTTACCTCTAAACTTCAACACCACGCCTCTCAATAACATCCAGCACTTGCACTGTCAAAGTTCGCAAGACGACACGGATGAAGACTAGCATGCGCTCCACCATGTTCGAGCTCGATATGTCCGGTATTTACTCAGCCGCTTTTGCCGTTGCATTTAGATCTATTTGGCTATTGCACGCCAACACATGAAGCTATTCTGACTCAGATGATTAAGACGAAGGGAACTTCGGTGACGACAATCAATCGAATGACTCTTTCGATGACATAATCGACCCAACTCCTGTCGTCAACAAACAAGACGGTATCGTGTTCGCACAAGATGACCATGACTTGTGTCCATATGATCCCGAGATTGATGATGGCTCCTTCGATGTAAGTATACTAGAATTCAATCGAACGCATAAACTTTTCTAACTGTCCAGGGCGATGACTTCCATCTCCAGGGTTACAAAGACTATAGATCTGCCCACACCCTGACCGAACTTCAAGGCGTCGACGAACCCACGGTTGCCGATAATATATATGATCTCAATTCTGAGGATGAGGATATAGACGAAGTCACTAGGCACAACACAGAGCGTAATCGTCTCCTCACTGCTCCACCGAAGCCCTCCAAGCCGGCCCACTTCCTCGGTAGCATCCACGCAGCAGAGCGCGCCGCAAAGCGCGCCACCACCGACGGATCTCGCAACTACGATATTGATGAGGAAGCTGGCGTGGCATGCAAAGCAACCTCTCGTAAAGCAGGCTCATTTGGTCGTCACAACCGTGAAAAGGGCAGCACTCTACCGGCGTATCACAAGAAGGTTACGCACGAACTTGACTCTGACGACGAGCTCATCGTGGGCATGCGTGATAAAGGGTACTCCGACAAACAGATTTCCGAGCGTCTCAAGAAGGAGAATCGTGTTCGCTATGATGCGAAGAGCATCTCCACTCGCGTCCAGCGCATCAAGGTGATTCAGTCTGAGCGCTCTGACTTTGAGTTGGAGAATGGAATGAAGGAGTGGACGATGGAGGATGTAAGTTTATTCGATCAATCTTTGAATTCGTGAGCGTAAACTGACAGACGTAGGACCAGCTACTTATGCGTGCCTATGACTTGGCCGGAATCGAGGTCGCGTACGAGATTGAGCGCCTCCGCGCATGGCGATGGAAGAAGACGGCGGAGTGGATGCATCGCATGAACAAAGGATCAACCTTCAGTGGTAAGTAGCCACCATTCACGAAGTAGAGATTACCGTTAGTCGCTTGATTGTTTTCCATGCGACGGCATGCCGCCCTCGGGCTCAATTTGTCCATCCTGCCATAGGTAACTGATCTGTACCATCACTTTCACAGGAAAATCATGTCACAAGCGCTATTCCGCAATCATGGATGGCACGGCAGTCATCCCCTGTGATGTCGATGACAACCCAGAGCAGCGCAAGGCGGACATGGAGAAGTTCCGACAAGACCGCGAGGACCAGCGTGAGAAAGAGCGCGAAGAGAAAGAAAACAAAGAAGCCGAGCGCCAGCGCATCAAGGAGGAAGCCGCCATTCGATCCACCCAGAAAGCCGTCAAGACTGCAGAGAAGAATCGCGCGCGTATCATCGGAGAGGAAGCTCGCGCCACGGAGCGTGCCACCAAGAAGGCCCTTCGCTCGCAGCAGGCTGAAGACAACCTCCGCAAGAAGCAAGAGCTCGCGGCTGCGAAGAAGAAGATGAAGGATGAAAAGGAAGCTGAGCGCAAGTTCCGCGAAGACTTCTCTTTGAAGAACTTCAAGCACGTCACCAAAGACACGCCTGACCCACGCCGTGTGCTTGATATTCCGGACCTCCAGAAGCTGTGCCGTGAGCGTAAGCTCAACGATCATACGCCACGCATGAAAGGCCTCGCTGCGAAGAAAGTGCTACTCAAGCGCCTTAAGATTATGGACGAGGCAACGAAGCACAACGATTTGGTCACTCAGTGCAGGAATCTCGGCATCCCCACTGGTGGTACTAAGATCCAGATGGCCTATCAGCTTGCACTCTGTGCTGCTCGCAACTGTGACTCTTACATAGAGGATGAGGTTGATGCTGGCGAAATTGATATGGTGGAGGGTGCTATGGAGGTTGATCATCCTGAGGCTACCCAGTGATTGTGCCATGTCCATATAGGCACTGATGTTCACTGTGGCACATTTAACTAATGAATGTGCGAGAGGCATAGAGATAGCTACTAGCATTGGGAACGGGTATTGGGAATCTTTGGCCACGATCAACGTCATGTTTGGTCAAGCCATGGATTTCAACATTAGCTTGTGGGCACCTGGGTAACCTGTAATGACTGTGTCTTTTTGAATATCTCATGCCCAATAGCAATGCTGTAATTAAGTCTCTAGAAAGACTCATTTGTAAGGTATTGAATCAAAGTGCAGAAAAATAATTCATGTTGCGGAGTGTCTAGTAGAAGGACAGTGAAATGCGGGGTCACGGGCTCCGCTCCACCCCAGCGCGCGCGCGTACTAAAGCAGCACCGCAAGTAGATAAACAACAAACGGCCAGACACCCGCACCTTAAAACCCAAACCCTCCCACTCACTTTGCACCTGCCGCCACACACCCTCAAGAAAACACATTGTCACAGCCAAAACACCCGCACCATCCTGCACAGCTGCAATCGACAATGGCGGCCCCAGATCCAGCTAATGCCTCTATCTCCCGCCGCACCTACTTCTACCCTCTCCCATACCCAGTTCCAAAGAACACACCCATCCCGTACACCTTCGGCCTCCCTTCTACCAACCCACTCAAGTACCCCCCGACTCCTGTCGAGCCTACCCACACCCTCGTCCTCACCAGCGCCCGCAAGCAATTCGTCGACATACGCATTTTCCGACCCACTCAAGCAGGGCAGCCGGAGCTTCCCAACGAAGGCGGCCCACGCGAACGGTATGTAGGCGAAAACACGAGTGCTCACGCAGGACAAGCAAGCAACGCGACTGGCGCAGGCGTCGATGTACAGCATCACATGACACCGTATCCACCCATGGCGATGCCACTCGGAAAGTTGCCATCCCAGAAACCTGACGCGATGAATAGACTTGACTGGGCCTTCGCCGGATCCTCCTACAGCGAGCCCATCGACGACCCTTTCCCCCGCGGCGTGATCGAGGACTCGGATGTCACGCGTCAGTACCCGGAGCAGCACCGGCAGTGGGATGGACAGGTGACGAAAGCGGAGTGGATTCATTGGTACGTACTTTCTTCCATAGCATGTGTTTACAAACCTTCTCTGCATACATCCCTACACCCATCCCTAACCTCCAGTCCGTCCGTATCTTCCCACCAACAGACCAACCAACTAACCACCCCAACAGGCTCGACAGCCGCCACCCCATCCCCACCAACCTGACCTCAGCCCACTACTCCTCCCGCGTCCCTCCAGACGAAGGTATCATGTTCCCGGTCAACTCTTGCCAATCCCTCGAATTCGGCCACGGCATGAATCCCTTCAACGGCAAGCCCTGGGCCTACGAGGAGCTCTGGACCGATTCACCGATTGAAGCGACGCCCAAGGTGGGAGATCTCGATCCGCCAAAGTGGTCGGTGGTGCTGAGGTTGGATGCGCCCGAGCATGCGGTGAGGGGGTTGGTGGTTAGGGTGGGCAGGTATTGTCAGGGAGTGGTTATGATGGGGGGTTATGTGAGCTTGGAGAGGTGGGAGTGGGTTGTGGGTGGGGAGGTATGTTTGGCGGAGAAGAAGGGAGAGAGGAAGGAGGAGAAGCAGGAGAAGCAGGAGGAGAAGCAGGAGGAGAAGAAGGATGAGAAGAAGGATGAGAAGAAGGATGAGAAGAAGGATGAGAATAAGGATGAGAATAGGGACGAGAAGAAGCAAGAGAATAAGAGGAAGAAGAAGAAGAATAAGAAAGGAAAAGGCAAGGGCAAGGGCCATGCCAAGGAGAAGGAAAACGTCAAGGCCATGGAGGAAGAAAAGGAGGGGAAGGGAAAGGGAAAGGAGAAGGCTGTGGAGGAGGACAAGAAGGTAGAAAAGGAGGAGGGAAAGGGAAAGGGAAAGGAGAAGGTCAAGGAGGACAAGAAGGTGGAAGTGGGTGACTGGAAGCGGACGGCGAGGATTGGCGACCAGTTCCTTCCGTGTGCCGTGGCGTTTCACCCGGAGATTTTGACCGAGGGCGGAACGGTGAGGTACGGGGATTATGAATGGGTGTGCGAGGAGAAGGTGGCGTGGAGGGATATAGAGATGTGAGGAGAGGCGAGAGATCATGGTGGTTCAGCACGGCGAGTTAGTGGGACTATGTATGAGCGTGCGAGGAAAAGGCGATCATGGCGGTCCAGCACGGTGAGGTACTGGGATTATGTACAGGCGTGCGAGAAGATTGCATCGGAGACCGCGATGTAAGGAAAAGGCGAGAGATCATGGCGGTTCAGCACGGAAAACTGTAGTTTCATGTTATAACATGCATGAGGCAATGGTGGCTGCATTGAGGACTAGGTATCATTCACTGCTATCGTAGCAGGCCCATACTAAACCATTGACGCCGCCCATGCTGGGAATATCCTACGAATCGTAACCACCATTTTTGTAACCTCGTCAAGCATTCCGCGCCACAGACTCATAAATTGTGACCGCTTATTTCTTCTTAGCATCAGCCTCCTCAGCCTTGAGCTGGGCACGCTTGGCGCGGGCACCAGCGTAGCGCTGCACAGCGCGCTCGTCACGGAGCTTCCTGTAGGCGTTCTCGGTGGCCTCGACGCTGCTGATGGCAACCTCCTCGAAGACGGGCTTGTTGACGATGGGGAGGACGGCGCTGGTGGACTTGACGAGGTTCTCGCCCTTCTTGGCGGCCTTGACGTCCTCGGCGGAGGCGTCACCGTTCTTGGTCTTGCCGTTGCGGCGGGGGAAGAGGATAAGGCGCTTCCTGTACTCCTGGAGGCGCTCGACGTTGGCCTTGAGGCTCTCCTCGGAGATGTTCTGGCGGCGGGGGTCGACCGAGATACCGATGGTGGGTGCCAGCTTGCGGGGAATGCCAGCGGCCTTCAACTCAGCAAGGGAGAAACCGCGACCGGGGCGCACGCGCCTGTTGTCTAATCCAATGTCAATTGTTGATCCCAAACTCTACCTCATGTCCAAAACATACACTTGACGGTCGGGCAGCGGACGACGGGCCTCAGCTTGTCGACGGGGCGGGGAGCGACGGCGGCAGCCTTCTTAGCGCGGGCACTGCAATCACATTAGAAAAGATGTAAATAGTAATTGTCAAAATACTTACTCGCGACGGGACTTCTTCTTGCCGGCCTTTGAGAGCCGTTAGCAATTTGTTCAAGACAGGCGCCACTACTCTCAGCGAGCGAGAGGGGAATAACCTGCCTGGTCGAAGTGAACCCGGACGTAGCGTTGCCAGTCCTTGTGGAAGTGGTTCTTCTGGATCTGCTGGTTGTGCTTGATGGCCATTGCTGCGGTGTTGACCTGTGGTTAGTACGGGCTGACGCTGGAATCGATCGCAAAGTTCCTTCAGTTGGTGTTCGAAATTCGCTCGCTTAGCGGTCCGGATTAACGTTGCGCCGCGGCACGCAGCTAGTGCTGCCTTAGCGTCTCCACTTCAATCGCTTCAGGCTCTCCATTAGCAACATAGCTTAATTCGAGCATTGCAACAGCTATGGCGCGGGTTTCCTGCAGGCTCTTCACGACGGCATAACCAAACATCGACATGCAAATAGTCGGATTACTATCTACTAAATATTCATGATCACATCCATACAGACAATCAGTGGTATCCAAATCCGTCCCAGCATGCCAAAGATTCCGAGCAGAAGGCAGTAAGAATTACAATGTGGCAGGCAAGCCACTCAGTATGCCAAGTCAGTAAAAACCTCACATGGTCCCAATAAACTCCATCCAGGTCATCATTCATTACAAAGTTTCGGCAGGAATACACAAGCTATTCGCGCAGACCAAAACCTATTCCTAGCCCTAGGCCTCCGTCTATTCGGCCTCGTTTGCCTGGACTCCCGTGGTGATCTGACGAGTGCAGTCGCTTCTTCTCGAACTCTGCAGAACGAGTCAACCCATGGCCTTTCTTGACCTGGCCGAAGATTTTACTTTGGATCAAGTTTGACTGCGACGCTGGAGCTGATGGTCGCGCCGGGCCTGAGGGTGCCCTCCGGAGCATGCTGGTAGCAAGTTGACTTGCTTGGGATTCCGTCACCTCTTCGTCTTCTCTATCGGTAAAAGCCTCTTCCTCGTCTACGCTAGAAGCTGTAATAGTGGAATTACTGCTTTCTCGGCGTCCAAGTGCGGCTTTGATCAAGCTTGTACTTTGCTGGTAATGAGCTGTAGGTGCGGACTGGGGTATGTTGACGGGTGCAAATGTTGTCGGTGTTCGAGGAATTTCAATCGGTGCGTATGCAGAGCGATCCCGCGGTGTTTGAGGCAAGGACGACATTGATTGCGCACCTCTGGTGTGACCGAAGCGGGACCTGGGCACATATGGTCTTGCTGGAGTTGAAGGTGCTGTGGCGGTCTCTTGGCTGAGCATCTTGTCTGCTAAGAGGAGCGCCTCAAAATTGCTCTGCCCTCTGTTCTCATCGGACAGAGTAGAAACACGATTCGCCTTGTAGCGCGGAGTTGTGTGGGGAGTGGACCTGGGCGACTCATTCATGTGCTCCAGATACGGCAGGTAAGGCGCAATGTGGTCGCGATTCTTGCGAATTCTGGACTTGAGTCGATCATTTTCTTCCATGAGCCCAGCGATTTCGCCTTCGCGATGTTCAGTCAGGCGTTTTTGCTGGCTGTACAGGTCCCGCAGCTCTTCGTTGTCATTTTGCAACAGCTGGATTTGGCGGTTCATCTCGGAAATCATGATGGCATTGGCAGCAGCAGTTGGTGACTCTTGATAGACGGGTTCTGGAGGAGGCAATTGGGCACGGCGTTTTTCCTCTGCTTTTTGCAGCACGTCGATTTCGCGCTGCGCCATTGCCAACTCGACGACCATCCGGCTGGCGGATTCCTGGCTTTCCATTACAGCCATGTTATACTGCAGCTTATGATGCGCAGCAGAAAGTCGTACATCTCGCAGCTTTCCTGTCAAGTCACTGACCATAGACCGTAATTCGTCAGGAGATGCATTATCGATTTGTTCTTGCGAAAACAGAGCAGCAGCAGATTCAACCAGTGCTGAAGGCTGATTTGGCAGCTTTGAAGTGAGTGGCGGCGACGACAAGCCGGGTGTTGGGGGTGTCGGAGTGCGCATTGGTGGTCGGGTGTTTGGTACCTGGGACGACGGGGGAGGGGTCATGGACGCTGTTGTTGGCGGCGGCGGAGAGGTGAACTTCTCGACCTTGGTGTTCTGAGTAGGCCCGGGGGAGCTGGAGCGCGATGTAGAGTGCACCAGAGGAGTCTCGGGCCCTGGTAGTTCGGTGGATGGCATGGCAACCGAGTCCTGGGAGGTCTGCGACAATGGTGCCTGAGAGTCCATTCTGCCTAGAATGCAGACGGAGCCACGACGCGACCGACACGTCAGAAGCGCAGGCGGGAAATGCGCAGATTGCAGACAGCGATAGGCGATCTATGCGGGATGCACAGGCTTCCGACGAGTTGCGCGACACGTGAAGGGAGAGTAGCGCTGCACGGATAAGTGTTGAGCTCGAGGGCGGCGGCGGTGAGCGGGGCTGTCGCGTCGGATGCGCGCAGTGGGAGTGTGCAGCTGTATGGGAGGATGCACGTCGGCCGGGGCGGCTCCAGGTTCGCACACAGCACAGCAGCCAGAGTCGGATCGGACGGGGCAACAGGCGCACTGTGGGGGAGACGTGTGCCAGGTGTGGAGGAGGAGGCAGTGGAGTTGGCTGGTGCGGTGCGGGAGGTTGGATGACGGACAGGCACGGAACTTGCACGAGAACCACACGTTCCATGCCGCTTTGGGGCCGCTAATGTTGAAACGCCCGTTGAGCGGGCAACCAAAGCTCGCGCAAGTGCGTCCCGCAGTGCTCAGGTGCTCAGACACGCCTGTGGACCCTGCTCCCTGTTGCCGCTGCTCATGATCAAATCGTGAAATTATCTTGCCAGTGGAAGCGAGCCTTTCTCCTGATCGAGTCTCCTGGTTGGGCATGGAGCTCTTAGGTCCTACGTGAGCTGCGCGCCCCCAACTTCACGTCCCCCTCGCCGCGCGACCAGCAGCTGTTGCAGGGCTCAGCGCCCCCTCCACTATGGAGCAGCCTTCCGGGATACCCAGACCCAGTTCCGGGATCCCGCGTCCGACCTCACGACTCCCCGTGCTCAGGCCCGCCGGTAGCCAGGGCCCCCGTCAAACCCCCTCCACCGAACAGCTGCGCAAGAAGCCCTCGCTGTCGTCCATCTCAACGCCGGCTCAACAGCCTCCGTCTCTACAAAAGAAGCCCTCGCTATCCTCCATTTCACGCGTCAGCCAGCCCCCGCCCTCGCTGCAAAAGAAGCCCTCGCTGTCCACCATATCGTCGCGCCCCAGCCAACCAGCCCCGACCCTGCAGAAGAAGCCCTCGCTATCCTCCATCCCCTCGCGAGCCAGTCAGCCGACCTCGTCATTGCAGAAGAAGCCTTCACTGTCTTCCATCTCACGAACCAGCCAGCCACCGCCGTCGCTGCAGAAGAAACCCTCGAGAACATCCCTTGCCCGGTCGTCAATCGTTCCCCCAACAGCGAATACGAGCTCGAACAGAACATCTATTCTCTCCTCCAGACGCTCTATTTCCAACCTCACGCAGAATCGGGCTTCTATCGCAGGTGATACTGTGTTCAAGAGGCCGACTGGTCTTCCGCCATCGCAACAGTCCAAGTTCAAATCGCAGGTACAGAAAACAGCCGCCAATGGAGCGCACGACGATGATGTGCTGGGAGACTTGGACGCATTCCAATCGGCATCCAGGGCGTCATCAAGAGCCAGCTCACGGGCAGGATTCTACGAGAACTCCCCGAACCTGTTCTGGATTACCATGTTGAGGCACCGCAAACAGGTGTGAGGAAGTCACGTCCGTCTTTGTCGGAAAGAACGATTGAAAGCCTGTCGCAACTTCCAACTTCGCCAGTACCCGGAAAAACACGTCGGAGATCGAGCTTTTTCAGCGCGGGGGATTCAATGGGACCGCCGGCCAGACCAGGTTCAGCCTTATCGAACGGTAGAAGGCCGACAACGAGCGATGGTTCGTCACGAACAACACCAGTAACGCCTAGAAGAAGCGTTACGGGCTCTCAGCTAGGTACGTAGTAGATCTCACTTGTCCAGAACGGTGGTCACTGAGTTAGCTGCACGGACGCTAACTATGTCGTAGGTTCAATGACAGTTCCAGGCAAGAGAAGTGTCAGCGCAGCAATTTCTAGTACATCTGCGACGCCAGTGAAGCAATCCTCCATTTCTCGCCCAATGTCCACCATCAAGAAGCCTCCTCAATCACAAGCACAAAATGTGCAACCCACACCAAAGTCACGACCCCTGTCCAACACCAAGACAATGATCGCGAGAACCCCCAAAATCCGAACTTCCTTTGCTGGGACCTTTGGTGAAGCCCTTTCGCCACCGGATGACGAACCAGTCGCATCACCTTCATCGGCAATGAAGACGCCGGAAACGGCTCGCAAGACGGCCAACTCTTCTGCCGCCCTCAGAGAGCAACTTGCCAAGGCAAAAGCGGCCAAACGAGCTGAGGCTCCAACTAGCCCAACTGCTACCTCGCCTAAACTCACCTCATCGCTGGCCTTGCGCGCACAGATCGCAAAAGCCAGAGAGGCGGCGAAAAATAACAAGGCTGAAAGTCCGTCTCGCCCTCGAACAAACACTCCGCCACGTGATGCTATCATACCAGACCCTGCCGAAATTGCTAGCTTCGATTTTGGCCTCGAAGAAGACCCATTCAATCAACGTCCAAAGGGGGTGTCTCCGTGCTGCGCAAGCGCATTGATGCCGCCCGGGCTGACGGTAGGCTCAATATTGCAGCAATGGGCCTTAGCGAGATGCCCGAGGAGGTATTGAACATGTACGAATACGATCCTAACGCCAGTACAGCTTGGGGTGAGGTTGTCGATCTCACCACCATGATTGCGGCAGACAACGAGCTTAAAGACCTCCCAGAATCAATGTTTCCAGATGTTGACTACCAAGCTGTAATGGAGTCTGATGATGATGTACCTCAGTTTGGGGGTATCCAGAATCTTGATGTGCACGGCAATCTGTTGCGAGAGCTACCACTAGGTTTCAAAAGGTTACCACAGCTGTCGAAGCTGAACATTTCGAGGAATAAGCTATCTATTAGTGCACTAGAGGTCGTATTCCAGATATCCGCTCTGCGTGAGCTGAAGCTTGCAGAGAACGAGCTGGAAGGAGCTCTACCTCCGACTATTGAGCAATTGACATCACTTGAGATGTTAGAGTTACAAGGAAACAA
The DNA here is from genome assembly GCA_026873275.1 of Pseudopithomyces maydicus. Lineage (NCBI taxonomy): Eukaryota > Fungi > Ascomycota > Dothideomycetes > Pleosporales > Didymosphaeriaceae > Pseudopithomyces > Pseudopithomyces maydicus. Next base: position 285,310 of record JANTUC010000009.1, on the reverse strand, counting down.
ACTGACTAGCTTGCCGGTAGAGATTCGAGCTCTTACACATCTCCGGACACTGAACATATCCAACAACAAAATGACAAGTCTCCCAAGCGAGATATTTACTTCGATGTCGGTTATTGACCTGAACGCGTCTAAGAATTCCTTCAAAAACGCCTTCTTTGAGGTGGATTCTGCACCGCACCTGCAGAATCTCTCGTTAGCGAATAACTCCCTCACAAGTCTATGCGCTTCGGAAACGGTTTCGCTTCCATCCTTAAAGCAGTTAGATATTTCAACCAACAGGCTATTAAGTCTTCCGAACATGGAAACCTGGACGAACATAGTCACATTGCTTGTTGGCGAGAACAGTCTTTCATCAATTCCCGAGGGGTTCTGCTCGTTACAACAACTCCGGAATGCCGACTTCACAGCGAACAATATCGATAGGCTGGATCCCCGTATTGCTCTGATGGAAGGCCTAATGAATTTGACCCTTGCTGCCAACCCCATTCGCGAACGAAAATACCTGACAATGAATGCTGAAGACATCAAACGCGATTTGACATCGCGATTAGATCCGGAATCAGTTCCAGGTGCAGAAGCATCTGAGGGGTTGGAATTTATTGGTGAAGATGTGTCTGCAGAAGGAAACGGCTGGAAACTAACACCCTCTGGTACTCTCGACCTCTCTTCTCAAAACATGACCGAGGTTGACGGAGAGGCAATGGCGATGTTCGCGCAGTCGCATGACATCAAACAGCTCTATCTTCAGCGCAATTCGCTGACGCAAATACCGACGATTACAATTCAACTCACCCTGCTGTCAGTATTGGATCTTTCCAACAATGACATTGCCGACCCCTTGTCAGAGGAATTGGCACTGCCTAGACTACGTGAACTTCGCCTCGGCGGCAACAAGATGAGAACACTAAACGGAATAACCGCGATGCTATCAGCTCCTAGTCTACATCTTCTAGACGTCTCGAATAACCGCATCTCGGGCTCTTTGCCGACATTACGCGAGTTCTACCCTGAGCTTACGACCTTCCTAGCTTCCGACAACAACATCGATGAGGTGTCAGACACCTCCCTCGCTGGCCTTAGGATCGTCAATCTGAGCAACAACGACATTGCCCGTCTGGAACCCCGCATTGGCCTCCTCTCCGGTACACTGACCAGCTTCGACGTCGAAGGAAACAAGTTCCGCGTTCCAAACTACGCCGTTCTAAAGAAGGGCACAGACGCCGTACTTTCATGGTTGAAAGACAAGGTCCCCTCGCCCACAGACGAGTTCTTCGGCCCTGGAAGCCCGGGCTTCTAGGTAATTTTTCGATTCTCAGTACTGAATTTGGGATGGATTGGATGAGATGGGTTGGCGTGGCGTGGCGTTTGGGAAGCTAGGCTGTGATTTGGCGGGTGAGTGGACGTCTGGTCACGTTGATTGATATACCACGAGGAGACTTTCGCGATTTTTCTTATCATCTTGTTGTATTATTTTAGTGTTTTGTACCACGCTAGCTCGGTCTACGTGTTGGGAACCCGCTCGTTCGAATTGTATGTATACTCATCCCAGTTTCACATACATACTCCTTATCTCCATCACATGGTTTGTGCACCTGTATGTATGTATTCATGTATGTATGTAATAGGGCCGGGGTTTCGCCAAGACATCGGGCAGCGCAAAGTCCTCGATCTCCCAAAAAGAGATGCCACGGATGGATGGATGGGGGAATTGTTCCTGGTCGTCATGTCGAATGAGCCGCAGTCGCCGAGTTGGGACGTCCCGTTCCAATGACGGTCTGCATTTCACCCGTCGATCCCTCGATTAGAGCGGTGATCTGCGGCTTGGCGTGCTGGTAGGCGCCTTTTTCGAGAGAAAGCAAACAAGGTCGGATAACGATCGATAGCTTGGACCAGAATACAGGGCGAAGATAAGACGTCTTTGAGATTACACATGTTGGGCTTTTAGTCAGCCAGGGAGATTCATAGATGCAAGAAGCGTGGGGTTGCGAACCCTCAGGCCTGCGGCCACTCTGAGTACACTACTCTAGCGACTTTGCAATTCGGCGACCGAGCCCGATGTGCGGCCTCAGCGAACGAAATGTCGGAGCTTACCTGGGATGCTGCTTGTCCTAGGGTAGGGAGTGGATATGAATGTACCCCACGAGTTCCTCCTTTGCGGGCGACGATGTCTTAGAGTCGTCTTAGAGTCGATAATTGCTTCACCACGCCGACCGTGATCGACACAAGATGGTCATATCCACATGATAGGGGATTCATGGGTACTACTGACGTGATGATCTGGGAGTACGTCCTTCCTGGCTAGCAGTTGTAGGGTGACTGGATACATTCATGTATAAATATCACCGCCTTTGAGGTCGGACACTCCATCCATCGAAGGTGATCTATCACTTTACTGTAACCCGTACTCTCCACGAAGATCTTATAAGACCTAATTCTCATACATCTGAACACCATCCAAGATGCGTACCTCCCTCATCGCTGCGTTCGCCGCCCTTGCGTGCACCGCTTTCACCGCACCTACTAGTACTTACTTCTCCCTTTCCCTCCCCCATCCCCTATATACTAACTCGCCCAGCCACCATAACCTCTCGCTCCCTCATCACCGACGTCGGCGCCGCCCTCTCAGACCTCGAATCCGGCCTTGGCGTCACCGCTCTAGAAGAGAAGCTCGACGCCCTGCTCGGTAACAGTCTTACCAAGGTACGCACCTTCCCCCTCTCCCTTTCTCCAATCTTTCACCCTTTTTCTCCAAGCATTCGCCGTTCTCAACCCGCATACTGACACCACCCAGCTCGAAGACGCCCTCGGCGTCACCTTCGCCGAGTACGCGCTCGGACTCCTGGACGAGGGCGCGGCGCCGGGTACGATCCAGGCGATTGGGGAGGCGATCGCGGGGCTGGAAGAGGGGTTGGGAATTGACAAGGTGAATGAGCTGTTGGATGAAGCGACCGGGGAGCAGTGTCAAGCTTGGAGGAGGCGTTGGGGATCACGGATGTGGAGGAGGCGCTGGGGTTGGCGGATGGGGGAAAGTAAGGGAGTAGACTGGTTGGGTGGGTGGTTAGATGATGTGAGGTGTTTTTTTTTTGGTTTGTTGGTATATTAAGTATTGCTGTGGGGGATTAATTAGATTATTTTGACCTATGGATGGATTACTGTCAGAATTTGATTATCGTTGTAAAGACCTAAATTGATGTGGTTGATGGTTGGACAATTTGGGCCTCGTGAAAGTTAGGCAACCCCTTTGTGTTATACCATTGATGCATTATTTGACATTGAGATGGATAGATTGCGTGTAACAAACACTGAGGGTATAGGTGCGAAGGGTTAGCGTCTAAATAGGATTACCTTGGTGAACTTCGACATGAGGCTGAAAATAGTTCTTGAAACAAAATCGGTCCTTCTAGAGACTATCTTCTGTCAAACTAGGTAATGAATTCGATGAATAGCACAATCCTTCGTCCGAATAATGCTTACGTCGGTGTTAGCAAACAGCTTCCGTAGCCAATCGTCTTATCTCCGCCCAGAACCTAGGGGCTCGCTTGATCGTCTCCACCAATTGCACGCTAGAATCGTCCGGCAGCGGACCAAGCCGCCTTAATCAGCGCTCTAATTCTCCGCCTTGCGTGGACTTCTTCGTTTAAGGCCGTATGGATATGCGAGTCATCCGAGTTGACGCTCCTTAGGCGGCTTAGAGAATGCGAGAACTACCCGTTTCAATGAGTGGGGCGGGGCGTACGGCGGGCACTTGACATCGGTGAAACAGCAGAGACATGTGAAGTCATTACGCCTGGAAGGACTAATTGGTTGCATACCGGTTTAGTGTATAATGCCGCATGGGCGGGGAACTTGATATAAGAAGGGGAGTTTGGACGTTCAGGAAGCATCGCAACAGCGGAACACAGCATCTGCTACATCTACAATTGGATTTGATAATACATAAATTCATCACCTACTTGGACTCAACAAGAATCTCTCATCGGCCCCAATAAACAATGACATCTTACCAAGACGCCGTCGCTTCGCTCGTTCCGAGCAACTCCAATGATGCCGAAGCCCCCAAGATGAAATACACTCGGTTTGTCACAAACACATGACCTGTTTGTCCAGACCTAACCCATTGATAGTCTCGGTCGCTCTGGACTCAAGATATCCTCCTTCCTTCTCGGCGCCATGGGCTTCGGTTCACCAACCTCCTCCAACGGCGCATGGGTTTTTGACGAGGCTAAATCGCTACCTCTGCTAAAATATGCATTCGACAAGGGAATCAACACTTGGGATACCGCGGACGTGTACTCCCAAGGGAAAAGCGAAGAGATCATTGGCAAAGCAATTACGCAGTATAAGATTCCCCGCGCGAAGCTTGTTCTACTCAGCAAGGTGTTTTTCGGTGTCGACGAGGAAGAAGTCATGAAGGGTGGGCAGATCAACCCCGCCGCGCTCATGTTCAACGACGGCGCAATGGTGAATCGTGTGGGGCTGAGCAGAAAGCACATCCTCGATGCTGTAGACGCTTCTGTCGAACGATTAGGGACCTACATCGATGTCCTCCAAATCCACCGCTTTGACCCCGAAGTACCTCACGAGGAAATTATGCGTGCACTCAACGACGTGGTGGAGAGCGGAAAGGTGCGCTACATCGGCGCTTCGTCCATGGCAGCGTGGCAGTTCCAGAAGCTCAACAATATTGCCGAGAAACACGGATGGCAAGTCCCCTCTTCATCCAATCTTGCGATATCATCTAATGGCCTACAGGCACAAATTCATATCCATGCAAAACTACCACAACCTCCTGTACCGCGAGGAAGAGCGCGAAATGCACCCCTACTGCCTTGACGCTGGCATCGGGCTGATTCCATGGTCGCCTCTTGCACAGGGCAAACTCGCTCGTCCATGGAGTGAATCTTCCTTCCGTCAGGATTCGGATATGTACGCCGACATGCTCACTACGCCTTCGGATGAGGCTATCGTCAACAAGGTCGAGGAGATAGCAAAGAAGCTCGGCGTTAGCATGGCGCAAGTTGCAACGGCATGGAGTCTGACGAAGGGTGTCAATCCGATCTTGGGTCTGCAGAGCGAGAAGAGAATTGACGAGGCGATAGGAGCTTTGAGTGTGAAGTTGAGCGAGGAGGATATCAAGGCTCTGGAGAGCGTGTATACTGCGAAGCCTGTGGCGCCAGCCTGGTAGACTGGGCTGGGAGATGGGATGTGATATTTTGCCTGGGTTGACACTTGTATTGAATAGTCTAGAAGTTTGTAAGCTTTAGTTCGTCCAGTTTCAAGCTGCTTCACATATACAAATATATCTAAAAAAAAAAAACATATCACACATGAGTTTATATAACGATGCTTCATCTACAACAGGGGCTTTTGAGTTTCAAGCTACATCTTCGTATGTTGTTTTGTTTGTTTGAAAAGGTAGTAGCTGAGCATAGGCTGACTGGATACATCTTCGTATACACCTGGAACATTCGCCCTGACTAGGTATTATATGTTAAAATTCCATATATATTAGCCGGTATACATTTATCCGACTATTTCATAAGCTATTCATCATCGCCTAGCGAAATTATGACAAGCAGAAAATTTGTCTCCACCTGAGCCTGAAGTGAAGGTTCCTGCTCCTCGACTTACAAACCGTACCCATCAGATACAATAGCGGGGTTCGCTGTGCTGCGTTCCTTAGTTTTCCAGCCGTATCCATCAGATACAATCGCCGGGTTTGCAGTGCTGCGCTTCAAGCCGTAGCCATCATCAACGATGGCAGGGTTTGCAGTGCCGCGCTCCGTAGCTTTCCAGCCGTATCCATCAGAGACGATGGCGGGGTTCGCGGTTCCGCGTTCCTTGAGCTTCAAGCCATATCCATCCGAAACAATGGCGGTATTCGATGTTCCAGCAACTCGCTTGCACTGGCTATGAGGGTTTGCACCGCAGTGATCTTTGAAGATTAATACAAGTCTCTAGATTGAACAACAAGGTATCATAATCATACCTTGAGGGTTGGCAACAGGTGCTGCGGAAGCGATGGCTATGAGAGCCAGAGTTACAGCAAAAACCTTCATGGTGCAGGATAGAGGATGAGTAGTGGATGGATAGGAGTGGGCGAGGTTGGAGTGTCCAGGTGCCTGGATAGTCGGTACCACATCCTGGCCTCTACTTATACTCGAGATGGAAGTATTCCAGCAGCTGACGAAATTTAGCATGCCGTTAAAAACCGCGGTGGTATTTCGTGCCGGTGCTTACTTCCGCTTAGCCTTAGATTGAGTTCCTTCATACGAGAGCGGCGTACGATACTGATTGCCACCATCACCTGTACTCCCCGATTAAACGTAGTGTCCAATGACATGTAAATGTGAAGCCGTTAGGGTGTGGCACGATGCAAGACGGCAAACGGCGATCCTTGCCAAGCGAGTAGAAGCATGTCACTGGTGACTGTCTCCTTCTTCTTGTGGTTTGACTATACCAAGCTTCATTGCCTGCAGCGGAACTATGGATTGGGCTTGCATATGGCCTATGGAAGCACGCGAGACGTGCAGATAAGCACACGCATTCTGGTCTTGTCTCAAGTGGGGCGATGGCGTTGTCAGGGTCCTTCTCGGACGAGACGCCATGCATACCGTACGTTAACGTGGTGGCATAACAAGAATGATAAATAAAATGACACACCGATGTTTATATGAGGTTTGGCTTCACGTTCATGTATCAATTTGAATGCTGCTTGAGATGGTAAAGTAAAACAACGACCGTTATCGAAATTGTAGCCAACATCGTTTCGGGGCTTTTGCATTCCCGAGATCGAGGACTCACTGTAACATAGTGGGTGAATTAGGGCTCTAATTACATTAGTGCTTCACAAATGACAGGGGAGGTATACAACAATACTGATCGCTTGCTCATATCTGCCGGGTGTCAGGCTCTTGTTGCGGTTTCGTTGAAGGCAACTGGGGGCTAAGAATCCTTAGAGATTAGTGTAACCTATAAGCTTAATCGATGACGCACTAAAGCGGAGTACTTACGAACGGCAAACGAGGTACTATCTACAAATAGGGAGTGGTGTAAGATGGAGAGACGTCTAAGGAAGGTTAAGGCTTCCTCCGAATGGCTTAACCAATTTTGATCATTATCTGATGACCCGATCGAATAGCAGCTTAATAAAAGTACATCCCTGTGCTGTTTGGGGGCTGTTTTCGAATCGTCTTTTCTTGAAGAACTCAAGGAACCCAAATACCAACAAAGATCTTGAAACGTTCCCTCAGTTGGTCCGTATGTGTACTGGTCCAACAGGCATGTGTTACACAGTTCTGGAGTTGGTGGTAAGAGCGGGGTGAGATCGACAACAATATTGGAAAGTGTTCATACATAATTACCTTCCGGATCTAGTTAGCCGGTTTTAGGCCATATCTCCTAGGTTGACGTAGGAGCAGAGTGACATGCTGGCGAGCCAGGTAATCCCGCAGCCAGCGGAAGAAACTACTGTAGACATAACCGAGGTTTCTTTGACTACCGGTTGTCGTAGTACTTTTCAATCTGTTTTGAAGTTATGTTTTTCGGATCAGAAACACGTTCGTACCGCAGTGTACCCAGCTCAGAGTCTTTAGATGAGGAGAATCATGAACACTTGGAGTCAGAGAAGGCGATAGCATCATCAAATAAACTGAGATGGCTGGCGGACAAGAGGAGGATTTTCAGCGGCCAATTCCTTTTGCTCTCGCACATTGCCACATCCACCTTCTACCTTCTCATCATATCCACACTTTGGAGTCAATCTTCGTCTCTTGGGAATTGTGTGCATAGACTTTCAACATGGTGTACGCATATATCCTTCGTTCAGATTGAAGATCTCGGTCTCTAATCCATCCATGCAGCACCGGCCCTTCCTGCAGTAAAGTACAAAGAGCCTGAGTTCTTCAAGGCTGAGGTATTCCAGACCAACGCTTTCCGAGGCCCGCAGGGGCAGCGTCCACCAAAGGAAGTGGACGAGCTGTGGGACAGTGTTGGCGTTGGTATGCCTGGACTGAGGTTGTCTGCCGAAGAACTTGAGGGTCTGGGAAAGAAGCTTGTAGATGGAACCAAAAAGCAACATGCCATGCCCGATGGAAAGGGCGGATACATAGCGATGTTGGAGGTATTCCACATGTTACACTGCTTGGTGAGTTATCGATTAATTATAAAGATACTACGAATGCGGCATTCGTTACACGATTCTAACGACAAATTCAGGATGAGTTAAGGAAAGCACTCTTCTACAACTGGGATTATTACAAGGAGGGTCACAATGCATCTTTGACCGCTATGCAAAACCACCATGGTGAGATAGGTTTCATATGTTACTACCTGTTAATAAGACAAAGCTAAGACGCTATAGATCACTGCGTTGACGCTCTGCGTCTGAGTTTAATGTGTACCTCTGATGTGACACCCGTCACATTTTTCGACGACAGCGATGTTCCTCAGCGCCGAACTCCATTCCCAGATTTTTCGACGAAGCACACTTGCCGCGATTTTGATGCGATTGCAGATTGGAGCTGGCAAACCGAGCGAGCTGTCATGTGGGAGGATATGGGAGATGCCACCACGTGGGACCCCTCGTTGGGGCAAGATGGAGCAGGTCATTCGCATGGTGGTCACAAGCACGATGGGCACTAGATTATCAGATCAAAATGGTCCAATTCGAAGCTTATCTTTGTCCAACACATTCTCCGGGTCCTCATGAAGAAATGGCAGACTCCCCAAAAGGTAGTCAGAAAAATTGTGAGATAAATACCGCACGTGAGAATTATCAGTCCAATGGGTATGATCCTGATTTCGTATCCAGCTTTCCAATTTTCCATTTTTTGACATGAACATAGGAACAAATCGTTCACTATACTGTTTCTTATAGCCGAGAATGTGTACCATTGAATTGGAAATGGTAGTTTTGGACCATGGGAAGGCAAATATCAAATTTCACATGACAATCGAAGGGAAAAACACCAGTCTCCTGGCGCGCATGTAGCTCTTTACTTGCGTTTCAAAATACCCATATACGAGCCCGTGATAGGTTCTCTCGTCGTCGCTACAGGGCAAATGGCAAAAATATACATATATCATGATCTCCAATTATTTACAATGAACCCTCAGCACCAGTAGAATCCCCTTGTCTCCACCCCCTAAACCCTCCTATAAGGCGGCTTCCCCACCGCCTGCAAGTACGTCGCCTTACAATCGCTCCCCTCCCCCTTCCACCACAACACATCCGTTCCACTATCGCTATCGCAAATCGTCCACCCCTTGCTCTCCCCATCCACAGTCACAAGATACCCCTCGTTCAGCCCCACGTTGCCGCGCCCCTGCGTCTTCGCCGCGAACTGCAGTTCCTGCCCCGCCACCACCGCAGAGCTGTTGTACTGCACGCTGCCGATGCCGTGCGGGCCCGCGGTCGTGGTGGACAGGACGCCGTCGGTAAGCGTGAAGTTGGGGAGGGAGTTGTAGCCTGGGCCGATGAGGCGGAGGAGGAGGGAGGATTGGGAGACGGGGTCTTCGGCCTGGAGGGTGAGGGTTAGTATATACGTATTTATATATATATGCATGAAAATGTGTTTGGGGTCTGAATCGGGGGAAGGGGAAGCACGTACGTAGGGCGTTGTCGCGTGGACGCCGCGGAGTTGAGAGGAGTTGGAGGAGGGGTCGGATTGGTCTGATGTGACGAGGAAGAAGTGGGTGAGGTCTGTGGGGAGGGCGGTGGCGAGGGAGGCGGCGAGGGCGCCCATGGCCGCGAAGGAGGTGAAGCGCATGTTTGATTTGGTCGCTGGACGTGCGGTTTCGTGGGTATGCGAGGAAGGTAGTCGCGTTATACTGAATGTATATGAATTCCTCTTTCAATCGTAATACAATCTCCAAAATATGTATGTAACCGACCCGAAAACGATACCGTCGGGAGCGTATGAACGTGTGCAATTGTATGTATAGATAGATGTACAAGTCGCAACCTCAGTTCCTTATATACACAAACCTCCCAAGGCACCCCGTCCCATCCCTTATATATAACTCCATCCATACCTACCCACCACCCATCCACAAGGACCCCCCTACCCCCGTGCCCCAACCACATGCCACGCCCACCAGCCTCACGCCCCCCAACGAATAAAACCCACCCACCGCCTCCACCCTCCTGTCGATCGTGACATCAAACAGCGGGGACGCCCCTAGCGCCATCAAACCAACCAAACGAACGGCTGCGCGCCGTCGCTTTTTCTTTTGCCCTGCGTCGGACTAGGGTACCGGTTTGCTTGTATGTCTGTACGACCTACGGAGCTGCAAACATTTGTGTATTTTGGCAAATACGTGTGTTTCAGCATGTACGAACGGATAATTGCGCCGCCCATGGAAAGCATAGGATGCAGGGTGCATGTATACTATGGGTAGCGTCATGTTTCACATTCAGGGTGCCGGCCTTAGGCCTAGATCGGCGCGCCGCGGGCTGGGCTGGGCTGGGCGGCGGTGCAAAGTGCGGTTGTGGCGCTAGGCTGCGTCTACCGGCTACGCGTGGCGTGTGTAGATATCGTACGTGTTCGCGGCCTGACGATGGGAACGGTGGAGACTGGGATGGGACGGCGTGGGCTGGGATGACGGGGTGGATGGAGAGGGGATGATGTAATGTTGAGATGGGTGGATTGGGTTGTGGGAAGTTTGTGTGGGTCTTGGGGGAGGTTTGGTTGTGCGGTTTGGGAGGCGCGAACTTGGGTTGAGGGGCAGAATGTGTAGAATTGGATATGCGAGGAGAAGAGCTGGCTGTAGAGGTGTAGGAATTGTTAGGGTGGTATAATTGTTCCTACGTGACGACGTAGAGACGCATCTGCTGTCAAAAATAAAATGATGGCCATAACCGTTCGTCAATGTAGAGATTGGATAGGGGACCTGCCTCAATATTGCTCGACTGGTCATGGCAGATACAAAGAGATACATTAGGAAAGTCGGTCGATCCCGTCTATCTGTTGTTCCTACTGGTACAATATCTACATCACCCCTCGTATTTTCTCTTACAAAAACTCCACACCCACACCGAAGCTCAACCCCTTCCTCGCTTCCTCCTTCGCCCTGATCACCAGAGGCAGGCTGAAGTTAATCTCAAATCTTGCAATCGGGTGCGCGTAGACGAGACCAAAGCCAGCTGCAGCACTGGGCACACCTTCACGCAAGCTAGTGAGAGTCTTCTTCATGGCATCTTGGACAGCCGCGTTGTCGGCGGGAACGCCCTTGTTCGATGTCTTCAGTGAGAGCAGGCGGCCGGCATTAACGAAAGCTTGAAGACGGAGAGGGCTCTCCTTGCCGACTCTGGGAACAGGGAAGAGAATGGAAGCACCACCTGCGGCGTAAACGTCGCCGCCGACTGCGTCCTGGCCATCGTGAGGTCCAAGGCCGGAGAGGCGGAAACCGCGGACGCTGGTCGGACCGCCGAGTTGGAAGCGATCGTTGATGCGGGATTGCTGTGGGGTCGGGGTTCCAGAGAGGGTGAGAGGGTAGAGGAGACCTCCGCGCAGACCAGCAGTCAGGGTGATGCCGGTATCGCCGAAGGGCAGTGCTACCTGCGACTCGGCCTCCGACTTCAAGAAGGCAACATCGCCCTTGAGCGGACCAAAGCCAGCCAGCTCGGAGATGGTCTTCATCAAGTATCCTCGTTGCGGTAGCATAGGGTTGTCGCGCTTGTCGTTGATCCACGTGTGGGTGAGACTGGACTTGAAAGAGTCGCCGGCCTCTGCTCGGACGGTAGGAGAGGCATTCTCTGCCAAACCAGTTACCTGTCGCCAGATCCCAGAGTAGCCAAACTCGTGGCGGTGTCCGTTCTTCGTTCTCCACAAAACCTTGGAGTTACCACCGCGCAATACCTCCTCGTGGCTTGCCCAGCTCTTGAGGGTCGAGCTCGCAAAACCGTTGAGCTGGAACTTCAGATCCGGGTTGCTCAGAATGGGGCTGTCGAAGGCAAGCGAGTAGGCAGATCGTGTGCGTGTTCCGAGCGAACCGTGAGCGTTCAGTGTCTCGGCACCACCAAAGAGATTCCTTAGCTCCGCATTGATGTAGGCGTCTCCCTCGGAAGATCCCACCTCGGTACCGGTCTTGATGGTGTATGTGCCACGCTCCTCAGCTGATATGTAGACATCGACGTCGGTAGGAGACGCATTGGGATGGTCGGGTCGATCGAGAAACACGGAGATGGGCGCCTTGAAGATGCCTATACATGTCAGAGCAGGCTCGCAGACAGGCCGAGGGCCATATTACCAAAGCGGTTCAGCTTTTCGGTTGCATTGTGAACCTCCTTCAATGCCTCCTCAAGAGTATACTCGTCCTCCCGATTTGCGCTCAATATGGGGTTGACCACACGTTCGAGGAACTGTCGTCGGGTGCGGTTGGCGTGGAGGATGCGGACCGACGAGACGGTCACGGGCAGGCTGGTGTTATCTTCGATAAGCTCGGCCAGCCTCTCCTGAGACCGCTGGTGCTGGGTGTAGTTCCGCGCATTCAGATCGTCCTCGGCCTGCTTGTGGTCCGTTCTGTTTTTCAGCTTTTCGAAGACCTGGCGGGCGATTAGCTTCTGCGGCTCCCAATGCGCCCCCTACAGAAACCAATGGCCTGGGGTTAGGTGCGGGAGAGCCACACATACATCGTCTTCTACCGGCGAAGCCATTGAGGCTGCTCGTTGGTGATGGGGATGGTCGAGCTCTTCGGCTTGGCATGCGTAGAGCGAACAGCGCGGGCGCCGTGATGGTCACGTGCGCCGTCCCGGAAGCCGCACGTCGGCCTTTGTCCGCGCCGCCAGGGCCACGCCGCCTTCCCCAGCTTCTAGAACCAAGGGCAAACTGCATATCACTGATCGTCCTCGCGCTTGCTTCTTCTTTTTCTTACCTTCGCCCACTTCACCACGGGTGCGCACACACGCCGCCAGCCTCTTATCTACAAGTTATTGCCTACGCCTGTGACGTCTTCTCTCCTCGTCCCTCAACCATTACGTTACCACTTATTCCAAGTCCGACGCAGGTCATATAGTACGCGCGACTGACACTCGTTTCCCACTCTCTTCCCTCCCACCTCTCTTCTCTCACACATACACACATTATGGCCACCCCCGCCGCAACCAAGCGCCTCACCCGGGAATATGCCACCATTTCAAAGTCCCCACCGCCCTACATCATCGCCCACCCTTCGGAAAAGAACATCCTCGAATGGCACTACATTCTGACAGGCCCGCCCGACACACCCTACGAGGGCGGCCAGTACTGGGGCACGCTCATGTTCCCGCCCGACTATCCTTTCGCCCCGCCCGCCATCCGCATGCACACGCCCTCCGGCCGCTTCCAACCCAGCACCCGCCTCTGTCTCAGCATCTCCGACTTCCACCCCAAGAGCTTCAACCCCGCATGGGAGGTCAGCACCATTCTCACAGGCCTGCTGAGCTTCATGACGAGCGAGGAAATGACCACCGGATCCGTGCGCGCCTCCGAGGCAGAACGCAAGCTGTTTGCCCAGCGCACACGGTGGTGGAACAGCACGGGTGGCGGATCCAAAGCACAGGGAGCCAGCAACGCGCGAGGCGGCGGTGCCGGCGCCATCAAGGCCGGTGACGGCGGCGCGAGGTTCCGCGCAGAGTGGCCGGAGCTCGACGACGAAAACGCAAAGTGGATGGCGGAGAAGCGGATCAATCCCCAGAACGGCCTCCCGCTGGCCTCGTCGACACACCCGCAGTGCTCGCCCGATATGGCGGGCCTGCGGAAGCGCGTGCACAACAGCGCGACGACGGTTGGCGCCGTAGCGCAGCAGACGCAGGTCGCGAGGGAGGCCGGCCAGAGCTGGATGGGTCGCAACAAGTGGAGGATCCTGATCGGCACCCTGATATCGTACATCATTGTTGCGCGCGTGCTGGGCGATGGGTCTCTCTCTACGGCTGCCTAGGGCAGGGTAGCGTAATTGCATTGTACAGTAAGACTTGGAGTTTACGGTTTGCTTTGGGTGGGCGCCCGATAGGCTCGCTCGACAGGACCACCGGTTGGGGCGGAAGAGCATCCCCGAATTAGAAACATAATAGCGAAACCTTCACACCGTTACGACAGTGCCCCCTTGGGCTCATGACGAGTTTTTGATTTTGTGGCGGTGGACGTTATGTGTGTGGTTGATCATGGCAATCATCATCTCCCGTGGTGTTCTGAATTGATTTTTTCGGTCTGGGGACACGTACATGTATATTCGATTGGGTTTGAAGACTGGACAATACATTTTTTTACTGGTATCACTGCTGGTATCAGAACGGATACTACTTGCGACCTTCTCTCGTCTACCCATCCATCTAGTGACCTTGTCCGCAGCTAGCTAGCATCAACTAACAGCATACCATATACATGCCCCCTATATCCATATCAGGCTTAACCCACAACCTTCCCCGGCCAACAGGACAAAGCACTTCATCTCGCCCTCGTACCGTAGAATCATTCGTATAGTATTGTATGCATTCGTGTATTACCAGATAACCCCCTTCACCCCAGACTGCCTTCCGGTTCCCAGCTTTTCACAACAATCAAGCACAGATACACACGCACATGTATGCAATACACTCTCCTTTTTCCCCAACTTATCTATCCACCACCCACCGTATATGTATTTCCCCGTTGCCCCAGCACGAGAATACTGTATTCCACTCTTGTTCTCACTCGTATTTCTAGCCACCACTCCTCGTCCATTATACGTGACTCTCGTACATTGGATCTCCCTCCATTCGTGCGATATGGAAGGAGATGTAGGTTGGGGGTTGGGAGCTACCAGCTGCAACGAACGTAGGTAAGTAGTGTGTACGTGGTGGATGGGTACGAGGCGGTCTGGGATAATGTACAGGTCGAAGATGTTGAGTGGAGAATCGAGTGAGGGGCGGAGATGCGCGTGTGTGAGGTCTATGAGGTGAAGTGGTGGGTTAGTTGGGTAGACGAGGTGGTGTGGAGAGAGAGGGTGTTTGTTTGAGTCGTGGTGCTATCTGAAGGATGATTCGAAATGAGTGTGGTGTGTTATTCAAGTTCGTATCGGTCTGTAGGGTGTTGCTGATTGCGATGTTTCGATGAGAAGGAGTGAATCGCGGATGCAGAATACTGATTGAGATGGAACCGCTTGCGTAAATGTCGTTCGATAATCCATATTAGTTTACTATTACTGCGTAAAGCTCCGTGTTCGACAATGAGTATCTAGGCTCTTGAAAACTCGACCAAGCTCCTGCCACAGGGTATAACATCGTAGCCATGACTGTTCTTCTATTACCTAAACCCATGCAGGTCCGCCGGGTCATCGTCATTCCGCCAATCTTGTAAGACTACTTGATTTGAAAAACCTCCCAGTATGGGATCAGATGGGCATACTTCATCTCAGCCCTAATGCAAACTTCCGCCACCAAATCGTCTCGGCATCTAGATACCACGGGCTCGTACTTTCAACCAGTTGTTCTGGGGAAGGCAATGTTTTAGCGTCCAGGTAGCTGAGTGCCAGTACAAATACATCGCAGGTGGTAAGACTCGTCCGGGCGAAAGCAGCACTCGTCGTGTGACGACCCATCCTATCTTGTTCGCCGGAAAGCGCCGGAAGACACGAGGTTGGTGAGGTTCGATGATCGTAGAAACGGATCGATGGAGAACAAGGACTTGTAGGCGCCGGTCGAAAAAAATGAGTGTAGCAGGTGTCCCGACGTGCTTTTCCAGTTTCTGTTTATGGAGACATATTGATAGTAGATGGTGATGGCTGACAAGGTGTGCGCGGTAGGTCTTCGGCCTGCGAACTGCGGTGTATCTCACCGCTCACTACTAATGAACGCACGCCTGAACAGGTGAATCCTTGCAATATGTCTGCTTTTGGAAATTGGTGAATGTCGAAGTAAAGATTGCGTGTCGACCAAACTTGGAATTACTATTCTTGGAGCTTGGGATCCGAGATAGTGTCGATCAACGTGCTGGTAGCGATGAAGAGCTATCGGGCAGCGGCAACAGTCTGCGCAATGTGTCGATGTTGCACTAAGGCGTTCCAGTAGCTTGCTTGAGGACCAGGTGCCGACCGGTAAGTTTGGGAAGACTAGTCTAATGCAAGACGAAGCAGCAATCCCGCTTCGCATGAAATGATGCGCGCATAGTGTATTGTAGACTAAGGTCTGATAGTGTGCGGTACACCTTATATGTGTCTCTCAACTCGGGCCCGATTTCAAGCTTGAGCACCTTAGCAGCGTACTAGTCCAGCTGCCATCGTCAGCAGGTACTCTCGGCCATGCAGGAGACTTCGTGTCGGCTCGCGCTCGTGCCAATCAGTACCGGCCAACTGGAGGAAGCACGTCCTGACCTGATATTTGGTGTCGCGCAGACGAAACCTATTTCTTCTCTCATACCGCAGTTGCAAGAGAAAGTATGGAGGCAGATGTGATGAGTGAGGTTATTGGGGTGACTGTGGCTCGGGGTTACTGGTTAGCTCGGGTGTTACTGGCTCGCTTCCGGGTGACGTGCAGCGAATGGTAAAGAGAACACTGGGATGCTGTACTCAAGGGAGATTCGTCCTACTAGATGGAGGCATATGAGGCGAGAGCGGTGGGGGCAATATGCAGGAGACAGGAGATTGAGGCTGGAAGTCAGAGCCGCAGCGGAAGGAAAATATACGGGTGGCTTCCGCTCCTGTAGACAGAGGCCGAAGAACGAGCAACTCAATCAGCGATCGCTGATTAGCGCTCTTTATTGCAGCTTTCGATTCATGAACAGGGCCATACTGCTCAGATAATTCTCGTCTTTCAAATAAGAAAAAGGCATCTTGGTAAGGCAGGCAACGTAGGTTCCAGGTGAGCCCACAATAGAACTACGAGATAATCCTATCTTGGAGGCAAATCTTTATATCCATGTAGTCATGCCAGCAGTTGGCATTCTAATCGATACAGCGCCAACGGGCGCCTGACAGGCGACAAGTAAGGTGTATCGTGTTTCGAGCCCTAGTCGTATCTGCGCCGTCAGCTCTGATACGTGCAGCGTGTTCCAAATGAGATACTCACTCTAGGTGGTCCAGGGTGACGTATCGAAGTGTTGCAAACAAGCCACACTGGCACAACGTATAATGGGTAAATAGGCCGTGGAAGGCTAGTATTGCGCATAACCTTAAGAGTATGCGAGCTTCGTCGTGATGGAAGCCTTCATGTTGTGTTGCTTATCTTGCAGAATCATCCCACGTATACTTCTTTTTCTTCTGTTCTGCGGGGAGGGGGTATCAGTCGGCAAGATACAGGAGATGCTGTGTCTCTTGTGGAAGATTATGGCAAAATCATCTGACGGTGTGAGCTACAACCTTGCAAACCATTGAGAAGTATGATTGATTCTGCATAGGTGGCGCGAATGCTGACACCTTCCCATTTGAACTGCGGCCGCAAAGCTGCTCCCATTTGATCATGGAAGCTGCTCCTGTTGAACATGGAAGCTGCTCCCGTTGAACATGGGAAGCTGCTCCCGTAGCTCTCCAACACAAACGTCAAGCCAAGAACCTTTTCTAGGCAGGTCAACAGCACAATTTCTTTTGTGTTCCTGACGGGACATGTCATTGCTTTCCATTGCGTGTCGATACCGCTCCCAGTCCATGATTGTCGAACCGCGGTTTGGATGCGGTGGAGAACACGTCGTCGCCGGTGATGTTTGCTATTCCGAGGTGACAAGTTTCATTTCCACACACCTATCTTGAGGTTTTAATGGACAACTAATGCAATTTTCCAAATGGATTCTGGAGAGTTTGTTGTCTGCGCATTGGTAGTAACGGACGCTGAACGGCTGAATGCCCGGATTCCGTAACCCGAACGCCCTGCCAATGTTCCACTCCTTCATCCTTTGGGCGGCAAGCAGCGATCTATGCCAAGCAGGCTCTGGCACGCAAGTAGGTAAGAGCAGACATTGGCGGTTGCAATTGTGCGGGACAGCGGCCCCTCGTGTCGTCCACGGTCTATCACAGCATTGCGACGCTGCTAATCGCCTTTCAGTTAGGCTTCCTCCACACCGTTGCAGTGGCGCCCGGTCCGCCGTACGTCGATCGCACTGAAACCCAACCTTTGGTTCACACGAATGCGTAGCACAGAACAGTAATCTTCAGCTTGCGAGCAGTAAGCCTGATCCTCTTCTTGAGACCCTAAACAAATAAGTGGTCCTAACATCAAGACCAAGTATCGGGGAGCCTAATACAGCAAAAAGGACGATATCCTGAAGACGAGAAACACATTTGATTCACACCCATTAGGCCTAGGCTGTGCCGTGTTGCTGCATAGCGTGTTTCCACGCCGGCACCTCTGCACTACACTTTGGGTATGCCTTAGCTCCACCTCGTACCACGAGTCTATTTTGTTGTCCAGTTTGAGCTATACGCTACTGAAGCTTCTGGAAACTCACCAGAAGTAGAACTTCGTATTCACGCCTTCGAGTACGAGTACTAGGTCTGACGAGACAGTAAGAGGTGTGGTACCACGGCATCGACACATGCGTTGTGACCAGCCGGGTGCGCAAAACATGTGCGAACAAGCATTACCATGGGCGGAAGGTCCGATGTCACCGATGGGAGACGATTGGCACACGCAGCTGCAGGAATATAACCGAACAGCATGGACCCTTGTGCTTCCCCAGGTTTTGTAGGGCCACCTCTGCCTGGGCTTCTAACGTTTGTTTGCGGGGGTTGACAGGATCTGGTGACCCAGCGCATGGACCTGACCAACGAGGAGCAAGGCCACCTCCTAGGAACCATACGATGAATGTCACTCTTGGCGCAGGCGGCAGCGCGCAGGCCACCATCACGCGTGTGTGGTTGATCAAACGCCCCTCATAAAAGACCTCGCATCGCTGTGGCTCGCCTTGCCTTCATCACTTCTCTTCACTACTTACACCCGGCCCCCCGGTTGGCGAGATGAAGGTAACTCAGCCCGACGACAGGTTCCACTCGAAGAGCGGCATGCTAATACTGTGCAGACTTTCTACAATACCTATGCCATTTGTGCATTCGCCGCCATCGGCGGCGGGCTCTTTGGCTTCGATATCTCCTCCATGTCAGGTGTTCTCGGCACCAATGGGTATAAGAACTACTTTGGCAATCGTAAGTCGCTCATTACATACCACACCATTATATTGACCATCAAAGCCGCCGGCTACCGCCAAGGTGGTATCACTGCATCCATGCCTGCTGGCTCCCTAGTCGGCTCGCTGGCATCGTCTTTCATTGCCGACAGACTGTCTCGTCGAACGGCCATTCAGGTCGCTGCGTTGATTTGGATCATCGGCTCTATTTTCCAGACGGCATCCAACGGTGTAGCTCTTCTCTGCTTTGGCCGTGTGGTTTCGGGTATTTCCATCGGTGTCGCCTCAGCAATTGTCCCGGTGTATCAGTCAGAGATTGCGCCTAAAGAGATTCGTGGCCGTGTTGTTTCCTTGCAACAATGGGCCATCACTTGGTATGTCGATGTTCCTTATCGAGTTTGACATTCCGTTCATGATCGCCGTGTCTTGGAAACTGACATGTGTGTACCAGGGGTATTCTGATCCAGTACTTCATCCAATACGGTGCTTCCTTCGTCGATGGAGGACCAAAGGATCCCAACCAGGGCACCTCAGCGTTCCGCATCCCCTGGGGCATCCAAATGGTTCCTGGCTTCATCCTGTTTGCCGGCATGTTCTTCTTTCCTTACTCGCCCCGTTGGCTTGCATCCAAGGATCGCTGGGATGAGGCCGTCCAAGTGCTTGCCAATCTGCACGGCGGCGGCGACGTCAGCCACCCCAAGGTTCTAGCCGAGTACAAGGAGATCGAAGATGCCCTTGCCTTTGAGCGCGAGCAAGCCGAGACGTCCTTTGCTGCCCTCGCCAAACCGCGTATCTTCAAGCGTGTCATCCTCGGCATGTCTATTCAGATGTGGTCTCAGCTCTGCGGTATGAACATCATGTAAGTCATGAATTGCCCCTGCCCAATAAATACGCCTCATTCAGTCTCATCGAGCATTCCCTTCCTTCATCCATACAACCTCTACAAAATGTATACCTCCCCTTCTCAAGCTCCTAATTAACCCGCCCCGCCCAGGATGTACTACATAGTCTATATCATGGAAGGCGCCAACATTGCCGACGAGCTTCTCACCTCCTCCATCCAATACATCATCAACGTCGTCATGACCCTCCCCGCCATCCTCTACCTCGACCGCTTCGGCCGTCGACCCGCCCTCCTCATCGGCTCCTTCCTCATGATGTCCTGGCTCTTCATCTCCGGCGCCCTCCAAGCCTCCTACGGCGAGTACTATAACGATCCCGATAAGCACACCTCGTGGCGCATTGTCAATCACAAGAGCGTCTCGCAGGGCGTCGTCGCGTGCTCTTATCTGTTCGTCGCCTCGTTCGCCACCACGTGGGGTCCAACTTCCTGGACGTACCCGTCGGAGATCTTTCCGGCAAAGGTACGAGCGAAGGCTGTGTCGCTGGCGACGGCGAGCAATTGGTTGTGGAATTGCATTTTGGCGTTTGGAGTGCCGCCGTTGCTGTGGAATATCAATTGGAAGATGTACATGATCTTTGGGACTTTTAACGCGGTGGCGTTCATTCATGTGAGTAATGACCCTTTCAGCACTTTTTTTATAGAACCTCCTTGAATTCGTGTTTGAATTGGGGCTCTAGCTAGCTAGTTAGTCGGATAGGTGTAGTCAAAGTATCACAAGTACCACACACTAACAACCTATAGATGTTCCTCACCGCCCCCGAGACAAAAGGCAAAACCCTCGAGGAAATGGACGACGTCTTCGATCGCGGGATCCCCGCGTGGAAGACGCAGAGCGGAACCTCGCGCTTGGATCAGCTCCAGCGCGATATCGAAAAGGGCGAGCTGAAGGTTACGACGGCGGTGCATGGTCGGGGAGAGACGGTGGAGACGAAGGAGTAGTAGGTGATGGGGTCTTGACCTGAATTTGGTCTGAGTGAGGGGTCAGTTAGGGATAGTGGCTGGATAATGGTTACACTCGCTCTAGTGGCGGCGTGGTGCGTGGAACGGGAAGGGCAAGGGCATGTAACTGGTAGCTTACTGTGTCGCCTATGACAATGCATTATGGTTGTTTTTTCTTCTGTGGATACTTCAGGTATGAAGAGGTGAGAGGTTGAGTGATTCTTTCTTTGTGGATGGTTTTTTCTTAAGAATACTTCATGATATATATTGCATGGAATCGGTCCAAGATGCACCCATGTAACGATACAATCTACCAGTAATCCTACAAGCTATCTACCGCATTGTAGCGGGTCTACATACGTATATCGTCAATAACCATCAATTCAACACTTCATTGCTGTTTCCTTCAGACTCGAAGTCATGCGTGAACATCGTGCCAACATACCGCGTACTACTTGCCTCCCAACCCTGCAGCTACTGTCCACATCGCCGCTGCTACCAACCTAGGTCCTCATCCGCGATGAGCCCTCAATCCTGTCGCCCATCTACAACATTCTTTTCCCCGTTCCCCCTACCGCTACCACATCCTCCCCACCCTCCTCCTCCTCTTCCTTCCCCTGCTCCACCACCTCATCAAACAACCCCCCTCAGGCCTCTCACCTCTCCCCACCGCCCCTAATATTCTGCCCGCCCGCCTCAACTCATCCCTAATCGCCACAATCCCATCATGCGTCACCGTCCTTGCCACATTATGATCGACCTCGAACGGATCCTCAATCGAAAACAGATACCTCTGCCGCACCTCCTTCCCATCCACCAGCGTCGTCGTCGCCCGCGTCCACCCTTTCTCCTCCTTCCGCCGTATCCCGCCACTCGTGCGCAGACTCAGGACCTCAGTCGCCCAGAAGAACGTCCACTGCTTCTGCCCGTAGGCATTCACGCTCGGGATCGACGCGTAGTAGTGGAAGAAGCCGCGCAGCAGCTCGGCCACGGACTGTGTATTGCGCGTCAACAGCCCCTTACTCGCGGCCGAAGAAATGGCGCCCGCGTCCCGCCAGAATCGCACCGCGTACCCGGCAACCTCCTCCTCCTCTGCAAGCATCCCGTCTCGTGGATCGCCCGCCCGCACGCCATCACCCCGCCACCCCGCCGGCTGCTGCATCAGATTCGGACACACCGCCGGCGCCGCAATGTTCACGAGGTAGTGCAGCACCATGAGCACCCATCCGTAAGAGGAGAGCGTCCCCGAGTACGCGCTGTTGATCATGCGGCGCTTGGCCCAGGCTTTCACGAATAATACCATGGGGCGCACGCGCGGGTCCGCCAGCGAGTAGCACCGTAGGAGGTGCGTGTTGTGCAGCGCGAGCGGGTTCGAGAAGTTGATGTCGCATTGGATGCCGACGCCTGACTTGGGGAAGTCGAGGGGGCCTTGTTTGCGCTCGCGGAGCCATTTGCGGGGGCGCGGGAGCGCGGGGGTTTTTCTTTGGTGGAGGCGTCAGGGGGGAGGTCGTGGTGGGGTCGTTGGTTGTGGTGGTAGTGGTGGTGGTGTCTTCAGAGGGTTGTTTTGGGGGTTCGCTCGGGATGGGATCTGGGGAGGTGGTGGTGGGTTTGACGATAGAGGCGGGGGTGAGACGGGGTGTTGTTCCTGCTGCTTTGGCTTCTTGGAGTGTTGGAAAGTCCTGGGCGTCGTTCATTTTGAGGGGGTCGAGCTTGTCGGGTTCGGGGTGGTCGTGAGGCGTTGCGTCGGGGGTTATGGGCGGTGGGTATTTTTCTTCCTCGGACAGGGCGTCCCATTTCTCTCGTTCGTCGAACAGTGCTTTGTACAGTTCGTCTGTGGGGCTCTGGCACACTTTTAGGATAGGCACGCGGGTTCTCGTCAGGAGGCGGCCGCCCAGACGGGCTTCGAGGATGGCTCGCTCCAACAGGCGCGGTATGTCGCGGTCGATGCGTGCGTTGTGCGGCTGCGAGGCATCTTTCCACTCTGGGACGATGGCCAGGTCCATATCTGAGCCTTGGGTGGCAAAGCCGGACGCCAGACTACCGAACATGACTAGTTTGATAGATGCCAGGTCCGCCGCATATTCAGTGATGGAAGCCTCGTGGCATATTTTCTCCAACGCTAGCCGGAAGGCCTCCTTCTCTTGAAACTCCTCCTGGGTGATCTCGGCCTTTGGTATCTCCTGACCGGCTAGATGAGCCAGATATGCGTCTTGGAGATTGGTGTCCGAGATCGGACGCTGCTGGAAGCCTGCATGGCCCCCTCTCATGGATGGATTCCCTCGACCCCTGGGTTGATACCCCTGATATCTATTTTGCACATGCGGCATGGAGTGATGGTCGGTGTGATGAGCATTCGGCACAACCCTGTTGGGATCATAAGGCCGTTGAAGTATCCTGGGTGCTTGCGATGACGCCATGTTGTGCTGGAGAGGCACAGAGGGGCTGCTTGATGCTGATACTCGCCACGTGTGCCGCCATTCCACCCCCCGCGGTCGTTGTAGGGCCTTCCGCGGCCCCTACCGCGGCCTCGACCTCGCGGGTTGTGGTGTTGGTTTTGCACGTGGCCTCTTCCTGGATCTGAGCTGCCGATGGTGACATTTGTGAGAATCATGTTGCGTAGCTGGTCCTCCAGACTCGCCTGGGTCTGGTGGTCCGCCATGTTGGAAAGTCGTGCTGTTGGGAAAGATAGATTGGTGTGGTGGGTAGTGGTCAATTGGGGAGCGAGCGGTCACAGTGCCAAAGGGCTCAACAGAAAGACTGGGTGCCTAGGGAGCAGTTCAATGGTGGTCGAGGTTGGCTGGCACGTGCACTTTGGATGAATTCGGCGGACCCCCACATAGGCGCCGTGTGTGGGTGCATTCCAAGGCGCCGTATCCGTGACGAGCTCGTGCGCAGGTGCCAGAGGTGAATTACAGGGTCCGGCCGGCACACGGACCCCTGCGCGCTTTCCCGCTGCCTCAGGGCTTGGCATGGACGCTGCGACGTAACAAAGCAGCGGCCTCTCTTTATCATCGTCCTCAAACCCCCGTATTCTTCCCGACACACACACGTACATTGACGCACCACCGAAAGTCGGCCATAATCACGCCCGTCTCGTCCGCACGCTCCCTCCGCCATGAACGGAGCACCGCCGTCGAGCGCGCCCGCGCCCGCTGCGCCCGCCGCGTCCGGTCCCGTCAAGAAGCGGAGAGCTCCAAAGGCAGCTTCAGTGCTGCGTCCACCCCAGCGCCCGCTCAAGCAGGTCGCCCGCACTGTCACCTCGCTCACCCAGCTGAACCAGCGCGCCGTGCCAAACACCCCCATCGGCATCGACCAGCTCCGCAACGAGTTCATCGAGGCCGGCGCCAACTCGTACAGTCTCGTCGTCACGCGCAAGGACCTCAAGGAGCTGCGCCATCATGTCATGCGACTACAGAGTAAGGATCACGTCAATATCCAGAGCGAGCAACAGTTCACCCCGCCCGTCCGCCTTCATCGCCGCGACCGCCGCGCCCCCCGGGTGGAAAGGACCCCGAGGGCGAGATCAAGGAGGAGGACATGGAAGAGGCCAAGGACCGCGAGCGCATGGAAGAGGAGAAGGAGGCCCGACGTGCCAAGCGTGAAATCATCCAGGCCCAAATCGCTCCCACCGGTGTCAGCAAGCCGAAACCTTTCGGCAGGAAGACTGAGCAAAAATATCGCCCCGACGACACACCCGAAGCTAAGAAACGCCAACTGCTGCGCTACGAGGAGACTTTGCCGTGGTTCTTGGAAGACGACGATACCAAGCAGGTCTGGGAGGGAACATTTGAGTCGGAGATGTCTGAGAAGCATGTGATGCTTACCATGGTCGACCACCAGAACATCCAACTCGCACCCCTCGAGCGATGGTATCGGTTCAATCCCCAGACAAAGGCCAAGTCCACGGACGATGTCGAATTAAAGAAGATGAAGAAGGATTCGTTCTTCGAGATGCGGGAGAAGAAGAAATTCAAGGAAGAGATGGAACATGAGCATCTCTCCCGTGCGCGAGGAATCCGTACGAGAGTCGGAGGTGGAGACGACGACGAGGGCAGGATCAAACGGCGCGTTGACGACGAGGACGCCCCGAGAGTGAAGCGCGAGGCGGACGCGGACGACATCGACTTCAACGTAGAGGAGGACTTTGCCGACGACGAAGAAGGCCTGAACGGTCTCTTCGATGCCGATGACGAGACGGTCAAGGAAGCGCAGGAGAAGCTCAAGCGTGACCAGCTTGCAGCTGCTGCATTCGACCTGCGGGATGAGCGAGAGATTTGGGCCCAAGAAGAGCGCGAAAAGAAAGAGGCAGCAGACAAGGAGCTAGAAGCCGATTTGCGGAAAGCACTGGTCAAGCGCGAGAAGAACTACGACTACGCAGGTACTGACGACGAGTACGATACCGAGACCGATTCCGAGACTGAGCGCCAGCGGGCCAAGGAAGAAGAGGAGAGGAAGGCCGCCGAGCAGAACGGTAAGGCTGCCGAAGGCGACAAGACAGCTTCCGGTGCTTCAACCAAGGGTGCCTCAACTCCTTCTGGCTCGTCCAGACCTACTGATATCAATAAGAAGAAGCGACCAGCACCAGGTTCGCCAAATCTCTCCGAAGCCAGCGGCAACGAATCTACGCGTAAGAAGCATAAGAAGAAGCACGAGAGAAACGCAGACGGCACGCGCAAGGTCAACCCTCTGCGTGCGGGTGCTGCGTCTGGCAGCGACAGCGAGATGACAGATGCCGGTCAGTCGAAGAAGAACAAGCTCAAGGTTCGCCTCGGCACCACGCCCGGCGCAAGTCCTTCCGTCAGTCGTGCAGGCAGCCCAGCGGCGCAAGTCAACGGGAGTCGCGCAGGGAGCCCCGCAGCTCCCGGCAGCGCCTCAGCATCTTCCCGTAATCCTCCCTTCCTCACCACCTTTCTCAAAACCACACACATGCTTACCCACATCGCAGAAAACCGCCTCCCCTCCGCAAGCGAGATCTACAACTCCCTGCCCCCAGAGGGCATGGCGATCCAGCCGCTCATCAACAAGTTCAGAGCTCGCATCAACAACGATAAGAGTAATATGAAGACTTTCATCGACCTCGTGAGGTCCGTCGCCGCCTACGACAAGGCGCGCCAGTGGTTGACGCCGCTGCCATCCCTGCCGTCCGACGAGCAGATTGCGGCAGCTATGAAGGGCACGCCTGCTGCCAAGGCGGCGAGCCCGTGATTGGGAGGCTCGGGTGCGAACTCGGAATGCGGATGAGTTGTGCACGAGGTTTTTACACAAAGGGTGTTATGCATGGGTTTGGCGTTTTTCTCTCTATGATTTTGTCGGCAAGGCGTCTGCGTAGAGGTGCTCTGGTGTACCTACCTACCTACCTACCTGGGCGATAATGGGGTCCGGCAAGGCAATCTTGGCTTCGGCTGCTGTGAGGTTGTCTTCGTGCTGGGGCTGTGGCTGTGTCTGTGGTTGTGGATGCATGCTAGGTACGCCGTGTATATTGGTCGGCGAGAGAGGTGAGGTGAACGATTAGTCGGTCGGTTGGTCAGTCGGGTACGATAGATTGTAGTAGCGGTTTTTATTTCGTTGGAAAGCACGATATGTGGACTTTCCGGCTTCGTGGGATTCGGAATACGTACCTACAAATATATGTACATGAGTTATTGGCATGGATTTCGAATGATGTGTATGTGCTTCGTCTTGGACTGCATGTGTTGTTTTGTGTTTTGAAAAAGCAGCAGCTGAGTACTAGCTGACTAGGTGCAAATGCTTGGTTGGATGAAC
Organism: Pseudopithomyces maydicus; assembly: GCA_026873275.1. Taxonomy (NCBI): domain Eukaryota; kingdom Fungi; phylum Ascomycota; class Dothideomycetes; order Pleosporales; family Didymosphaeriaceae; genus Pseudopithomyces; species Pseudopithomyces maydicus. The sequence continues at coordinate 258,634 of JANTUC010000009.1, read as the reverse complement.
TGGACTGCATAGGTACTCGTTTGGTGGTTACATATGAAGTGGTGTTCAGGGTATAGCCGCTAGCTGACTCGCCGCCTTCGATACGTTTGCAAAAGGTATGTGTGTACATACGGGCAATTGAGTGATTAATCAATTCTGGGCATATCACCAGCAATAAATTCATATACCACCCTTTCGATTCCAAATTCCATCTTTCGATCCCCAACTCAATTCAACTCAACTCAACATCCCAAAACCAAATACCTTAAAGAAATTGGGGAAAAAAAATCACCCCATCATGACTCAGACACCGCTCCACTCTCCACCACACCCCCTTCCCACACTTGAGTAAAAAAATTTACACTTATCGACAATTCCCTTCCAATTCCTTGCTACCTGTTTCAAAAAAAAACAAGGGATATATATTTACAAGATGAAATTGACGTCATCGATTCATCAGCAGTTCCAGCTGAGTAGAAATCATCGGTCTTATGGTCTAGAGGTATGATTCTCGCTTAGGGAGTACCCTGAGTATAACTTGCGAGAGGCCCCGCGTTCGAATCGCGGTAAGACCCTTTTTTGCTGCTGCTGCTGCTGCTGCTGCTTCTTCTTCCTTTTCTTGGTTGGGAGGGTGTGGATATATCTTTATCTTTTGTGGGGGTGGCGGCTGGGTGGTAGATGGGGGGATGGATGCATGAGTAGTGGCGATGCGGGAGAGTAATTTAGCTGGAGCGGGAGGATGGTGGTTAGATCAATAGGGATTTAAGAAGTTGGAGATGAGAAGTATATTTTTATACATGTGTGTAGGTAGGTAGGTAGGCACATTTGTATGTGGTGGTCAGATCTATGCATACCTCAACGATATTAATAGGGGTACGCTTGCTTCGAAGGAATTAAGAAAAATATATTTCGACTGAAGAGTGCAGCTAATTGTACTTTTTATCGTGTACTTTTGATCGGTCCAGGACTATTCACTTATATGTTTACCTATCTATACACTAGTAGGCATAATGCTTGTCGTGGGTATCTATGAATACGATGTATGGGAATGAAGAGAGTAGGAAAGGAATAGACCAGAAAAGAAAGGGAATGACCAACTTATTATATTGAATCTAGCTTCATTCATACTTTATTCCAGTGAGAACATGATACAGGTGGAGGGTGGCCTTCTATATAAGCACGCAGTCTTCATCTACCTAGGTAGAATAAATAGTTATCTTTTCTGCTGGTATTCCCCAAGCGTCTAGTCTTATTACAAGAGTGTGAAATTTTTATATTTTAGTTTGCGGCTCTTGTCCATACTACTAAAAAATAATTCGAAATTTTCACCAGCGTCACTCTGTTTAACATTTGATATATTTTCCTATGATTCACTTTCGCATAATTCTCTTGTTTAAAACACCTTGATTACCGTTGTGCAAGCAGATAGAATAATAGGACACTTTCGTATATCCTTATACATAATTGCTGGAGTGGCATGTAATATTCGCTCTCAAGAATCTCGACACTGAGGTACAAATCGAGATACATTTGTTTAAATAAAAATATGGTAATCATAATATAAGCACAGGTGAAGGAAGTATCAGCATCGTAAAGCTCACTACAAACTCTCCCGTGGGAACAAAGAGATTTTTCTTGAACCGAATAATAGTTAAAAGTTAAAACTATTCGGAAAACAGGGTAGGAAATCAGAGCAGACGGGATGTAGCAGTGCACAGAAGATCAGACCGATCAAGCTACCTGGTAGCAAGCTATCTATCAGTCTATCTGTCTGTCCGTGTGTCGGTACTCAAAGAGGATCGAAGTCGCAGATAAAAATACACAGACAGACAACCACATAACTCGACCCAGTATTTCATCATCCAGAACAACATGTCCAATCCCCTTCCATTCTCTCCTATTCTACTTACCCACCCAATTCCATACCCATCTGCCCATCTTAACCTTATCCGTTCTTTTTATTTATGGCTAACCGCCAGCGTACTTGGCTGAGTAATCGCTTGTTCTATTCATACCATGTAACTATATATACTTTGTACCTAGACTCAGATAGACTAAGACGCTGTATTTTTCTCGCGCGCGTATGTATACCTACGGATTTACATATTGACATACTTACATATGCCATCACTGGGAGTAAGTATAGCACAAACTACACACTCGTCCAAAGTACCCATACTACACACTATTTTTAATCCCTAGTTGGGTACGTGTTTCATCCATATGACATTCATGACATAACATGACATGATATGCTGATCACGTACACGCACGATACGCACGACACGGTGTGACTCGCACGGTTGGTTGGTTAGTTGGTCGTTTGGGTAAAATGTGAAGGCTATTTGCAGTAGATGTGTGGTATGGCATGTTTAGTTTGGTATGTAACTACTTCCATGTGTGTACATGTATCTATTCTAAGTTTGTGCTTGGAATAGATCCATCAGTCCATCCATCCACCGATCCACCATCTACCTATCTGCTAGGGAAGATACTAATCACAAACTCAACCCAACGCACGGTACACACGTGCGCGTAAGTACACATGCTCGTAAACACACACAGCATACCATACCACCCCAATTGGTATTGCAACCTACCACCCTACCGCCTTCCCACCCCCCAGCCTTGCCACCTTACCGCCTTATTCCACCCCTCCCTATTACTTTACCGCCCTACGGCCTTACCGCCTACCCACACCCACCCCCTCCCTACGGCACAGTCCAGTCCACTCCAGTCCATTCCAGCCCAAGCACCCAAACCCGCCCCCATCCACCCATCGGTCAACCAAGCCACGCCACGCCACACCACACCACGCACCCAAGCGCGTGCGTACGTGCGTGCCAGACCGATAGGGCGGACTCCTTCAGCGAGGCGAGGCTGGGGATCCGGCCATGTACGCGAGGTGTTGGTGGAGGCGCTCGGGCTGAGATGCTTAATGTGTGTCATCGCATTGCAGCGCATTGGAGTGAGTCGTAGTGTAGCGTTTCATATCGTGGTTGGATGGTGGGATGGGGGCCGAGGCGAATTGTAGAGGGGGTTGTATGAAGTGAAGGGAGGAGGGAGGGAGAGAGGGAGGTGAAGCTGGGTGGGATGGAATGGGATGGGGTGGAGTGGTATAGGATAGATGGGATGGAACGAGATATGAGGAGGATATGAGATTGATGTGTATCCATAGATCATAGATATTGCGACGCGAGAAAGCAAACTATCATGGTATATTCATACTCATGATTTTCCATCGCACCCAGGAAAGAAAAAAACACCCTTCTGATCATCCATCTACCCATCTGTCTGTCCACCAGCCTGCCTATCCACCGTGCACACCTCCGCCACAATCCCACTTCCCATGCCATGCCATCCCCCACACATCCACATCCACATCCAGCCCATCGCATCATCGCATCATCGCATCATCGCACCTCGTTTACACCCCAACCAACTCCCGCAACTAACCAACTAACTAACCACCAAACAAGCTAGCTAAATAAATCCGTGGCTATCCTCACGTGGCGGAAATACACACGGAATCTCAAAGGAACGCCTGAAGGAGCTAGTTTGAAACGAACGGCTTGACACGCGCGATGGATGGATGGATGGATGGATGGATGGCTCGGAAAGTGAGTGTGTGAGGCATGTATCTACAGTACGTACGTCGAGCGGGGACGCTACGACCGAGGCGGGGCTTGAGCGTGAGTGCGATGTGTTGTGTTACGTTGGTTTGTGAGATGTACGTGTGTATGGAGGGAGTGTATGTAGATGTGCACCTGCTTGCTCGGCGAGTAAAGCCGTGCCGTGAGCTCTCCACCGTACGCATGTATGCAAGATGGACATGGGGCTGTAAAGTGATGAGCAGGATCGATGAGCATGTACTGTACTGTATGTACGCATGTATGTAGGTAGGTAAGCAGATGGTCTAGCTAGCTAGCTAGCTAGCTAGCCAGATCCATACCCTAATCCATCCACGACCACAATGGACTGAACCGAACTGAACGGCGCTGACTGATTGATTCCCACACCGCACGCACCCCACCCCGTTCAGCATCGGCATGTATGTATGTATGTATGCTGACGCTCTGTGTGTATGTGTGTGTATGTGAATCAATCCTTCGTTCGTAACAGTCCGTCCGTCCGACCTTTGGGCCTCCCACCACCTACACAGCCTTGCCCTTGCACTTGCCCTTGCACATGAGACGCGCCGCCCGCACAGAGCAAGAGCAACCTTACACACGCGCGGAAAAGCATGCCCGTATGTACATAAAGTAAGATTACACAGCCGTGCCGTCGCGGCTACATTCCCTTTCGGGAACGCCGTTCGTCTCGAAGCGTGCCATGTATAGTGCGACGCGATGAGATAGGAAGGCAGGAAGGCAGGAAGGCAGGCAGGAAGGAAGGGAAGGGAAGGGAAGCTGGAGGGAGGGGAGGCCCTGGGTTTGGTGTTGTTTTTAGCGCGTTGGGTTGGGGGCCGTGTACCTATCTATGTATGTATGTGATGTGTGTAATCTCTCGTACCGCGGCGGCGCTTCGCTTCGCTTCGCTTCGGGAATGTAAACTGTAAACTGTAAACTACCTACCTATGTACGGTACATGCTTTCTTACCTACCTGGGTACCTGGGGACCTATCTAACGCTGTGGAGCAAAGCGCAGCTCCGAATTGTGAACCGTGAACCATGAACCGTGAATCGCCATCTTCGTCGCTGTCATCTCTGTATGGATGTGTGTATCCGGCATCCGACATGCGTGAGGTGAGGTGATGTGATGCTGTTCTATTCTCTCCGCAAAGGGCGCCACGGCCGGTACGTGCGTGCGAGCGTACATATGGACTGTACGTGCGGCGCTTGGATTGATTGATTCATTGCTTGCTTGTCTATGTATACATACACACATTAGTATTGTTTCGCATCTGCATTTGCACGCCTGTTTGGCGTCAGGCCGATCGATGTTCGTGCCAAAGGGCGGCCAGCGTCACGACGAGCTGAGCTATTCTCGTGGATTGATTGATTGATTGATTGATTGACAGATTGTCTATGTATACATACATACATACATACATAGTCTACAGTAGTATTGTTTCGCATCTGCACCCGCACGCCCAACTGGCATCAGGCCGACCGATATTTGTGCCGAAGGACGGCGTCACGACGTAGACTATGAATGGATTCTCATGGATCCGTTCCCTCCCAGCGCCCCCAGCAGTCCCAGCAGCCAGCCAGCCAGCCAGCCAGACAGACCGACCGTGGCGCTCGGTGATGCACACGATACATACCATACATAGACGCCTCGTCGCATGCAAGCAAGCATCGGCCCATCCACGGGCCCTGCTAAGTAAGTCAGGAAGCATGCGATGCGTGCTCACGCAATAAGGTTCTGGTCAGAAGCTTGGTACGTAGGTAAGTACATGGACGGACGGCATCGACGACGCGGCGCGGCTATGCCATAGTTCTGGTCTCGACGGCGGTTTCTCGTCTGGCCAACCATCCGACTAGCCAGTCCGTTGCTATCTATGTATGTATGTACCTAGGTAGGTATCCTACGCCCGTCCAACACTCGATAGCCAAGTACTTGCTGGGCGCTAGATCTTGGGGCGGACGGGCGGCTTCACGGCGGCCCCGACGTGGACCATTGGGCGAGGGCCCAACGGCGGCCGTTTCGCTACCGGCAGCCTTGGTGCGCATGTGCGTCGAACGTTGGAGGATGGGATGGTATGGGCTGGGTTGGGTGGGCGCCAGGCTGGGTGGGTGATTTCGCGATGACGCCTTCCATTCTGCAGGGCAACGTGTGGACGAGGGAGGAAGATTGTTTAGAACAGCGGAGCGCACGCTTGGAGTGGAATGGCTTTGGGAGACGAACCACACACAGCACAGGCGCCGGGAGGCTACCGACAAAGTTTCCGTTCTGGAGACCATCGTCGCATACTTACATACTGACATGCCCATCAGGTGATTTTTTATTCATCGTAACCGTCTGGGTAAGGCCATGGTGAGTTGGTAGTGGCAGCCCGTCGGTTTGGATTAGACTAGACTACTGTTGACCATCCGTCGCGCGGGCTTGCTTTGGTGCGATCAGACCAAGATCAACAATGGCATGATCGGGGCTCAGCGCGGCCTGATGCTGTTTGACTGCCTGGCGACTGTTGGACATCATCATGCTTGGGGATTGACATTGTGTGAGTGGGATGGTAGCAGAGAGGACAGGGTAGGTGAAAGCATGCGCAGGGCAACGTGTTGATCCTCAGAGGCGATCGGACGAATCAGCGTCGAGCAGCATCCATCATAGCTGCTTTCCAGATTAAAGATCTGACCTCAGCCCGTCCGGAGGCAGATGATGAAACGCAGGGCACTTCCATCATGGTGCAATCATGGTGAACCACCGACAGCTCCCGCGCGCTGCCTTTCGCGGGCGTAAGCTCTCTTCCTGGAGGAAGCTCAACACGCATGCCCAAGAGATGATGCACACGGGCAAATTGATTAGCCGTTTCAAATAGTGCGATGGCCAGTGGTGGTTCCCGCTCTGGAGGTTGGGATCGCCCCGGGATACATCTCGGTCGCACCTGACAACCGATCTCATGTTAATGCGAACCCATGTCAGCGACGAGGGTGCGTCCCGTCGACGACGGCATGAATAGCCAGAATACGATCATGTTTCCGAGAGGCTGGCAGCGAAACGTCAATCTTGGAGATGATGTCTTGGATCTACTGGCCGGTGCCATTCGAGACTTTGGGCGCGTGCGGAGCGGCAGGCAACGACGAGTCTTCGCCATGGGGGGCAATGAGCGGCACTGCACCATCCACGGCGCATGGCAGGATGCTCGGAATCTCGATTGAAGGTCCAAGGCTGCTTGCGCTGCAAGAGGTGCATTGCCGTGGTGTCATAGGCCCATCACTTGCCAGCAAGGGGGCGCTGGACGAGGCCTCGAAAGGTCGATGGGCGGAGGCTGGTGGGCCGCTTGAGTGAGGCCCTGCGGAAGATCTCCACGGCGGCGTGCGGCGTCATTCGCGGTTGAGGGCCTCAGGCTCTCTCTTCGCAGACTTCGCTCTCCTCGCTGGCGGCCACGTTGCGACAAAGGCGAGGCTATCGGGCCGGACCACAGCAGGGCAGCCCAATGAACGGGCTGTGCTGGAGACGGACCCTGCGTGTGGGAGATGCTAGGCAGGTAGCGTTCCTTACTAGTCCCTACTATTCCTTAGCATGAAGATGGATGCACATTACGGGCGAAAGTCTCTCACGCACGGCGTTGTGGTTATCGATAGAAGATGGCGAGGTCGCGTAGTGCCATGACAGGAAGCTTGACGTGGGGGCTAGGCCCGATGCGGCATGGACCGACTGCCGAGGGCAATCTCAAGCAGCGGTGAGCGGCCTGACACTTTCACTGAGACACTGAGTACGTACTGTTTACTACCGAGCACGTCTCTGTTTGAGCACCTAGGAAGTCCGCTCTGCTACGGAGATGCACCAGGGCGAGCCCGTCGCGCGATAGCCGTGAGGCTTTGGCAACGATCCACTGGTTTGGTGGACCCTCCTTTGGGCGTCGGCCACCAAGCAGTCCGCAGCGTCGATGCGCAGCATTATTAGATGTGCGAATTTTTTCGACTCTGCATGTGGTGTCGGTGAAGAAGGACTCAGGGGCTGCCTGCCTGCCTGCCCGTGGGTGGGTTTCTAAAAGAAGGGAAGACTCTAAAACGGGCATGTCCTCCAGCGACGGCAATTTATTGACAACTGCAGCAGCAGCAAGGCAAGCGGCTACGGTTGATTGAATCCTATCCGCCGCCGCGTCCTTGGGAAGCCAGGCGAGGAGCAGGGCGGGAAGGGCAGGCGGGCAGGAGGTTTCTGGAACGGTATCAAAGTTACGATCAGCGTTCTGGGATGTGCTGTGCGCGCTGTGCTTGTTATGCCAGGGAGTGCACATGTGCAATCTCGCTCGGACATGATCAGCAGCCCCTGGGCTCACACAGACTCCCGCTCCATGTTTGATAGAGTTTAGCAGCGGGAAGCGAGGTCTTGCACGGATGCCGCGGGCATGCGTGAGCGATGGAAAGAAAAAAAAAACCTGCAACCATCCTCGTGCAGGCCGTCGTCCAGGGCTCGAACCCTGGCGCCGATGAGCAGTTCAGGCCAAGCGCTGGTGCTCGTAATCCAACGGGCGTGAATACGGGGAAATGAGACGCAGACCGGTAAAATGCCCTTGCTCGATCTCGATGGGGGTGCTGTTTCGATAAGCAGCGTGTCTGGATCTGGCTTCTGGGCGGTTCGGCGGTGGAGGAAGGCCGTTGGGAGTCGGAGCAAGTGGACGTTACGGTGCGCAAGGAGATTGCGCAAGCGCCACGTTTGCGCTCGCCGCTCGCAGGCTGCCGTGGCCACGAAGTCACGAACGAGGCGGTTCGGCGGTCGGCGGTGCACGACGGACGTGTTTGCGATGGGCAGCAGAGGGCAGAGCAGCTCCAGGGCGTGGCAGGGCAAGGGCAAAAGCCATGAGTCAGAGGCGGTGATTGGCGGGCTGCAGAGATTGTTCTCCAGGCCATTGGAAGGCGGGCGAAACTCTGCAGAAAATTCTACGTGGCGTGGCGTGTCACTGGCGGACCCGGTGGATTTGGGCCCAAAATTGCTGACGGGGCCCGGCGTGAGGGCAGCCACTCGCAGGCGGGCGGGGGCAGTTAGTCATCGGCCTGGCAGCAAGATTGTCAATATATCGGAGCGGCCAATGAGCGGCGGGGGCCGTGCAGGGCTGGCGGGCGTGGCACTTTTGCGAAGGAGAACAGAGGCTGGGCTGGGGAAGGGAAGGTTGGAGGTCCAGCACGCTTGAAGCACCAGCAGGCTGTGGTCCAGCACAAGCAGCAGCAGTGGTCCAGCACCAGCACCAGCACCGGCACCAGCCAGCACCAGCGCTGGCACGGCACCAGCACACACACAGACACACACACACACATACGCAGCATCGCGGCCTCGCTCTGCTGTCTCTGCCCTGCCCTGCCCTGCCCTGCTCTACTCTCCCTCTTCGGCTCGCTGCTCTGGCGCGCACGGCGTCGGATCGCCGCCTGGACGCGAAACGAAAACGTGACGGCGGGTGCCGTGTGGTGTGTCTGATGGCAGCATGACTGTCAGAGCAGCACCAGCACCGCTGCAGCGCCCCCGGCCATGACGAAACCAGCGGCCCAGCGACGATCTTGCAACGCCTGCGACTAGACTATCGAACTCCGACCGTGCGCGCGCCAGTGCGAGACGGTCGACGTCGTAAGCCTGCACGGCGAGCGCTACTGTACGTAGGCTGCTGCTTGAGGCGAGGCGCGCTGGTGGCATGGCGAGCGCTCGGCCGGTGGCAGCAGGCCGCGTGAGCGAATCCAACAGGCGCCCGCCAGCTGAGAGGCGGCCTGTTGGGACGCTGCTTGGGACGACGCTGCTCGCGGTGGCGACCGCCCCCGGCCTCGCTACTGCAGCGCGCTGCTTCGGGCCTCGCATGGCGCTCTCGTCTGGCTCGCTGGCTGGTCTGGCTGCTCCTGGCTCCTGGCTGGTCCTGGCCCGGCCTGGTGTGCAGCCTGTCTTCCCCTGTGCAGGCTGTGGTGTGTCACCGTGTCTCTGCCAGGACGCACGCCCACCCATGCCGCCAATGCCACCCATGCCCCGAGCCCGCATTGGCCCAGCGCCCACACAGCCGCCCGGCGAGCAGCGGAGCGTTGCATCTTCGCTCTTTGACCACTAAAGTCCTCTGGCGTCCACTGGCATGAATCAGGCCGCTCGGCACCTGTGCGACGCCTTTGTTGGACGCGCTACCCGGAAACGGCAACGCCCGCCAAATCCCTCACCTTCGCCCACCTTCGCCCACCTTCGCCCCCCTGCCCGTCCTTGGCCACCGCGACAATGCACAGGTGGAACCTGCACGCCTTAGCGGCACCCACAGCGTGGCCATCCTGAGCCCGTCCACCGCCCGTCCACCCTCCATCCACCACCCAAGCCCTGTCCACCCTCCCGTCTTCGTCATAGCGCCCCTGCTAGCCCACTCCTTCCCTATATTTACCAAAACCGGGGCCTCTCGACAAGCCAATAACCTGCAGGGGCTGCCCAGACACGAGCCTTTATCACACTGGTGCCCAGCCGTGCGCTACGAGCATACATCATATCCCGCCTCACCGAACACCTCATATACCTTACCACCCAAGCCTCCTCTATCCAAGAGGAACACACCACCCCCCATCGCTCACCCAAAAACACACCCAGTCCTGCTCCGATCTAGCTTCGAGCAACACCATCCACGCAACCTCTCCATGGGATTTCTGCTTTTGTAATATCTGCCATCTCTCTCTCTTCCCCAAGGCTCCAGTCACGGGACTTCCCTTGGACTCATATCGACCCCGTCACAGTCATAGCCGGTCCTTTCCCCAGGAGTACTTATTCCCCCGTCCTTGAGGCCTTTAGTGGACCATCGAGGACTCCTTCTCTCCCAAACAACCACAGCATGTTGCCGACCCCTCCCGCATCCCCCACCCTCAATGGATTCTGTGCCCCCGAGGACCGCCTAGGCCACATCCTGGCAGGAAGGCTGCAGTTGACCGGAATCCTCGGCGTCGGTGCCTACGGAGTAGTGTACACCGCCCTGGACATCCAGACAAACACTCCCTACGCTGTCAAGGCTCTCAACAAGCTCGGCTTGGAGCCCAGGCAACAAAAGTTCCAGCAGCGGGAGATCCAGCTCCACCACCAGGCCTCTGCCCACCCCAATGTTGTCTCCTTGGTAAAGATCATGGACGCCCCTGACTGCACCTACGTCGTCATCGAGTACTGCCCGGAAGGTGACCTGTTCTCTAACATCACCGAGCAGGGCAAGTACGTTGGCAACGATGCGCTTGCCAAGCGGGCCTTTCTCCAGATCCTGGACGCCGTGGAGTACTGCCATTCCATTGGAATTTACCACCGGGACCTCAAGCCGGAGAACATTTTGGTGACTGACAATGGCATGACCTGCAAGCTCGCCGACTTCGGTCTGGCCACAAACGATCACATCACCTCCGACTTTGGATGTGGCTCGACATTCTACATGTCACCTGGTATGCACTTTACCTAATATGGAAACAAGTCACGTGCTAACGCTTGGCAGAATGCCAGACTGCATCGCCAAAGGCTTACTCCTGCTACGCGTCCGCACCCAACGACGTGTGGAGCCTCGGAGTAATCCTGGTGAACCTCACATGCGGCCGCAACCCATGGAAGCGCGCCTCGTTCGAGGACAGCACCTTCCGTGCCTACATGAAGGATCCCAAGTTCCTCAGGTCCATTCTTCCCATCTCCGCGGAGCTGGATTCCATCATGAGGCGCATCTTTGAGTTCAACCCGGCCAAGAGGATCACCATTCCTGAGCTTCGTGAGTTGATCATGCGATGCCCCAGCTTCACCGCAACCAAGTCGGCGGCTCCCACGCCTCTGTCTTCCCCTCCCTTCACCCCAGTGGACTATGCTCAGGAGGCTCCCTACAACGGATGCTACCAGGCCGTTCCTTCCGTTGCTGCCCTTCCCGGACCAGTTTACTCGCCACCCACCTGGTCTCCTCAACACTCTACCTCTTCGGGAAGCTCGAACTCGGACAACGAATCCGTCTTTTCGGCTTGCTCCTCAAACTCCTCCGCTTCCTCCACCTCCTCCTTCACACATGTCAACCAGGTTCCGAACCAACCCGTCCGCCACTCTACATACGTTTCTCCTCCCCAGGCCAACGGATGGTTCCACCCTTTCATCCAAGCCGCCAACCTCGTCAAGCATGTGTCGTTCCAGCCATCCATGATGGCCCCGGTACATGTCTACTAGACGGGACGGCCTTCTCAACCATGTGTTCATACATACCTACCACCTTTCTTACCACACTTTTTATCAAAAAGCCATGATGAGATGATATTCCTTACTTGTTTATCCAGCGCGGCCACAGGATTTGCCCGGCGTTTTTCGTTCTTCAGCTCAAAATAGACTCTTCAGCATCGTCGAACCCCCGTTTCAAACTTGGCAAAGAAAGGATCCCGAATCGTTTTTTCAAATCATCTCTTCACTTGGATTTCCTTCCGGAGCGCAACGAAACGAAAATATGCCGCGGAAGCCTTACTAGAACTTGTATTCACGTCCTGTTTGTTTATTTTTTTATTTACATACACCTTTAAAATCGTTTTTGGGGGAAGTGGCGTGGGAATTAGCCTTGACGGCTATGTCTTCACGTCTCTTCTCTTACTCTTCTTCTTCGCTTTTTTTCGGAGAAGTGTGTGGATACTTGAGAGACGGATGGATGGATCGATTGGAGGAAAAGAGCGTCGCTTTTTTGCCTGCCTTGCCTTGCATGCATTTCCACGGAGTTTATACATATACTTTGTTTACTGGGAGCTTTTTCCGACGACGACGACGGGTTTCTGTGGGGAAGAGGATGGAGGAAAAGAAGATGATTCTTTTCTTTCTTTCTTCCTCCCCGGGCCCACTTCACGATCTTTTACAATACCTTTTTCTTTTTTGGGGGTTCTCAATTTTTTATTTTTCATATCGAAGATACCAGAGCGGGTTGTGTAAGAACACCTATTGGCTCACATTGTACGGTAGAAGGAGGGAAGGGAGGAAAGGAATGTGAAGGGAAAGCTAGATTACCTACCTACAGATAGTAGTATGAAGGCGAGACAGAAAGAAAGAAATATCACATACGTTATGGTGGGGTGGCTAGCCATGCTGGTTACTTTCGCTCAAGGCAAAATTTTTACCGTTCCATCTTTTTTTTTTGCATGTGTGATGAGGAGAAACATACATCAGGATCGATTGAATACAGCCAAGACTGAGAGACAGACATGTGAATCTCGTTGGTCGCACTAGCATCTGCTATCCCATCCCATCCTATCATCGCCCAGCCCTTCCCATTGCATTCCAACCCTATCCACCCCATTCCAAACCTTTCCATTCCATACATAGCTACACATGCACACCGGCCGCTCCTTCCGTCCCACCACCCTTCCCACTTTCTACCTATCTCGCGTCCCAAAACGGTCCTTGCTGGTGCATACACACAGTACACACATCACGTACCCCGAACCTTTTACTTTGCCCTGGCCCCTCGTGTTGATGTCTGTAAGCTTGTTTTCTGATCTGTATGTATGTATGTATGTATGTATGTATGTATGTACGATGGACTGGACTGGACTGGACTAAACCGTAGGTTCCAGCGCAGTCCAGAGCTGGGTGGTTGGTTGGTTGGATGGATGGACCCAACGCGTATCCTTGCTTTGTGTATGTATGTGTGTATATATAATATAGCCTACGATACGAAACGCTTCGTTGCGCTTCGCTACGCCGCTACGATGCGTCGTGCAGGCGATACGCAGACGCAGCAGGACAAGGGGGAGTACAGGTACGTATCGTATGTACATACGTACGTACATACATACATGTTTAGATATCGCTGGGTAAACGGTTAGGTAGCCAGTCAGCCAGCCAGCCAGCCAGACAGACAGACAGGTAGGCAGGCAGACGGATAGATCGATACGCTGTTACCGAACCGACCCATGTCTACGACGTCTACCTAACATACATACGTACGGAGACGTTCAAAACACAAAACTAAACAATACTTCATGCCAGATCTATGTATATATTCAATCCATGTATGTATGTATGTCTGTCTCTCCATGTACAATCCATCCATCCATACACACAATACACCCACCCCTCCGCCCATCGACGCACCCCCTGCCCCCATGCACGTAAGTCCCTCGTCCTCTGCACGCCTCGCCCCACCCCACCCAATCACGCCCCTCGTCACGGCCAAGAGGTGGAAACTCTGCGTGACGAGTGGTGTAGCGTGCAGAGTGGTGATTTGAGGGGGCGATGGGGCTGGGGCGGTGTATGTATGTATGCGGGTGTACGGTATGTACGCATGCATGCATGCAGGTGTGTAGGGATGTACGGAGGTTGAGTGAATGGATCGGGGGAGGGATTTGTGGGGAGGGGTGAGGAGGGGGTTTGGAGGCTGATGGGGAGAGAGAGATGTCATGGCATGGTATGGCGTGGCGTCGCATGTGATGAGGGAGAGGTCCGGTTTGTTTGTTTGTTTGGAGTATGGAATGTATGTGTGTATGTATGTATGTGAGTGCGTTGAAGGGCCAGCTGGGCTGGGCTGGGCTGCGATGGCATTGGATCGGGATGGATAGACGAGCATGGGTGGGTCGGTCAATCAATCGATCAGTTGCTCGCTCACTCACTCGGTCGTGTATCGTCAACCTCATGTTCGATCAACCGCGACGTGAACTTATCGAGACGTATGTTTCCAACTCGATCGCGATGCAAAGGGAGATCAACACGCCGTGCAGATGAACATCCCGCGTATGTCGTAGCCTTACGTAGTTTGTTGGTGCCCACGAGTATGACATGACTTGACACTTCGTGTACGGTAGACTATGTGCACATGGCTACCGTATGGACATGCCTCAGCTGCCCATCTATCCATCCATCCATCTCTCGGTCCGCCTACTCGTCTGCCTGCCTGTCTCGCCACGCACCGTAGCCTACATACATCCTCGCACCTCGCGAGTACGCCCCGTCTCCACAACAACAACCGCCCGAGCATGTACATACATACCTACCTGCCTACCAGCCCACATACATAAGCGTAGCCTACGTGCCGTTGCCCGTGTCGCCGCGAGCGTTTGGCGGCGTCTCGCCTGCTCCACCAGGGCACTCCCCTCGTCATCATCATCTGACACGCCACGCTTCCCAAAAAGCAACGCGCACATGGCGTCGTTGCGAATGAGAGCTCTCCGCGGCGTCCACCGCGCAACGCCTTTGCTGACGGCTCGTCGCCTCGACGAGATGGCGTGCAGCCCTCGGTATCGCAGTGTGCTCTGGCATCGTGATGGCGGCCAAGCCCGCCGTGCACCGTCCATCTGCGGCTGGACTGTGGCCTGGAGTCGAGCGTCCGTCGGTCCATCTCGATCGGGGGCGCCCACGAGGGTAATTGCCTCAACTGCGGGATCGATGCGTGTGCACGTATCGTATCTGCTGTACCGTGCTGTACGGATCTCGTTGCCTTGGCTTGCTCCGTCGTCTCGTGCCCTGCCCTGCGCTATCCCGCCGCGGCGTCCCGCAGCCTGCAAAATCTGTATCCATCTATCTACATTACATGCGTGCCCTCGATCGAGAAGCTTATCGACGTCTCGGGCATCCCCAAGTGGCGACCAGGAGCGAATCCGTAGCAGAATCCCGCCGAACCTGCACTGGATATATTGCTCCTGCCTGAGGCACGATTCCCATTGGCACGAAGGCAGAGGGTAAGCTGACCGCCCTGCCTGTACGTACTATACATACATACATACGTACGCATGGACTCGGTATACCATACCATGCCCATGTCATGGATGTGCGTACGGTATGTGGTCTATCGACGTACGCACATTGGGGTGTTGCGGCGTAGGCAGGCTGGCAGGCAGAAACAATATCCGCGGCGCTCGCACCCAACCTACCTGCTAACCACATTGTGCACATCTGACGCGAAAATTCCGACGGGCGCATCTGGTATCCTCATGGGGAAGCTGCGGATGTGGGCGGCGGGTTTTTCGCTCAGAGTTTTCATCAGAGCAAGGTTGGACTGCGTCGGGGCTGGGATGCCAGTGCCAGAGCCGGTGCCAATGGGCTGGGCTGCGTTGCGGCGGAGAAGACGACAGACAGACAGACAGGCAGGCAGACGGTCATGCGCGTGGGCCCGAGCGGCAATTCTTCCGAACGAACTAGCAAACGGACTGACTAACTGACGGACGGATGATTGACTGATGGATCCATGGACTGGACTGCTTGACTGCAGACTGCAGCCTTCCTTCTGGCCCACGCACCTTTCTCAGCCACAAATGTCCGGATCTGCCTTATGGGATCACCTGCTATTTGCAACGTTTGCATCTGCATCGTGGATTCCGGTCTGGCCCTTCCGCTACATGCCGACCGAACCGGGAGCGCATGCGAATGGATGCCCGACCGACTGACCGACCGACTGGGGCAACGCTGGGAGACTTGTGTGGCTGTGGCCTGCGTCACGACACCCTCTGTGGCTGTACATACTCTACGTGGAGGGGCGCATGCTTCACGGACTTGCTCGTCGACCGCTGACGACTGGAGACAAACTTCCACGATGCGTCGTGTCATCGCCTTTGGGTTCCCCCATCCGACTCTCCACTGCGACCCTGCCCTGCCCTGCCCTGCCCTGCCCTACACTACCCACACAGTCCACTGTACTTACCCTACACGCATGACAGTTGACGCGGCGGGCGTGGCGCATGCTTCGTCTCGTCGTCGAGACTCCCAGTCCATGTAGTGTGCATATACGGCCCCATGCACTACACACCCACCTGGGCGAGAGTTCGAGCCCCCCATTGCATGAGCCTCCCAGGACCCCAAGAACGTTAAACTAGGTTGACTGCAGCCAGCCAAACAACCCATCGTACGACGTACGACCACGCTCTCACGTCGCATCGCAGAAACACAGAGTCTCGCACCGCGAATGGCGACGGAAGCCGACCATGCGTATGTACATGTACGTACACACCCACCCTTTCCACCACCGGCTGGTGTGTCCTCGGCCACTTTTTCGAAACAATGACCGAAGGTTTTGCCATCCTCGTCGTGAGACCCGATCCCCAACTCTACGTCCATACCTACCGTACGTACCATGACACGAAGCTGTCAAGACGACGTGTGTGTGGGTCGAATGTATGGACCGCTCGGCTAGCCCGTCTGGCTCCCCTCGTACACGTCCAGCGCTGCCGAGAAACATGGCACGACTTCATCCGATCGGTTGCACAGTACGTCCTACGTACGACGTACCGTACCGTCCCAGCCAGTGCTCCGCGCCTATTATTTTTTCTCTGCATCCACACCTACATACGGTGCGTACGTACAGTACGCCCTATACGCATCTACAGTACACGTATGAGCTGGTTCGAGTGGCTAAAGCTGCTCGCCTGTAGCTCAACGCGAGAAAAAAACCCGCTGCCTCGACGCCTCGAGAGTCATCTTCTTGCAGCCTGCGACCGCGGGTACCACCGAGAGCTCAGCCCAGCCCAGCCCAGCCCGCCGTGTTACTTTGCGGTGGTTTGCTTTTGTCGTTACTGTCAGTTTCGGTGGAGTGGAGTGGAGTGGAGTGGCTACCCGACTCTGTGGCCGGCCCGAGTGCGCGATCGACATGCTAGGTAGTCCTTCGTGTGCGGTGCGGTGCGGCTCTGAGCGTTCTCTCGCCGTTGGGACGTCGCAATTGCTGACACTGGATGGGCAAGAAACGCCTGTCCTGTCGTGTGTAAGAGTGATCCTACACGACCCCCGAGCAACACCTGCGTGCTAGATCCAGAATCCGTGTAGACATCTTGCACTTCTCCCTCCTACACCGTACGTACCCAGTCCACCCAGTGTATGCCCCTCGCCTTCTCCGACCCCGCTCAATCATCACCATCAAATCACATCCCTTTTCTCCCCTGTCCCAAGTTTCCGCAACGAGCATACCATACATACCAGCATCCGCACATACGAGCCATGTACTCACAACCACCTCCGTGCAACCTCCCACCACCTCACCTCACCTCACCTCACCCTCCTCACCGGTCCCCCTCTCCCTTCCTCCCCCGTTTCCCAGCTTTCCCATCGCCCCCCGAGCGAGCGAGCGAGCCAGCCAGCCAGCTAGCGAAACCCGCCGTACCACCGTGTCCCACCCTACCCTATACAAACGAAGCCTGTGTACATACATATGTACTACACGCACGCCGAGCCGCTGTGCTAGGTAGGCAGGCAGGCAGGCAGGCAGGTAGGTAAGTCGGTCGATTCTGCCGGGCCGATACGGAATCCCGAGCGGGAACTGGATGGGTTTGGGATGCGTATGTACGTACGTACGTACATGCTTGCGAGGGGGATGCATAGTATGTAGGTATGTAGGTATGTAAGTATGGGAGGGGCATGCAGGTGGGTATCCTTGGAAGACGGGGCGGATTCGTGGTGTTAGGCGCTGTGGTGCTGGATCTGCTGGGTGCTTGATGGGCTGGGAGTTTGGGTTTGCGTGGTGGATGGGCTGTGGGGATGGAAGGGGGTCGATTGCGGTCCATCTATCCTCTAGCCAGCAGTGCTGCGAAATGGAGCATGTTCATTGCAGGGCCCGCTCGTGGGTAGAAGAGCCGCCTATCTCACGGGGGCGATATAAGGCGCTGGGGATATTGGGACGGCATCCGAGAGGAAAGAGGGACTGGGAGGTAGAAAATAGATTTGTGCATGAGTACCCTCCACTCCACACCTTTCTTCCGATGCCTGTGGGACAAATGTTGGGGGCGTTCAACCTATATTTGAGAGTTGTGTATGTATGTACGTACGTATATGCGTATGTAGCGCGGCTCGTTTACTACCCAAATTGAAAGCTACCTAAGTCCCCATGATGAGTCACGTGATTGATATCAGTCGGGTCCATTTATGGGTGCAAGTGGATGTATCGTAATTATTCGTCAATAGTTTGATGTAGAATTTTACAATATTTATATACGCTTTGTTTCTGCCATCATCATGTATTTGTGATGGTCGGCATTGTGGGAAAAATCCACAAGTGGTTTGAAGGAAGGATCCATGATTATGAAGAGTGACTACGAAATATTCCTTCTTCTTTTTCTTCTTTTTTTTTCGAAAGATAATTTCATGACAGCGAGTGTCGTGTTAAAATGTGATTTGAAAGTTGACGCCATGAAGAAGCGCAGTGACGAGATGAACGTAACTGATCAATTTAATCTCTGGTCAGCTACTCTGCTGCTTCTTTTTCACGACACAAACACACACATATGATCAATAACATTGAATTTCAACTTCGTTTCCATGTATATGTATGTCTAAGTATGCCAGTGACGATATACGCTGTATGAGAATATCACATGTCTCTTGGCTTCGCTCAGATTGCATTCAAAGGGAGGAAGTGCTTTTGCCAACAGCTGCAAGTAGCGGTAGAACGTATCTGTCTATCCTTCCTAGGTTCAAACAAAGTATATTCGTCGTTCAATCCAAATCTTTAGCTAACACATCTCTTATATTACTGATACCATAATGAAATTGGAAAAGACAAAAATAGAGCTAGAATTCGCGGCTCCCATTAGACTTTTCATTGACGTCGTTAGGATCTAAAAAGATCACACGGCTTCCATGAAGCTGCAAGCTCTTTTGATCGTTGAGAATAATCGAGGACATATCGATCTATTCGAAAACATTCCGTCTGCAGGTTATCCGAGCTTCCTGGACGTAGCAGTCATTACTGATGAGAGTCCAGGTTTGACCCTGACCCAGTCTTATTACGCATGGAGCCAGCGGATCTCGATAGCATACAAACCGTTCAACCTCCGCTATTTGCACTAGCAGGCTCAAGTGCTACCTTGTCACTGTCTATGGAGATTTGTCGATGCTGCTGGTGATGTGTGAAGCTGAGAGGTCATCTCAAATAAATATCTACGACTATCCCTAATTATCAAGCATTTTATCTACTCACAAAGATCGGATCGATTGATTTGTTCCACAAAAAGAAGAAAGAAAGAAAGGTGTATGGCTTACAGAAGTCCTATATACCGTCTTAAACGAATATCAACGTCGTAAACGCCAAGATCGGATGGGTTGGCGAACACTGGGTCATTGACCATTCCCTGCTATGCAGCCCAGCTACCTGCCTTCAAGAAGACTACATCTGGTATTATCGATGATGATATCATACTTATGTATGTGATCGTTCATACGATCTACGTTCTCGGGGTCACAGAGACGTTTGAATCGACTAAGAAAGTCTCCAATTTCATTCCTGAATATAAAAATCTTATCGTTTATGTCTCATCGCCGCATACCGACAGCCACTGAAAAAAACCTGACGAAACCGCTGTTGTTTGCCGTCGACCCTGGGGAAATTCTGCGTGCATCATCCTCGCAAGCTAGGTTGTATATTCCAATCATGTTGTTCGCTCGATTACCTAAGGGGTTATGAGTTTTAACTACTCGATATAGAATTTAACGAATGTAGTGGAAGATTCCGAGACCAATCTGAGGCCTACAATGACATGTCTCTACCACGGGAGTGGCAATTAGCGGTAAGGGCTCAGAGCCCCAGCAGAAACATCGTAGCTTTAGTCATACAGGCTTCTCCGCCCTGAGTTTCACCAATCAAGGGAATTGTTTTGAATCATTTAGGATCGACCGATGATTGTCGAGCGAATATTTTATCCTGGGGATTTGTCGTCCTGCATCCCGTGCTCTCGTTTAATGGGTTCCATTGAACTGCGGTGCTGGACATTCCCGCGGCGACAGACCAATACAATTGAGACAGATAATCCAGATGTTTATCTTGAAGCAATTCATTAGACGTAATTCAGGCTTCTGTGAGGGAACATGTTGGTGCCGCGCACATACAAAGATGGCAATAACTGTATCGCATATCTCGTCCAAAATCCAAACTCTTTCCCGCCACAGATTGTGACATGATGCTTCAAATTCTTAGACAAAACACCGATTGTTAAGGGTCTGATGTGCATTCCTGTACGCAAGAAATGTATCATTCACGGCGGTTAATTCCTTGGAAACATACCGAGCTACTGTTTGTTCCTCTAATGGGACCTAGACATTCGACGAGCAGTTATAGACATCTCTAATCTTATACTGACCTGATACGCTTATCCTTTGTTATGATCTCGATTGATGCATGTACATATGTAGCGTCGATTCACACAAAACAATCCCCATCTCTGCGACGCAAGTGCGAAAGAGCACTGAAGCAATTCTTCACAACAGAAACCCTCCCTTCACAGGGACCTAGGTGATTTACTTGCACCTTGGTCGAGGCCTCCTCAAATGTAAGAACATGCATCGTAGAGAGTTGCACCGTGAGATGGTTGTGTGTGACAAAGCATACATTCGATTGGGTATGACTCGCATCTACTTACTCGGATGCAGAACTATGACCCGAATCGACTCATCGTGGTCCAATGACCGCTATCGATAACAAAGCATTCTGACCAAATGCTATAGAGAGAGAGTCAGAAATGGCGTGGTTTCGGTGAGGGCTGCATTTCGTATGCAAGGTTAGGTGGTAGCTTCCCTGCTCTGTTTAGCAAGTGGGGTCCCCAATGCAGAGCGCTGCTTGGCTAGGGCGGTGCTTATGATCGCTACCTGTAGTGTAAAGCAAGCCACCTCCGTCAAATTTTGTGAGAGCTTAATGCCAGTCTTTGCACATTGAGGGTCTTTGCAGTAGCTATTGCGTATGTATTCTCGGCCGAAGCGCCTTACCGCCTCTTGCGTTTTAGTAAGTTGAGGTTAATGTGCGGATATTCTCGGAAGTTGTTGGCGGTTTCGCTTCTAACTCCATATTTGCAGTGTATCAAATCGGAAATAGCTTGTTATATCCATGGCAGGTCGTATTGTAGCTCTTCTTCACCGATTGCTGCAAATTTCACAACTCGTCTCGATCCAATATCGCCTGGGTGTGGTTCTATAACGAAGAATGTGTCGTGCTCGTGACCAATTCGATATTTTTGAGAGTATAGCCGCTTGATTTACAATCCTTTGCTGTCTTTTAATGCTTCGGTTGTGTGAATGGACGCCAGATTGAAACATGGACAGTACATTGAATACAGTAGTTATTCCGGGGCTTAATGGAGAGTGGTGGACAAGGATACGTATTGGAACTCTACAACCGATGACAGGCCTATTCTAGGTGCCATGTACCGAATTTGGAATTACTATAGATGCCATTTGAAATTTCCTAGGGCTAGTCTACACAGCCTCGTTTCTGCTGTATAGCGTGAGCGTAAGCGCCACACACGCGTAGACACACACGCGTAGGAACGCAAGTATTCAGCCTCACGTCTGACAATGTATGTTGAAGCGGAGTTCCGCTCGAGCTGAGCCTAATTTATTATGCACCTCTACAAGCTCAGGAATTTAGATGCTTTGGATAAGACCAATCAGCAGCGATTAGGCTCTGGGCTGTCCAATCAGTGATAGCGCGACGATTTGAGGCTGGTTATTGGCAGGCTCGCGTATCCCTATTCGCTAGTAATCTCCCCCAATGAAAGATGGGGTCCGGGATCCAGTCACCCTTCTTCCTACACCGCAGTGCTGGAGTGCATTTGTCATGCGCCTTTTGGCAGATTCACCGCATTCCCCCATAGCACTTAGTAAGCTCAGGTAGGGGCTGTGGTTGTACCGTCTGCGGTAGTAGCGGTAGGCTCCCTTAGGTATGTCAAATTTTCAGAGTCGTAGGAGTCAGTGCTGTGCGGTGACGCACTTGTATTTGCACTGACTAATTCTGGAAGATTTCCGTAGATGGTTTAATAAGTGGCGAATGCCTCGTCGTTCCCACGGTACAGTGACTGAGGCTCTCGAGCTGCATGAACGGTAATCTTAGCGCCGTTGCTTAATACAATGACACCCCAGAAGTATCGCATAGTTGAATGTAACCCAGAGCAACCAAGACGCCTAAAAAGAACGAAGACCGGGTGCATTACATGCAAGTAGGATTTATTCTACTATCACCAATTCAAAACAGGCGCTGATCTAGACATAGAATCCGGAGAATAAGATGTGACGAGCAGAAGCCATCATGCAATCGTTGCGTATCAACGGGAAGGAAATGCGACGGATACGGAACCAAAGACAAAAAGAGCAATCAATCTACCGCCCGTGAGAGCTCATCGAGTACCAGCCCAGAACCGCTACCAGTGCAATTGAAAGTGGCACTTCCGCGTAAGAATGCGCAGGAACTTCGAAGCTACCGCTACTTCCTGGATGTTACTGCACCCGCTATTGCTGGAGTCTTCGAGACCGATTTCTGGCTCACATTTGTCCCGCGCGCATGCCATCTCGACTCGGCCATTTGGCATGCCGTAGTGAGCTTGGGCGCCGTGCACGAGGTATCGATAAACAACCGCAGAAATACACCCCACAATGGAACGGAGTTTGCTCTGCAGCAGTTCAACGCATCTATCAATCAGCTTGTCCGGCCATTGGCTTCATGTAACGTTGATGAGAAATGGCGAGCCTTGACCGCTAGTGTGATATTTACATATCTCTGCAGTTTCCAAGGACTGCACGCTGAGTCGAGTATCCATCTGGAGGCGGCGAAGAATCTAATTGTTGAGCTCCAAGACATTGAGAAGAATTCCAATGTTCTTACGCCTTCCAATGTAACAAATCAGGGCAAAGCAGTTATTACAAACTCGCCTCTCGGCGCCGTCCCAGTGCCCTACAATGACCTGTTTTCCGTTGTTGCGTGCCTAGAGATCACTGCTCAGCTCCTAAAAACTCGTGGGGCTACCGACGGACCAGAGGTCCTCAGCGATGCAGATGCATACATCACATGGAGAACGTACAGCGCCCCCGCCATCGGTATCATCGAAACTGTGCGAGCACGGAAAATGTGTCCCATCTCGAGCGACACCCATGAATCTAAGCCACGCCGGGAAGGCAATCAAATCCCTTCTCAACGGACTGATGGCCCTCTCGCAGCGCGACGCCGGCGACGTCGCACGCCTCGTCCTCGAAGCCGAGCAGAGCGTCCTCGCATCGCTGATCCGCCGCCAACAGCCCTACATCCGCGCCTTCCGCGAACTAAGCGCCGCAATGGATGCCTTCGTGGCGGACACCTCCTCAGAATGCCCATGCTTCGGAGGCCCCCCGTGACGAATCCCTCGCAGAGAAAAGCCATCGACGTCCTACGAATGTACCACGCCGCATGCTGGCCGCTTTTCCTCGACAGCCCAACCGACGACATGCTCCTGCTAGACACGTACACGCCGCTGCTCACCATCCAGGAGGACTCCGCGCGCGACATCGTCTACCAGCGCCGTCGGGGCCGCATCCTAGGCCAGGCCCCCACGACCAACAACTCCCCCGCCATGCATCTAAGAGAGGTCTTCAAGCAATCCACATACGACTCCGAGGAGGCACTAGCGCTGCACTTCGACACGGCGCTCACCCTCGCCGAAACCGTCCTCCAGAACTCCTCTCCGCCGCCCCGCCCCGAGAACGCCTCAGACTTCATCCCCACACTGCCTACCACGACCCCGCTGCTCATCATGGCGCACATAAGCGGTATACCCCCCGAGATGCGGCGCCGCGTCATCGATCTGCTGCGCCGGTACCCCCAGCAGGAGGTTTTTCTAGAAAGCACATTTGCGGCCGCGCTGTGCGAGTTGATACTGGGGATGGAGGCTAGCGATCGGCACGGGACGTTGGAGATTGAGGGAGCGGCGCCGGAGACGGCGCTTAGTAATAAGGTGTATGGGGCGGGCGTTACATACACACAGGCGCGTGAGGCGCGGGTCTCGATACAGACGTGGGATGATTGGTTGGCGGGGAGGTCGGGGCAGGAGAAGTTTTTAACGTGGTGAGGGGGATGGTGTGGGATGTGGGGTTTGGGTGGACGTCGGGTACGGAGTGATGAGGATGGATGGATGGACGTGTGATGACCCACACAAATGCATGTATATATATGGCATAGAGTCTTGACACATAAGCCCAATGAATGAGAGAAATCCAAACGCTCATTCCCAAATGAATGCCACCCTCGCACCTGACGCCTTCTCGGCACCGTGACCAGCCCCCACCCTCGTCCCTCCCACACCACCCGCGAGGAGATACGAAAGGCAGCACCGTAAAACAAACCGAAATAGGCAATCGTTGAGACTCCCCTTTCCCTTACTGCGGTACCGAACTTATATGAATGGAATGAATACAAGCCAGATGATCTATTCACCAGTTGTTCACTAGTACTAGGGTATATAGAATATTCCACCCCGATTTTACCGTTTTGAACGCCTGGTACCGTACCGTACCATACCGCACCCAATCGTACAAAAAGAAAACACCATCTTCCCTTTCCCCTCTCCTCCCCCTCTCCACCTCTCACTCAAACCACTCACTCAAACCTCTCACCCACCCCTTACTCCCCATCCCCCATCTCCGTATCTCCCTCCTCCTCACCTTCACCCTCCCCCTCCTCTTCCTCCTCCTCCTCCTCCTCCCCCTCCTCCTCAACCACCTCGACATTCCTCCTCCCCACGCCCCCAAACAACCCCCCTCTGGCGCCCAACCCCCCGCCACACTCCTAACCCTCTCCTCCACCGTCCTCTCCAAATCCTGCACCTCCTCATCATCCAGCTCACTAAGCTCGCTCTCGTCATCCGCATCGTCGTGGACACTGCCTTCCGCACTCCTCGGCTCGTCCGCCACGCTAGCTGCCGCGGTCGTGGTTGCCGTCGTAGTCGTTGTCGCTGTGTCGGCGGGGGGCACGGTGAGCGAATTCGGGATTGGCATGGACATGGACATGGACATGGGCAAGTGTGTGTTGGCGTTTGTACTCGTGCTTGTGCTCGTGCTCGTGCTCGTTCCCGCTGGCTGGGCGTCTGGCGAGGCCTGCTTGTCGTCGTGGGAATTCGCGCCGGCCGTGGTATCCTGATGGGCGGTGGGCGTAGCTGTAGCTGTAGCTGTAGCCGTAGCCGTAGCCGTAGCCGTAGCAGTGGACATGGTGGTGGACGGAGCGAGACCCGCGTTGGCGTTTGCGGGCGGGGAACGGATGGGCATTGTGGTAGAGGGTGCGGGTGCGCCGGCAGGTTTCTGCGCGCAGGCTTCGGCGCGGCGTTGGATTTCGCGGCGGCCTACGGTTTTGGCGCGGGGCTTGGGGACGGGTTCGGTGACGGGCGGAGGGGGAGGTGGAGGGTTGGGTTGTGTGGGGTGGTAGAGGGTGAAGGGGTTGTTGTGGGTGTTGGGGGGCGCGGCACCATCAATTTGGCCCTGGGCAATTGAGGGAACGGGCAGTGGCGGTGGAGCAGCGGCGCTGCTTTCAAGGGGTGCTTGAGGTGCTGGAGGTGGTTGCGTTTCTTGTGGTAGGGGTGGCAGTGTTGGGCCGATGGTGTTGTAGAGGAGAGCAAAGGTGTCGCCGAGGACGTCGTCGATGGAGACAGCCTTCATTAATCCGTTGTTGATACGTTTCAGCTCTACTACGTGACGAAGGGTATCGAGAGCAGGGTGCGATGTGTTCGGATCCTGGCACCAGGCCTCAAGACGAGTAGCTTGCACGTTGTACTCTTCGAAATTCAGCGTTCGGAAGATAGTGTCTTCCTGTCCGTCTGGAACCTGGCCCATTCGTCGCAGAAGCTGAAGATAACTCCGGCATAGGTCTTGCCACAGCATCGTGTGCTCAAAGAAGTCGGTCTGTTTTCTTCGTACGCGCCTAGCTAAAGCTTCGAGGTTTGGTTGGTCGTTGGTCTGGACCAACAAGTTGACGAAAAACCTAGTGTATCGTGTAGTATAGACAAAGTGTCTTCCAGGCCGCTCATGTTCAGGCTTCCACACTTGCACAGCCATTGTTTTCGTGAAGATTTGCTGCGTGAGCTCGTGTTTCGCGGCTTGAGCCACCGACATGTCGGTGGACTTGTCGTAAATGACATGTGCAGCACGAGCAATGATACGATGGTGCCAGCTTGAGTTGTCCGCCTTTCGAAGCGCCTTAAGCACCGATAAGATATAGCCCTCCCATTCATCGACATTGGTAGGGCTGGTGATGTTCTCTGCAAAAGGTGTGTTTGAAAGCATCTCAACGCCTTTCGCCTCGTCAACAGCCTTGCGTTGATAGAGCTTGTGGGTTATGGAGACCAGCTTGTAATGAGGTTCCAGTACTGGTTCCTTGCCTCGCTCCTTTTTCTCGGGCAGAGTATTGATTGCGTTCACGGTGGCCTTGATCACCTCTGCCCATGATTGTCCAACATTTGCTTGGGGCAACCTAAACTCTGAGGCGGCCCTCTTTATCTCGTCATCGCTGTAACAGTACATTTTCCAAAGACACTTTGCCAGCATGTAGTGATTCCACCACTTATCTGGATTGCCTTTCGCCGCACGTTTGAAAAGAGTACCGGCGAACTTCCATGCTTGGTAAGGCGTCAACACCGCAAATGGCAAGTTTTTATAAACGGTGTTATCGTTGTTGTTGCTGAAGAACTTATGTTCGACATCTTTCACGTCGAACACGTTCATGTTGAAGGGCTCTCGGGACGAGGCATACACACGGGTACCAAAGTCCGTATATAAATGCGCGACTTTGGCACACGTACTCGGCGAGGTGTCCGCATCACGAACAGCGCAAGCTACCGCCATTGTATAGCAGTGGATTGCCGCACGTTGCCAGGTAATAAGCTCCATGCTGTTGCTGTTGATCTTCTCGACGGTCCACGAGACAGCCTCCTCCAACTGCGTATCGTTGGCTTGAGCGAGACGGTACCACGTTTCCCAACTATCGCTTGAGAAGACCAGGTCCTGTTCAAAGAATGCCTGAGCAAAGTGAACGTCTTCGGTTGGTGCCTGTGTAGTTCTCTTCTGCCCTTTGAACTTATTCAGCGCGAGGTTTCCCATCAGGAAGTACCATCCCTTAGCAGCTGGTGGTGAGATCTCTGCAGGAATCGGCTTTGTCGGAATCGAGTTGACGCCCTTCAAAGAGTTGAACAGATCCGTCGGGTTTATTGGCGATTTGAGATAGGCCTTCAATGTCTTTCCGTTTTGAGTAATGTCTTCATGCAACTTTGGCCTACCGAGCGCTCCGTGGACCCTCTCAATGGTATTTTTCAACTCATGTTTTGCAAGGTCTTTGATGTTCATTTTGTTAGCTTGTGTGATGATGAACGAGATCAACTTGGTAGCTGCGCTCTTATCGAGAATATCGGCATTAGACTCGTACTCCTGGCACTCCGCTGGGTCTACAAATGTCTTCAAGCCGTACAGGTCGTATAGGACCTGTGAGAGCTCGGTAGCCCACACTTCAGGTTCGGGAAGATCTTTGAATACCAACATTTCGTCTTTCGCCAGCCTTAGGAATAAACGACCAGCCGAGTGGCCGCATGATCGTACTCCGAGAGCATGATGAACATGCCGCAAAAATGTGAATTGCTCATCAGAGGAAACCTCGAAACTTTCCGGAGTCTGTGCCATGCCTTCTTTGAAAAGATGGTACTGCAAGATCCAAAGACGCACTTGCACATCATTGAGCCGGCTGGTGATGTTGTTGAACGTAGAAGATGGAAGTCCTTCTATCCGAGGTGCTGTATATTGCCCTACACGAATCATGTCCTGTAAGCAATTCGATGCGGATAAGATACGCAACAGTTGCGAGACTGCCGAAATGGAGCTTTGCATATGCTCGTAAGTCAGACAGGCAAATGCATCTTTCTCGTTCCTGATGATCGAGAGGACTTTGACGACGATTTCGTCGACTAGACGGAAACATCGCACTAGCTTCACATGGCGGTCTGGATCTGAGGCGTCTCGGTACGTAGAGGTACCAAACTCCCCTGTCAGTGTCTCGATACTGCGCAAGTAGCATGACAATACTTTTGGCGCATACTCAATCCCTTCGTACGCCTCACGTAGACGTTGCCACAGCGACAGCCTCAAGTGAACGGCGGCGGAGTCAAGGAACTTTCTCATTTCCTGTAAAGGTGAAGGGCGCGAAGGTCGTATGTCTGCAGATGCACCACGGCCGTCTACTGTCGATGGACTTGATGAACAGTCGTGTGTCTCATCTACAGCATTGGAGTCTTCGTCATGAACCATATCCGATGCTTGTGTTGGCTCTAGGATCGGCTCCAAGCTCTCAATAACAGCAACAGGATCCTTCTCATCTGTGTCAAAGACGGTCAAGAAGAAGTCCTTCATGCTAATCCGAACAAGTTCGCGATCAACTGCAGCCACCGAGAGCTCCGGCATTACCGCATTGTTTTGTATCTCGATCACTCGGCCGTCCAATGACTTGAAGATCTCCTTCAACTCCTCCATTGCATATAGGACGTGTTGAGGTAGAACATCGTCACTGACATTCAGGTGAAATACGGAAGCCCAGATATGGCGTAGAGAAAGGTCGTCCTTCAGCACATCGCTCGACTTACAACTAGATCGCAATTGCATAGCTTCTCGCGCAAGCGACACCCAACGTGCGAGTCGATCACTCTGCTGTAGTTGTGTGTTTTGGTCAACACCGCTGCTGGGATGTTTGATCAGGGAGTAAACATCGAGGTGGAGTTCAAAGATAGTCTCGATCATCTCGATCTGCGCAAGATCAAAATCTGTAAGCTGGTATTGCTGTGCCTCTGCTTGAGCGTTCAAAATGCCGGTATTAAGCGTTTCGAGGCGTTCGAGCATACGATTGTAAATGAACTCATCTACGTTGACAAGTACTTGGATCAAATGGCGCTTAAGATCTTCAGGCCACCTGTATTGTACATAACTGGACTGGCTGTCTGCTGTCGAGTCGTCCACAAGGGAAAGGATACTTGGTGATAAGAGTGTCTCGACCCACGAGAATGCGACCTCATTCGTGGAAAGCCAAGCATCATTGACATCCTGAACGAATGACGCCAGCTTCTCGCTCTGCAGGATCGGTTTGACGCAGGCTTGGGCAGTACTGGATTTGGAATAGCCGAGAAACGCGTTCAAGCCAGCTTCACGGGTTGCACCACCTAGGTCTACAGGCTCTGCGCTGAGCATCACAGGTGCTATCTTGCTCCCCGAGCTCTGTAGTGCAGTGTACATATCGCATGCTGCCTTGTCGATGCTGTCGGCAATCTGTTTTCCAGGAGTAAAATTCGTAACCAAAGAATGCAGCTCTTCCAACTTGCCAAAACCTTCAACACCGAGTCGCTCGAACTGGTCGTTGATTACCTCACGCAAACACCTATCAGCGTTAGTGAAGGGCCACAGCTGATCCTCGAGCGTGTTGCCAACGGCTTGTCCCACGGCTTCTACGGCTGCACTCGGTTCTGTAGCTTCGCGTGCTCGCAGACGCTTACTACGGGCGCGTCCACCCTCAGCAGTCTCTGGAAGCCCGGCTGAGTCAGTTGAGCGCTTGCGTGATGAGTCTCGTGCATTCTCTACCGGTGTTGCTAATTCCCCGTCGTCTCCCTTGGTCCCTGTGGCTTTCTCTTGGTCCTCCATTACTACATCTTCACCGGACTGTATTTTAACGGGCTCGTTCTCGGTCTCAACAAGGGTTTTTTCGCTCTCATCTAGCACTGGTTCCTCCTCGGAAGGCTCCTGTGCTGCAATCTCCTCTTGCACCCTAGCATCTTCAGTCAATTCTGGGGCGGTTACCTGTGGTGGCATATCAAGCGTGATACCGGCAGCAGGTGGAATCTTGTCGTCGATCAAGCTGTTCGTTTCGGTCATATAGTGGCGGAGGATGGCATCGCCCACACCTGCCCAATCCCACTTTGAAGGGCTCAAAACGACGCGCTGTGGTGGCCGTGGTGCAGCCGGCGAGATGGCCGCCGAAATATCGGAAGGAAGGGGCGCCCAGGGGTACGGGTTCAGCCGTTGTTTGAGCTTCTCGGACAGCTTTTTCTTTTTCATGGAGGATAGCGGGGGCTGGTGGAGGGACAGGGTATCTTCCAGTTTGGAGACCAGCTCGCGGAGCTGGTGGCCAGCGAAACCTTCCTCCAGACCAGGTAGACGAAGGAGGCTGTCGTACAGTTCGTCATTTCCATCGAGCACCGCCTCCAAGCAAAATCTCGTGATGCGCGAGCTACCGAGCATGGCAGCTACGGAAGCCGTGCGCAGCCACAGGTCCAAATCGGTGTCTTCCTTGTCCAAGGCATCGGCAAAGTGCCCCAGGATTTCGACAAGGTGAGGTGCGCCGTCTTGTTGGAGAACAGCGCCGTTCTGGGTCGCCCAATGCTGCAGCGTCTCGAGGAGGAACTGGCCATGGTTCTTGTGGGAAAGGTGCAGGATCTGCGGGAGGGTGTTGGGCGCGCTCTCGTTGCCGCCAGCCTGCTGCACAGGGCCCGTTTCGTAGTCATCGAGGATGCTGTCGAACACCAGCTCGTCGCCAAAGAGCTCGTGGCGGCGGTACTCTGAGAGCGACTCGTTGTATTTGAAGATTTCGGATTCGAAGAGGGCCCGGTAGGCCTCGCCGGTCTTCTGGAACGACTGCGGGCCCTCGGAGTGGTACTTGAGGGCGGTTTGGTAGAGCTTCAGGGCCTCTTCGATCTGGATTTCCTTGGTGTCGTCGACGTCGTCTTCTTCGTGGAACTCGGGCTCGACGTTGAGCGCATGCCAGGTAGACTGGAGGGCTCTGTTAGCAGGGGCATCGCAGAGGTGAAGGGTGAACGGTGCATGCATTGCATTGCATGTGGAGGGTGGAATCAAACAACATACCATGGTTCCAGGCGGGCGCGGTGCATTCAGCGGGGCGCGTGGGAGCGCAGTAAGATACACAGCCTGGGCAGGCTCCAGACAGCGGTGCACCGGGCGAGGAGCATGTGCAGCGTGTGGCTCAACGGTCGCGTCGTGTCGTGTCGTGAATGGGGCGTGCTTGGCGCGCGTCGAGGTGCTTGGGCAAGCCACACTGGGGAGGAGGATCACCTCCGAGCCGCCGCATCTCGTTCTTGTGGGCAAGGAACGACACAACCCTGACCCCAAACCCTCGCCAGCGGAACCCCTCCCCCCAGCCCAGCTCGGCCCAACTCGCACCGCCGTCGCATGCTGCTCGACCCTCGCATCCCAACCTGACCCTCTTTCGCGCCCCCCGCACCACGTCTGAGCCATGGTGACGGCTCCAGCTGTTCCTGAGTATGCGCCATGCAAGCTTCCTATGTCTTACCACGTTGCGCCAATCACATCTACACCAGCCGCCCACCCCACGAAAGCTCCCCGAACCGCTGCAATTGACCCTTTCGCCCTGGTGCCAGACGCTGACCGACCTGCTGTAGGATCTTCGAGGAGGAGCTGCATTCCGCAATCGAGGCCCGCTCCGAGACGCTCAACACCCTCCGCGAGCTCGGCCCTCCCGACCTCGTCCACTTGATCAAGCAGCCGATCAGGGATGTGAAGAAGCAGGTATGCATGCTCCTGCCCCCCTGCGCTTGTCGACGGTGCTGACGTGGAGCAGGTGGGTGTATACCACCATGTCACTGGCATCGACGCCTCGTCCTCGGCCAGTCTGGCAGCCTACATAAACACATTGACCTTCTCGCCCCACGACAAGCAGCACAAGGTCGTCTCGGGCCTGTACTGGTATGAGCACCGCCAAGGAATCACGCTGCCCAGCTGACAGCCCATAGCTGCTACAATGCCTTCTCGCGACTGGACATGCGGGTGCAGGTGTACATCCCAGGTACCGTGGAGTCCTACTGTATCGACGAACGCGGCGACAAGCGGGTCGCGACCGACGAGCTGTGGCTGGAGACATACCTCTGCAGCGTCCTGCGAGCGTACTCGTATGCCGACGACGGATCCGGTGACACCATCAAGAAAATTGTCGGCGTACGGAGATTCAATCCCATTACCAGCACCGAGAGCGAGCACAAGTTCCTCGATGCCGCCGAGCGCCTGTTCTTCAATGGCTGGCAGCTCGGATCCGACCCCGAGATCCAGGTCCCAAATCTCGTTTCGAACCACCTCACCACTGGCCTCTTGAACTACATCCACACCACGGGCAGATACACCTCAGGAATAAATCTGTTTGAGAAGCTACGGACGAAGGATCCTGAGATCTCGTCCCTGCTGGCAAGAGTATACATCGAGGCGGACGAAGAGGTCAAGGCCGTGCAACTGCTTCACGACGCTATCCAGGAGCTCCCCATGGACTACTCGCTCCTGGACTGCCAGGCCGACTTTTGCAACAAAAAGGGCCGCGGCGACCTCGCACTGGAGATCGCAAAGAGGAGCGTCGTCTCCGCACCTAGTGAGTTTGGAACGTGGGCGCGCCTCGCCGAAATCTACGTCAGCCTAGAGCAATGGGACCTCGCCCTCCTCACCCTCAACTCATGTCCCATGTTCACATACCAGGACAAGGACGCACCGCGCATGCCCGAGCCGCAGCGGGTCTTCCTCCCCATCATGCCCGAGGCCATCTGCGACGAGATAATAGACAACCAAGGCGACGACATGGAACTCGTGCACCCCACGCTCCGCAAGCTCCACGCCGCAGGCTTCAAGGGCACTTTCCTAAAGGCCTACATGCTCCTCACGGAGATCACCAAGAAAATCGGCTGGGACCAGCTCCTCCGGATACGAAGCCAGGTCTTCGTCATGGAAGAGGAGTACCGCAACGAAAAGCAAACCGCGCCCCACACCGCCTCTCGAAACCCCAGCGTCACCGCCCTCCGCTCTCCTTCCCCGACCCCAAGAACAAACGGCGAGACCCCCGCAGAGGAAGACGGAGACGAAAGCCCCCACGGCGCCGTCGAAGAGGTATCTTCTTCTTCCCCGCCGGAGGGGAAACCGCCCCCTCGAACGGCGAATCCTCGTCTTCCTCCTCCGCCGCCGCCACCGCCGCCGTCGAAGACTCCCTCGAGAAACCCTCCCACACCGTAGCCTCCGAAGTCGTCAAAGCCGGCTCCGACGACCCCTCCACTTCTAACCCCAACCAGCCGCACTACACGCACTTCCACAACAAGCGCTTGTGCGAGCGCTGGCTCGACAACCTCTTCATGGTGCTGTACGAGGACCTGCGCGTGTACACCATCTGGCGCACCGAGATGGCGCAGTACCGCTCGCAGCAGCTGCTGTACAAGAAGAGCGCCGAGGAGTGGGAGATACTCGGCGAGCTGGCGGAGCGCCTGCACCACGAGGAGGAGGCCGTGGACGCGTACGAGAATTGCCTGCAGATGAAGTTTAGCCCCAAGGCGATGAGGGGGTGTTGAAATTGGAGGATACGGTCGGGGGGAACGTGAGGGATGTGTGCGGGGCGTTGATCAGGTTGGTTACGTGGCAGTATCGGTGGTATTCTGAGGTACGTTCCTTTTTCTTTCCTCCTTCTTTCCTTTCCCTATCTCTTTTCCTTTTACGATACGATACGATACGACGCCCTTTGCTAGCTAGCTAGCTATCTATCTATCTATCTATCCCCCGAGAGGGATAAGATGGGATGCAAGGAAACGCAAAACGAAAACAACACAACTAACCCACCGCTCCTAGTTCTCCCCCAACCTCCTCTACACCATCCGCAAACTCATCGAGGAAGAAGGCGCCGTCAAAATCAGGAGCATCATCCAGGGCACCAGTCTCCCCCAGCACGTCCTGGATCTCACCCACCAGTATGCCGCCCTGTGCGCGGCGTTCAGGAGCAGCGGGAGCGATGGCTAGTGGCTGTGGATGGACTGGAGGGATGTGTGGGGTGGCGATGTGAGGGGGAAAGGTATGGGTGTGGGTGTGTGGAGGAGGGGGAGTAGTAGTAGGAGGCGTGATGTCCAACTTATTATTCGTTTATATAATGTGAGCGGGTGAGAGACTAGGGGTTGGTAGGATGGTATAGATGGATACCCACTCGCTGTTGAGCAGGGTGCTGAATAGGGTGGTAGCATTGGGGAAGGGGAATTCCAAAACATTTTGAAATGCAGGTTGCGGTGCTTGGTCTATACGTGTTAAGTCAATGCGGGTTCAGTCTATACGGGCTCAGCTGGTCAAGTCATGTAATCCTTACACGGCTCCACCACCCATTCACTTCACAATTGCAGGCAATGGCGCACAGAACATATATGGTAGTCTCGTCACAAGCTCAGCCTTGCAACCAATGCATTCATTTTATCGTGACAGAATTCTGGTCCCATCAATCCATGCACATAATCCCGGCACGCGAGACGGCGCCTTATCATCTTCCCTCCCCACGTTCCACACGCATGACCGCAGCGAGTGCGCCCATACAAGATACGAACACCACGCACGCCACAGCCACTCGGCCCGCAGGCTTCCCAAACCGCTCGCACGAGCGCAGAGAACGCGCTTAACGGTACGACTTCTGGTACCTGGCGCGGGCACCGGGACCGCCGAACTTCTTGGGCTCGCACCGCCTGTTGTCGGCGACGAGGAGTGTGCGGTCGTACTGGACGAGGGCCTGCTTGAGCTGGTTCTTGGAGTGCTCGTCGACGTACTTCTGGTAGTAGGCGATGATGGACTTGGCGATGGCCTGGCGGATGGCGTAGATCTGCGAGGTGTGACCACCACCGGAGACACGGACGCGGATGTCGACATCAGCTGGGTGATTTGGTTAGCATTTTCCTTTCAAGACCTCTATTTCTCCATCTTTTTCTTTTGAATTTTGGGATTCGCCCCTTGGTACATGTATGTATGTGTGTACGTGTATCCCAGGGCTACTCCGGAGAAAAAGTGTGCGCGTACCGAACTTGTCAACACCGAGGATGAGGACGGGCTCGTAGACCTTGAAGCGGAGGATCTCAGGCTGCACGAGAGAGAGGGGCTTTCCGTTGACCTTGATGAGGCCCTTGCCAGCCTAGACATATCTGTTCAGTATGATAGTCGTCACGGGTCCTGGCTTAGATGTGTACCTTGCAGTGGGCGACCGCTGGGAGACTGTTAGCATTTTGCGACTGGGCGCGGTGCGCGGGGGGAAGTGGGGAGCAGCGTACCAGTGGCGGTCTTCTTCTTGCCGAAGCATTGCACGCTCTGGGTGGACATGATGGGCGACTGTGTGTTAGTTGCGCGGTGGGTTGGGCGTGGGTTTTGGCGTTGTCGTCGGAGGAGCGAAGTTTGGGATGCTGGAAAGTGTGGAGGGCGCAAATTGCTAAGCGAGCCAATCGTGGCTAGCGCAACTTCGATGCCGCCTCGTTATGTAAGCGAACGCCTTCCTTCTATGAGTACCCAAGACAACATCTTGTGTTATCTCGATGCTATTTCCAGATCATGCGCCAATTGTACGTGTTCGGCAGTAATGGTGAAGGCCAGCTCGGTATCTCCGCCGCGGATATAGTCTCAATACCGACCATCTCTGAATCATGGCCACGGGATAAAGATATTGAAAGTGTCACCAGTGGCGACAACCACACGCTCATTCTTTCTTCTGACGGGACCATCCATCATGTCGGTAATACAGAGAAGGGTCAGCTTGGGACAGTGGACGGTCAATATGCAAGATGCGAGCATTTCGTAAAATCTCCCCACACAGATGTTTCGTTTTGTGCGGCTGCATGCGAATCCTCCAGCTATATTCTGGATAGCACCGACAAGCCTACCCTCTTGACTGAAGGAACGAGCCATTGGGGAGAAAGCAGCTTTGCTAACCCATATTCGTTACCACATCCTGTCGTTGATTTCGCAGCTGGAGGCTGGCATTATGTGGTCATTCTTGAGAATGGCGATGTAATGGGCTGGGGCAAGTCAAGACTTGATCAACTGGGACCCAAGCTGGCAGCACAGCAACGCATCACAAAACCAACTTTGATCGATGAAGGAATTCCGTTCCGGCCTGTCAAAGTGGTTTGTGGCAAAGAGTTCACTTATCTTGCTTCTCATCCCTCTTCAGGCGAACACTATCTCCTCGGTCGAGATAAGTTCAGTCTCAAGAGCTCCATGCCATCTCACATCAAAGGATGGAAACAGATCGGGGCCACTTGGAACGCCATCTTTGTTTTGTTCGAAGACGGTACCCTTACAGCCTGGGGCAAGGACAACATGTGGAAGCTACTTCCAGACGACCTGCCGTTGCTTGAGCACATGGCGGTTGGGAGTGAGCATGTACTTGCTCTGACTAAAGATAGGAAGCTCATCAGTTGGGGCTGGGGGAAGCATGGCAACTGTGGAGATCTGACGCAACTTGGAGGCAAGGTGAAGCACGACATGGTGAGCGGGATCTGGAACGAGATCGATATTCCTGGCAACATCAAGTTTATCGGTGCTGGGTTCTGCACCAGTTTTGTACTCACAGAGATGCCTGAGCGATAGGTGGAGAGTGAGGCGACAATAGAGGCCTCGTGATCTGCCTTGCATAGCCGACTGGGGGCTGAGCTGGCTGGGTGCGTACACTACAAAACATCGCCCCATCTCGACCATCTCATCACACATTAAACCAAAGCACGACAAAATGCCCATTACTTTCGGTGCAGTCGGCGATATCATTTCGGTATGCCTTCTTGTCAAAGATCTGGTGGATGCGCTCGACGAGGCACGCGGGTCCAAGGCTGAATACCAGGCTGTGGTTCGCGAATTATGGATACTCGATCGAGCCCTTCTGGAAATCGATCTGCTGGCAAGGACACATGGAAACGGAGCGACTCCTGAGCTTCGAGGCCTATGTGAAACTGCGCAACGAGCCGCGACGCAATGCAAGACCCTGGTCACTGATTTTCTAGCTCAGATAAGGAAGTACAAGACTTCATTCGAAAATGGCCATAAACCTAATATGTTCAAGAAGGCGGCTATGGGAGTGCGATGGCGCGTTGGAGAAAAGGAGGCAGTGGAACGGTTCCGGGTAGAGATTGCCGGTACCAGCGCGAGTCTGCAAATGCTGTTTGCCACAGCGAATGTGTAAGCTTCTGTAATTCGCCTTCTATTTTTCTTCTTACTAAATGTTTCAAGAAATTTGTTAGCGTTGAGCAAACAAGATGTCAAAGATCAACTTCACCAACTTGAGCAGCGTCATGAGAAACGCACATCAAACCAGCACACACTACTACTTGACGTCCGGGACCGCATCAACAATGCCACCCATCAGATTACTAGTGGAAATACCACTCTGAACAAAATTGCGGAAGCTTTAAGGCTTGACTGGCTCCGGCAACTCGGTTCTGATCTCAAGTCACTCATGCACAGAGTAATCGCAATGAACATCGCAACCTATCATGCTGTTGTGAGCCTTCAGGCAGTAATTCCGAGTCGGCTCGAACGCACGTTGATCGAAGAGCCTTTTATTCTTGAAGATCCTATTGGCCGCATTGCGCCAGTCCACCTACAGTTCGTAACGTCTTGGGACGCATTCAACTCTGTTCTTGAGATCCGATTTCGCAATCTTCAAGGCTTCAAGAAGATCAAAAACAAACAATATGGATTACAGGAAAAAGCTACGCAAAGAGATATAGACCAGTCCCGAGCATGGGAACGTGCATTCTTGCCTGGTCAGCGAATCGAGATGAGCTTCATTTTCCGGAATGACGAGTCCAACGAAAACGATGCTAATACAACGACATGCCCAGGTTGCCAGGCCCCGTCTCTCTACCCTCCAGATACAGAGGTGCAATGCCCTAAATGCTTTATGTGGTTCCGCAGAATCATTGTAGTTACCGACATCGAACCACCACCGTCGATCCCTTTGCCGAACCCTTGGAAATCAGGAGCCACCTTTGGAAACCCCGGGTTTTCTGCACAATTAAGCGGACCGCTTAGGCCAGGCAAGAGAAGGATAGCTAGCGATGATCTTGAAGGCGAGGACGATGTGCGAGAATTCAAGAGAGTAAGACTGGTGGCAGAAAAGAAGCGAGTGAAACAGCAGCGCTCTGCATTCACAGGACGGCCATCTGCACAATTCTCTACACTGCCCGTGGTTAAGAATCTGAGGAACCCAGGTCCTCGCACCCCCAAAGAGCAACAGCAACATGTGCGCGCACAGAGCGATCAATCTGCTCCTACCGTCGTTAGTCAGTATCAACCCAAAATTCATGCATTCTATACAAGAGCCGAACTATCTAAAGCCCGAAAATTTGGCATAACATCGAGATTACCTGCATACCGACTGTACAATGATCAACAGAAGAATCCTAGATATCAAGCAAAAGAAATTTACCGTCGGCATTCGGTGTCAGCTTCTTCCTGCACTCCTGAGGGATTGTGGCCTAGTGATATGGAACCAGAACCTTCCGATGAGCCTTTGGAGAACCTACCACTGAGTATTCCTGAAAGAGCAATAAATGATTTAGTACAAAATCAGCGGCCTGGAGGCACCCTTTTTACAATGTATTGGAACTCACGAATCGGCACATCTCAAGAGAGGAGACTTACAATGCATCACTGCGTGCACGCATCAAATCGATGCCACATCCTCCATTTATGTCTACTTCTGCTGTTGTATTCCACTACTCTCTCTTTCACAACTCCTGGGAGGAAGTTAAGGGCTTCGCTGGGCACCGAGTCCGGATCATATTGCCGACGAGCAAGATGAGGTAAATTGGATATTGGCAGTAGTGGAAATGGCATCAAAGATGGATGCTTCGGGGTCTGACTTTTTCAGCTTGGACAGATCGCGTTATCATTGGCAGGAACAATCGAGTTGGAAAAGAGCGTATAAGTTGCTGCCGGAACCATGGCAGGGATTATATTCGCTCAGCGAATCTATATACCCCTCTAAAGAGTATATCCACACGTCTAGGGCATGGCTACCCTTGCAAAGAGATGAGATTTTATCCATGGACACAAAAAGTAGAATCGAGGAATTCTCTGTGCCACTCGACAAGCTACCTGCTTTGCGTCCAGATACGCTTTAGCACGCCCATACTCGATACTACAAAAACATCCAAGCATCACTCAGCCACCAGGCTCACTGAACGACGCACTGCAGCAATCATGGGCAATGAATTCAGTAGTTAATCAGCATCTCCAAGAGAGATATGACCTGAAGAGACGAAAATACTGATGTGAGCACACAGAACCACTGGCCCGTATATTATGACAGGCCACTCTCGTTGATCGGGCAGAGCAACAGCGGGAGCTTGTTGGCAGTAATTGGTGTTGGTGTGAGGTGTTGTAAAGCAACGGACATTACCAAAGCAGGTTAAAAAAATCACATCTTGAATATAATACAATTGTTTTTGTAATCCTTTACTTGGCTACTCATCAGTCTCAGCCTTGAAAGCAACACGTTTGTTCTTGTTCTTGTTCTTCTTCGGCTTGCTTTCAGGTATCGCGGCCGCAGTGTCTAGATCCTCATCATCAGACATCAAATCAATAAGCTGCGAGGCCTCATCAACCGTCATCTGCACTTCGCCGGCTTCTTTCGCCATCTCTCCCAACCATGCGGCATCCTCATCCTCCGACTCCTCTTCTTCCTCTTCCTCCGATTCCTCGCCTTCAGCCTTAGCAACCTTCACCTTCTTCTTAGTAGGCTTCTTCGCTGCTTCCTCGGCGAGAGCCTTGGCCTTCGCAGCGTTCGCGGCGCGAGACTTGACACCGGTTACAATCGCCAAAACAGTAGCCAGCAATATGCCGAGAGCCACGAGCGCAGAGTTCAGCGGGTCGTCGTATGCCTTTTGCTTGGAAATCTCCCACTGCTCCACAAAGTCATGACGCAACGAGCCAACCCTCCCATACTGGTCGAACCTCCTCCGCCAGATGAACCGGTATGGCGTCCGGTACGGAGATCCAGCCTCATACACCCCCTCATCTGGACACTTCCAATTCTTCCTCGTGCATTCTTTCTCCTGATCCGCCTCCACCCCCATATGGTCTCCCAGCTCCGCCGAGATCCCCGCGTACACCTCCCCAGCAGGCAGAACCTCCACACTGGTAATCTGGTACGACCGCGCCGCGTCATTCGACCACCCCCCTCATTCTGATCCTCAAGCTTCACCTGCACAATCTCCTGCTCCTTGACATCCAACTCGGCATCCACGCCCTCATTCCCCACCCCCATAATCCTAAACCGCAACACAGGCTTATGGTTGTAATACGGCGGCCCCCGTCGGATCCCCCTCCACCAACCGATCGTAATCCAGCTCCAGCGTCCCCTTGCGCATGATCCGCTTATCGTCCCCGTCCTCCGCAATGGTCCTCACGCCGTACTCGGACATGCCCGCCGGGACCTGCACCGCCAGCAGGCGCGGGGGGATGTAGTAGTTTTGCAGCGGGAGGATGGCCTCGTCGCCGAGGAGCAGCGTCTTGTTGTCGGGCGAGAGCGAGAACTTGAGGATGAGGGCAGCCGGGTATACGACGTCTGGGTCGGAGCCCTCCTCGCGGAGGGGGTACCCTGGCGTGAGGAGCTTGACGACGGCGGAGCGCGAGGGCGATAGCCATGTCACTGTTGAGTCTGCGGCTGCGAGGCCGGATTGGAGGGCCACGGTTGCGGCGAGGAGGATTGGGCGGCGCATTTTGGAGGGGCGGTGGGGGGTGGGTGTTTTTTTTTAGGGGGGAAAGGAGGGAGGAGAAGGGGAGGGTGCGTGGTGGACGGGAGAGTGGGTGGGTACGGGATGGGGTGGAAAATAAATTCTCGGAACAGCGCGACGCGTTCCGATGGTTCCGATTCGAGACAAACAGATCGGCATGCGTGCGTGCGACTTTGCCTATTGAGATGCAGGGTCGTTTTTGTATCTTGACATGATATTGGGGTTCTTTAGATGGTGTGATGGTTTGGAGTGACGGGTGATTGGCAGGCCATGCTTCAAGAAGAAGGTGCGTTGGTTCAAATTGGAAGGTAGTTTGCCTTTCATGCGATATGTAGGAGGTGTCCATCGCGGTGTTCTACGGGTGTCCGGCATGAAAGAGCAGGTAGAGGGCAAGTATAGAGAGAGATGTAACGGCGATTCACGACCCAGCACTCCAAGCTGGCAGGTCTCTGGGTTTCAACATATACAGAGAGCTACACACAAAAAGGTTCTTGACGGGTGTATTCACCAGCGAAGGGTCAGTCCCAATTCATAAACATGATAGCTACACACAGGTAACACTTTATAGTCGTGCTAGAAGAGGAACGTCAGTCTGCCACCGGCGGCTCTGGAGCCCCAGAATTTATGTCACGTGACGTCCGCGTTGCGGGGAGCCTTCCATGGGTCGGCCAAGCCACCATCCTCCCCATGGCCAAAGGACACGAGCAGCAACAACGGAAATTGTACATGGCTGCAGGGCCAGGCAGCGCTGCACGGTCCCAGGCAGCTCGGTGCAGTGGAGCACAGCATCCCAAGGGCCAATATATTGTCAGGCATGCGGCCGAGCGCTCCAAGGCGGCCGAGCACCAATCAGCTAGCGGGGCAAAGTGCGGAGGCGGGAGGCAATCGCAACGACTCTCACGTGCTGCAACGGCAGGACAAGACTGAATCTGCCTGTTCG
The DNA here is from genome assembly GCA_026873275.1 of Pseudopithomyces maydicus. NCBI lineage: Eukaryota > Fungi > Ascomycota > Dothideomycetes > Pleosporales > Didymosphaeriaceae > Pseudopithomyces > Pseudopithomyces maydicus. The sequence continues at coordinate 216,868 of JANTUC010000009.1, read as the reverse complement.
TCCAACCTCGTATCGCGAGAGCGCCGTGGTCTGCCATATCCAGCCCGTGGCCTGTACTGTGCAGCATCGTCGAGATGAGCACCATGATCACGTTCGCCGCAAACAACGAGTTCTTCAGGAAGCGCAAGCGTAACGAGCCCACGTGCTGTTCTCCGACAGCCAGGTTGCTAATGTCGCTCCCCAGGCGTTCACCGCGCATGCGAGTCGTGCAAGAAACGAAGGGTGGGCATCCCTCAACCCAGGTGGCGCTCCTCTAACCGTCCAGTAGAAGCGATGCAGCCATACCTTCGACGACGAAGCGGATGCCGGAAGCTCTTCCAAAAGCGGACAAACCGCCAACCATGCAACAGCTGAACCTCACCCGTCTGGCCAGAGCTACGATCAAAGGAGCCAGCGGGGCGACGAAAGGCACGATGGATCCCTCTCCACCATGGCCTCTTACAGCCCGACCGACGAACAGCCCGCCCAGACGCCGCCCAACTTGTAGGCAACCGTGGGCCCAAGTCTCTTCTGCTCGTCGCTAACCCTAGCTCTAGCCTTGGTTACCTGAATCCAGAGGCTGTCCTCCGGGAGCACGTCTACTCGGAAAAAGGAAAACTCACCCAGTCCCCCGTCATTCCCTCCATAGGCCAATGGATCGAAGGTGAGAATCCTGCCCTCCGCCGCCCGTCTACCACCCAGCCCGGCGCGCCACCTTCACGCATCGATGATACGAGCCCCACAGCTACCCAGGATGTCAAGGTCCAGCGAGCTCTCCGCCACTACCTGGAAGCAGTCGGCGTTTCCATTCTGCCGCCACGCCAGTGTCAAGACGGCCTTCTCACCATCTACTTCGATCTGATTCATCCGCTGTTGCCGCTTGTCGACCACGATGTCTTTTATGAGCGATATAGACATGGTACTGAGTCGCGACTGTTGATGCAAGCCATATGTATTGTAGCGTCCAAGCATGCCGATGCCGCCAGCCATCTGTGCCTAGGGGACGACCCTCGCAAGATGGGCCCGCGGGAGTTCTCTCATCGATTGTACAATGCCGTCATTGCGGGCATTGAGGCCAAAATCGAGAGAAATCGCGTCGTGCTCATTCAAGTGCTGGCTCTGATATCGCTCCATTGCGAAGGTCCGGACGGTGCGGAGCAAGCCTCCATGCATCTAGCACAGGCTATCCATCACGCGCATACGTTTGGTTTGCAGTTCGGACACCAATGGAAGAATCAAAAGTCCGACGACGAAGAAAACCTGGAAGACTTGTTTTGGTGCTTGTGGAGTCTAGACAAGATCAATGCGTGCATGAACGGTAGACCACTCCTGATGCATGAGCGTGATAACAGCTTGACGAAGCTACCAATGGACCCGGAAAAGCGGTCAAGTCCCTTCGGTGTGTGGCTTCAGATTTCAGAAATGCTAGACAAGGTCATCGACTACTACAGGCCCGGCAGCAAGTCTGAAGAGACTGGTTGGGAAGGCGACGATTTCCTAGGCTTCGAGGAGATGGTGGGTGATGGCGAGGACAAACTCGATGGACCCATCATGAGTGAGTACATATCGATGTTTGGTTGGGAAGCAGTAAAACTAATCTGGTTCAGGTCTCCTGTCACTGTTTCACCACACGATGTGCATGGCCTCTCACAAATCGCTTTCCATCAACGCTCCCGTCAAGTCAACTCCATCCTACGTGCGCCAAAGTCTTTCCGCAACCCGAGTCATCCATCTCCTCAACGCGGAGCCCCCCGAGCGTCTTCCTCCTCTCCCTCTCGTCCCCTACGCCCTCTCCGTCGCCCTCTCCGTCGTATACCGCCATTTCCGCTCTCGCCGCCTCAAAGTCCATATCAACCGCGCCACCGAAGAATTAGGCCAATGCGTGCACCTCCTCAACCGCCTCCGCTATGCCTGGTGGTCCGCCGGCACAATGGCCGACCTCGGCACCGCCGTCCTCAACAACGCCGACCGCAACACCCGCACCGCAAACACCCCTGCCACCGTCCCCGACCATCCTCACCCTCTCTCGCATTCGAACGCGAAAGCCGATGCTCAACCCCATACCCAACACCACCTCAGTAACTGGCAAACTCTTGACAACTCAAGCGGTCCCCCCATCGACCCCCGCCTCCAAACATCCCAGTCTCAATCCCAAAATCAACCTCAGAATCAATCGCCAAACCCCCCTCCGCACCCACACCCCACATGAACCACCTCCTCAACCCCCTCCCCCTCCCCCAACCCCAGGCCAACACCCCACCTCCAGCGAACGCGGCTCCCACCACCACTCCCTTTCCCACGCCCAAACCCCCAACGCCAACACCCACGCTCACGCCCACGCCCAACATCAACATCAACATCAACATCAGCATCAACAGCAACAGCAACAGCAACAGCAGCAGCAACATCACAACATGGCTGCTGCTGCTGCTGCAACGGGCACCGCCACCGCGACCCCGGCATTCGACTTCGAGGCCAGCCCCGATTGGTTGAATTTCGACACTGCGTTTGAGAACTTTGAGGGCTTGCTGGGGAGCAGCGGGGCGGATTTGAGCAATGAGTTGTTTCGGCCGTTGAATTATGAGGGGTTGGAGGGGTTTTTGGAGGGTGGGGGAGGAGGCGTGTGATGTGTGGGGGGAGGGAAGGGGTTTTTTTTCATCTTGATGTGGTGATGAGGTATGGTGATGAGGTATGGTGATGGGGTATATATATTTGTATATACGTAATGTGGTAAATTAGTAATTGAGTTGGAGGATATACATATAGATGACGGAGGTCTTGTTTTTGATGTGCATGTGTTCTATTTGTTGACTATGTAAGCGTGGGTATGCCAATAAATGTAGCTAATCTTGAGAGTAGCTGCGATATGTTGATTCTTTAGTACAGGTTGAGATACCTTTTTTTGGCGCAGGTCGATGCTGGTTGCGGTGATGCAGATAAAGCGCAGGTATCGTTGTTAACAAAGGGAAAGAAGTGCGAAGTCAGGGTCCAATTGTAGAGTTTATGCTTATGTCGTCTACTACTATTAGAAGCACTTTTTTTCTTTCAAGTTACTATCTATGATTAGTCACGCTGCGAGGTTTTCTTTATTCTCACCCTGGGGACATGCATGTGTGTTGCTGCAGGAGTCTGTTTTGTTATAGAAAAAGCGCATATATATACTTCACGGTGAAATGGGATAGGACGACTTTTGAGAAGAGTGATGAAAGGGAAAAGAACTAAAGAAACATATATTGTGCTAGAAAAGATTTACCGGCTTTACGATATTTCAGATGAGTGCAGCGGATTTGTAAGTAATACAATCTAGCAGGTGAAGCCAAGTTACGAGAGTAAAAGTAAAAGAGTTGGGCCAAAATAAATTCTCCTTCACTTCTTGAAAAGAAAGAAAAAAACGGTGAAGGCTATAACCAAGACATAATATAAAACCAGAATCTCCCCCTCATCCAGACCTAAACACCAAACAAACTCTACCCCGAAAGCCAATCAGCCCACCTAACAATTTCCATCTCGGTAAACAAGAATCCCCCAATCGTGGTACAATCCCACGTTCAGCCTATATATATCTCCTTTAGTACCTAACTCTCCCTCCAACAAGAGATGTCTTCCACCACCAACAACAACAACAACAACACCAACTCGGGCGCCAACCAAGGCCCCCTCCTCGCCGCTTCCCCTTCGGAACCTCCTTCTCGAACCCCATCCTCTCCCTCTCCGCAGAGCGAAACCCCAACGCAGAGCACTTCATCGTGGTCGACCGCGCCCGCGGCTTCATCCGCACGACCGCCGGCGAGGCTCGCGACTTTGCTGAGATGGGGTAAGCATCTATCTGTCCATACATTCATACATAAATCCGTACATACATATATATATATATATATACATACAAGTTCGCCTTTGTATATCTATATATATATATGTATATGTATGCAGAAAACCGCAGATGAGCTTACAATCGTCCGTTTGTCAAAAAAGATACCCCACGTTCGACCTCGCGGGGTGGCAGCCCACCTGGGACCCGCCGCTTCGCGTCCCGCCGAGAGAGGAGATCGAGCGCGAGGCGTTTGAAGCGACGCAGCTGGAGGAGGTGTATGATGTGGAGGATGGGGTTGAGGAGGTGTTGGGGAGGAGGTTGGATGGGGAGATTTACTATGGTGAGTGCGCTCCCATTCCCAATCCCTGATCCCGCATCAACTGCTAACTGTGTGTGTAGATGTCGAGGAGAAGAAGTTCAAGTGGAGGAGGATTGGTGGGGAAAAGGGAGAGAGGGGTGGGGAGGGGAAGGGGGATGAGGGTGAGTATTTAATTGGGCGTCAAAGTTAGGTGTTTTGCTGATGAGGGTAGGTGGGAGGAGGGATTCTGGTGAAGGGGGTGGCGGTGTGGCTGCGTAGGTGGGTTTGGGCGGGTTGGTTGGGATGGAAGGGGGTTTGTGGGGAGTTGGATAGCTTTAGTGGATAGGTTGGGATAGTAGATCTGGAGCAGAAATAGGCAGTACTGATCACTGATAGTTCAAAGTTTTGCGGAACAGATTTCGTAAGGACCAGAGATAATATTATAATGTAATTATTAACTCGTTTGCATTCGCACCATCTTTCATTAGTTGAAAAGAAAACCAATAATCTGTTGGGTCTTGCCCCGAAGTCCCTTTTTAGGTCCCTTTTCCATTCCATCGTTAACATAGAAGCGCCTATTAGCATCTAAATCGATATCCGTTAATCTGATCCACCACGGACCCCGGAAATACATCCTGGCACCCAGATAAAGCACTATTATTGCGATGACGGAGACGTAGTTGGAGAAGAACCCCTTAGCAGACGGAGAACTACCCAGAGGCCACACAGCCAGGTAGAACTCAACGATTATGAGTATGATACACCAGCTAAGGCCCCACCAAGCACCATACGGATAGGTCCAAGATTTCCAGGGAAGTTCTGCATCTGTGCGGCCTTGTGTATACCATGCCTGACGAAAGCGGATATGTGCCAGACAGATCATGCCCCAGCCGAATAGTGTAAAGAGAGATGTCATGTTAGAGAGCCAAGAGAACACATCTGCGGAGCTGTTCTTCACATTGAGGTAGGCGAGTCCTCCACCGAGAGTAGCAGTTAATGCGAGTCCAAGCCATGGGCGACCGGAAGAATCAGCGTGTTTAAATTGCCTGGGTGCCATGTTCAGATGCGCGAGCCCGAGGACGTTGCGACTGCCCCCATACACATATACGGTACCGGTGGAAACCACGGAGACCAAGATGATTGCATTCATCATGTGGGCGAGGGCCGGAAGACCAGCTTCTCGATACGCAATCACGAATGGTGAAGCGTTTGTGCCAGACTCTCCGAAAAGATCCTCGTTGTGTGGATCGACGTTGATCGATACCATGAGCGCGCCGCCGAGGTAGAAGAGACTTAGACGCAGCCAGATGGATCCTACTGCTCGTGGAACAGACTTTCGCGGGTTTTTCGTTTCGGCGGATACTAGGCCGCAGTTCTCGGAACCTGCCATGGCGAAGATGCAAGTTGGCATTACGGATAAAAAGCCTTTGAAGCCATGCGTGAAGGGATCTGAATTCCAATAGCGGAAACCGATTGGTCCGTGAGCAGGTGCACCTCCTGCAGAGACGACTGTTGAAAAGGTGAGCTGATATTCTGGTGGCTATGAGGGGCATTCTTACCTATCAACGAGATAATGACTACAACGATCCAACCGAATTTAATAGAGGAACCGACGACTTCAATCTCACCAAATATATTGACACCGAAAATATTCGCGGCAACCACGACGGTCCAGAAAATGGTGATGCAGGCAGCATTGGGAATCTCATGTGTCCAAAAGCCCAGCACAACTGATGTTATCTGTATCTCATTGGCGACAGTGAGAACGTAGTTGAACCCTGGAATGAATTAATCAATGACTTCACGTCTATCCAGAATCACCGACTTACAGTAGGCCCAACCCAGAGCAAAAGCAGCAGAAGGGCACACAAATTTGTTCGTCCATTGGACAAATGCTGAAGGCAGCGGGTACATAACTGCGAGCTCTCCAATGGAATGAGCGACGGCCCACACCATCGATCCAGCGAGAATATAGCCCAAAAATATAGCTATAGTGGTTAATAATTAGCATCTATATCTAGACAACACCATGCATAGTAACAATGCTTACCAACCGGACCGCCGGATGCAAGCGACTTTCCAGACCCCAACCACAAACCCATACCAATTGATGAGCCCAATGCTATCATTGTGACATGACGTGTCGATAGACGTCTTTGTAGCTCTGTTTCTGCACCATGATCTCCGTGGTGAACACGGCCTTCAGCAGCAACCGAAGCGGACTTTTCATTTGGCTCCTGAAACTCAGGGTGGTCTTCCATCTCTCTATCTTCACAGGGCCTTCGCATCGATATTCAATTGTAAACTTTCGCGACGAACTCCCTATTTGAAAGTCCAGTAAATCGATATGTAGTAGAAAAGACGCACCCAGAAACAAATGACGAACACAGAAGGGATAACACGGACGTGATAAAAAGACGGACGTGGCCGACACGCATCCTTTTCTTCTTTTTCCAGATACCAGTATCACCTTGTAAAACCTTAATTCGAGCGATAACCTCGCCTGATTGCTCTGAGCCGCCGATACGGGCTTGTCAAACTTACTTTTGAGCCCGGCACTTCGGGCCAACAACTCAGCGTGCAGTGGTGTTCCAAACGTTTCACCCTGCATTCGTAGTCGTACCGGCTGGCGAGATACAGTAACACCACCCTTCGTGTTGCTCCGGTGGGTGGTTAGTTGCACTCTGCGCAACAACCCGATAGGGGTATTTTTAGTACGGGATGGTGATGATTCGCTGAGCCAATGGCTGAGCCTTTTATTCGCAACATGTTTTTTCTTGGAATTGTCGATAAGGGCTGTATGAGACCCGTCGATGAGAACTGTATGAGATCCGTGTTTGCCATTCTCTACAGCGAGCAGTGATCCGGTGCTCTTGCAATTGCCGGCTCGGCTAGAGCGTGGCTCCGATGGGTTTTACATGCATAATACCTAATTATTTAGAAACTTGAAGGATTCATAAATCTTGCTTGCTTGCAATTTCCCGTGGGTGCGTAACCTTGGTCAAGCGTAGGTATTAGCTTGGTGCTGTGCAGGACCATCAGTACGGCTAACAGAACAAGGTAAATGTTCCGCTACGAAATGATCGCACAAGCGCTTGAAAACCATCCCAAACTGTGGCACCGGTTCCCTAGTCTTTGGTCACAATCCACTATACTGGTAATTCTGACGGTGCGCAACACGGGGCTACCTAAAAGGTATTCTGGGCTGGAAATGAACGGCACCCGAGCATGTAGCGCAAATTCGTACTCCGGTAACCTTCCACTTTCTTGAGATTGCAGATATGATACTCGATATTTCTAGGAAGTCTAGGAGGTTGTCGACGGTGCATGTCAACGCTACTAAGCAACCGTGTATGCTGTGGCGCAGTGAACAACAACCAGCGGTGCTGCGGGCGGCTTATGTTCATCTAGATTACAACAGTAATCACAACTTTCACATCTCGCCTAACACTACTATACAATCACGAGATATTCACGACCCACTTCAAAGGCTGGACGAAGAACAGCTTTAATAGATAAAAGATTATTGCCAAGTTAAAATCGGATTGGTCAAGTACAACGAGATCGTACAGCTCGGAGCGCCAGGAAACTTAGATATGATATCAAAACACGACTACAAGTGCAAAGAAGCAAGCTAAAAGATGCCGTGTCCCGGGTACACTAAAGGACTGCCTGCACACAGATATTATAGTATGGACACGCTCCTAAAAAAGAATTGTTTAAGCTAAGTTGGGTTAGTGGTTGATGATCGCTTGTCAAAAGCGAAGAACGAGAGCTGCAGCGCTTGGGAGCCGCCATGTACCTACCTACCTACCTATATGCGCTCAGATAACCGGCAAGTAAGAATTGTCTCCAACATTGACAACCTCCTGAGCCGGGCTTGGGTTCATGGTAAGAACAAGACAGCATGAAACCAACCGGTTGCCATTATTGGCATCCCAGGTTCCCCATCAGGCATCATGGCCTAAGCTTTACAAGCCATGCTGTGAAAGCCGGGGGGTTATTGTTCCGTAGCTTGTATTTAAAATTGCCATGCTCCGCCAATGCTGCTTTGGACTTCTAGCGCCGCAAGGGTATCTTAAGTAAGACTGCGAGTGCCTGCATTAGAAGAGCTGTTTACACGGAGATGTTGTCGCACGAAAGCCTACTACTCTAGTCCTACTTTTCATCGCCACGGAAGTAAGATGAATGCGAAATTTATAAATATGCATTATCATTGTAAGGTGAAGAATTGTGCACCAAGCAACTATGTACAGTTTAGGCGAACCCCATAATCCAAGGCCCACCTTAAGGGCGTAAGATCCATGCTCGCAAGGTCTTTCCGACTGGGAAGTCCGAACTAGGGGAGGCTGTACACTTCATTCGTAGAACCATATAATTCCAGCTCAGCAGATCTTTCCCCATCAGCCATATATTTACTCGAGTTGTCAATCTTTTGCCATAGACTTAATTACGCCTGTCGTTCCCTGATAAAACATGCGATCTATTTCGTTTCTTTCCACGCTTGCCCTCACAAGCAGAGCGTTCTCGTCACCTACCTCTCTCTCTGCTCGGGATAATGACGAGCTACTTGCCAATGCCCGCGCTGCAGCCGACGACTTGGCAGGCAAATATGATTTCAACACTGGCCTGTGGAACAACAATGACTGGTGGCCGAGCGCAAACGCGTTGACAATTCTCGCCGATCTTGCTGCCATTGATCAGTCGTACGCCGACAAGGCCCGTCCTATCTGGGAGAACACGTTCGACAAGCAGTCGGGTAACAACTACCTCAATGACTTTTACGATGACGAGGGCTGGTGGGCTCTCTGCTGGTTGCAAGTATACGAGAACACTGGCGACACCAAGTATCTTGAAATGGCACAGAAGATTGGTAAGTAACTACAATACCCATAGCTAGTTTGATGCTAACTGCATTCTCAGTCGAAGATATGGCAACCGGTTTCAGCCCCAACTGCGGCGGCAACGGACTATGGTGGGACAAGCCCCACACAGGTCTCGCCTCTATATCAAATGAACTCTTCATCACTGCCGCAGCACACCTCGCCAACCTGATCCCAGACCGTCGTGACGAGTACCTCAACCTCGCCATGCGCAGCTGGGACTGGATGACCGGTGAAAGCGGAGTCTTCCGCCCCGAGGGAACCATCTCCGACGGTCTGAACCCCGACTGCACCGTCAACCTACTCCCCTGGACATACAACCAAGGTGTCATCCTCGGGGGCCTCTTCCAGCTGTACAAGGCCACCGGTAACGATGGGCACATCTGGGCGGCGTACCAGATTGCCAATGCGACGGTGGCGGAGGCAGGCAAGACGGGCATTCTGCACGAGTTCTGCTGCACTAGTGAGGCGTTGTCGTTGCAGACTGGTATCTTCATGCGGAACTTGGGCTGGTTGGTGCGCAATGCGCCGTCGCCACCTAGCGAGCTGCGGGATTTCATGACACGGAATGCGGATGCTGTTTTCAAGAATGCTAGACGCGATGGTGGTGATTACTGCCTCAACTGGGAGGGGAGTGCGGTGATGTCTCGTTCCACACAACGACGAGCGCGGTCGATGCGGTTGTTGCTGGCTATATTGCTGTGTCGTAAAGACGTTGGGCGTTCAGTGCAAGCTTGGTCTCTTACAGAGGTTTTTGATTATTATTTTTGTTTTTGAGATATACCCCTGAGGAAGAATGTATGAATACAATCGAGCTTAAGTTGTTGTCTTCCTTTCTTCCTTTTGTATTTCACAAGTCTATATCATCTATATATATGTATTGTGTTTCAGCTAACAGTATATTTCCTGTACTCCCTGTATATCTTAGCTATTAATCGCTGTCGTGTATGTAGCCCTTTTACTTACACACTTGTAAACAATGGGTTCATTACAATTTTTTCACTAATCTCATTCCCATGCACCTAGCTTTATGAGCTCCCTCACTTCTAGCCTCATATATCGTCACTATCTCACGAGTAGACAAGTTCAATATACTATGTCATGTTGATGCGGGTCCTCAGTTGTATGAGTCAATGGCTAGGTTATTTAAACTTAGTTGAACAATGGCGATCTTTTGGGAGATGTCTCGTGTTGAAGATATTACAATCCAGCCTATCAATCGCCTAACAACTACCAATTTCTCAGTTTGCTACATATATATATGAGGAGTCGACAGGGAAGCACGATGTATCTTAGAAATAAGATCTGATCAGTCCGCTTATTGCATCCTAATTTTTTATTAGCATCTCTAATTCAGCATTATCAGTTTAATTCACCTGCACATTATAGAGGAGAACTACATGTGTCTTCATTGTAATAGACTGTTTTCTTAGCAGTATTATATAAGTAAGTGTTTCAATTGTTGTTCAAGGACCAGACCAGAATATTTATCAAATAAAGATGCACCATCATGAAAGGCAAAACATAATAACTTAGATCGTGTTTATAAGAGCGACTACATAAGGGTTTTCTCCTTACCGTTATCGAGATTTCACAGATATATTTTGCTTTACGACCCTAGTCCAACTTAAAGACTAGCACAAGATGCCGACCTTTTCACTAAGAACTCATGTCCAGTTCGCGCTCTCCACAACCCAATTATCCTTAACCAAACTCTTCGGGCTCGACGGATCCAATATCGTCGCTTTTGCCGTAGCGTTATCCCTCCACTGCCACTCCAAGTACGCAACAGCCGCTTTCCCAAACTTCCCACCATTCGTAGCAGAATATGTTCCCCCATGGCCAGTGTCCAAGTTCACACGGAGCTTGGGCAGCCCCGCGTTAAGAAGCGCGTAATCCTTCGCAGACTGCAAGCACCACGATTAGAAGACACATTCCGCTGAATAATTTGTGCGAAAAATCGTGGGAGATTGGAAACTCACAGTCGTGTATCCCATATCGGGCTTTCCTCCGATGAAGTACGCAACTGGTACCTTGATCTCTGAAAGAAGGTACCTTCGATCATCCTGGAAAATCGCAATGTTGAACATCATGATGCGCTTCACCCTAGCCACCTCGTCAGCATGTTCGCACACTACCCTCCTTCTCCTCACCTCCTCTTTCTCCTCCCATCTGCCCGGCAACCCACACACACGCACGCACGCATACATACCTCTCATCATGATACGCGACACTCATCGCCTCCAACCCCCCACAACTATGCCCCGCCGTCGTCGTCCTCCCCACATCCACATTCCCATACTTCTTCGCCCCCCCTTAAACGCCCACTCAATCGAATCCCTCATATCCTGCACCTTACTCTGCTGCGCCGTCCCCCCACCCCCACTCGGCGCCCCATCCGCCGCAACCACATACCCCCAACTCGCCACCTCGACCAAAAACCGCTCATACTGCCCCGCATCCAGCGTACACGCGCCATTCCCCCACGCCACAAACGGCATGCTGAGGTTCCCCGGCGGCGGCTGCTTCGGCGCGAAGATGGTGTGCCCTGGCAGCGAGGCGTCGGTCATCATGGCGGCGGGGTAGGGGCCCGAGCCGCTGGTTTTGGCCCCGGGGGACTTGGGCGTTTCGGTGCCGGTGCCGGGACCGGGCGGGATGTAGGAGGGGAGTTGGGACAGGGGGATGCTGAAGATGCCGCCGGCGTAGTCGCCGTCGCCGGTTGGGGGGTAGTTTCCTGGTTTGGGGGTGAAGGAGGGGAGGGGGCGGGGGGAGGCCCATGTTTGGGGGGTGAGGGTGAGGGAGAGGAGGAGGAACGGGAGGGGGGTTGTGTGCTTCATTTTGAGTGGTACGGGCCGCGGTGAGGGCGGTGGGTGTGTTTTGCGTTTGGAGTTGCCGTTTTATACATATTTGTGAATCTGAAGGTTTTGGGAGTCAGAGGTGTCGAGGTGGTGGGTGATGGATGGGAACCGGGGTTGGCTTCGCGTAAAGTAGATATAGATGAAGGTGCGCCAGATCGATGGGGGTTCCCCGGATAAAGATGGTGCGGAAACAGAATCGGTAGTGGCAGGGCTGCCGGCTCGTGATTCGGCAACTGCATGCTTAAGGATAAGAGTGTCATTTGACTTGGCTGTGATGAGCGCTCATATGCGATCAGATAGACGTGATGTTAGCACTTGGTGTCACGGTGTTAGCGGTGGGGAAACGGGGATCAGGTCCTTTTACAGCTGTTTGAGTCCTTTAAGATATTGTGCGGGGGTGGGGAATATGCGTTCTTCTATTTGTTTTGGCAATTAGGAAATGGGAAAAGGTAGCCCGGTCCGTGGTTGGTGGCATTAAGTCCACTGAAGCTGATGGCAATATGATGTATGCGCTGTCAGTCAAAGGACTGTTGGGTCGACGATTGCTGTTTCTTTGCAAACCATGAATTCTAGAGCCCGAATATGTTACAAGAAAGTACCTGCGAGGTATCTCAACTCCTATGCCATGCTCCTCTGTTTATCCAAACACATATTCTTAACAGCTGTCGTTTCGTATGGCACCCGACTACGATGCTGGCGCCTACTTCTCCTGTTTCGCCGCGTTCAATGTCTTTTGCACCTCTTCAAGTCCCACTATACTCTGCCCACCTCCATTTCGCACGTTTAGGAAATTCTCCTTGTATGGGTTGCCCTCACCCTCGAAGGTCTTCAATCTCTCCAGTCTACCCTTTCGTAACCGGTTCTTCGGCAGCATACCACTCACAGCCCTCCTGAGCACTTCGCCTCCTCCCCATTTTAGTGCCAAGTTTTCCAGACTGATCTCCTGAAGCGAACCAGGCCGTGTGGTGTGCGTGCGGTACAGCTTTTGCTCGCGCTTCTTGCCCGTGACGTGGATATGTGCGCAGTTTGTAGCGACGACGTAGTCGCCGCAGTCGGTGGAAGGGTCGAAGATGGGCTTGTGCTTGCCCATCAGGGTGAGTGCTATGCTGGAGGCGAGGCGGCCGAGGGCGCGTTCGTCGCTAGCGACATCGACATGGTGCCATGCGCGGGCGTAGGCAAGGCGTGTCTGTGCAGCTTGTCAGTATACTCGAACACTTTGGCGACTGCTGCTCATCTGTCTGGTGTGCATCCGTGACAATTGGGAGCGGACTGGGTGATGCGGAGGTCCGACGGGATACGTACTTTGCCTACAACTTGAGACATGACGGTCAGGGGCCAATGACCAGACAGACAGCAATAAAGACTTCCTGGAGTTGCCGCGTAAATTCGGTTGTCCGTCAGAACCCCAGGGAGTGTCGCGCGAGGACGTCGTTGGATGTGCTTCTCGTTGGAGCAGTCTGGCTGTAGATGCTTGGCAATAATTTCTGGAAGGCGGAGTCACGTGCGCTCCCCATCGGCGCTTCCCTGTCGGTCCCGCCGGAGACCCGCCCCATGTCATTCGATTTCAAAGCGGGTTGAAATATCAAGAGAAGAGCAACACCGCAACCTTGATTGGAAACACTTTCGGGCGTTGCATCTTCTGCGATTCACAAAATGACGATTCCCACCTTCGAAACAACCTTTGCGGTGCATATGACGTGTGAAGCATGCATCAAGGACATCAAAGGTTCCCTGCAGCAACTAAGCGGTACGGTGACTCGCCGCTAGGTCCTGGGACGGTCGCGTTGACAAGAGCAGGAATTCAAAACATCTCTGCCGACCTGAAGGAGCAGCTGGTCACCGTTGAGGGTAATGCAGCGCCTTCGGCAATTGTGGAGGCCATTCAGAACACCGGCCGTGATGCTATCCTGCGGGGAAGTGGCAAGGCAAATAGTATGTTCACCCTTTTACCGTGCTACCTCGTGGTTCTGCGAGGTTGCAATAGGCTTGGATTAGCCCACAGCTCGTCGTATGGTATTAATTGAAGATCTACAGGCGCTGCTGTATGTATACTAGAGTCATTCGCTCCGCACGTGGAGAACAAGGTGCGGGGGCTTGTGCGCATGGTTCAGGTTGCGCCCACGATCACCATCATCGACCTCAGCATCAGAGGATTGTCTCCTGGAACCTACCATGCAACCATCCGGGAATCAGGGGACATCTCAGACGGCCCAGAGTCCACGGGCCCCATATGGGAGGCTGCAAAAGCAAAGCTGGAAGGCACTCCGTGCCGGGGCGTGTTTGGAACGCTCGAAGTGAACAAAGGTGGCGTGGGCACCGTGTTCCTGGATAAGCCGATTCAGATCTGGGAGATGATCGGGCGCAGCATTGTGGTGGCAAGGCAGCAGGACGGGGCGTTTGACAAGAACGACGCGGACACCCTTGTTGGGGTGATTGCTCGGTAAGTTTGTTGTTTCTGTTCCATCTGACAGGCCTGACGTGTATTAGGAGTGCCGGCGTCTGGGAAAACGACAAAACGGTATGTTCGTGTTCCGGCAAGACGGTGTGGCAGGAGCGCCAGGACGAAGTTGGACGGGGCATGCTATGAGGTTGGCGGCTGGTCCCGAGTTCTCGTCACGTCTGGTCTGTAGAAGACTTCCCCGTACTCGCAAGGCGTAGATCGCTCCTTGCACCTTGGCTTCCAAGGCTTATCGAAGAAGAATGTGCGTTTCAGCACGGCTTGCCGTGTCCGTGAAGCGAGAGCTATACCTTGATTTCCAGGCCGAAACACTGCATGCGTGATGATGCTGAACAGATGGCAGTGGCTTCTTCGAGGCCCCAGGATTATGCGTTCATGCCCGAGGAGGCTCCGGATAGGGTTCCAAGGTTTGCTGGGGGTCACGTGGGTGTCTCACAGCGGGAAGCCCATGTAACAGACCTCAAACGCCGCCTTGGGCCCATCTGGGGAGAGGGAGGGCTGTCCGGCGAGGCTCGCGACGGCGCGTCTTCGCGGACAGGCACGCCCAGACAACAGTTCGGCGGCGGCTGGGCGCCGATGATTCTCGCAGAATGGCATGGCGGTGGTGTCATGCTCGAATGGGCTGGGACGTAGTGTCGCGGCGGTCTTCGAAGCGCTGTGGATGCGAGCGCCGCGCTCGTCGCGGGCCAATCATCGCGGCCAATGCACGTCGAGGCCAAGGCGAACCTCAGACGCGCTGGGACTCAGATTTGGTCTCCCCACTTACGCCAGTCTCCAGCCGCCCATCAGATCCTCCCCGTGCCCTGTCACCTCGCCGTGCATTCCTCAAAGCCTCCGCCTCCCTCCTCAGACGCTTCCTTCTTCCCTCGAGAGCCGCATCACCGTAGTCACTCTTTTGGCCCGCTCCCCGCACCCCAACACACCCCAACACCACCAACATCCCCCCTCAATAGCCGAGGCGACCACTACGTAATCACACAAGCATTCGCTACCGCACACACGTCCAGACAGCCCAGGTGGCTCCGTCGTGAAATTCACAGTCGAAGAAGCGAGACGAGGATCCTTCGCGCGCGCGCACGAAACGACACATCACGGGACGACCCAGCCGTGGAGCGGTGGGCAAGAGCGATAGAGGACGAGGCTTGACGACACCATACTGCCGGGTAACTACTAGAGAAACATCGTCATGTCTCTGAAGCAGGTATGCAGCCGTGCCTGTGGCGATGCAGATGCACAATTGATCCTGCAGAATGTCACCGCTAACCGCGGGGCAGGAAATCGAGACTTGGGTGGCAGCCCTGGGTGCCTACGACAACAACGAGTTCGACGAGGCCCTGAAGACCTTTGACCAGATTTCAGACACCTCCAAGATCCTGTTCAACTGCGGAGTCATCCATGCAACACTCGGCGAGCATGAGAAGGCGGTGAGTAGCCGCGACCCGCCCCTCGCCCCGCCGTGCGCACGTGCTCACTTGTACACAGGTCGACTGCTACCAGCGCGCTGTGCGGCTGGACCAGTATCTCGCCGTCGCCTACTTCCAGCAGGGCGTCTCCAACTTTCTTATGGGCGATTTCGAGGAGGCCCTCGCCAATTTTAACGACACGCTTCTGTATCTCCGCGGCAACAACAACATCGACTACGAGCAACTGGGTCTCAAGTTCAAGTTGTATTCGTGCGAGGTTCTTTTCAACCGCGGTCTCTGCTACATTTACCTCCAGCAGAAGGATGCGGGTATGCAGGATTTGTCTTTCGCCGCCAAGGAAAAGGTGGTGCCAGATCACGATGTCATTGACGAAGCCATCCGGGAGGAGGCAGAGGGCTACACAGTCTTCTCCATCCCAGTCGGCATTGTATACCGCCCCAACGATGCAAAGGTCAAGAACTTGAAAACGAAGGATTATCTCGGAAAGGCCCGTCTTGTCGCCGCTTCGGACCGCCAGAACGCTTTCACCGGATTTGCCGGCTCTGAGATCAAGAAGATGGCCGCCTCAGCCAAGGATGACCGACCCGAGGATAAGCTGTCTTTTGCTGCGACGAACCTGGTGAAGCCGGAGCTCCAGAGCAGAGCCCGACAGCAGTCCGAACCCCCCATGAACCGCAATATGTTCCCGCCAACACCGCCACCAGAGTCCGACAACCGCCGGTCCGGTGGCGAAAAGAAAGCAGACCCAAATGCGCCAATGTCTCGCGCTCAGTCTGTCCGAGGTGGTGGACCGAAGCCACAGCCGCTTAACCTCGGACGTGCTGCTTTCGACCGCAGGGACGACCGCAGGGATGACCGCAAGGATGACCGCAGAGACGACCGTCAATATGACCGAAGGGACGAACCCCCGCCACAGCGAAGAGGCACTCAGCGATCTGCTTCAGAGCGTCCGGCGCCAAGCCGACAAGACACACTGCGCACTCGCGACGCGGATCGCCGAGACCCAGGCGGCCGGGACGCGGGCGGTCGACGTTCGCGCGAGCCTCCTCGTCGCCGCGGGTCAGAGGACGACGATGACTACGCTGATGACGTATACGACATGTATCAATCGCGTGGCAGCAGGGGAGCGTATGGACGTGGCTCCCGGGGGCAGAAATCCCGCCCTACTTACATCGACGAAGAGGAGGAAGACGACTACGACGGCAGCGACCTCGACGATGCTGACTTTGAAATGGTGTCTCGATCCAAGACCAGGAGGCGATCACCAGCGCGCTCCACGACATCTTCTGGTCGTGGCGGCACCGGCGGCAAGATCAGAGTCAAGGTGCACGCTGGCGACACGCGCTACGTATTCATCACGCCCAGCACATCGATGCGCGACTTTGTACAGTCGATCCGCGAGAAGTTTGGCATCCGCCAGAACTTCAAGGTCGAGATCAAGGATGACGGCGACATGATCACCATGGCCGACGAAGACGATCTGGACATGGCCATCCAGAACGCAAAGAGCATGGCTCGCAAGGAAGGCTCCGACACACCCAAGATGGAGGTATGGCTCACCTTTGCACCGCCCCAATCCGCAGCCCAAGCACCCTCCTTTGCACCCAGCATCTCTGTCTCCCAGTTTTAGCTTGCCCCCATCACCACCTCCACCACCACATCAACAACCCATCTACGCGCGCAGCAGCTAATCTATATTGTCTATTTAGGTTTGGATACGAGAAGTATAGATCTGAGATACCCGCGCATTCCGCCCCGCACGCCCGCGGGGCCGCACCGTTTTCTATTCCCGCTTATATCTACGAAGGCATACCGTAGCTCGCACGCACCCCTTTTTGATGTAATGTCGATATGTATGTTGTTACCAGCGAAGCATCTTTTTATATTTCCTCATCCATTTATCCATCCGTCCGTCCGTCCATCCGCCGCATATATATTACATATATATATATATATACGCATATGTATAGCGCAGCTCGCATCGGAAATTCCCAATCGTTTTTTTATTTATTTAGCTAGCTTTGTTGTCGTTTGTCTTTCACAGCCGGACTGTTTGAGCGTGATGAATGCCGGATGTATTAGATTATGGGGGATGGCCTTTAGCTAGGGATCGAGATGGATTGGAGTGGATCGGTAGAGGGCATAATTATACACACATACATGCATACATACATACATGTCTACGGTATACGTATGCGTATGCCAGAAAGCAATTCTTTCTCTCCTCATACACACCGCGAATACAGATTCCAGTGCACCCACCACCCACAAATTCACCTTTCCATCCCTCCATCCATCGCTCTCGTAGCCAGGTACCTGCCCGGGTCCACCAGGACCCGTCACTCCTTCCCGCTGCCCCAAACCACTAGGTACCTACCTATCTACGTAACCCACCCATCCACCCAACCCACTATGTCATACCGCATACGTACATACATACATACATACATACACACCGCACTAACGCGGCCCCTGCACCCCTCGCATGGCCGCCGCAACGCCCACTTTCCCACGCGAGTATCAGACCACTTTGTTTGCGGCACTGTGCGCATCGAGCTGCGGCGTGTCGCGGACCCCTGTATGTACGTACACGGGTGTACACTAGTGTAAGCTCTAGTGTCATGTTGGGGGCTTGTCTACTTTGGGGATGGGTCCGGGGCTAGGCTGGGTTGGGGATAGCGGGGACCAGGTACACTACACTAGTGTAGTGTTCAAAGTGTTTGGATGGGACGGTGATGGTGATGGTGAGTGAGTACAGAATTGAGTATTTATGGAGTGTTTGGTGAGGGATACGTGGAGCGGGAGGTATACGTAGGAGGGAAGTTATATGTTTTTAGCCAGTTGACAATTTACAGGGCTAGAGTGTGGGGAATGATGGGGGAAAGGAAAGGCATATGCACTCTACATGTAGACCTAGGTAGAAAAAATGTCGCATGATGTATAAGCTGGAGGGATGTAAAAGGCTGGCTGGTGAGCTGGCTTGCTTGCTTGCTTGCTGCTTTTGCGAGATGAGGCGAAGACGACGTGGTTTATTTATTTGTTTAGTTATTTATATATATGATAGGATGGAAGAGGCGAGAGGGAGGTGGACTACACGGTGTACACGGATAATCAGGCGAGACTTGGTACTCTAGATTCGCGCTGAATCATGTTACGCTCACTCGTATGTATTTATCACCGGCTGGAATGGCGTGTTGTAGTTATGTATATATTCAGGGCCCCGGTCTAACAGATATACCACAACACGTCTATGATGCAGTGCGAGTGTATGTACACCGGATATCTTCGCTAGATCTCTTCGTTTACGTGCACGGAGACGGTATCGTGAAAGCCCATTTGGCTCGCTTTATCCTTTGATATGCGGAGTTTCGCGTCTGGTAGTCTGGTAGTGAGATGTGGATCTTTTGACGGCGTGGATGTGTATGCGTTGGACACATGTCATGATTTGTCAGTATGTCGAGCGGTACCTGGTACCTGATACCTATAATAGGACAGCACGATCGCGATCATGACAATCAAGACGGAAAGAAAGTCCCAGAGAAAGGGTTGCATTATATTGCAGCGACTGCACTACGACCCTGCAGTACACAGGACACATACCCCCCACCATCGCAACCACACAATTACTCCTCGTCATCCTCATCATCAGCAACCACAGGAGCAGCAGCCTTATCCTCGGACGGCTTGACCTCGCGATCCTTCTCCGCGCCAGGCGCCTTCTTCGCATCAGCATCCTCATCGGCGGCATCGTCATCGCCCTCGCCCTCGCCCTCAGGCGCATCGTCGTCTTCCTCCTCGAGCTCCTCTTCCTCCTCCTCTTCTTCCTCATCGTCCTCATCGTCGTCCTTCTTGCGAGTCTGGCGCGCCTTCTTCTTCGGCGCTGGGGTGCACGGTCAGATCAGCAGGGAAGACAGTCACGAGGCGGACCGGTCACTTACGCGGGGCTTCTTCGTCGGAGGCGTCCTCGTCGTCGAAGGCGGAGCCTTCCGAGTCCTCGTATCTGGGGTGGGGGAGTCAGCCTTGCGGTGGGCGCGAGGGGCGTCGGGAGGCGGGAGCAAGAGATAGATGGATAGATGGATGGATGGATGGATGAATAGGTAGGTGTGTAGACGAGAGAGGGGGCATCGATGGTTCAACTGGACGTGCGTGTCGAAACAAAACATGTAAAATCAGATGGAAGCGGAGATAGAATGTCAACATGTATGTCAAGTTGGCGGATTCGTCAGCCCGGCCGGCAGCCGTGCGAAGACGCACACAGAGCGCCAGCGAAGCTCTCAGCGCGCAGCCAAATGCCTCAATGCGGATGCAGCGCGGACGGCGGTTGCAACGCGGGTGTTCACGAGGCGCTGCTCCCGCGCGGTGCGATGGGATGACGTCAAGAAGCGGCGACTTACTCCTCTTCCTCGTCGCTCTCGTCGCTCGGCAGAGCCTGGAGCTCCTCCTCCTCCTCGGCCTCCTGTTTTCGCTTGCGGGTGGACATTGCGGATGGTCAAAGGGGCGATGCGATGGTAGATGGAGAGGGGAGAGGGGGAGAGGGAAGGAGGGAGAAGACGCGGGAGTGAGAACTGGGCTGGGTGTGGGAGGAGAGCTCGGGAGGAGGTGGGGACCGGTTGAACGACACATCTGCGACCCAGCCACCGAGCAAGGGGAGCTCGCGAGCTAATTGTAGGCCGGAGAGCCAGCCAATGGAGGGGGCGAGGGGTGACTTGGGCCCTCGACCTGCATCTGGCCCAACCTTGGGAGCTGCAGGAACAGGGCGACGGGACGAGCGCATTGGGAGGAGGAGGGGGTGATGGATGGGCGCAGGCGGGCGTGCAGCCAGGACACCAGCGCTCAGCTTCTACCAGCCTGCCAGAGGAGCATCAGTGGTGGTTTTGCTTTGGCCGGGCAGGCGGTGGGTGGGCAGAGTCCAGGCGACGGGCGCGCAAGGCTGGGTGGGGAGGGAGGGAGGGAGGGTGCCTTTGCGCTGGGTGTGGGTGCGCTGCGCTGCTTGCTGCCGCTGCTGGTGCTGCTGCTGGTGCCAGAGCCAGCGCTGGTGGACTGGCTGCACTCTCGCACAAGGCTGGCGGGGAGGGCGCCTTTGCGCTGGGTGTGGGTGCGCTGCGCTGCGCCGCTTGCTACTGCTACTGCTGCTGCTGCTGCTGCTGCTGCTGCTGGGGGTGCCAGTGCCAGTGCCAGTGCCAGCGCTGGGGGACTGGCCGCTGCACTCTCACCGCTAGCGTCGCTCGCTTCCCGCCCGCAGCCCGCCGCCCCGCCGAGGCCCAAGCGTCGCGAAAGCAGTTCCCCAGCTAAACCAACTATTCCGCCGCCAATCCCAAAGACAAAACCCGCAACCCACAAACCCTGCAACCCGACGCTTCTACCTATTTGCTGCCCACACCGCCATACACCACCGCTCCAAAACACTCCCGGAACCCCCCGCGCATGTCCACAAACCATGCCAGGCCCCGTCGTGCCAGTGCAGCGCCGGCCCCGCGTGCGCATCTCCGACACGATCAAATCCAAGACCCCCGAGCGGACGCCTCCCGTGCAGCAGCGCCCCAAGTACACGTGCTGCGAGACCCCCGACGTCGCCGATGACGACGGCCGCTCCGTCTGCTTCAACTGCGGAACCGTCCACGAGGAGAGCAACATCGTCTCCGAGATCACCTATGGCGAGACGTCCAGCGGCCGCGCCATGGTCCACGGCGGCACAGTGGGCAACGACCAGCGCCACGCAAACAGCATGGGCGGCCAGACGTCCGGGATCAACGGCGGAGAGGGCCAGACCACTGCCGACCGCGGGAAGAGCGCTATCAATTGGATCTGCGTCAAGATTCACGAGAACACAGAGTCGCCCATCGCCGTCAGCGCCCAGAAGTGGTACAAGATTGCGCTCCTCCACAGCTTCGTCCAGGGCCGCGGCATCCTCAAGGTCGCAGCCGCCACCATATACCTCGCCTCCAGGAAGCGCCCCGGCAGCGCCGTGCTGCTCATGGACCTCGCCGAGGCCATCCAGGTCAACGTCTGGAGCCTGGGAACCGTCTACCGGAGCCTGTGCCAGGTGCTCATGACGGACGCGTCGTCGGGCCACGAGGGCCTCGAGGTGCTCGACATCGAGCCGCTGATGCTCAAGTTCTGCCAGAGGCTCGAGTTCGATCAGGACGCGTACAGGGTCGCTGCCGACGCCTGCGTCATCCTGCGGCGCATGGATAGGGACTGGATCGTGCAGGGACGCAATCCCGCGGGCATATGCGGCGCGTGCATCATCCAGGCTGCGCGGATGAATAATTTCCGCCGCACCGTGCGCGAGGTCGTGTACGTCTGCAGGGTGGCAGATACCACCATCAACCAGCGTCTCTACGAGTTCAGGAAGACGCAGAGCGCTCAGCTCACCGTCAAGCAGTTCCGAGAGTACGCGCCGAAGCTCAAGACGAAGATCGAGCCCCCGTCCGTGTATAGGCGGGCGGAGAGGGAGATGAAGGCTGCGCTGAAGCGCAGTGCTGAGGCGCTCGACGATGCAGCGTCCGAGGTCGCGGACGAGGTCGCGGACGAGGAAGACGATGCCGTGGGCGGGGCGGAGGAAGGCACGCCGCAGCCTGTGCTGATCAAGCCCACGAAGCGACAGGAGGACATGAGGAGGAAAAAGCAGAAGTCGAATACGGGCGAGCCTATATTTGCTCCTACGCCGGCGGATTCTCAAGAGAAGCCAGGAGACACGACTGCTGGCGATTCCCAGACCCAGCTAGGTGGAGAACCCACCTCCTCCGCTGCACCCCCTAACCGACGAACCCCCTCCTCCATGGTCGTCGACGTCGACGCCCTCGCAGGAGACGACGTCGAAGCGGGTCTCGATGCCCTCGCCACTGCCGCCACCACCACCGACGCCTCCGCCGACTCGGAAGCCCTCATAGTCCCCAAACGCCGCGGCCGCCCCCCAAAACCCGCACCCCGATCATCATCCCGGACGAAGACATCGAGGTCGAAAAAGAGCTCGAAGCCGAAGTCCTCGCCCGCATCGAAGAATGGAACTCCGTCTTCAAGAAGATCAAGGAAAACGGCGACCACCCCGAGCTCCTCCGCACCTTCGAAAAAGCGCGCCAGCTCGTCAACCTGCACCAGCCGGCGTCCGCGGACATCAACACGGAAGAAGAAATCGGCGAGCACGAGTTCGAAGACGACCCGGACGTGGCGTTCTGCCAGCTGTCGGCGGAGGAGTCGCTGACAAAGGAGCGCATCTGGCTCGTCGAGAACGAGGACTGGCTCCGCCAGCAGCAGCAGAAGATGCTGGACAAGGCCATCGAGGACGCGCGCGGCAACCCCAAGAAGCCCAAGCAGAAGCGCCGCAAGCACCAGATTGGCGACGGGAGCGTGCTCGAGGGCCGCCCTGCGACGAGTGCCGCCGACGCGGCGAAGCGCATGCTGCAGAAGAGGGCCAAGCATTTTAGCAGCCATATCAATTACGATGTGTTTAAGGATATCATGCCGGGCGCGGGGAGTGGGTCCGCGACGCCGGATGCGGAGGTTGTGGAGGTGGTGGAGGGGGATGAGCAGGGACAGGCGAGCGCGGGGGCGGCGAGGGAGAAGGGCAAGGAGAGGGAGAAGGCGTATCAGAGTGTGCCGGTTGGAGATGATGAGGGCGAGGAGGAGGAAGAAGAGGAGGGGTACGAAGAGGGGTATGGGGAGGAGGAGGAAGAGGATTTGGAACACAGGTATTTGAGCGATGAGGAGGGGGTTTCGATGAGGATGAGAATTACGATTTCTAAGGGAGGGGGTGGTGGGTGGAATGACGCGGGCGACAGCGCGGGGTGTGGAAGGAAAGAAGGAAACCTTTCCCTGTCCTATCCCGAAAAGCGAGAGGTGGAGCATATATACCCTACATTTTGGCATTTGGGCATTTTGGCATTTGGCATTTGGCATTTCTCGGCGTTCAAGTCTGGGTCCAGGAGTGAGTTGAGCTGGAGGGATGCGGTCTAGCTGTGGCGATTAGGAGGTTCAGAGGTGCAGAGAGGGGGAATACCGTGGACCTTCTATATACGTAGGGTTATGGTATGTAGCAGTGGAACGAAGCGATGTCAACCTTAAGCAATTACGTGCTGTGAGTGTATGAACAGTGTCAGGATTGCGTGCAGATGCAATGGAAGTGTGATTTGGTTTAATATGGTACGGTGAGTGGGTTTCGTACTGGCACTTTTCCTGCTTGTGCGGGAGACGGATGTAAAGAGTCGCTGATTATATGTCTGTATGCACAGTAGTGCATCTCTGATTACAACTTTACTCGTGTCCTCATTAAGAAGGAGAATGCGATCATACTTGGGAGTAGGACTGTTCATGTTTGACTCGAACACTAGCTATGCCTACTTCAGTACAGCACACATCGAAGAGAAAAGTATATCGGCATTCTTACCGCGGAGAAAAAAGATCGAACTACCGTGATTTGGAAATTGGTGAAAAAGGTGCGAAGTTAACACAACGAGGGCGTCAAAAATGGTTGAAAAAAAGTTGTCTCCCCACTGGACAGCATGAAAAAACGGCGTAGCAAAAAGGTAATCGAACTACCATGTATACTCCCATTCCAAACCGGTATGTCCACGCACAATTTTACACCGACCCCTTTTCACCACGCAAGAAAGAAAAATAACACACCCGCGTGTGTAAAGGAAGAACGGAGAAAACAAAAACACCGCACGTGTCCGCACTTCCAACACACACGGCCCTTCCCAGCCCGCACCCTCGCCTCCCTTCCCCATCCGTCCGCCCAGTCGCCCTCCCTTCCACTCCTATTATCCAAAACCCTCCGGCCCGCCCGGCGACGTTACACAGCACCGGCCCAGGCCACCCACCCACCCGACCGCCGCCCCACAACCCACGAATCAACCACTCCATCCCATCCCATCCCTCCCATCCTTCCCCCCCACCAAAAAAAACCTGATTCCTAATCAACCTTTTACTCAGCGCCCCCCAATCCCGTTAGTTCCTTCCGCAAGTTTCCAAGTTCCTGCCCCCAAGGCGCTTAGCGCTCGGGCGGGGTACGTTAACGGACGTGGGTATTTAAACAGCGGGATTCCCGCGCGCAGACTTGCCTCTGTGCTGCTGCAAAAGCGGGATTTGCAAAGTCCAAGACGAGGTGAGTTTACTGTTAATTTTTTGGGAGGAAGGGGAGGGAAAGGGGGAGCCCCTATTTGCTTACATCATCTGGGTTTTGGAGGGTGGTGGGCTGTGTTTTTCCCGTTCTTTGTGAGAGGGGGGAGGGGTTCGCGTTGCGTTTTGAGATTGTTTGTATAACTGACTTGAGGAGAATAGATAGTAAGAGAAAGAGAAAGAGACAGAGTGTACGAACTTACATACCTGTGTAAAAACGCGAGGCAAAAGAAAGAAACAATCATGGCCACACACGTCAAGACGCCGGAGGATGCGGCTATCAAGCCCGGGGCTACCATCTTCGTGACGGGCGTAAATGGGTTGATTGGGAGTTACGTCGTTGATGAGTTGCTGGCGAGGGGATACCGCGTCAGGGGTGCGGTTAGGAGTGTTGAGAAGAGCGCGTGGTTGGGGAAGTACTTTACGGAGAAGTATGGCGAGGACGCCGGATTCGAATTGGTAGAAGTCCCCGACATGACGGTTGAAGGGTGTTACCACGAGGTTGTGAAAGGTCAGTCGTGCTCTTCCCGCCCCTCTCCCCTCTCCCCCTCCCATCCCATCTCCCCACATTCTCTCTCTCTCTCTCTCTCATACACGCACGTGCAAAGACACTCACAAACCCCCCAGGCACCTCCGCCATAATCCACATCGCTTCCCCCTCTCCGGCCCAGACCCCACCTCCACCATCCCCATCGGCATCTCCTCCGCCCTCAACATCCTCACCGCCGCCTCCTCCACGCCCACCATAACCCGCGTCGTCTACACCTCCTCCTCCATCGCCGCCACGTACCCCTCCCCAGGCATCCGCAAGCCCCTCACCCCCTCCTCCTGGAACGAAGACGCGCTCGCCGCGGCCGCAGCCTTCGCCTCCGCCCCGTCGGCCTTCTCGCAGGGCGAGCTCTGGAAAGTCGTGTACGCGGCGCTGAAGACGGAGAGCGAGCGCGCGTGCTGGAAGTACATGGAGGAGGAGAAGCCCGGGTTCGTGTTCAATGCGGTGCTGCCGAATGTTAATTTTGGGAAGGTGTTGGTTCCGCGCGAGCAGGGGGCGCCGTCGACGGTGGCGTGGGGGAAGGCGGGGTTTACGGGGGGAGGCTGGAGGTTATGGCGAAGGTGGTCGAGCCGCAGTGGTGGGTGGGGACGAGGGATACGGCGTTGGTGCATGTCGGGGCGTTGTTGAATGGGGGTGAGTTTTGTTTTGTTCCACTTCGGTCTGCTGGTTTTGTTCTTTGGTCTCACGTACTTTTGTCGTTCTTTTTGCAGGGTGAGGAGGGAGGAAACAGAATGAGACGACGCGATGGAAAAAGCTAACGAGTCCCAGCGTAACCTCCGAGCGTCTCTTCGCTTTCGCCGGCCCCTGGACCTTCAACAAGCTCCTCGCTTCTTACCGCGAGATGTTTCCGCATCGCACGTTCCCGGAGGATATCCCCGGCCTCGTGGATGACGGGTGCGAGCCGCCGACTGAGCGGGCGGAGGAGGTCCTGAGGTGGATCAAGGGAGAGGGATGGAGTTCGTGGGAGAGCCAGGTGAGGGAGATGGGGGAGCAGTTTGATAAGGGGGAGTTGTAGGGGAACAGAAGGGGAGGGGAAGTTTAAATTGTCATGGGTGTGTGTGAAGAGTGCTGGATAAATCGCTACATGTGGATGGGTGGGTATTCGTAGCAATTTATACATACATGGTCGCTGTCTTCAACCATAAATTATTCTCCTGGTTCTAACATCCCGAAATACATATTTCTAGCCACACCCTTCCCCATACGATACCCACGCCCTCGCAATTAATCGAACGGCATCCCCCTCCTTCTGAATCGAGAATTCTTCTCAACACCAGATATATTTCCAGAAACAATCACCATCTTTTAACACCTTGGCATTTGTCTATTCCACCTTCCCCATTCTCTGTCTCCTCTCCTAACCCCAGATTTAGTCCCCAGTTCCACCACACTACAATTCCAACACACACCACCCTCTCCCCCCGACACCGCAACCCATCTCAGTAATATACCATCCCAATACTTCCTACACCAGCGTAGAAGCTTGGGAGATGTCAGTGATAGAGAGAGCTCGAAAGCTAGGAGGTTTGTCATTCGGTTGATTGGCACAGGTCTAGGCGATTCATGCCATATGCCACCCTAGATGAGTGGGATGGAGATAAGAAAAACTCAACGACGCAGATAGAATAGGGTCAGAACATGCAATTAGAAATCTCTACCACATAACCGAACCGACGAATCAAAAGTGTGAAGCGGCAGAGCAAATGCCCTCATCATGTCT
This sequence comes from Pseudopithomyces maydicus, assembly GCA_026873275.1. Taxonomy (NCBI): domain Eukaryota; kingdom Fungi; phylum Ascomycota; class Dothideomycetes; order Pleosporales; family Didymosphaeriaceae; genus Pseudopithomyces; species Pseudopithomyces maydicus. The sequence continues at coordinate 189,767 of JANTUC010000009.1, read as the reverse complement.
ACCTCCCTCCTTTGTGGATATCTTTTTTCCCTACCCCAATCGTCCATCCCATTCCATCCCATTCCATCCCATCCCATCCCCCGCCCCCACAACGCCAACGCCACGCAGACCCCCGCCCTACCCTCCTCTAAACCTTCAACCACAAATTCAACACCCCCTTCGCATACTCCACAATCTCATCGCCCCCCAACTTGCTCTCCCCATACACGCGATCCACAAAGCTGATCGGCACCTCCGCCACGGTGCACCCCATCCCCCTCGCCCTAACCATCATCTCCATCTGAAACGTATACCCCTTACTCTCCGTCTCCCTGATAACCTTCTCCAACACGGCCTTCTTATACAGCCTAAAACTCCCCGTCAAGTCGCTAACCCCCGGCCTCAGCACCGTATCCGCAAACAGATTCGCGCCGCGGCTCACAAACTTGCGCTTGAGGTCCCACCCGTAGACGCCCCCGTTGCCCGCGTACCGGGTGCCCGTCACGATGTCGTAGTCGCGCGTGGCCTGCACGCGGATCATGTCCGCGATGAACTTGGGGTGGTGGCTGAAGTCGGCGTCCATGATGATGACGAAGTTGCCCGTCGCGAATTGCAGGCCGTGGACGTAGGCGGTGCCGAGGCCGAGCTTGCCGGCGCGCGCCCGGATCTGGATGTGCGGGGTGTAGACTTGGGCGAGCTGCGCGGCGACTTCCTGGGTGCCGTCGGGGGAGCCGTCGTCGATGATGATGAGTTCCCAGTCGAGGTTGCTGCGGGAGGGGGTTAGTCTGCGTGTATGTGTGTATATATGTATGTGTGTATGTGTGTGTGTGTGGGGGGCTGGATTGGTAGTAGAGGGAAAGGGAAAAATGGGAGGGGGTATGAGCGACGGGGGAGAGAGAGAGAGACAAAGGGAGGTTGCGGCGGACGTACTTCTCTGTGAAAGTCTTGTTCAGCAGCCAAGTGATGATGGGGAGATTGCGGCGCTCATTGTACGTCGGCAGGAGCACCGAGTACTTGTTCTTCGACTGTTTCGGCGGCATGGTTGCGGTGTGGGTGCGGAGTGTTGCGAACGTTAACGTTGAGGTGTCCACAGTTCACCGAGTTGGGGAGGGAGCTCGGACCGTCTACACACGCACACTTTACTCCTTTTGGCGCCGCAACCCCAGCACTACATACACTACTACTATCCATCTTTGGCCCAGACATGCGTTTTACGCGGCCATTGGCACGCAGGAAGAATTTGCTGCTGTGCTTCGATGCATTTGACACGCTGTATAAGCCTAATGTGGCGGTTCCCGCGGCCTATGCGTTTGCGGCGAAGCGTCATGGGATAGATTGTGTGGCGGAGAGCGTAGCTTCGCAGCCGGTGGAGAGCTGGAGTGAGAAGGACTACGAGCCAGTATACTCGGAGTTTAAAAAAGCATTCAAGCAGCAGACAGCCCAGAACCCAAATTACGGCAAAGCCACCGGCCTGGGGGCAGAAAAATGGTGGGCAAATGTATACGAAGCATTGTCCAATGTAGCGCGTGCATTGCATTGCTAACACAACGCAAGGTCATCCAAGGAACCTTCCAACCTTTCCTGAAACCCCAACAAGAAGTCCCAGACGCCCTCATCTCCGAGCTCCTCACCCGCTACTCCAGCTCAGAAGGCTACTCCTTCTTCCCGGACGCCAAGCGCCTGTTCCGCACCCTGAAGACCGCCCGCACAGGGACCTCTCACTCCCCCCATGGCGATGGGACAAGACCATCATCGGCGTGATAACCAACTCAGACGACCGCGTGCCGCCCATCCTCTCCTCCTTCGGTCTCAAAGTCGGCCCCCACCGCGCGGGCGTCCCCAACCAACGTCCTCTTGCAATCACGGGAGAAAACGACATCGACTTCGTGGCCCTCTCCTACGACGTCGGCCACGAGAAGCCCGACCGCCGCATCTTCGACGCCGCAACCGCCACGCTGGCCTCGACGATCGAGGCCGCGCCTGCATCCGCGGGCCTCGGGTGCGTGGACGACTACGAGAAGCTGTATGTCGGCGACTCGGTGACGAACGATTACTTTGGGGCGATGGCGGCGGGGTGGCATGCTGTGAGGGTGGATCGATCGGCGGGGGTGATGGAGAGGGGTGGTGGTGAAGAGGTGTGGAGGAACGAGCCGCTCGAGACCAAGCTGGTGAGGTATGAGGGGAAGAGGAGGAAGATGAGGATTGTGAGGGGGCTGGATGAGCTGGTGAGGTGGACGCCGAAGAATAGGTGGGCGGGGGGTGCGAGGAGGACAAGTAGGGCTGGGAGGATGGTGGCAGAGGAGGTGGAGCGTTTGGTAGGGCAGAGGTAGCGGCTGGACCGGTGACGGTGCGGACTGGGGCTGTATACCATTGCCTTGAAATAGGATGGTAAAGCTTGGAGGATGGTCTGTCGAGATGGTCTATCAAGAGTGCGTGTTGATATGGCCTGTGTCTGGAGAGTAGTCCAGTCTATCATTAATGCGTGTTTGAATCGACTGTGCCGTCTGTACAGTAGATGGATAGTCTAGCAGCAGTGCGTATTTAAATCGACTATACCGTCTGTACATTAGATAGATAGACTAGCAGCAATGCGTGTTAACAACGATTGTTCCTGGACAGTACTCTGTCAAGATAGTCTCTCATAATAGATGATGGTCTACCAACAATGCGTATCAACACCGACTGTGCCTGGACAGTAGTCTGTCAAGATAGTCTCTCATAATAGATAATGGTCTATCAGCAATGCGTATCAACGCCAACTGTGCCTGGACAGTAATCCATGAACAATGCGTCGTGTTAGCATGGGCTGTGCTTGGAAAGTAGTCTACCAGCAATCCAATGACGTCGCAGTGAAATCGGAGATCGACGATGGGGGGATATCAGGCTGTGGTGTCTGGTCCCTCTCCAGCCGGCTCGGCGGACGCGGACAGTCATTGACACACGGAAAAGAAATACGCGTCTCGCGCCCGTGTAGAGCACTGGCAGCCATTCGGAACAGGCGCAGAGAGGTCCGGGGCGTGGCGAGCAGCGATGCTCTCAGGATACGCGTGAGCACGGCGGACGTGTAGGAGCCACGGGCGGCAAATGCGGGGTGTGAGTGTATGATTGGCTGTCAGCCGGGGGCCTTCACACCTGCAGCTTTCTGTGTGTGTCTCTCTCTAGCACCTTTGCATCTGCAGTCGTCTCCAGACCCTCGCAAGTGCTCGCCCCCGCGCTGGACATGCCTTGAGCCTCTGCCCCGTCGATCTTGGACAGTCACCGCGTGCCAAGGCTCGGAAACTTGTGGTTCAGCCCCGCGGGCCGTCGTGGTCGCCTGCGCAGCTCACCGTCCGTCCCCTCGCTCGCCTATCCCATACTTACATGCCCATACAACAAATCCGCCAGCCGCCCGTCACCCGCAGGTCCCCCCGTACGAGCTGCACTCTGCGGCGCGCCCCGAGCTGCCCACAACGCACGCCCGAATTATTTTGTATTCCGCCCTGCACCTCTGCAATTTCGCCCGCCGCTCACCGCTCCGACCCGCTACCCCTCGACCGCGCTAGAGCCTAGCACGCCCTGGTAGATTCACTTGCATAGAACAATACTGGCCCAGACCAGACTCACCCACGCCCAAGATGCCCTGCTTCCTGGGCTTGGTACGTACTCCCCGCCCGCAGAAACACAATCTGAAACTGACAGTGTGTCTCACCAGGCCGTCTCCATCCGTAAAGTACCCTGCGCCCGCGCTGCACCCGTCCTCCTGCTAACCTCATTCTAGACACGCCGAATGGCCCACTCGCCGAGTACTCGATACAGAAGCAAACACGCGCGCACCGCATAACCTCCTACATCCCCGTCCCGCCCGCCAAAGTGCCCTCCGGCGCCACCAAACCGGAGCAGTCCACCTTCGCCATCTCCATTACGCTCCTCACACCAGGCCTCCATGTACCATACTCCACCCCCAAAGCCACTCCAGATGACCCGCATCCCCGACCGCAGCTGGTCGGCGGTGCGCCGGGCCTCGCCAGCGGAGACACGAAGCTAATTGCACCGTACAAGCCGCTCACATCTTCACCGAACGAGACCATTGCAGCGTACATATACTTCGATGGAAGGGCAAAGGAAGAAGTCGCGACGCTGCTTAGGCGCGGGGAAGAGACGTGGGTCAACTCGCGGTGGGTTAGCGTCCCCCAGTCCGAAGGCGGAGGTCTTGCGGAGCGCGAGTTCTTGTTCCGCGAGGTCGGCCTGGAGCGCTGGCTCAATGGCCTGGATCTCGAGGGCAAGGATGTCGCAGCTACCATCGAGAAGCGGAAGCAGCGCCTGGAGAAGAAGCGCAGGAAGCGCAGGGAGGGGCAGATCAAAGAAGAGGACTCACAGAGCAACGGCGTGCTGCGATACGGCGAGAACCAGGATGCCCCCGTGGAGTCGCTCTCCGGCAACGATGACTTCTTCACTTCGGATTCAGACTCAGACGACGAGCCGCCGCAGCCCGAGGCCGCAGGCCAGATCAAGGTGGCCCTCTTCCGTGTCCTTGCTAGTGGCGAGATAAAGCGCGGCGAATACTCGCCCCAATTCGACGCGCATGACGACGACGAGAATACCCAGAACGGTGACGGTGAAGACGTGGATCACACCACCAGTTTCGCTAAGCCTAAGACGCTGGATCCCAAGTCCATCAGCACACAGACAGTGACTGGCATAGATCCTCCAGACAAGCCATATGCTGTCTTCACTTTCCTGTACCGGGGAGAGCGTAAGTTATAGTCCGCTCGCTGCAGGCGCCGAAGCTAACAACACTAGGACAACTGCGCAAGATGGGTATCCTCGCCACAGGGAAGACGAAAGAATCACCGGTAGCAACACGGAGAAAGTCAATGGGTCTGGATCTCAGCGCATTAAAGCCCCTGAACGCCACAACAGGTACCAAGAACTTCGCCGGATACCGAGAGAAGGAAGCCAAGGGCAAGCGGAACGAAGACGCCATGGACAGCGACGATGACGACGACGACGTCAAAATCAAAGACGAGGATCTCGACGACGAAGTAGACTCGAGCGGAAAGGGCTTGCTATCCCCCGAGGACGCCCGACGAGAAGGCGAGCTGGAAGAGGGCGTGCGAAAGATAAAGGTCAGTTACTTCCCTCCCTCCCTCTATCCATCCATCCATCCACCCATCTACTAACACCCCCCAGCTCAAACGCCAACACTCCGCCGAACCCCTCACCCACCCCACCGACCCCACCACCCGCAACCCCTCCGCCTCCCCCATCTCAGGCACCCCGCTCGCCCCCACAGATACCCCCGCAGACCACCTCCCCTCCTCCTCCTCCTCCGCGGCACCACCAAAGTCCTCCCTCCCGGACCTCGCATCCGACACGGGCGCCAGCGTCGGCTCCCCTTTTAAGAAGCAGCGCGCGTCCTTGCCCGGGTTCGACGAGGGCGTCAGGAAGAGTCTGGGGGCGACGTTGGCGGCGAGCGCGCAGAAGGAGAGGGGGAATTCAGAGGGGGGTTGGGCATGGGGATGGGATTGGGGATGGGAAGTGCGAGTGCGAGTGCGAGTGCGGGGTTGGCGGAGACAAGGATGGAGGAGGATGATGAGTTGTGACTTTGGAGGGTGCAGCATGCGATGGGGTAGGGGGAGGCATGGCATGGCATGGCATGGCATGGGGTGGCGTGGCGTGGCGTGGCGTGGCGTGGCGTGGCGTGGCGTGGCGTCCTGGGGTAGAGCGGCGAAGGTGGTGGGGAAAGGGGGGGGGGGCAGAGAAGGGTTTTTGGACTGGACTTTGAGCTTTCTTGGGCCGAGATACGAAGGGGAAGGAAAGGAAAGGAAAGGAAGAAAGCAAAGTCTCACCCATCCATCCATCCATCCATCAATTTTGAAATCTTTTCGAATTCGAATCCGCAGCTTGGGGTCTGGTCTTGTCTTGTCTGGTCTGGTCTTATCTGGTCTTGTCTGGCACAGCTTTGTTTTCCACATACTATATTCCAGTCTTTCAGCACTGCACTGCAGATGGGTGTTCGTTTGTCCATGTCGTTGAAATTTCACAACATGCCGTTTCAGATGGGCGTTGGAAAGATTTTTACTTTACGACTATCATGTCCGTTTTGTTTTTGTTTTTGTCTTTGTCTTTGTCTTTATCTTTGTCCTATATTCGTTGGTTTGCCATAGACCGTGCTTTTGTTGGTTGGTTGGTTGGGTTGGGTTGGGTTGGGTTGGGTTCGATTGGATCGGGCTGGGTGCGTACGTACACCGCTTGGGCACACGGCGCGGCTCTAACCAGGTTCCTCGTTCTTGTTCTTGTTCTTGTTCTTGTTCTCGACATGGCGCGGCTTCGCTTCGTTGGTGGGTGGGTGGGTGGGTATGTATGTGTGTATCTACGATGGAAGCCTTTTGGCCTGGTCGTCTGGGATGAGCTCGATCGATCAAGCGCCCCGTTGAGTTGAGTGGGCGATCGGTCTGGGGGACGAGGCGAGCAGGGAAGGAATAAAGTGCTGATACAACACATACTCTTCGCGTGGCTTTCTCTGGGCGAGGGGGATGCATGCTTGTTGTACTTGTCTCGTCTTGCACTATCTTGACATCGGCTTCAGGCTCGAAATTGTTTGCTTTTTCCTTTGGTCGGGATGCAAGGAGGGAGGGAGCGAGCGAAGACGATCGGGGCGAAGAAGGTAAATCGGGTTGGTGTATACGTTTGTGTGATACCGTGGGTGGAGTCGAGAAGATGGGATGGGATGGGATGAGAGAGGAGAGGATAGGAGAAGTGGAAGCGATAGGTGCTTGGTGGCATTTGGCATGTGGCATGTGGCATGTGGCATTTGGCATGTAGACTGTGTACGCGTGTGGGTGGGTATGTGATGGGATGTGAGGATTAGCGGGAACGGGATAGATGGTGGATGGGGTTGTGATATATATCTATTTTTTGTGTATTGATGTACGTACTAGTCGGTCGGTGTGTGTACAACGTGCTGTTTAGTTTGTGTGTGGGATGTTGTGTACGTGGGTATCGTGGAACTATTATTTTCCAATGGGACGACTGAATTTACTTGGTATATCTCTTAAAAAAGGTGACACAGCTGACCTTACTCAATCGCCTAGTTCTAAGGTCTCAATGGCGACTAGATTAGGAGCGCCTTCGAACAACAAAACTGAAATTGTTCATATTTGTGGTCTAGGCTGAGAATGGACATTTAGCTGGCAGTGTTGATGTATGATTGAGTAGGTTGAAAGACGAGTAGTCGAATTAGATTCCAAATCAAAGGAGGTAGAGGATATAACTTTTCCGTGCTACGTAAATTCATCATCAAATCCCCTTCGTAATATACTCCCGGATCCTCTCCACCCTCCTGTCCAAAACCTCATCCTTCGTACCCCACCACTCCTTCGACTCCCTCCTCATCACCTCCTCCCAATCCTCATCCACCTCGGGCAAGAGCCTGAAATTCACCCCGTTCAAATACGACGTCTCCGGCATGTACAAATGCCTCCACCCATTAAACCAGCACACATCTTCCCCACATGAACACCTATTCATAGCAAACTTCCACCGTTCAACATTGTAGTCCGAAAGCTCCAGCTCTTCAAACGCGCTAGCAAGTTCGAAATCCCGTCGCAGCACCCCCGCGAACAGTGTCCCGGCCTTGAGCACCTTGTGGTGCACCCCGGATCCGATCTTGGTGCACCAGCTGAGGTACTCGAGGGCGCGTGTGTGCCACCACACGGTGACGTTGGGGTAGCTTTCGCAGAAGCGCGCGACGTTGATGAGATCGCCGTTGTGATCCGCGTCGATGAGCTTGGGGAGGCAGCTACAGTCAGGTGGCGGGGGCCGATGGTTATAGTGCAAACGGATGTTTCGGAGACGGAGGCGCGCGTCTTGTTCGCATGTGTCGAGGAAGCCGGTGAGTTGTACGGCGGGGTCTTTGACTACTGTCCTGCAAGCGTCTGATTCGCCTTCGTTGGCTTGGCCCTGGGTGGTGACGGATTCCTGGAAGATTAATGTGTTGAGGGTGCGTTCTAGGTGAAGGGTTTCGTGGCGGAGCTGACGGCTTGTGTATTGGAGTTGGTTGAAGGCGGGGCCGTTGCTGCCTGGTTGGACGGTGAATTCAGCGTTGTAGGGCCCGGTTCGCCAGTAGTAGAGTCCAGAGGGTTCGTATAGGGCGTAGTTGTAGATTTTATCACGGAGTTCTCGCGGGAAGTGGACAAAACTGCATTTTGAACTTGGTCTCTCTGTCATAGTTGCTTTGACGGGGTGGGTTTTTGGCAGTCGGTATCAAGCATGGGATTGTTGTAGGTGTCTCACTTCTGTAAGAATTCCGTGAAAATGCTATAATTAAATAGCGGACAGGAGTAAATCAAAAACAGTAGACGTATATTGAGTGGTGATATGTACACTACAAGAGGCTGTGCATTGCACAGAGGGTATTTGTATGACTGTTCATAGGCATGTCAGATGAGCTTAAAGTGTGGCGCAGTCAACCAACAAGGTAAAGTGTGAAAAGAAGTGGATGCAGGCATACAAAACGACACATTATATCCAAATAGTAGCTACATAGATGCAGTTCTTCTTCCCAAACAATAATAAACATTGCCCTGCGCACGGAAACCCCCTACTCGTCCGCAATCACATGACTAGGTCATTCGGCCTCTCCAGCTTTACCCTCAACCCCTTCGAATCGACTGGAATATAAGGCGCAAAGAAATCATAGGCCCAGCTCACATCTCTCTCGGTTGTTTCCCACAGTTTCATATCCCTTCCCAATGTCCTGAAGATATTCCCAGCCGTTAACACCAATTCCATCTTCGCCACCTCCATTCCTACACATGATCGACTTCCTTTGGAGAAAGGAACAAAATAGCGATTCATTTCTTTGAGTTGTTCAGGCGAAGAATCAATCCAGCGGTTAGGATCGAAAGTACGCGGGGAAGGGAAGATGGCGGCGTTGAAATGGAGATCTGGCATAGACATGGACATGATAGTGTTGGGAGGGAATGTATACGTTATGCCTCCATCGGGTGTAGTATAAGCAGTTGGTGCACGTGGGTTGAGCCGCGGCAGACGTCCTGTAACGGGATTGGAAACGCGCAGAGCTTCGTTGATGCAGGCCTGCAGATACGGCAACTTTTCCAGCATGCGCATTCCCATAAGTTCTGTGCTGTCTCCTGGAAGTGTTGATAGTTCAGCCAATAGCCTATCGAAAACATGTCGATTAGAGAGAACATGAAACGTGAGTAAACCCAACGTAGCTGCTGTGGTCTCTGTGCCCGCACCAACGGTGTTGGTAGACTCCTCCACAAAGTAACTCATGACTCTGTCCGTTCGTGCCAGCTCGGGCGAGTTATAAAGAGTATCAAGGATGGATGGTTCTTCTCCCGGTGGCGGCTGGCCTTTGCGATCAAATGCTTGCTTTGCTGCCTTTTGGAAGCTCCCACGGAAATCCAAAATTTGCCTCGAGGTGCCAGAAGAGTCCACTGCAGTCAACAGCCAGTCTGGGATGCTTTCAAGAAGCGGGTTTATTACTTTCAAATGTCGGTGAAGCGTAATGAGTTTAGAAAATTCCCGCATCAGCGCATTGAACCCTTTCCCGAAATCATCTAGCTCAAGCATATTTCGTGGCTCGGGCACTGTAAAAGAGGAGACGACGTCTAGGGTCAAGCATCTGTAGGCATTTGCGAGATCAATGACCTCGTCGTTGCTACCACATTCTTGAAGCCGGGAGATAAGCTTAGAGATATGCTTCAAAACCTTGGGCTCGGATTTGCGGACGCTTGCTGCTGAGAAATAGCTAGAAACTGCTCCGCGGCGCGCTCGATGAACATCGCTTGAAGTAGTGGCGACTGTGGATAGACCCGTGCCGAAGCCACCTACAATTTTCACATGTCAAATACAAATCTTGATCCAAGGGGTAAGAGAACCATACTATAGTACCAAGCGTCTTTATCCAGTTTGTTTGACTGCGAATAAAGAACATGCCAAAAGGCTGGATCTGCTTGACCATCTATATGGACTTCCCAAGGATTGATGCGAACGATAGGACCTATCCCTCATCAAAATAATCTCACCAAGGGTAGCCCATTGTAGGACAGAGTGCCCAAATACACCTACCATATTGGTCATGCATCTTGCGAAGCTTGAAAGCATGCTGGCCTCCTCCTCCCTGGAAACAGTCGTACCATCCCTCATGCCATGATGTCAGGGCTGCAAGTTTCGGGCCTGGAACCTTTGCAAGTGGATGTAGATATAAACGATCGATGGAGCGGGTAAGTACGAAAAAAGCGAAGAGAATTAGAGCCGGAACAACAACGTCAGATACGGTGATGGGGCCCGTAATCAACATTCTCGTTTGAACATAAGTCGAGGGTATCGTGTCAACTCGATATCTTTCAGGCGGGGAACTGCCAATACGTCCCTAGACCCAAATATGGAGATCTAGCCTGTAGAAAGCTAGACTATCGTACTATAACTGCCTCAGTTAGTATGTATGTATTGCTAGCAAGGATATCGGTTAAATGACGTCCAGTCGTGTTGGAGGCATATCGCCCCCACAGACTGAAATTCGCAACATCGATCCCCACAGCGAAAAGCGATTAGAGTAAACCGCGATTTACAGAGAATTTATACAGTGTAATCATGACATTAGTACAAACGGGTAAAAATGAGAGGTACTGACCTTTTCGTGAACTATAACGAGGGTAAACTGATGCCACGAAGCTCCCACCGTTATCTACGCGGTGTTTGAGTGGGTTTCCCGTTACAAATGCATGATGACATAAGCCAGTTACAATTCTGTTGATTTGTTGACAGAAAAAGCAAGGCAATGAGAGAATCCAAATCACGTGGAATCGGATCGATCCGTATAATTCAGTAAAATCTCTAATCAGCTGATTCAAATCCAAAGTAGAGAAGCTGGATATCTCGCCAACGAATATGACCATACAATAGATAATTACTGTTGAGGCAATTGATCTTCGTCAATAACTATTCATGGTAGCGAACTTGAAGCGACCCTTCAAACGTGTTGTCTCTATCGGCAGTTATTGCCAAACCATTCTATGCCAGCTGAAAAGCTTCCCAATCCTCGCCCTGCGGAAACCCTAGATGGAACCTCCCACATTTACCCACGAACACTGCTCCATCTTTCACCGCTTCGAACGAAACAACTCGTCCTCCTAACCCCCCATCGCGTCCACTTCCTTCACTTACGAAGTGGAAATGTAGTTCTGGTCCACTGATTCCTTCCATCCACGCAGGAATCTTGAACCCGAACATTGTCCCCTTGATACCGTCTTGGTAGTTTGACGGAATGTTAGGACCTTCCAGCTTTAATCCCACAAACGTTCCCTTGATCTTCAAAGGCAGCACCGAGTTCTGGCCACCCACACCGGGCAATTTCTCCACAGAAGATAACTTTTCTTCTAATCCTTTCATACTTAGACCGGACTCTCGGGGCTTTATGATGCGCATCGGTTGAAATATAGTGACCATTGCGAAGCACAGACGCTCTTGCAACCTTGCCAGAGACAGATTGCCATTTCCTGAAATAGCGTATGCGTCAGCATCAACCAAGGCCATGAGTCTCCCATCTTCGAAGACGCCGATACCGTCGGTGCCGTGACTTGTCAAATCTGCAGCGCGAGGTTGTCCCGTGTTGAAACCCTTCTGCACAGCCGCCCAAGTGGAGAACTGAAACACATCGTTAGGGATCGAGGCAACCATTTGAAGATCGAGACCGTTCCAGAGGTTTTGTAGAAGTAGAGAGTTTGCGCGTCTCTCTCTATTGGGACGGAGACTGTGAGAGGGCCGGTGCAAAGGCCAGCGAATGGATCCTTCGCTCTTTAGCTTCGCGGTTAGGTATTTTTGTTCTGGTTATATTTGGTCAGGTATTGAATCAGATGGTGTAAGAGGTTACATATCCATGGGATATGGAATATTCTGGTGGGCAAGTGTACACCTGGACACTACCGGGCATTGGGGCCGATGTAAACAATGTCGGACCTCCACTTCCGATTCGCTTTTCCGGTGTGCGAGGTCGCCATCGTCAAGATCGAACTGCACGTTGCAACAATATAGCAGGAGGGAAAAATGGAAGGAATTGAAGAGCTTCTCTTAGTATTTTAAGATTTGGTTGTACCTGCATGCGCCAGTGGGCAGTCGTGCACCGGCATCATGTCATTCGTCGCTAGAGAACGTGCATCTTAACGTTGATTCCGCGCTACTAATGCACGATGTTACAGCTGGCCCACAGCTATCTCTGTTTTTGATTTTTTTTACTGTCGATAAGATAGTTGTCTATTAGCGATGGCAACAGTGAAAGGACTTTACTGCCTCTAATGCACACCCCAGCTAAATGCACCACGATCGATCTTCCTGCCTTAGTCGATTCACCTTCCTTTTTGCCTGCCGTCTTTGGCCACATGCACGTTACGCATGACTCTTTGTCGACTTACGTCTCCTCTTTGTTGGCATGGGGTTGACTATCTATGCGCTATGTCCCGTCTTTGTTCACAGTATTCAGTTAATGAATGCCTCCATCCTCCAATCTCAGTGAAGCTACGTCATGAGTATGTGAGGCTGACCGAAACCTATGAAGGTCAAATGAGCTCCGAAGCGGCAACGGCATTCGTGTTGAAGACTCCTACCAACACGCCTACTGTGGCTCTTCGACACACTACTTCGACGGAGATGCTACTTGACCACCTATGAAAACCAATACAACTCTATCGCATTCATTCTAGACCTTTGAATACATCAAATCGCCTTGGAAACGGTTGTTTCTCCCAAAACACGATCTCACCGACGTCCGTGCCGTGCCGCTTCAACAATTTATACTTCACTCCGGAGTGCGCATTGCGACCACAAAAAACGTCCATTCCTCTGCTGGCTACTGTTCTTCAATGTCTTCATATCAGCCAGTACCACCTGCGTCCGCGCGCATCGACTCTCCGACGGTACCTCGCGAACACTGGGTAATCACTCACGAATCTCCCAATTCCAGCGAGCGATCCAGATTTGCGAAGGCTTGCGATACGACTTTTCGACTCGATGTCGGATCCCCATCCACGGACAAACCTATTGCGGCGACTCTTGTTACCTTTGAGGATGTGCGACGCTCGCAACGATTTGTGGACCTTGTGATATGGGATGGAGACGATGACCCGCAAGATCCGCGAAATTGGAGGGGCTGGGAAAAGGCGATCAGCACTGGTGTTGTGTTGTTGATGTGTGGCACGCAGTGAGTACTCTTTCTATCTTGGTTGATAGTTAGAGGGTGCGCAGATGTGTTTGTGGATCGTCAGTACTGGAGCAAAATGAACAGATGGTTGCTACTCGTGATTTCTTTTGATCGATACTAACGCCTTCTAGCTCTTTCGCAGCTACCGCATTTCTCCCTGCCATGCCCAAGATTTTAGACGAATTCGGATCCAAAGACCCATATCTCTCAGCCTTTGCTGTATCCGCCTACGTCCTTGGTTCGATGACCGGTCCTCTCATATTTGCGCCGTTGTCAGAAATCATAGGTCATGCGCCTGTGTATCAGATCTGCAATGCGCTCTTCATCGCTGGGACTTGTGGATGTGCTACATCTAAGAACTTGTCAATGCTAGCCGGCATGAGATTCTTTGCTGGCTGCGGAGGTGGGATCACGCAAACTCTCGCACCATCTAGCGTTCGGTACATGTTTGTTGAACGAGCCGGACGAAGTATGGCTGTGATGGCTGTGAGACTCTTGCTGTACGCCAGCCCGGCGTTCGGTCCACTCGCTGGAGGATTTATATTTATCAACTTGGACTGGAGGTGGATATTTTGGATATTTGCTATCATAGGATCATTATGCACTGGTACGTTTGGCACCTACGAAAGACGCTAGCTATGTACTCACGACATCAGTTTTGTGTGCTGCTCTGCAAGAATCATCTGTCCCCGTCCTGCTTTGGAGAAAAGCACAGAAAATCCTAAAAGAGACGCACAACCCCCATCTCCATACACCATTCGACGACGATACCTCCGTTGGAATTTCGAGACGTTTCGAAAACTCACTTCGTCTGCCACTCCGCCTGATACTTTCTCCGGCACTGTTTCTCCCCTCCTCGTTGACCGCTGTCGGCTTCGCATTCCTGTATGTTGTCTACATCACCTTATGCGCAACATCAATGCCCGTTTACGTTTGGCCGAGAACGTCTTGGGGACTGATCTTCCTTGGAGTTGCATTCGGTATTATACTGGCCATCATCTTTGCAGCTCTAGGGGTCAGATTCTATGAAAGATTATTCGGAAAGGATGAAGTAAAGGGGCGTGAAAACAGACTCATTCCTCTACTGCTCTATTGGCCTTTGGCAGGTGTTGGTTTTATTCTATATGGATGGTCAATTTATAAGAAGACTCATTGGATCGGACCACTTTCTAGTTTGGTGCTGGTTGGTATGGGGATTTTAGGCTCCGTGGTAAGTTTTATGTTCTACTCCTATGCACAGTCGGTTGACAAAATCACCTCGCCTCGAATATGCTACGAATTTTCGAGCTATTCAAGATCGTGATTAAAGGCTCCGAAGGGTCATGCCATACTGGTATATGGCACCCCCTACAGCTCATACTGCCATGTCACGCATCTTGGGACGATCTATGAAATTCGTCGTGAGCGTGATCTAGGCGATATGAAAGCTCAAACTTCATATATCCAAAACTAACAAATACTTACTTTTGCAGATTTCCAATGAATTCTATATCGCTGGAGTATTCCACGAGGACCGTACCAGCTGCACTTCGGTTGTGCACGCGAGCATTTTTCTGCAGGCATTGCTAGGTGGGCTGGTACCTCTTTTTTCAAACAAGCTGCTGGAATATCTGGATATCCCGTATACGTTCTACCTTCTTGGAGCGATTGCATTGGCATTGAGTACCTTCCCTGGTGTACTGTATCTGGTGAAGCGAAGGGGTGGACAGGAGGCTTCTCAAAGCTAATTCGTGCTGAAGGCGTTTGTCTTCCGGAGTGTTTTTATTCACGATTGATTACGTTCGTTCGCACAAGTTTAATCCGCAAGCGTGAATGCAGTTGCCTCGTCACTCAATTCTACCCCCTTCATGATCGCGTTATCGACACACGATGTTATACGGCTATGGAAAAACCAATTTCGAGGAGAAGGAAGAGTTTAGAAATGATTAATAACGCTATATCCTTGACAGGTTGGAGAAAGATACGGATCTTTGGGTATAGACAGGCTTCAGGATGCAGGTACCACGAGCAACTGGGGGTACCATGATATCATGAAGTGGCAGTCATGTGTCAAAAGATAATACATTGTTTGAGTCTGTTTGTATGGTGGGTTTGCCAACGTGTCCCGTGAACACTTACCATTCACTGAGGTTGAGTTGGGTTGTTGGTGCCTTGGCAACCTCACAACACGCGCAAGTAAACATACATAAGTAAAAAAGCTTTGGCGCAACGTACACTTCACTCGCACACTTACCGTTCAAACACAACCTCGAGTTCGGCGAACACCCTGATTCCCTGGTCGTCGGCACACGCTTCCTAGACTACGTTTGATGAGCAACAGTACGCTAGATATTGAAGCAAACGCTGGACCTGTGACACTACCCTTGTTGATAGTCTCTAACATGTTCGTCGCCGACCCAAAACAGCTCGGTGCATCGTCTGCCACGTTTCAGGAACTTAGTCACAGGCAAGTTGACCCTCATACGCCCCGCAAGCGCTGCGCACCCTGGCACGAACCTAGCCAGCAAGACCCCAAAAGACGATCCCTCGATCGCGAAGACAGTGCTCATGATTCCCATAGCTCTAGCATTCAGATCACTGTCTTTGCATCTCCTGGCACCCAGCGCACATGGTACATGCAGAAGTCCCTTCTAGCCCGCCACTCCGGTCGCTTTCGCACTGCGACTCAAGACCCATCGACTACGTCGATCAGTATATACCATGACTCTCTCTCGGACTTCCAAGACTTCGTAGACTTCGTCCACAGTAGCATCTACAGCGTGAACAAGCACGCCCCAAACTACCACCCAGTGGGCACCAATCTCCAAGCCTGGTTCCTCGGAAAGAAGCTCGAAGCACAAGACTACCAAGCTGCTGCCCTGTGCGAGCTCTACGCGTGGATCGAGCCTCTCGCGCACGCGTGCAACACCTCCCTCGCGTACACCCCGATCCGTACTCAAGACGTGGAGTTTGTGAGCATCAACCTGTCGGACGGCGACGCTGTATGCGAGATGATCCTAGATGCCGTGGTTGCCCACTGCACGCAGAACGATGCCATCGCCGTATGCGCCACGCTCGTATCGCGCGACGAGGACACAATCAGGAAGGAGAGCGACCCATCAACTGGCTACCTCCCTCATCTCTCTCCAACCGTGTATGCGCACTGGGCAATTCTGGCGACCAAGCACAGGAGCTTCTTCAAGCGCATTGTGGATAGCCAACAGGTGAAGAACACAGATCGCACGAAGCTCTTGCGTCCGATTGAGGAGTATCTCGCGGGGTGTACGAACGCCGTGAAGGAGGCGTTCGGAAAGAAGAAGGTCGGGAAGGTGTGGTTTGCGTCTACTGAGGGTTCCCCGAAAGGAAACGAGTCTGGTGGTGGGGATATCGAGCTTGATGGGAAGCATATGAGGAGCCCGGATCAGCGGCGGGTGAGCAGTTTCTGGCCTTTGCCGGCGCTTGCGAATCGTGGGAGTTCGACTTTTAGCACATACGCGCGCGATGATGACGAGTACATGTCGGAGGAGGGAGAGTTCTTGAGGACTTTGTGAGAAGGAATGTGTGTCGGGAAGCTTCTGGGATGATGGGACGCACCTTAGCACGCTGTTATCGTCGTTTGGGCTTTCATTGTGCGAATGAAAGATTGAAGAAGGACAAAGGAGTTCATTGTACAACCATGGAGATTTGAGCGAGAGTTTGGACTACAGCTAAATGTAGGACAGAAACAGTCAGCGTGAACATTTTCTGTCATTCACTATGGCTTCATTTTGTGTGACTTTACATTCTTGCTTTAGACTCGAGACTGAATCCGATATCACTCCATGACACCTAGGTCACTACGCTTCCTCATCATAATCTAGCATCATCACCCTCCGGCTAAGCAATGGACTCGTTGCATTGAGCTTTCCATACTTATGTGCATCCAACGCTGCCCTCCTGGAGGCTAAAACCGCCGGACGCGTCCTTTCAATGACCTTATCTTCATAACGATCGATCATGTCCCGAATAGACGACTCGGCCTCAGAATAATTGGTGTCTCGGCTAATGTTTAGCTCTTGAACCAGATCGTGAACGTCTCTTATAGCGTGATTAGCCCCATCGCCTCGATACATAGCCATCGGGTGAAAGGCATCGCCAAGAAGTACCACACGTTCGTTTTCGTGTCCATGAGCATTCTTCAATGGCAACCAGTCTGATAGCTCTATGGGCTTAAGTTCGATGTCATCGGGTAAGCCTTCGATGAGGGTGCGTAAAGGATCGGCGCAAATACTACTGAAACATATGAGGAGCTCGAGCCTTTCGGAATTGGAGGACGGCATTCCGAGGGCAGTTTGATGAAAGGAGAAACGATTACTATGCGGCCAGGACACGACAATTTGTACGGTGTAAAGCCCACCGTTTTTATCATCGGGTGCATCGAGTACTGCAACTATGTTCAGCTTCGGGCATGCATGAGGTATAGAGGGTTACAAGTACCGCTGAGATACATGAATATGTCGTGCTCAGAAGATGTCGCTTGTAGGAAGAAAGAATCCAAATCTCGTAGCGGTTTGATCTGTAAGGGCGTGAGATGTGTTTTCAATCCCATTACATGAACCGGAATAGTGTAGTTGGTATGAACATCAGGATTAGGATGTAGAGCACGACGAACTCGCGAGTTCGCGCCGTCGCAGCCTACTAGAATTCTACCGATGCATTGAGACCCATCATCGAAGCGGACAGTGACAGTGTCTGAGTCTGAAGAGTGTGAAACGTAACTCTTGCCCCACTAAGAAACCATGTAAGCTTGGAAGGTCAAGAGAGGCATCTGAGATGTTACCTCGATCTTGATGTCACTTGCTAACAGTCTCCTAAACTTCTGTCGACTAACGCGTATCCTTTGACTTTCTGGTGCCAGTGGGGTCTTAAACTTGAGCTCCCCTGTGCTCAAGTCAAAGAACGGGAACGCAGAGGCTTCACCACGCTCCACCGCAGCTTTATCCACATACGCTTCTGGCAATCGCCTCGAGAAATATTCCCCAAGCAAATCGCGAAGCGTAGGCAAAGACCAATGTAGAGTCAATCCCCAACCTTCGTTCAAGGTTTCTAGATTGGTCCGGCGTTCGTAGATGCGATATGGGACATTGTGCTCTATCAGATACCGCGCAAGAAGCAGCCCACTGATACCGGCACCGATTATTATCACAGTTTCTATCTTCTCGTCACACATGGCTGTTCGGATGGTGGAAGGTTGGAAAATTTGTGGCGCTTACGCCACGTGAGAGCCAATAAGCCCCTGCGCGCTAAGCCGGTAATCCGCTTGAGGATCACTATTTAAAGGAACCGTTTCAATATCTCAGTCATGCTCTTGTTTATGAACCACAGAAAAACTTGTCGTAGGAGCTTTGCGATTAGAAATAATTCACGAAAGTCCCGCAATCGAGACAATTCCTCCTAGCGCGCAAAGCTATCCATGCTTTCATTGCACTGCTTCTCGGCCCTTTCTGTATGCAAGATCACGAAATCATCAGCTTTGTGGATTTTTTCGTCATCATTGACCGATATATTCCAAATAACGATAGTGGGTACACTCGGTGCTGGGTTTGTTGACGGCAGAGAGTGTACTTGCTCGCGACGGAAGCGATACATTTGCCGTGATTTACTACGCAGGTCCGATAAGCGTCGCAAGGAGAGGGTGCTCGATGATAGACTTAACCTTGCTGGCACCCACAGGACGAACGGGGAGGTCGTAAAGGTACTGCTATCAGGTAGATTAGAACCCGTGCGAGAAACCCGTCATACGATGTAAGATCTGGCTAGTTAACAAACACCCATTGGGGGTTGAGATATCATTGGTGATTGGAAATCTATGGATCGTATGGTCCCGGAGACATACTTGGATGGACTCGCCCGATCGGTGGCACCACACCAGCGTTTAGGTACTCAATCAACATCACGCCAGCAGCTGTACAGGCAAAGACTGCTATAATAATCAGTCGATTGAGTTTTTCGGGTTTCTACAACACCGGGGCTTTGTCCCACACAAGCTATTCGTTTGTGATCTGTGAAACCCTGAGCCTGTTCGCACACCCACCCAGGCCCCCGTGTCGAATCGGAACGCGTTCATTGATGGAAAAAGCAGGTGTTCAGGGTCGCACAGCACTCGGGTGTGGAACCAATTAGGCAGTACTGTAACAGATTGATAAGCCGAGGTGAAACATGTCGAGCGCAGGGGAAAACACTGCATTTGGGGGCTAAAGCGGCGTCGGACTCCGGAGCTTCCCACTCCCAGCAACCAATCTATCATGTATGCAGGTGAGAATGAGGGGCAACGCCACCATTTGTTACCTCCTTGCAGGGATGCCATAATCGTAGTAAAATGCGGGCCGGGCCCCCCCACACGAATCCTTTATCGTTAGCTGCAAGCATCCGTGCCCCTTCCGCCAGCAAAGATGGCGTACGGCGGTGACCACGACCGACGGGCATTCCTTCTCATCACGAACTGGGTCTTTTTCTCAATATCGCTCCGTATGAACACACCCCAGCTATCAAGCCAAGGGAGTGTATTAACCTGTCGTAGTTCTCGTGATACTCAGGCTGGTGTCCCGGCGCATGCTTGAGAACAAAAAATGGCAGATTGACGACGGACTCATCGTATTCGCGATCGTGAGTCGCAATGCTCACACTGCGCTGCCATAGCTCACCTGTGTAGTTTGTCATATGTCTCAAGACAATATGGATGACTGTGGATGTATCGTTTGGCAATGGAAGGCACATCGCCGACTTGCTGGCTGAAGATCCCATCAAGGCTTCAAAATGGGCCAGATCAGGTAGGACAACAGCAACAAGCAATATGCTTCGACAAGCTAACTCACATCTAGCGTATGGAATCAACGCCCTCGCATTCTGGACCTTTACCCTGCCGAAACTTCCAGTGGTTGCGCTTCTTGTTCGCTTGTTCGAGGTTCGTGCACGGCATCTTGGTAAAGTACTGTGGAGTTTGTTGGCAATCCTGATCATCTGGATTACCATGATGACAATCGTCACATTTGTACAATGTAATCCAGTGGAGAAGAACTGGAACCCTATGGTTCCCGGTACCTGCTGGAATCCAAAGATATACCTCAATTTGGGCTATTTTGCAGGATGTATGAACAACGATATTCCAACTCCTGCTTCAGACCGACTAATGGTCGTATAGCGTACTCCGCCTTCCTCGACTTTATATTTGCGCTCTACCCAACATTCCAAGTTTCGTCGCTCCAAATCGAAACGTCCAGGAAGATTGTCATTGGGCTATCCTTTGGTCTCGGTGTCCCGTGAGCTGCTTCCCTGACCCAGACACACTTCACAATCACTGACATGTCTTAGGGCGGGGATAGCCACTCTCTACAAACTTACTACGATCGAAACTCTTATTAGTCAACAAGACCCAACATGTGCGTCATTCCGAAGCCACAAACGCGATTGTGCTAAAATAGATCAGTTGCAACGGTTCCACTTGACACGTGGAATTGCGTCGAATGCCTGTGCCTCATCATCGCCGCTACTGTGCCTCTAATTCGTCCCGCCGTCA
Organism: Pseudopithomyces maydicus; assembly: GCA_026873275.1. Lineage (NCBI taxonomy): Eukaryota > Fungi > Ascomycota > Dothideomycetes > Pleosporales > Didymosphaeriaceae > Pseudopithomyces > Pseudopithomyces maydicus. Next base: position 169,050 of record JANTUC010000009.1, on the reverse strand, counting down.
GTGTGGCCTATGAGAAGATGAAAAGGACGGCGTCGCAGATAAGTGGTTGGGCATCGACCGGAAGCCGGGGCACATTGAGCACGGTCAAGGAAAACAGCATGGGCAATGTGTCAAGAATGAATGTGTTGTCAACCAAAAGCGGTTACAAAGTACACACGAGTCACGATGACATTCTTCTTCAGGGAGCTCGGAACGAAACTGTGTAGGATGGTGGAGCAAGCACACGTTTTATTGGGCATTGCACGTCGGTGTTCGTTTTTGATGTTTTCTAGATGCGTCGTGGCGTTGAAATCAATGAAAGCAGCTGAAAAACTCACTCCATTTTTTGTCGCCAACCCCAACATAGGGTCCGCCCACCGTAAAAGAGACCGTCGTGGTCAAGCCTGAGACCCAGAATTAGGTCGGCACGGACTTTTGTGTCCTGCATTCACATGCGCACGTGCATGCACGTCAGACTGGGTCTTTATGCGTTAGCTCCCCCTCGTGCCGCACTTCATTTATATATTGACGCATGCTTGTCACAAACGATGCAGTGCAACTCATGTGACTGTGGCGGTTAAAAATGAGCCTCTTCAATACCCCCTCAACCTTGCTTTCACACTCGGCGTGATGGCGAATTATCTCGGCACCGTCAGTGGGCTCAGCACAGCTTCCTTGCAGCAGCGTCTCTCGCCCGAGTCTACAATTACGGATCCCGCACAGCCGCTGCGATGGAGCGCGTACAAGGCTCCGCAGCCTGGTCGCGTAGTCCATCCCGCAACGGTCCTCGATGTGTCCGAGACCGTTCAATGGGCCAATGAGAACAATGTGCCTTTCCTGTTGCAGAACGGCGGCAACGGCTGGGCAAATACCTTCTCTCTCGACAGCCAAGGCATACTCATCCAGCTCGATAAGCTTCGTTCAATCACCTTCAACCAAAATGGCACGCAAGCTACTATTGGCGGGGGTGCTCTCATCGGAGATGTGGTTCCCGTCGCAGCCGCCAAAAGCTCCCTTGTTCTGACCGGCACTTGCAACTGTGTCGGAGCTCTAGGTGCTATTCTTGGAGGCGGCTACAGCAATCTGGGAGGCCAATTCGGCATGGGTGTCGACGATGTTCTCTCACTGGAAGTCGTCAAAGCAAACGGCCAAATCGTCACACTTTCCTCGACGAGTCTCAGCAATGGATCAGACAAAGACCTGTTCTGGGCTATGCGTGGCGCGGGTCCAAACTTTGGCATCGTAACCTCTGCTGTTCTAAGAACGCACCCGGTACCCAAGGAACGCCTCTCAGCATGGACTGGCCCATTGACATTCGGTCCATCTCAGCTCGAGGCCGTCATATCCACTATTCAAAGCATCAAATTCGCACCCAACATGGCCTTGTCATTTAATTTTCTCAATCTGGGAACACCTACTATTCTTGTAACACCCTTTTTCCACGGGTCCACACAAGCGGGCCGTGTCGCGTTCAAGAAGTTGCTTGATATCGGCCCCCTCAGCGACAGCACCGGCGACGTATCGTACGAAAATTGGAACGCTGGGTCAGACACAGCTTGTATCAAGGGCGGACGCCGACCTACCATTGGTGTTGGGCTTGCGAAGATGGACCCCGTCTCATGGCGCGCTGTGTTTGATGTTTGGGCTGAGCTCATCCAGCAACCAGGCTTCGAACGAAGCAGTGTGCTGCTCAACGCCGTTCCAATGGACAAGGCGCGCACAGTACCCGATTCCAGCAGCGCTTTCCCTTCCGTAATGTCAATTTTCACGCCACAATGACCGCGGCATATACGGACGCAGCATCTGATACTTCTGCGCTGACGTACTTGAAGAAAGCAAGGACGGTTTGGCAGGCGAACGATGGACTGAAAACCCATAGCACGTATGTGACCTCGATGCACCCTGTGAAAATTCATCACAGACTGACCTGATGCTTAGATATGTCAACAATGCATTTGGAGACGAGCCTCTGGAGACGATATATGGACGCAATCTGCCAAAGCTGAAGGCCCTCAAGAAAAAGGAAGACCCGAAAAATCGGTTCAACCAATGGTTCCCTTTTGCTTAACTATATGGACAGAACCTTCGACATCACGTATCCTACTTCTATGTTGCCAACTAATTTCCCCAGCGCTAGAGAGGATACTCTTCATTGATCACCCGCTAATCAATGAGGACGGATACCCTTCGGCATGGGGCGAAAGAAGGAATATTCCTTCTGTTCAATCAGTCATGGCTAGGAGACTGCTTTTGTACATAACTTAGCCCTCTCTTACTCTGCACATTAATCATCAATTCTATGATATGAGACAAATGAGCACTGATGTATAGATTTTCCTGCACTAATCAACATGTTCCCATAATGTGCTTCACCAATGGTTCAATATAATATTCCCCAGGTAATTTTATATTCTATAGCGCATGCATGTAAGAAACTTTGTTCTTGAGGTTGGCTATCATTCAAGACCCGCTTCGATCACAGCCATGCTACTACCTACCGGATTCTTCCAGGCTTTGATGACCAGCTTAGGCTCTGTGCTGCCCAGCAACTCTTCCCACTCGCTCAGCTCCCTCTCTTTACTATTAAAGCATTGAGCCATCGTCAGATCACGTACCCGCAGGCTTGCTTCAGCGTGTTTCCCCACGGTCCCGGACGGTGGGAGAATAGTATCCATAACCAAGATGCGAGCCTTAGGGTTGCCCCCATCACGAAGCGCAACAGCAAGATGCTGGAGGATCTCAACAGCCCGGGTGGCAGGCCAATCGTGAAGAATCTTCCGCAGGAGGTAGACCGTAGGCGCACCAGCAGTAGCGTCCAGCTCCGGCTGCGGATTGAAAAAGTCATGCGCAACGAACGTGATGCGCGAAGAAAGCTTTCCGGCCCCCTCCTGCGCCGGCGTCCCTTTCTCTGCTTCGGCGATGATCCCAGGTCCACCCTCAACCACCTCAGGCAAATCCTCCACGATGAAACGCAACTCTGGGAATGCCTTCGCGAGCGCGATGGAAGCCTGGGCCGTCGACCCCCCGACATCTACGACTACCGCGCCACGATCCAAGTCCCCCCAGCTGAATCCCTCAACCAGGTGCTTCAGCTTCAACCCATCGCTACGCGACATGGCCCGCATGTATCCCGCGAAGACCCCCGGGAGCCCAGGCGTAGCCTTCACGAACTCGAACCACGGGAGGTCCGAGTTGAACGCAACGTTGAAGGAAGTTTGGTGCTTAGCAGTCGTGTCGCCCCATCGGGCCGTTGCCTCCGCCATGCCAGACGCCATGGGCGCAGACCAATTGGTCATGAATCCGATCCAGTCGCGCAGGGAGTCGTCCGTTGCGAAGGCCATCGATAACGCCGTGTGCGTGATGCCCGACCCGTCTTTTGCCTCCCGAAACAGGCCGCTCGTTATAGTCATACGCACAACGGTTTGGAGGCGAGCTAGTGGAACGCCTGCGAGCTTTGCGAGTTCGGTGTAGGATATGCCCTCGTTTGATGGTTCGCCTGAGGAGGTCGGGATGGGGACATGGGTGAAGATGTTGAAGCGGACGAGCCAGGCGAGACAGGAGAGCGTCTGGTAGGCGACTTGATGGCTTTCGAGAAGCTCGGAGCCGGTGAAGATTTGAGCTCGGAGTGCATGTGTTGCAGAGATGATGGTGTTGCGGGAGGCTAGGTGCTTTTCCTCAGCTATGGAGCCTGGTGGTGCTTGTTCTAAGGTTTCTGCTGCTTCCAGGATTTGGCGCGCAAGTGATACCAATGAATCAGTCTGCGACATTGTGTTGTTGGATGGGGAAATACAAGTAATCTTGAGGTCCGAGAGCTTCGCCAAGTCTTGTGATCACGCAGTGTTTGTGACGAGATTGGATGGTTTCGGCAATGTGAAGTCCGCGAACGCAGCTAATCTAGGTGGGCTACACAGCGCTCTTATATAGACTGCTTTCCGAACCACTAATCACGTAATCTATGTATATGGTACAAATGGAACTATAGAAGGATTGCCGAAGTTGGCATGCGGGGCAGTGAAATTAGTGTTTTTGGGAAATTGATACATCCTAGGGGAGCAATTTCTACGATAAGGCCCAATGTTCAAAAGACATAGACCCAACGCCAGTATGCAAAATTTAGCATGTTACGTACAGTCAATTCAAAAAATCACACAGCAACTAGGCACTTGTCATCAAAATATCTGTTTCTTAAATGTCACAGCATATCTATGAAAAATCCCAACTTCAACCCGACTTCAGAATATCTTCCGCGATTTTCTCTGCAAGAGCATCTGTTACATAATCATTAGATCTGTCTCAAAAGGTTGACGTGTCTGTATCGACTTACAAATAGTAGCCTGAGGATGTCCGGGTGGGAGGAAAGGCATCGCGGAAGCATCTACGACACGCAACCGCTTCGTTCCAAAGACACGAGCCCGCGAATCTACAACGGCCCCTGCCTCGGGAGACTTACCCATTCGACCTGTAAATTCATCAGTCAGACGGCATGTGAGGACGTAAGAGTAGAAATACTTACAGGTGCAGGACGCATGGAAAACCTGAATGGCCGTAGACCTAATGGCATCGAGAATGGCTGCATCACTGCTAACATTACGGCCAGGTAACACCTCTTCGACCCACGCCTTCTTCATCTCGGACGTATCCATCATTTTTCTCAAACGCTTGAAGGCGTAGAGGCTGAGTTCCTGATCGACGGGATGCGTGAGCCAGTTCGGGTTGATAACGGGCGGCACCGTTGTGTCATTGCTGCTTATCGTGATGCTGCCCCTGCTCTGCTGTACCATGATGGCAGCAGCCGGAGACGCATACATGTATGGTGTCTTTGGCGCCCCTTCAATATAGTTCTGATTATCCCCGCTGTACGCATCGAGCATGAGAAACTCAAGGTCAGGCCAGTCTCGTGGCACTGCTTTCAAGACCTTGCGGCCGGAATCGCTGAGACTGGTTTCCGCTTTGGCGGACAGTTTTTCCCAAGCGAGGATTTCTCCTCCGGGGTTGCTGAGCATGCCTTTTCCGGTTTCGGCATACTCCTTCGCTGCGTCAGGGTAATAATCGGCGTGGGAGAGAGCGGAGTGCGTCAATGCGTTGACTTGGTAGCTGGCACCGAAGAGAAGGTGGTCTTCAAGGTTCTGACCGACGTTCTCGAGTTCAGACACTGCCTTGATCTTGAACTTGCTCAGTGTCTGCTTGGGACCCACTCCTGAAACCATGAGCAGTTGTGGCGATTGGAACTGTGCTTCTGTTTAGACTCTTGCACGCATAACTGGACATAGACTTGAATGTAAACTTACTGTGCCTGCAGAAAGAATGACTTCCTTCTTCGCCGATAGGACGTACTCCTTTCCATTGCTACTCACAACAGCCCCTACTGCAGTCTTTCCTTCGAATATGATGCGTTTTGCAAGAGTGTTGTTATACACATGCAACAAGCTAGCATCCGAAAGGCTTCGCACGAAGCTAGTGTAAGAGCTGTCTCTCGTATTTCCATGCGGGTTGATGGTGTTGGCTGAGTATTGCACGCCTGATAGAGTCCCACTAACGAAGTCATTGGCTACTGGGAGACCCAGTTTGATCCATGCGGCTTTGAAGAACGAGGAAATTGGATTGACCCAGTTATCAGAAAACGAAACGTGAAGTGGGCCCGATCCAGCACTGAATGCACTGATGGCAGACGGAACAGATGCATTTTGTGGACGGATCGAGTTATTCGGCGCGGTGTAGTTTACGCTTTTCTTGTAAAAGGGCTCGAAGTTTTCGAACTTGTAAGAGGCATCGTTCACGGCGGAAGCCCATTTGTTGAGGGCGTCCTTAGTGGGGCGTTGATACGTGTAGTAGTTCCTGGCAGAACTATCATATTGTCAGTAAATTCTTGTAATATCGCGTCTCATCTGATAAGGCATCAACTAACCTGCCACCAAGCGTTTTTCCTCGCGCATAATGCAATTTCCTGTTGTTTAGACCCTGCAAAAGGCAATGAGCGCGAGCAAGGACAGATTCGACTTGGATAATGACTCACTGCTTGTGGGGTGGTAACGAAACCCCAATCCACAGCAGGTAAAACATCCGCAGGACTTGCTCCTGCACCGTAGATGGCGTAGGCAGGAACCTTGCCGAGATCGCCTATATCCTCCTCGTAAAACCCCCCGCTTCAACGACAGCCACGGATCGCGAACCCTGTGCTAGTCTTGACGCTATGGTGAGCCCCGCAGTGCCGCCTCCAATTACGACATAGTCAAATGTCGCGCTGGATTCGCTCGCTTGCCTCGGCAGAATGATTGGAGCGACTGGCAGTGGTGTACATATGCAGTGGGGCGCCACGGCTAGCCATATTAACGATAGGACCTGGAGGGGAAGAACCAACACCATCTTGGTCAACTTCAATCTACCGAAAGTATGCGACAAGCAGTAATCAACAGGCGTGTGACCTGGGACCTGGGTTTTTATCTACATTGAAGCTAACGATCATGCTTGGGTATTTTGGAACCATGACATGACTTTCCGGATTGGTCTCCTCTGTCGGGCGGCGCAGCTGGACAATTGGCACCGATTAATCTACACAGCCCTATTGTGGCAATTTGCTGTTATCCCGATGAACTAATAAGCTTTCGGTTCGCGTGGGACGAATCTACACTAGGGGGTCATTAAACCTTGTTCACTTTTCAAGTACGCTTCACTGTGAAAAAGCAATTATACAACTTGTATAAGAAAGATTTCCATAATTTTGTGAAAACCAATAATAAAATTAGAGCAATTTTTCTTGTAAAGGCAATCTCAGAGTAGTAAATCTTGATGACTATTTGGTAACAAAACCTTTCATAATTTTAGATCTAAATTTGAATAAACGGTAATTTAGAAACATGGTACGTACAACAGGTATGATAAACAAACAGGGATTGGATGCAACCGATGCATGCATATGCAAATTCCCGTATTGGGGGCGAAATCAACCGTGAGACATACATACGGATGCTATTTAACTCAGGCAGAAAAGCGACCTTACAAAAGATCACCCCGCATACGTCTATCTTGATTCTGCCTCGGTATCATGCAAACGAAGCAGCATATTATCATCATTGGAGCCGGAGTTGGAGGGCTGGCAGCGGCTCAGGGCCTCAAGAAACGCAACATCTCCTTCTCAGTGCACGAGCGAGATGCTCGGCTGGATGCCCGCAGACAAGGCAACCGGATCAAAATTAGTGGAGACCTCAAGGCAAAATTGGTGACCCTATTGACTCCGGAGTCAGTCCAGCTGCTCGAAGAGACCTGCGCATTCACGGCCTTGGGCGAAACCAATATCAATCCTGTCGATGGCTCCGTCCTAGCCTGTCGTCGTAGCCGCTTACCACCTGGGGTCCCGGCCCCGCTGACGGCTGATAGAGGTCTACTTCGCCACGCCCTGATGACAGGCATAGCGGAGCACGTTCATTTCGGACAAGAGTTCGAACGATATGAAGAATTGGACGAGGATGCCGCCGGAACGCCCGGGGAGTACGTGTCTTCTTTGCAGACGGAAGCACCGAAGTGGGGACCTTGCTGCTGGGTGTGGATGGCTCTCAATCTCGCGTACGCAAGCAGTTGATTCTAGGTCCTTCACACATCCAGGATACCCAGACGTGCTGCGTCTACGGAAAAACGCCGTTGAACACCGAGCTGCATGACCGTTTTCCCGAACCGTTCCGCCGTTGGCTGACTATCGTGCGGGATCAAACCCCACTCACTCAAGAGATTATCTTCGGTGATGGACCCGTGGTCATGGTGTACGAACCATGCGTCTTTTCGAACCGCGATGTGCATACGCATCTACCCGAGGACTACGTTCATTGGGGGATCATGTTTCGACCCGGAATGATGAGAGTGCAAGGGAAAGGCTTGGATGATCTGCTGCAGAATGGCCCAGAACTTGCTCTAGCTCTAACGGAGGAGTGGCATCCATCAGTCCGCTCCCTGATCGAACTGCAGGATAGGTCTCTCACTGCAGGCATGCGCATCTACTCATCTTCCCTCAAGATACCCACTTGGAAGACATCGGGCGTGGTCACTATTATGGGAGACGCAGCGCACACAATGTCTCCTGCTGGTGGGGTTGGTGCTGTGGGGGCCTTGAATGACGCGTATGAGGTTGTCGAGATGATTGTGAATGAGGGTGTCTCGGAGAGTGCCGTGGGGAAATTCGAGCAGCGAATGCGTTCATTTGCTGAGATACTTTTACAAAGAACTGATTCGGCTAGCAAGCGCATGCTGGGAGTCGGTTTGACAAATTAATTAACATGGGAGACAGCTGAGAAGCGCTTCTCACTCAGCTGAGCTATACTGCCTTGGCCCACCAATCTTGATGCTAGAGTGCGTTATGTGTGTGTGATCCAAGGTATGACTGGTGCTACCCATGCGAATCAGACGGCGCTAGATCACGCCAGAGACCCATATCCACAGGATCAACAAGCAAATACCGCTGCTGGGCACGGGGAGGTGCTTAATTGGACGATCTCGTTCGAGAATCCAGGGAATGAACCATGTCACGTAACGCACTGGATTTCTCGGGTTTGAAGATGCCGACGTCTAAATCGGGGAAATCAGGGGGCCTGATTCCGATAACGAGGTTAGTCCTCCTTGTCTTACATATGGGAAATTTAGCGTAACATGGTAGATACCAATCTTAGTCACAAGCGTGGTTCAGTCAGCAACGGAATTGTCCAAACAGAGCAAGTCCTGCTTGCAGCTGAAATCATCCTGGTACTGTCGGAAGCCGAAGTTGACCAGACAGGGGCCATCTGGCCTATCAGGTGAATTTCGCGCATCGGAAGATTCAAAGCTGGAAAAGCGTGTGCGCCCACATGTGCGTACGAGCTGATCCTTGGCTCCCTGCATGTCTACACCCTTTGCCCAAATATTGCGCACATTCTTCCAAACTGCGAAAGAAGGACTACATACTCTTATCAGCATAAGGATGCCAAAGTATACAAGCGCGAACGAACTAATAAGCAAACCCTCGTTAACCGATGTGGGTCGGCGGCCCCGTGATCTCCATGGCTACCCGGCCCGAGCCGTGAGGCTAAAAGATTGTAAGCTACCGCACCGTACGATAGCTCAGGATACGAAGTGGTGCACGCTCTGGAATCGTCGCGCCACAAGCGTACGTGACCCAGGTCGATACGAATGATTTACGAGATACGACGGCCAGATGACGCCGTGGGCGCATGCATTTGTCGGAGTATAGTTCCTCCAAGGCGTTAGACGTGGTAAGCTTTCCCGTGGCGAATGGCGTCAGGTCATCCCTGGCCCCCAAAGGCCGCTCTGGCCGAACTGTACATGTGTTGGACGGGCACTGGCCCACTGTTCGCCAAGAGCGGCTGCCGTTCATGCAGCCTCCCTCCATGGCGCTCGTACTCGAAGTGCCGGTGGATGTGATTCTCGTATTTCGAATTCGCGACAGGGAAAATGGTGGGATGTCGATACGACCAGACACTTGCTTGGTGATTTTGGTTTGTTCGCTGCCATCTTCTCTTGTCTCGACCACCCAGCTCACCTGGTAGGCTAGCAAGGGTAGGTGGCTCAGCTCCCCGAGCTAGATAACTCTTTCTCTTGTCCGACGGGCGGAGTTCGTTAGTCTTCGTTAGTCCCGCATGGTCGCGCAAGGCTGCTTTCGTCCCACGCGGTTCAAGGTCCAATACCATTCTTCCCCGGATACAGGGCTCTGTGTCCAACACGCACGAGTGAATCTCCGTTCATTGTATGTCATTGAACATCCTATACTGGATTTTGCTGAATGTAGGAATAAATTATGTTCAGATTTCCGAATAGTCGAATGAGGAAGGAAACGGGAATGTGATGTCGAATTCTGGGAAAAGTTAGAGGTGAAGTCCGCTATCGTTTCGTCCATGCTGTCTTATGCTGTGTGCGACATGTAGTGCTTAGAAGCCCATATGTATTTGTGGCGTAGGCTGTCGTATTCCCCACCACACCACGGCACCAACGCTCCCACTTCTCCCAGCTTCTGACCACGCCTGATTATCATACTTTTTCTTCTTCTTCTTTTTCGCCATTTTCTAAGACATGGCGTACGGCGGTGATGAAGACCGACGCGCGTTTGCTCTTACCATCAATTGGGTATTTACCTGCATCTCGTTGTCCGCTGTGACCCTTCGGTTGGTGTCCCGTCGCCTGCTGGAGCGCACCCGCATGGAAATCGACGATGGAATGATTGTCGTGGCAATGCTAGTCATTTTAGCACGAACTATTTGGCTATCAGTCAACGTATCCATGGGTTTTGGTCGCCATTTGCTTGAGCTGCTGAAAGAAGATCCCGTCACTGCTGCCAAACTGTCGCCTTCGTCTTATGGGCTAACGGGACTCAGCCTCTGGACGTTTGTGTTCCCCAAAGTACCTGTCGTGGCCCTGATTATCCGACTGTTTGTCACGAACAACAAGCGCATCGGACACTATCTCTGGGCATCACTGGCTTTTCTTTTCATCTGGAATAGTATCATGACGGTCTTGACTTTTGTAAAATGCGATCCCGTCGAGAGAAACTGGAATCCAAGAATCCCTGGTAAATGCTGGAATCCGAATATTTATCTTAGTATGGGATATTTTTCAGGAGGTACGTGGTGAAGTAGCATCCTCGCAGTTACTTTGATCATGCGCTGACCACATCATTCAGCATACTCGGCTGCCCTCGACTTCCTATACGCCGCGTATCCGATGATGAAAGTATCGCAACTCCAGATGGAAAAATCGCGAAAGACTCTCATTGTGCTGTCTTTCAGTTTGGGAATACCGTATGTTGAATACCCCAAGCAAGCTTTGCTGCAGCATTAGAAGCAATTCTGACAACCCATCTGATACAGTGCCGGTATTATGTCCATAGTCAAAATCACCACAATCAGTTCATTGATTGAAGCCGGTGACCCTACCTGTAAGGTTGACCTAAAACACTCACGAATAACCACTAACTCGAATTCCGTAGTTTCAACTGTGCCCCTCGAAGTCTGGAACGTCGTAGAATCCTCATCCCTGATGATTGCTGCCACAGTCCCGATGACGAAGCCAATCATGACCCTCGTATTCACCCGCGTAAAGTCCTTAACTTCATACCTAAGCGGTGGAACATCGCGGGGCACCCGTGGCACGTCCAAAGGGACCAACCCCAATTCCTTGCCCTCCGGAAGCGGATTTGTTTCCTCCTCGCGCAAAGGCTGGCAGAGAACGGATAGCAAGGAGGAGATCTTGCTTGAAGAAGTTAGGGTCGACAATCCATCTTCAAACCATTCGGTCGTATAGATCGGATATCAGCTGTCTTAGTAATATTTAATGGGATGATGTTGAATATGATGTACGAATTAGAGATCTAGAGAGTTCAAGACCTACTGTTTTATTTGTTAGTGATATACCCAATAAACGAATCTACGTTACCTAGTATTGGAACTTCCTCTACTGTCACACAAGGAAACAAAATGCTCACCTAGTGATCACGTCGTAGTGATGTACACATATTGTTGGAAGTTACTGTATATTTTCCTACTTTTTTTTCGACTGACGATTGCTCGCCTCACACGAAGACATGCTAAGTTGACATGCCCCACCCTTCATAGATCTTGCCCAACGATCCCCTCCACGTCTCAAAGCCAACTTTGCCAAACCCTACACCAACCTCCTTGCCGAGCGCCCCATCAGGACCGGTCTCTTCCAAGGCCTTGAAGAATCCATCTATGAACTCGTCCAACGGCATGGCCGGAAATGCCTTGTCTGGGCCTCCTTGCATGGCAATAGTTGCCTCGCGATGTTCCGCATCCATTCCCGTGTCGGTGTATGGAGGAACAATTTCCGTGACGCACATGTTCTTCTGGATCTCTGCGGGCGCAAAGGAAAGCTGCTGCCTCAGCGCAAGAAGCAAAGCATGAATTCCTGCCTTGCTAGCCGAGTAGGCGGGGAAGAAACCTAGCGGCACATAGGCCAGTGACGAAGAAGTCACCAGGAGGGACGTTTTGACTCCGGATGCAGCAAGACCAGCGAGGTGTGGAGCAACGAGTTGAACGAGAAGGGCGGGTGCCGTCAGATTGATAGTGATCTCGGATGCGATGCCCTCTGGTGCGATGCTGGTGGGGTCGAAGTAATTGAACGACTTCTGGATACCAGCCGTGACGATGACGGTATCGAGGTCTGGGTGAGCCGACAATATGCCGCCTACATTTTCTGACAGGTTTGTGAGATCGGAAAAATCGAACTATAGGTTCCCAGAGACAAGTTAGTAGATGTTCTGGTACCAGAGGTGTGGCCCAGAGAGCAGCCTACCTTGCTAGTCTCGAGCCCCTCCAGTTCTTTCTTCAAGCTCTCAAGTTTTTCCCCATTGCGACCTGTCGCAATAACCTTCTTGCCCAGGCTATGGAATCGGCGGACAAACTGTTCGCCGATACCAGCCGTACCGCCGATAATCAGCACTTTGTTCATTCGTCCTGCCATCTTGATTCGCAACGTGGATTATTTTGATGACTGGCAGGTAGCAAGAGATGGAATACGCTGATAACGAGTCGAGCGTTTATTTAGGGGTTGTTTTGCTCTGTGAAAACGGTCGGTTTCAGTTATCTACTTTATCTGCTGTGCCGTAACCATGGCCACGGTTCGTTGTCAGGCAAACCGCCTCCACACTGTTTGCTCCGCCACCCTTTCACAGCGCAGCAGCCCTTGTGCTCGCAAGAAAACCCCCAAGTTCGTCATGGCGGGTGGTGTCCAAAAAGGGCAAGGATAGTCACGGTGTGCGACCTCACTTGCAGCCAGACAAACAGGCAGAACGCGCAAGCATGCTGTGTCACGCGGTGTTTTCTTCTCTGTACCCACACCACTGTTACATTTCCTCATTCGATTCCCGAAGGTTGCATCGGGGTCTCGATTATCCGCCTCGGCACTGATTCGACGCCCCATGCCTGCATGAGCTGCACACGCGATGCGAAAGCAGCTAGTCTAGCACACTGGCCGGAGCCACCCTTGCTGCATGCATGTGCATTACGAGAACCGTTAGACTACGGCCTTTTGGGCGCACAATGTGAGTATTCAACCTTATCAACGGGATTACTGCCTAATTGTACTGATTCATCTGGATCGTTCACTGGGATTTCACTAATTAATTGCGGACTTGAATGCAAGACATCGGTGAACTCCGACCCTGGGAAGTGTGGGTACAGCGCGGCTAACGCAATGTCAATACGAATATTGATATCACATGATCTTGTATATATTATATTCACAAATTATCTAAACCTTTGGCTAAAGGGCTTTAAAAAACTTATTATATTCAAATTTTTGCTGTAGTATTTATGCCAAATATCAAATGAAAACTGACCGGAAGATGCAATATCTTCTATATATATATTTAGGATATACAGTGTAATAATCATACGATGATTGTGCCGACCAGATTTTTATTATCCTGTACCCTTTCTAGGGCTTCCTATCACTTGCTAGAACGAGTCTACAGCCTATCGGTTATCTGTCACCAGGGATAATGTGTTAGTTAGATTGCAAATATGCACGGAGAAGAGGGGAAAGATGACATGGAGCGTCGGCCTCGACAGAAGCATACATGAAATCGAGCTAGGATATGCATGCAGGTACTCCGACCAATTGATATAGGGCGAGAGACGACGTGCTTTGCGTGATGAGGCAGCAATCAAGCTGGAAGCATGAACCCTTGTCACAGAGCTAGGTGCAGTGGTCCTTTAGCTCACCAAGTCACTAGTCTCCTCAGATTGCATCCCACATACAGTATATCGTACGTATGCGAAGGCCGAAGGGAACTGAAAGGATGCCCATGGGCAGCCTGGAAGCCGATGGCATGTCGATTGTGGGGCAAATCAGGACAAGCGTGTGCACCGTTACTTGGACATGAGCACGCAAAACAAAATAAGGGAGTCAGCCTGGTCCCTTTGATATTGATATTTTTGATTCGTTATTTTTTCTTTGACCTGGTCTCTAAAGACTCTTTACACAGCACTGAAGCTGCAACCCGAGGAATATGACGAAAGAAGAAGATGTTTTTACAATTTATCTTTTCGGCGACCAGACAGACGATTGCCGATCACAGCTCCGCTCACTTCTGCATGTGAAGCATGATCCTTTACTTGATGAATTTCTACAAATTGCATACAAGAGGGTGAAAGCAGAGATATTGAGACGGCAAAATGGCAAAGGAGCGGACGTGATACAGTTTTCATCGCTACGAGAGCTTTTAGATGTTGATTTCAAAGGCGACTGTAGAGTCGCAGTTGAACATGCAATCACAAGTATATGTCAATTTGGCATCTTCTTGAGACAATGTCACGAGACAGCAGGGGGGCGATATCCAGATCCCAGCAATGCATGTCTTGTTGGACTGTGTACAGGATCTCTCACAGCAGCGGCCATCAGTTGTTGCCGTTCAATAGCAGAGCTTGTACATGTTGCTGTGGAAGTGACCATGCTGTCTTTTTCTGTGGGCGAATTTGCTGCGCAGACAGGAAGTTTGTTCCACTGCGACAACCCAGACATGATCGAAAATGGGTCGTGGGCTGTAGCTATGTCGTCCACTGAACTGCCACGCTTGGAGAATTACTTGCAGGCGCAGAAGAGAAAGGTGAGTTCACAGGCTCTCTCTCCATTTGAAAATGACAGAAATACTAACAAATAATCAAGAACGTAGGCAGAGCTTCACTGCCGTATGTAGGCGTGATATCTTCCAGAAATGCAACTATTTGTGGTCCGCCACAAGTCCTTTCGGACATGGTCATCGACCCAGAGTTTAAGAGCGTGGCTTCATTGGCTCTATCTATATATGCGCCCTATCACGCCGGGCATCTATACAATTCAGACGCCATCGATACTCTGTTGCAATCAATAAGGCACCAAAAGATATGGGACCTTGCACAATATATACCCAACAGCCTGCAGGGGAGCACAGACCTGGGAACACTAAACTCGCCCTCTAATGTGGACCAACTACTGTCCAATGAGAACACTCTGGGTCAAGCTCTTTCAGGTGCGCTCAGAGTAATACTTTTGGAGCAGATGGATATCGGTTCCTTGGCTGAATCAATTAAATATCGCATCAGAGCCAGTGGCAAGACAAAAGCCAGTTTGATTCCTGTTTCTAGCGGCGCAGGCTCCCTTATACAACAAGCACTCGAGAATGCAGAGAACAAAATACAGTGCACGATTGCGAGAGCAAGCCTCCATCCAGATTCCGCTCACGCGCAAAGTGCGAGACACAGATGCAAGATTGCTATTGTTGGCTCATCCGGTCGCTTCCCTGGCGGTGCGGATACCGAAGAAGCGTTCTGGGATCTTTTGCTCCAGGGCAAAGACGTACACAAGATTGTTCCCGCCTCCCGGTGGAGTGCATCTACTCACGTCGATAGGAGAGATCGACCCGCTAAGAACACCAGCGCGACGCCATATGGGTGTTGGCTTGATGATGCAGGGCTTTTTGACGCCCGGTTCTTTGGCATGTCTCCACGGGAAGCCGAGCAAGTGGATCCGGCACAGCGACTCGCGCTTATGGCCGCGTATGAAGCACTCGAGGACGGAGGCATTGTGTCTGGGCAGCGGTCATCGCAACCTAGTCGTGTAGGCGTCTGCTTTGGTGTCACGAGCAATGACTGGATGGAGACGAACAGCGCTCAGAATATCGATACATACATGATCCCTGGTGGTAATAGGGCATTCATCCCAGGTCGGATCAACTACAGTTTCAAGTTCAGTGGACCTAGCTATTCGGTCGATACCGCATGCTCGTCCAGTCTGGCTGCAATCGATGTCGCATGCAGAGCTCTGTGGATGGAAGAGGCAGACACCATGATAGCTGGGGGAACCAATGTGATAACAAATCCTGACTTCACCGCTGGGCTGGATAGAGGTCACTTTCTTTCGAGAACAGGGAATTGTAAGACGTTTGACGACAGTGCAGACGGCTACTGTCGCGGGGAAGGAATCGGCGTGGTGATTCTGAAGCGATTGGAGGACGCCCTTCAAGACGGCGATTCAATCAAGGGAGTCATCGTTGACATCAGAACCAACCACTCTGCTGAAGCTGAATCGATCACACGCCCACACCCTAAGGCGCAGAGTGATCTCTTTTCTCGGGTTTTGGGCGGTCTGAGCCCAGAAAAGATTAGCTACGTCGAGATGCATGGCACTGGAACGCAAGTTGGGGACGCATCTGAGATGTCGAGCGTATTGAACGCAATCGCGCCAAGCTCCGGTCCACGACGCCGTTCAAAACATAAACCAGTTCACATAGGTTCTGTTAAAGCCAACGTTGGACACGGTGAGGCAGTTGCGGGTGTAACCAGTCTTATCAAGCTCTTGATGATGCTCCGTCATGATGTTATACCGCCACACGTCGGAATAAAGACTCGACTCAACAAACGATTCCCACAGGACATGAGTGAGCGAGGTATTCAGATCGCAGTCAAGCCGACGCCGTGGGAGCGCCAGGAACAAGAGCCTCGTTACGCATTGCTGAACAACTTCAGTGCTGCCGGAGGAAACACGACTCTACTACTTGAGGAACCTCCTTCCAAAGTTTTTGAAGGGCGGGCAAATGACCTCCCGAGCACGTTTCCAATCAGCGTCTCTGCAAAGACTTCGTCGGCCCTGCAAGCGAACATTCGGTCTCTTTTGCTCTTCGTTCAACAAAATCCTCATCTCAATCTACCTTCGATATCTTACACCACTACAGCCAGACGCATGCACCACTCCCATAGGCTAGCATTCGGCGTTGATTCGGTCGCCAACCTCATCTCAACATTGACTACCATGCTGCAGTCGGACTCGATTATAAAGACAAGCATCCCCCTCCGCCGGTAACTTTCGTCTTTACAGGCCAGGGTGGCCATTACAACGGCATGGGCCGCGAATTGTATCGTACAAATTCCTTTTTCAGAGCCAGTATTGACCAGTACGATCGGTTGGCGAAGCTCCTGGGTCTTGCGTCATTCCTTCCAATAATTAGAGATGACGATGGAGGAGACAGCTTCGATTATGGCGCAGAAGAAAGCCAACTTGCACATGCAAGCTTGCAGATGGCACTTTTCCGATTATGGGTCTCATGGGGTGTAGTACCTTCGAGCGTCATGGGTCACAGCTTAGGCCACTATGCTGCCCTGAATGCCGCGGGTGTTCTCTCCGATGCCGATACCCTGTTCGCTGTGGGTATGCGCGCACGTGTTCTGCAGCAGAAGTGCGAAGCGGGAACGCATCGGATGTTGTCTATCAGAGCGAGCAAGGCCGCCGTTGAGTCTTATCTCAACAGTGCCACAAATATCGACATCGCGTGCATCAATAGTCCGCAAGACGTTGTAGTCAGTGGCAGGCTGGCAGATATCGACGCTCTTTGCAAATTACTTGAAGCACAGCATGTTAGAAGCACGACTTTGGACACCCAATTCGCCTTTCACTCTTCGCAAGTCGATCACGTTCTTGACGAGTTTAAGACTGCTATCGGAGGTATTCGTTTCCGGACCGCCAATGTTCCCATCATACATGCTACAGAAGAGTATAGCACGGATTCAATTCTGGACGTGGAACACCTCGCGAAGCATATGCGGAACACCGTGGACGTCGTGTATGCTCTGGAAAATGCATCAGTTACGGGCGTCATCAATAGCCGTACACACTTCCTTGAAATTGGGCATAACTCTACGCTCACATCTATAGTAAAGAGGGTGTTAGGAAACTCTACGAAAGCCAAGTGGTCGCTCAAGAAGAACGTGAATAGCTGGTCATCTCTGACAGAAACCGGAACATGGCTGTATGAAGCGGGTGTGAACATAAACTGGAATGAATGGCATCAAGACTACGCTGGATCTATGGAAGTTCTGCGCCTCCCCCACTACAACTGGGATCTCAAGAACTACTGGCTTCAATACGTCAACGACTGGTCCCTCCGTAAAGGAGACCCGCTCCCGAAATTCAGTGAACTACCTAGTTTGCTGAGCCCCACCATCCATGAAGTTGTAGAAGGTAACATCCAGTATCTGCCAGCGAGGATCGAGTTGCGAACCAATCTGAATGAGCCAAAACTGAAAGCTATTGCCCATGGACACAAAGTTAATGGGCTGCCACTCTGCACACCGTCGATATATGCGGACATAGCGCTTACCGTTGGTCGCTACCTGCAAAAGATGTATCCGGACTTTTTGGGTTCCAAAGATATTTCCATAACGGACATGAAAATCATGAAGGCTCTTGTCGCCGTGCCGAAGCCATCACAGTTGCTTCAAACGGTCGTTTTGGTGGACGAGAATTATAGCGCAACGTGTGCCTTCTCGACCTTGAACGACAGCGGCGAAGTCATCATCCAACACGCGAGCTGTGGAATCAATTTCGGATCCTCGATGAGTGAAGAAGATGCCAAGTTGGGAAGCAATGAGGTTGCGAGTGCCATTGGCGCGATGCGAGACGCACAGGCGAGAGGCCACGCGTATCGTTTCAACACCAACATGATATACAGAATGGTGGCGACGCTCGCAGACTTCGATCCAGCCTATAGGGGTTTGCAAGAAATTATTTTGGATAGCGAAAACATGGCTGCTACCAGCGTGGTAGATTTCAGCAATCTTCCGACAGACGAGTACCAGCAGGCGTGCGCCGCACCTCCAGCTTTCATCGATAGCCTCACGCAAGTAGCTGGGTTTGTCATGAACGCTAACGACGCATCTGACCTTGGGAAAGAATGCTTTGTCAATCATGGCTGGGGATCTATGACCCTGTTTGAGGATCTTGCTACGGATGGAGTGTACAAATGCTACGTGGCAATGGTAAACAAGGAGAACACTGTTTGGAGGGGTACAATATCTGTGATCCAAGAGGATCGCATGGTTGCAATCATCAAGGATGTTGAAGTATGTAACCAACCACTAATCAACTGTCGTGACGAAGCAAAACTAACGATTCCCAGTTACAAGGTGTTCCTCCAAGACTGCTTCATCACGTTTTGACCTCTGCACAGAGCGCGCAATCTCGAGGAACAGAACCGGACTCATTACACGTGCGAGATGCAGGTAGTGTGCAAAGCGGAAACATGCCGACTGTCTTAGCCCAGCCAGCGCATTACCCAATGGATTCTAGCCTCGAAAAGGGACTGGACAAGCTACTCACCATCGTATCCGAAGAGTCGGGGATAGAAAAGGCCGAGCTTCGCGACGACATCCAGCTCGCAGATCTAGGCATCGACTCTCTCCTGTCGTTGATCATCGCGAGCAGGCTCAAAGACGACCTCGACTTTGACCTCGGCACAGGCATCTCCCTGTTCGACGAATTCAAAACGCTGGGAAGCCTGGAGGATGCATATGCGAGGAGCAAGGGCCTCTCGCTTGACAACGTGCGGGATGCAGGGCCCAAGGGCGAGCAGGATCCAGGTCTCCTAACCCCCCATCGGAGTCCGACATGCCTGAAAACTTGCCAGCGTTGAAGGAGTCGTGGCGTCAGTCTAATGACGCGCGCCCCGTCACCTCGCTCGTGCTCCAGCAGGCTAAGACACCTGACAGCAGGCTGCTTTTTCTGTTTCCGGACGGCTCAGGATCAGCCGCATCCTATGTATCGATCCCTCGGATGTCGCCTTCGATTGGAGTGGTGGCTCTCATCAGTCCCTACCGCCATAACGCTGAGAGCATGACGTGCACATTGGAGTCACTGCTTAGATCGTACATCACTGAGATCAAGCGACGCCAGCCGACGGGCAACTATACACTGGGCGGCTGGTCTTCGGGAGGGGTTTTCGCCTTCTGCGCAGCGCAGATGCTTTTGGACGAAGGCCACCAGGTTTCCAATATTCTGCTTTTGGATAGTCCGCCGATGCGAGTGGGTGATGGGCTAGGCCAGCTTCCAGATCGCTTCTACGACCACTGCCGCGAGGTCGGTGTGTTCCAGCAGATAGGAGCCTCGGATTCGACCAAAGACGCGAGTCCGAGCCCGGATTGGCTAATTGAGCATTTCAAAGCTACTGTCAATCTTCTTGCTAGCCACCGCGCAACACCGCTGAAGGTTCCTCCGGGTCTTGAGAACCCGAGGGTATCAATGTGCTTGGCTGGGAAAAGCGCACTGGACGGAACACGATATGGGACATTTGAGAGAGAAGCTGGGGATTCGACTGATGTTGATTTCCTGATTGAAGCTCACGACGATTCTGGGCCAGGTCTTTGGGCGGACCTGTTTCCTGGTATTCCAATTGCAGTTACGACGCTTCATGAGTGGGACCACTTCAACATGATGGTAGGGGATGGAGCGAAGGCTCTGTGTGATTTTCTAGCTAGTCATATCTAATGTCCACCTATATAGGGAACCACTGGCTAAAGCGACCGTTGGGGTCGAATTTTCGTTTCAGGGTGGTCAGTCTTGCATAGTTTGATCCGTAGATGATGGGGGAGGTCTCGTCGCCGAACGCGTTGTTGATGTACACCTTCTGGGGACACTGGGTGTTTGAGGATCGCCACAGCGCACGCGCTTTCTTTCCGTAGTCCAATGCTTTAGCATCAAATGAAGCGTCTGTGTAAAATGCAGTTATTGATGCGTGGAAGTTGATGGTGTTTCTCCACGGCACGGCGCTCGAACTGTCGGACACTGATCGAGCTTTACCGGTAGCGTATGCGTTCAGCAGAATGCTACTGCGCTCGGCACCTGGTTCTTTGATCAGGCTCAGCCATACGTTGAAGACCTGTCGCCACACGGCTGGGTCCATGCGCTCGAGTCCCACTCCCCAGGTTGGCCTTCGTCCTCCTTTCACGCACGCGTTGTTCGATCCATTATTCCAGGAAGTGTAAGGTGTAATCGCAGTGGCATCCGATACAGGCCCAATGTCAAGGAGAGGCTTGAAAGCTGCACGACCTTGTTCAAGTGTGCCAAAATAGAAGGGGCTTGCGATGATGACCTGAGTGTTCGCAGCAGCTTGGTTGACGAAGGTAAGAGTAAGAGCCATTTTCGCACTCAGTGGAAGGGATCCAGCCACGCGGACGACAGCTTCCAGTTGATCAGGCCGGAATATGAGACTTCCGGCCCAGGCTTGCAGCCCTCCTTCAGGTGCTGGGTGAGCGCGTACCGTGGCTGATGTGACGATTGCGAAATTGGGAGCTGCTCCACGCAGAGCAAACCAGAGGTCACTATTGGATGATGGAGTTACCGTTGCAGCTGTGCCATTGGCAAGCACAACTCTGAGCGAGAGCAATTCGTCGACTCCGAGGCCATATTGACCCTGCAATGCTCCGATGCCACCGCCGAGCACAGCTCCCAGATATCCAACACAGTTACAGCTACCTGTCGGTACCAGTATGCCGTTGGAATTGGCAGCCTGAACAACGTCGGAAATCAGCGCGCCGCCCGCTACCGTTGCTTCGGTCTTCTGGCCATTGAATGTGATAGTGCGGAGTCGATCAAGGTTGATGATGATGTCGTTGGACCCGATCTTGAAAGTGGTAGCCCATCCGTTCCCTCCATTCTGTGTCAGGAACCGAATATTACGGCCGACGGCCCATTTGACCTTCACGTAATGTCAGCATGGGTATCGGCAAACCTGCTCAAAAGGGCAGGAGAAGTGTAGCGAGGAAAAGGGGAACAAATCCAACGTACCGTAGCTTGGACGTCAGCCTCGCTCGCGACGTGTACCACCGCGCCAGGTACCGGTGCTGCATATTCGCTCCATCGCGGCGCGCTGTTGTCGATAGATGCTTGGGAAGAAAGCAAGGGCGAGAGAGAGGAAGTATCCAAGGCACCGTTGACAACGGGCGAGAACACTAGACTGAGCAGAGCCCAAACAATCGGTGGACGGAAAACCATGACTTCAATCTGTATCCTGAGGGCTGATGGTGCAAAAACCCTAGGTACTGTCTTGCTTATCAATGAGAAGCGTTCAGTTCGGACTTGTAGGGCGAGAACATCAATACGGTTACACCCAACGCGCACGGAGTTGCTTACCTGCGTTCGAGACCTAGCCGACCTAAATACGAGGCGGCTGCATGGCACGGGCCGAAGCGAACCTATGGGGCTATAATTATCGTGCGCACGTGGAGGTAGTAGGGGGAGACTCGCAGGCCGAACGGGGTTTCTAGAGGATTGCGTAAGAGAGGTGGAGTTTCAACGTGAAAGCTTATTTGAGGAAAGCTCGTGGTCCGTCCTTCCCATGTCATCTTGGGACGCCATGACCCGCGAACAGACCAATGACAGTTCCCAATGCAGACGATTCGGTTCTCGCTATCGGCCGGGCTGACCGATGACTTGTCTAAAATTGTCTGGTCGACTTGAATCTGGAGACTGTTCTAACAGGGTGGTGAACACGATGTGTATCAGATGTCCAGAGAGGGCTAGTCGCGCCATTGTCAACCAGGTACACAAACAGGTTTCGGTCGTGGCCTTGCATAGGAGGAAACATTCTACCGTTTACGAGTTAGAAACACCCGAGTCTCTATAGAATCGTGCTGGTCTGTGTATAATGCTATCCGGATCTTACAGGTTTTATCAGCTTCTTGTTCCAGTTGTCGTTGTTATGCGCCGGGACTTTTGCCGTTTCCGATGTTTAGGTAGAGATTTCGTTTGGCATTGCTGCCATAAGTCCGTCATCCTAAATCTCAAAATAGTATCAAAGCTGTTTCTACTGGTCTTTTCTACTCGCCGTCTGTCTCTTCCATTCTGATACAACATGACAAATGCGGCATTCAACGTTATCCCGGTCTTTCCAAAATCACCATACGTACGTATCCTTGCATCTAGAGAGCATTGTCACCATTATACCTGGCGTTCAGCAAACTCTCACTCTCAGAATCTCCAAGCCTGATCCTTTGAGAAACAAATAAGGCAATCCAGCTACAAGCGGCTTTTGTCTCCAGTATCCAGCTTTGTCTAGAATCGGTTGGTTGGCTATTTGGAACGAATAAAGAATGTTAGATTCAATGAAATATATCATAGAAAACATTAATACCTAATCCAGCCTTCAAATCCATCACCCTCCTCCTCCTAATCTCCGCCCTCATATCACTTTTCCATACCACTTTTTCGAGCCATGATCGAAAAGGCTATATAGAAACACTTCGCCATATATGTATGCCACAACATGCGTTTATAGCCTAAGTATATATGCCAAAATATGTAGATCCCTCCTTCATCGCTCGTGCCACGACCTTTTGGTGTATATGTAAATGTATATATAAGATGGCATAGTAACCCTTTCACGGTATCTATTACGAGTCATCATGCAGTGCTAGTATCGATAATTTACAACTACTTATCACTAGGACAAACTAACTAACCATGGCCTTGACATAATGATCAACAGTCCGGCCGACCCCATACACTACACTACAAAAACCCCACTCACTCATGGTAGCAACACCACTTAGAGCATAACACATCACACACGCTCAATGACGAACCCCAACCCTTTTAACCAAAACAAAACAAAATTAAAAAAAAAGGCACAATCTTTTCAAACGCCACATGTATCATTCATCGCCCCTATCGATATCCTACAGTACTAGTCATAATATGCACGTTTTGACCCAAACAAAAAGAGTCGTATGCAGCAAACAACCAATCATCGTCGTCTACGCACACATACATTCCGGACGGTCTTTTCCTAACCCCTTCCCCCATCCCCCTCCTACAATGCTATTCTACACGAAGTTGGCAAACCCGTTCCATCCCATTCGTTGCCTCCCTCCCTCCTCCAGTATACCCTACCCGTGCCGCCCACCCACCCATCATCATCGCGCCTAGCATTCGACCAAACCAAGGAGCAAGAAAAAAAAAGGGAGAAAAGAGAGAAGAGAAAACAACCCAAAAAGCCGCGCGTCCACCCGTTATAAAACGCCGTGCTTTTTACTCTTCCCACGGCACCAGACAGACACACAGATATAACAGACCGTCGCAAAAAGACCAATGGATGGAGAATGCATGCCGAGAAACGAGCCCTCGCCCACGGCCCAAACACGCGCCTCTACACGTTCGCAATGCAATAACTGAATGAACCCGTGACCCCGTACGCACGAAAATGCTGAGTAGACATTACCGGTTCCCACCTATACGTATGCGGCGGGCCGTGTTCGTGTATGTTGGTAGACAGGCAAGCAACTTATGTGGTGTGCGCCTGCCGTCCGCATGTGTTTCCTTTTTACACCGGCCGAGGGCTCTGCTGCGGGCTGGTGAAGAGGGCGCTGAAAATACGCTCGACCTTAAACGGCTGTGAGGCTTGCATTCATCAGTTCAAGGAGGAGGGAACGTACCTCTGGTGCGGCCTTGACGAATGGCAAATCCCAGAAAGCATAGGTGCGGTTCTTCAGAATCTCGAGGAGAGTGATAATGAGACCCCACGGGTGCGGTCGGTGCACCAGCAGGCGTTCCATGAATACGCGCGTGATGGTATGCTTCACGTCTTCGTTGTCGGTGGAGAACAAGTGGAGAAGCGCGCAACTGAAGTACTGCGTGTGCGAGTTGGGCCAGCGTAACTGGTTAGCGATAGCACTGATGAAGTGGAACTTAGCCTCTGGACGGAGCTCTTGGGCCAGCTTCTCGATCAACTTGACTGCTGGGATAGAGCTATCAAAGATTGGCCCTTTTGTGCCCTGCATATTAAGTGCACTAGTTCCGATGTACAGAGTGATGGCATGGATCAGTGCTGGATCGGCAGTTGTGGCATCGGCTTCGAAACCAGCGGGCTTAGGCTCATCATAGTAGACAGCGTTGCAAATCTGTTCAACATCTTGAGCCTTGGGTTCGGAACGCAGGGAAGCATCAATGGTGCCTTTGATGTTGGCGTCACTGAGCATCTTGTCAATGTCGCCACGGATAGTAGGTGCTTGACGACTATCATCAAGGCGGTCGACCTTCACACCAGTCGCAAAAGGATCTGGCATCTCAAGGATGTTTGAGGGATAAGCGCTGACGATGAGGTTGCGCAGCTGTGTGCAATGCATGGGAATGCTATTGCAGAAGCGGAAATGGTTCTCCGCAAGGAACTCAGGGTAGTCATGGTGGATGACAAGGAGTACACGTAGCACACCACGGTAGTAGGTCTGAGCCATGATAGTCTCCTGCTGGGGTCGCACGATCTGTCCCGTGAACACGAGAAGTGCTTCCACGAGCTGTGCAAATATCTCCCAACCCTGAGAAGGGTTTTCTTCCAACATTGCTGGGACAAAGATGCGGTGAGAGATCAGAGTCAACCAAGAGAAGGCGAACCTTGGGAAGTGCGTCGGTTGGAGGATCAGAAAAGCCTTCGCAACGACGAGGAAAATCTCGCCCTTGAAGCCAGCAAATGTATCGTCTTTGGCGGCATCGGTGAGCTCGAAAAGGATCGAGGAGAACAACCGGAAGAAAACTTTCTGGCTGAAGAGCTCAGCGTCTCCGCGCGCTCCTGAACTTTCACCACGGCCGAGGTAGCTGTTTAGAACAAGGATCACAACCAACAGGACTTGGTCGAGGTACTTTGCCTTGCTCTCCTTAACTGCTCCAGGTTGTTCGCCTTGATAGACGATCAAATCCACAATAAGTTTGGCAAGCGCATCGATCTTGACGGTGGCGGTATCAGGGTTTCCATTACCATATGGAAGTGACTGTTCATGTCCGTACGAAGCGACGGAGGCATCAATGCAGGCTCGGAAGAACTCGATGGATTCCTCGGGGCTCTTGATCACTTGCTGTACATGTAGCTGGTAGATGAAGGCGGCGATCGACTTCTTTGGGGTGTCGGGATGTTGAAGGTGGATCCATTCATCGAAAATGTACTCCAGTTGATCTTTCTGTCCAGTGGAGGGAGGAGTCAGCTCTTGTTCCGATGTGTCGATGCGTAGCTTGGTCAGCAGCGCCTTGCCGATGTCCAAAGTAGGGTCCTCAGCCAGCCAGTTGGTAAGTGCATCGATGGATAGGGCAAAGTCGGCCCGGAAAGCACTTGGGTGTTCGTTCAATAGTATCTCATCCATAAGAGAGGAGAGCATTTCAAGCGCAGCAAGACGACGTTCCTGAATTGCCTTTGCGAGGATGGTGTTAAGTTTGCGCATGTCCATCAATCCAACTTCCATCAGAGCCACCATCACATTAGCATTCAAAATGCGATCGTCGTCATTCAGGGTTGCAAGCCACATCAACACCTGCCTAGAGGTCGACACTGACATCTCGCACAGGCTGCTTAGTAGATGCGCTAGTGTCTCAATCTCTAACCTACTGAGGCTGTCAGAGAAAAGGTGATTTGTGACCTGACCAGCAATGCGGAAAGCCCAAGTCTCTTTGTTGGGGCCCGCAAATGCGACCTGGGACAGGAGCTGCTCGAAGGTATGATGAACAGGATTCGTTGGCTGCAGATCACCAATGCGCTCTTCTGTGGCTTCCTTGATCTGGCGCATCATATCGCTCAGCAGTTCCTCTATGCCACGCCACCCACGATCCAACCCAGTGGGCTCCATGTAGCCGTTGATTTGCTGGGCTGGTGGAGCATGAGCGGCCTGCAGACTCTGGAGTCGAGGTTGCTGGGCAGCCTGGCGTGGTTCAGCCGGGGCAGCGGCAGGTGTAGGCAAATTTGCAACAGTGGCAAATTGATCTTGCAGCACATCGGGCAGTTGTCGTCCACTGTCTTGTGACACGTTGTTGGCGTGAGG
Source organism: Pseudopithomyces maydicus (assembly GCA_026873275.1). NCBI lineage: Eukaryota > Fungi > Ascomycota > Dothideomycetes > Pleosporales > Didymosphaeriaceae > Pseudopithomyces > Pseudopithomyces maydicus. Next base: position 142,474 of record JANTUC010000009.1, on the reverse strand, counting down.
TGCACCGCGTGATTGTCTACCGAATTCTTCGTAGATGGCAAGTTGCTCTCGGTTGAGACCTCCGGTGGTTTGCTTGTACGGCTCGGGAATATAGAACGCCCAAGGACTGATAGCAGCGTCCTTGAAAGGCTCGTTGGTACGTTGTTGGCGGTAGTCCTGACGAGCTTGGATGGCGTCTTGGATCTGCTGGTCAATCTCTGTTCGCGATGACACCTCAGCAGCTTGTTCCACTGTGTTGCAAACAAGGTCCAAGTTGTCGTTCACAAACATGACCACATGACCTTCAGGTATGGCTTGCTCAGGGAGGTCGCGGGCCATTACACGGATGTTGTTTTGAATGCTCATTCGTAAGGGCTCTTTGCAAGTGACCAGCGCCAACGCTCCAGATAGTGACTTGACAACCGTATAGGCCGCATTGCGCAACTTATCTTCATCGGGCTCAAGAGCGAAATCCTTGCTAACAAGTTGCGATGTTGAGATGGCAGCGATAGTAACGGAACGCTCAACAACAGGCGCAATGATCTCCTGAATAGCTTGTTGCACAGCGGTTTCGAAAATCTTCTTGATAGTGCTGTGCGGCACAACATTTGTGCTCGAAGGAGGATACTGAAGCTGAGGACGGAAGTCGGGCAGGGCAGCAGTGATAGCAGCGGATGAGAACCGTTCGCTGGGACCCCGAACTCGCTGAATGCCCAACAGGCCACTCATATCACCGAATGCTTCAAGGCCATCAGGTGGTGGCATCTGACCAATGTACTCCTCCTCCACTGGGGGCCTCATTCGGATGCAAGTCGACGGCTCGATGTCCTTGGGGTCAATGTTCAGCCCTTTGCAAAGAACTTCGATCTCAAATTTCTGATTCAGCTTCAGCTCGGCATGCTCATACAGCTCCTTAAGGACGCTTAATATTTCCATGAGCCATGGATTAGGAGGCTGGAAGATGGGAGATTTGGCGGCTTGTGCGAGAACTTTGCATGTGAAGGGGATCACAAGCAATAGTCTATCCGTGGCAAAACCTTCAATAAGCAGGTCTTTGAAGGAGATGTTACGGAATTTGATAGGTTGATTCCGCGCAATGGTGAGCGACCCAAGCCAACCTCCTAGGTTCTTGAGGTGGCCACGCTCCGTTGAGCCAAGAGGCCCTTCGCTGTTTAGCATGCTGACCACAACGACATAGGTTTCGCGTAAAACTTCGGCCCAAAGGATCCTGTCATTGAAAAGTTCCAGCATGTCAAGGTAGAGTTGTTGGAAGTTGGGTTGCATCTTGGCACGTTCTTCGACAAGATAATTCGCGAACCACTGGTGATGCCTTTCCTCTACAGCTCCGGTAAGATCCCGAATCTTGTCTTGCAGATTGCGTTCAGATACATTGTTAAGAACAAACAAAACACGATCTTGGACTTCCTCATCAGGATCTTCATATAATTCAGGTCGAAGGGAGGGTCCACGTGAAGGCAAGTGAACTTGGGTACAGTAGATTCGGACTGTAGTTGTTCATCCACATGGTTGCCGTTGGTCAGACCCACACCGTTTTGGGAGTTACCATTTACCTCGCCCAACTGGGATCGCACTACTTCTTCAGCCTTGGTATAAATCTCAGTACCTTGGAGGCCCGGAATATTTAACAGCTCTTCACAGTAGTTGGGCCATTCGTGAAGCCGAGGCGAGTAATGAATCAGCGCTTGTAAGCCGAACTTGTACATGGAATCATCGGGGCGGTAGTCTTGAACGGCTTCCAGTACCATGGATAAGCCGACACGAAGAGCCAGTCGTGAAAGCAGGTTGTAGTTGATGATGCCTCCGAACAGAACCGCGGTGGTCGCAAGAGCTTCCAGTGGATACTCGCCAAAACAGTTGTATTCATCGAAGAGTCCATGGATCATGCAAGCGAATAAGTCTTGCTCAGCCGGGTCTCGCGACTCTTTGTACTTCTTCAAGACAGTGATAATCTCCCGGACGTCGCTCTCGCTGCTGTACATATTCTTAAAATGTTCTTGCATCTTCTTGTCCGCTTCTTCGGGGAGTGCATTGCCGTTCTGTCCATTTGTGTCGATGATGTCGTCGACGCCTTCGCCGTAATTGATCAGTCGAGGATATGCCTGAATACACCCTCGTTGTAGTATCATGAGGTCTTCGTCACTGAGCCCGCCACAATCGGCCAGGAACCAAAGAATTGGATAGACTGTCTTTACTGGTAGTGGTAGGCTGGTCGGCATGTGTCCGTCGTTACGTGAACGTTGCATTTCATCATTTGCTCTAGCATTGAGGAAGTTCTGCAAGATCCTGCTGAAGATGTTGCCGCCTTGTTTGTGGGTCTCATGCAACCAGGGCTCGATTTGAAACAATCCCTGAGCGTGGGCTTGTGCTGCCAGGTCCAAGCTGAGGTCAGTGTTACTGCGGATCAGCTGCTCTAGCCAACCAAACTGTTGGACATGCTGAAGAATGATAGTGATGGACATGTTCTCGTTGTTATAGGCCTCGTTGAATCGACCTATAAGCCATTGGGGGTCTTGTTGCCATAGTCCATAGATAACGAATTCATGTCGCGTGAGCTTTCTCCAGAAGTAAGGATCAAAGAGCTGCTTCAGGGCCTGATCCTGCAACGCTCCTAGAGGTTTGGATACTCCCGCAGCTGCAACAAGGAATTCAGCCGTGTGAGGATTGATCACAGCGTCCGGGATTCCAAGCAAGTTAGCATCATTATACGATTCCTGTGAGCGGAAGATCATTCCAAACAGGGCCCTGGTGGCATCCAGTGATACATACGGGTGCATCATTGCCTGGTCCGCGATTGCCTTGACTTCTGGGGGTGCATTCTCGAAGGTCGCCGAAGAAAACGATGTTCGAAGCCTAGGGATCTGCGTAACGTCAAGCTCTTCAGGTGTGCATTCGAGGAAGCGGGACAGGAAGCTCAGTTGTGTAAGTTCGTTTTGCCAAGCCCCACCCCATAAAAGCTGAATATCGAAATTGTCCGTATCTTGCGCAATAGGGAGAAGAGCGTGGTAGATGGTAAGGAATTGCGGTTTAGACACCCGCAAATTCTCACGATCAAAGGCGTGCACGACCTCCTGCCATTCAATTCGCTGGCCCGTTCGATGTTCTCGCAGAGCTGCCACGAAGTTCTTGGCATTGTAGCCCGAAGACATAGCCAAGAACACCAGCACATTTGCAACTTGCTGGTAGCTAATGTCCCGTGCCTCAGCTGCGGCGAGTGTTTCTTTACATGACTCTACGGAATCGGTGCCACGAGGTCCAGCGGTCTGGATGAGCTTCACCAGGGGATTCTGCGAAGCATTTGAGAGCTCGACCAGCTGCAAAGCAACTTCTATCTCATTCGGCATCTGACGTTGCAGGCTCTGGTACCGGTATTGCAGAGCAGCAAGCAGCTTGTTCGTGCTCTCTTCAGTCCAGTCGGATGGCGGGGACTGGAGAAGGTTGTGAATGAGGGCAGCAAGGTATGCGGGGTTGTCTGGCAGCTGCGATGGGTCGGGACGCGCGATAGATAAAAGGAGATCGTCAATCATCGCGCCAAGAATGGCATCAGCTAGCAATAGTCAGCAATGCTTGCGCGTGTGCACGTGAACTTGAAAGACCTGCCTCGTGCCCTCAGCTCTGCATTGTTGCCCAGCTTGCACGCGGCCGCAAGCATAGCTTGTGAGGATAAGTCGAGCTGAAAGTGAGCGATGAAGGTGGAGAGGTCGAAGTCACGGAACAGGTCACCCTCAGGTGAATTGAGCGACTCGGCGATTTTGAGAGCTTGGTCAGGGTCTGTCTGCAGCTTGTGCATTTCGGTGACAAGCAGCTGGTAGTTGCCATTGGGTTCTATGCTGCGGCCGCCCGTTGAGAAAATGTGCGGGGCATTGTTCTGCAACAGACGGCGGAAATACTTGGAGAAGACCTCCATCCCGTTCGAGTCGACTAGCTGTATAGGCATAGGGTCAATATTGTAAGAAGAAGTAGCCTCTGAGAAGGCTGCAGGGCGTGAGGCCGGGGGTGGGAAAAGAGAGGGGACGTACCTTCCGAATCTGCTCTGCCTGGGTCTCCCACTTGGTGCGATCTTTGTCGTCCTTGACGGGTCCAAACTGGCTGAGCAGGAGGAAGACCTGCGCGATGACTATGCGCGAGAGATTCTGGTTATGCGCCGACGCGCTGGCGGGGTTGGTAGATGTGCTCGGCGAGCCCACGGTGCTAGAGGTTGAAAGTGAAGGCGAGGCGCGCACTAGCCTGGGGGCCCCTCCGCCGCTGCTCGACACACCGCCTGCTGCGGCGGCGGCGGAGGCCAGTTGCGAGGGCTGCTGTGACGTTATTGTCCGCACCCGGGAGGACAGCAGCTGGCCGACCGGGGGCTGCTGTCCGGCGTGTGAGGGCGAGAAGGGCGACGAGGTCGACGAGGCAGCCGACGACTTGCGGCTCCCGACGTGACGCGACGAGGACAGCGGCAGCGATGGGAAGTTGGACGTTGCTGGAGAGAAGGTTGGACGCGAGCCGCTGGGCGAGGGGGTGTTGCGCTGCTCGTGGGCGACTGCGGTGGAGATTGGGGTTAGGCGTGTGCTCTGGTGGTGTCTCGGAGGGCCCCAGGGCGTTTGGTTGCTGCTCATCTAGATGGCGTTTCCATGAGCAGCGCGCGGGCGGCCGTGTAGGGGATGGGTCGAGGTAGGGGAGATGCTGGATATATCTTGGTGAGTCGCGAATGTCCCGCCAAAGCAGCCGAACCGCCTGGCTTGGCACTCGAGTAGGTGCTGGGGGCGGCGAGCTAGCACGAATGCCTGGACGGCCAGCGGGACAATGTCTTAGTGGAACATTCACGGTGCCCAGGATATTTGAAGCTAGATTCGCTATGCTACACGTCCTGCCTTGCTTCGAACGCGACGGCCGCGTTGGAAACGACATGGTGCAGCTGTGCCTCTCCAGTGGGAGGAGTGCCTGCTCCGAAGGAGGCCCCTGCTCCCCAGCGTTTTTCGCCGCCACGCGTTAGCTATCTGCCAGATCCCAATGCCAGCTGTCCCTTGACTCTACTGTGCTGTGTAGGAGCCATGCTTTACGCATTGCTGGTGCCATTGGGCGGATATTGAACGCCAGGAAAGCTCAACTGCTCCAGGCTGCAGTGCTGGCATGACATCCGCTTTCGCCACCGCCGCCTGCACTATCCCCGCCCTGCATATATCTGGTGGGCATGCGCTCTTATAATAGGATTGTTGCATTGTTCGTCATGCATCTTGTATGATGTAATATAGATTGTTGGAGCTCAAAGCGGATTGCCTGTTCTGTGCGCTGTGGAAGCGTGAGTACAGAGGGTCGAGTGGAGGCTGCATAACAATGGACAAGTGGGTAATTGGTACGGTACACAGTAGAAGCACAACATAACACTGCAAATGTGTAGCTGCTGGTTGTGTTTCGTTCCTATACCTAGTCTTGGGACCGATGAAGGCGTCTTCATTTGGGAAGCAGCATGATCGTGTCTGTCGTAGCGATGCTGCTCCAGCCTCCAGGGTCTCAGCAAAGAGCAAGCTTTCCCATGCATCACTACCATGACCAATCATGGATATGCTATAAGCGATGCACGGTGCCGTCAGTGTGTCTGGTGATGGCGCTCGTAGCCTGGCAAGCCCACGAGCTGTGTGGTGGTTGCTCCACCAACAACAAGACTAGTAAACACGGTTCTCCGCAGCGCGCATCCCGCATCCCTGCCCCACACGGCACCAGCTCACAAAGTACACCGCACATTCCTAGTCTTAGAGAACACAGCTACATTGCTGCTGCACTTGTGCTTCCTCTCGCTGCTATCTGATCGCAGTTGCCGTCACCGTCCCCGCCCGCTCGCTCTGCACGCTACCTGCAAACCAAAAGCGCCATGGCGGCAGAGCCGCCCTCAGTAACGCTCTCATGTGCGTCCACATGGGCTCAGACATACGAAAGCAGCTAACAGGAAACAGTTGCCAACAATTTCTGGGGCAAAGATGACGCCGGCGTCTCTCCCATGCTCGAGCGCATGCACAATGCCAAAATCACATCAGACGAACTCAAGTCCTTCTACGCCGCCCGCGGCGCCATCGAAGAAGAGTACTCGCGCAAGTTGCTCAATCTCTCTCGAAAACCACTGGGATCGTCAGAGGCGGGAACGCTGCGCATGTCGTTTGACGTAATCCGCGCCGAGGTCGAGTCGATGGGCAAGGCACATCAAAGCGTGGCACACCAGATGAAGACGGAGCTAGAGGAACCTCTCCAAGCTTTTGCCGGAGGTATGAAAGAGCGACGGAAAATTGTGCAGAATGGGATTGAGAAGCTGCTTAAGATGAAGATGCAGCAGACAAATTCCGTCAACAAGGCACGCGACCGGTACGAGAACGACTGCCTTAAGATCAAGGGCTTCCTTGCACAGGCACACATGGTCATGGGCCAGGAAGAGAGAAAGAACAAGGCAAAACTAGAGAAGACGCAGATACAGCTGTCGGATACGGAGCGAGACTACGAGGCTGCTGTCAAGATTCTCGAAGAGACGACCGGTCGTTGGAACAGGGATTGGAAGGCAGCATGTGACGTGAGTAGTTCTCAACAAAGCAAGCCAAGCAGCCAGGACTAACCGATGCAGAAATTCCAAGATCTCGAAGAGGAGCGTATCGACTACACGAAGAGCAGCCTTTGGAATTTTGCCAACATTGCTTCTACTGTATGCGTTAGCGATGATGCTGCATGCGAGAAAATACGATTATCATTGGAAGACTGCGATGTTGAGAAAGACATCACAGGTTTCATCAAGGATAGTGGGACAGGTCAAGAGATACCCGATCCTCCGAAGTTCATCAACTTCGCTCGAGGGGATGCCGATACAGCATCCCAGACGTCAGAGGATGAGAATTTCTCCGTGGCGCAATTCGCAAGGACTATGAACCCAGCCTACCGAGCGTCCTCGCCCCAGCCGTCAACCTTCGAATCACATCACGATCCGAACAATCCGCTGGTGCGCGAATTGCTTGGGAAAGATATCACGCCTATACCACAGGATGAGATTGATTTGTTACCGCAACAACAGCAACGCTCTGCTCGGCCAGCGGCGACATCCAGAGCTTCCCATCATTCTACACATTCCAATCGAGCACCGCAGCCGGATCCCCGGTTGATTCAAGCCCAGCAGCAAGCGCACCAACAGTATCAGCAGAGCCGGGTACCGCATAACGAACACCCACAAGATGGCATGACTCAATTCTGCCGTGTTGCGCCATCCTCGGGTGTTGCACCATCTTTCGAGCAGCCCCTCCCCAGCCCTGTTCGCCCTGCCAGTAGGGACTCTCAGAGTGACTACTCCAACCCTACATCGTTCTCTAGCATTGAGCCTCCTAGTGGATCTGCATCTCCTGGAAAGCCCATGTCCATGTCACCCCAACCGCAAGCCCCTGAGGAGATGACGGTTCAACAGAAGAAGGGTTTCTTCCAGAAGAGTCCGTTTGCGCGGAGAAAGAGCAAGCCCGATGTTCAGCCTCCACCATCAATCGCGCCCAGTAATCGAAATACTTGGGGTCCGGCGTCCAGATCATCGAATAGCGAGAACGTCAGTCCTACAAGGCCGTACGGTGGGAGCCGAGGTAATGCATTGAAAGCTGCCCCCACACCAAGTCCAGAACCTGTCGACCCTAGGGCAAACTTCCAGCTCAATATTGGAAACAATGTTTTCGATGTCGCATCTCCGGATAAGAAGAAGGAACAGCAATCATCCGAACCACAAGAGGAAATGGATCCCATTGCACAGGCCCTGGCAGAGCTCAAGGGGGTCACCAAGCAAACATCACTTCGTGTCTCTGCAGATCGCTATCACGGATTGGCAACACCACAACCCCCGCAACCCCTGCCATCGGGGCTAATCTTCCGGGGGAGCACCTACACCGTTGGCCAATGTCAACCAGGTTGCCGCTAAACGTGGAACTCCTCCACCGTCCTACGAAGCGCCACCAATGTCCCGTCTCGGCGCTCCTAAGCCTGCTCATACAGCCCGGCAAATGCAGAAGACAACAGAGATGTATGTCCAACAGAAGGCCTCTGTATTCAACACCAGCACCTCGTCTCGTCCTCCTACCCGCGGCTCCGTTGTCCAAGAGGCTCCTCGTTCTGTCTCGCCTGCGCCTGCACCTCGCGCCCCGAGTCCACAACCGCAACCAAAACCACAACCACAACCACAAGCAAAACCTCGAGCACAACCAAGTGTAATCCGTACCCAGCAGCAGCAACCACAACAGCAGAAACAACCACCGCGGCAACAGCCACCGCGGCAACAGCCACCACAGCAACAGCCACCACAGCAACAACCGCCACAGCAACAACCGCCACAACAACAACAACAACCACCACAGCAACAGCCACCGCAGCAACAGCCACCGCAGCAAAAGCCACCGCAGCAAAAGCCACCGCAGCAAAAGCCGCCGCAGCAACAACCGCCAGCATCTCCAGGCGCTTTCCGCGCAACATCGCCTAATCCATATGCTGCTGGCCGACCTCGTGCGCAAACGGCGTCTCAATCTCAACCTCCAAACCCATATGGGATGCCAACAGGACGTGGCTCGTACTCACGACAAGGCGGTGCCTCCCCCGCCATGCCTCGCGCAGCATCTCCGCAGCCTCCACAACCAGCATTCGCACAAAGCCAGTCTCAGAGCCGCCCCGGGTCTCGTGCCGCACCCTCACCCGCACAAGCCTCTCCCAAGCCCGCATACGCAAGCCCCAGGCCACAATCCCGCGCCGCGCCCGCACAGTCCTCACCACAACCCGCCTTCGCGAATCCCAGACCCCAATCTCGCGCCGCGCCTAGCTCCCGCGCTGTGAGCCCCCAGCCACAGTTCCGCCAGAGCTATGACCGTCCGTCCAGCTCTCGGGGAAGCGACATGGCGAATGCGATGGCGGTGCAGCTCGCGCCGGGTCCTGGCTCAGAGCGTGGCGAGGGTAGTGTTTACGGGGGGAGCGTTTACGGCGGGAGCATGCGTGGGAGGACGAATACGACTAGCAGTCAGCGACCGCAGAGCTCGTACTATGCCGGTGGAGCATCGGAACCATTGCGGCATAGTCCGAGCCAGATGAGTAGTCGGGTGAGGAGTAAGTCTGTGGCAGAGCCGAGACAGTATACGCGAGATGGCCGTATGATTCTTCACTATTGTAAGTTTTAATTTCCCCTTTTCACCTCCCCCCTTCTCCCTGTTTCTCCCCCTTTTTTCTACAAAACAGTTTGAAGTCCATGTGCTAATGTAATGCTGCACAGCGCGAGCCATGTACCTGTATGCCGCACAAATCCCCGAAGAACTCACCTTCGCAAAGGGCGACATTCTCGCCGTCCTCCGCCTCCAAGACGACGGCTGGTGGGAGGCAGAGGTCGTGGGTAAAGACGGCCGGAGAGGTCTCGTGCCCTCGAACTATCTCCAAAACTGCTAGACGTGAGCCCAAGTTGGCTTCCTTGCCAGGCGTGGTGGGAAGGAGGGTGAGCATGTGTCACCATCCATGCAGGCGACGAGTATAAAGCGATACCCGAGGAACGCGTGATGAAATTGTTATGTATCGGTTTTTGGTTTCTCTCGATTGAGCATGTTTGGTGTTGGGGTGTAGATGTATGGTCGGACGATTCGATAGGAAGGGTCACGGTGGTGTTACGATTCCAAGGTTAGCAGCATGACTTGTAGTATTTTTTAATTTCCCTTCCAGTACAGCTGTTCTGCCGGTGATGTCGAGCTGCGGGCGTGGTATGTTATCGAGGCCCTCCTCTGTGTGTCTTTTGCCTTGACCTTGAAGACACCAGAACCTCCTATCTCTCTCTACTCTTCATCGTCTTCCATGTAGCACCCTCACATCATAACAATCCAACCCGTCCGTCCGTCCTCCCACCCACCCGTCTCTCTGCGGAGGACGCCAGCCTAGTCCATTTAGTGTATCCACGCCCGCGCGCCTTTCCGCCCGAAACGTCCGGATCCGTTACCTAATCAGGAAAGCTCCTCACCCCACCTTAGCTCCCCGCTATTTTGCACTCTGAGCCGCGTGCTACGTGCATAGATCCTCCGTCTATATATCCTGATTGTTGGCAACCGTTTTTGCCAAGTTTGATAAAGGATTTTCCTCCCTGGTGGCGCATTTGGTTGACTCGTTGCGTGCCCGCGTCAGCTGCACTTTCACATCGGACCTGTCATTCTGAAGCTGTGCATCTAGAAGCATTGTTGGATACGGCGCTGTTGCTTGCTTCGGTACATACGAAGGATATATATACATATACATATATATCTCATCCGGCGGAAACGACGGTGTCCTAGGTCTGCATCGACGTCACAATGGAAGTTCCCACCGCCACATCACTGCGAGACATCTACCCCGAAGATGCGCTCCCCACACAAACCAAGCGATGGGAAAGGATACTAGCAAAGTTCCAATCGACATACGGAACGCAGGCGGAATTCGTAGCTCGGAGTCCGGGCCGCGTCAACATCATCGGCGAGGTATCTACATCCAAGACACGAGTCTTCGCAGTCGTCCCGCTAACGCAGTCCAGCACATCGACTATTCCCTGTACGAGGTCCTTCCCATGGCCATCACGGCGGACTTCGTCATGGCGGTTGCCATACGGCCGGGAGGCGAGAAGCCCCGCGTGCGCATTGCGAATGTGCAGGAGGAGAAATTCCCGTCGCGCGAGTTTGAGATTCCGGCGGAGGGGGATATCGCGATCGATGCGTCGGAGCATGAGTGGACGAATTACTTCAAGTCGGGGTTGAAGGGGGTGACGGAGTTGCTGTCGAAGAAGCAGGGGAAGCGGTTCGTGTCCGTTGGTATGGATATCATGTGCGAGGGGACTGTTCCGAGCGGTGGGGGCTTGTCGAGCTCGGCGTCGTTTACGTGCACCAGTGCGTTGGCGGTGTTGACGGCGAATGGGGAGACAAAGGTCGACAAGACCGAGCTTTGCGAACTGGCAATCGTGTCGGAGCGGGCGGTGGGCGTCAACTCTGGCGGGTGAGTACTGTGAACATCACCTGGCTATGCTCGAGATGCTGACTTCTGCCCAGTATGGACCAGGCTGCGTCAGTCTTCTCCCTACGCGGATCCGCCCTTTACGTTACCTTCAAACCAACCCTCGACTACACGACCATTGAATTCCCCCATACAGACCCTGAAATGACCTTCGTCACCGCCCAGAGCTTCGTCGCCGCAGATAAGCACGTAACTGCCCCAGTATGCTACAACCTCCGTGTGGTAGAATGCACTCTCGCCGCTGTCTTCCTCGCCAAAGTCTTTGGCCTAAAGAAAGAACTCCCCCAAGACTCCTCCCCCTCGGCGTCAGCCTCCGCGGCTTCCACGACACCTACTTCGAAGAGAAACAAGGCGTCTCAGATAACTCCAAGACCTCCGTCGCCGAGTTCGAAGACCAGCTCACCAAGCTCGTCCAGCTCGCAGGCGACTACCTCCCCCAGGAAGAAGGCTACTCCAGAGCCGACATCTGCGCCCTCATAGGCGTCTCCGAAGCCGACCTCAACGCGCGCTACATGTCCAAGTTCCCCGTGCGTGCCGAGCGATTCATGCTCCGCCAGCGCGCCCTGCACGTCTTCACCGAAGCCCTCCGCGTCATCAAATTCCGGCACCTCCTTTCCTCGCCGCCGTCCTCCGGCACGGACCTCATCGCCGAACTCGGCGCCCTCATGAACGAGACGCAGACCTCCTGCCGCGACATCTACGACTGCAGCTGTCCCGAGCTGGACGAGCTGTGCGAGTTGGCGCGCGAGGCGGGCGCCGCCGGGAGCAGGTTGACGGGCGCCGGGTGGGGCGGGTGCAGCGTGCATCTTGTGCCGAAGAATAAGGTGAAGGCGGTGAAGAGGGCGTGGGAGGAGAAGTATTATCGGAAGAGGTTTCCGGATATTACAGCGGAGAGGCTGGAGGAGGCGGTGGTGGTTAGTAAGCCGGGGAGTGGGAGTATGGTGCTGAAGGTTGGAGGGGGAGCATTGTGTAAGAGGATCGAAGGGTTTGTTTTTGGACAGGGGACAAAGAGTGGGAATAGAAATGGCGGAGCTACAATGCTGGTTATTGTCTGCGACGACGAACACATTGTCTGCGACGACACATACAATGGAGCGATGCGGTAGAAGGGGTTACCATGATTGTGTACATATCGACTCTCAATACATATAAATATGCAAATTCCTGCTCTTCGAAACACCCAGACCAAACCAATTCACCAGTTCACCAGTTCACCAGAACAACCACGCTCCTACACCATCACCATCATCCACACCTTCTCAACATCCACATCCCAACCACCAAACCCAATCCATCCCCCAACATCACCATCCCCACCAAAATGTCCTCCCCAACCGAAACCCCCTTCACCCCCTTCCCCAACCCCCTCCCCCTCATGCTCAACACCCTCACCTCCCTCTCCACAATCCTAAACTCGCACTCCTCCCAGACCCCCTCAAGCACCACCACCTCCTCCCGCTCCTCACCTACCACCCCTCCCACCCCCCCAGCCTACTCCCCCGCCAACGCCAACGCCAACCCCACACCCACCACCCTCCTCGCCCAGCGCGCCCTCGCCCTCACCTCCTCCACCCTCGCCGCATCGGGGCACGCTCCCGACTGGGAGATGCTCGCGCAGATGGTGGCGTGGGCCGCGAGGACGGTCGACAAGGCGGTTAAGCAGGGGCAGGACCAGGATGAGGATCAGGACCGGGATTTCGACATCGAGCTCGATCAGGCGCTGGGCCAGCTACAGATCCAGGGGTTTACTCAGGCCCAGGGTGACGACTGGTCCCTCCCTTCCTCCTTCTTCTCCCTCACCTCCTCCTCCTCTTCTTCCGAGGGGGAAGAGGAGGACGCCGATAGCTTCGTGACGAACCCGTGGGGTGTCCTGATGCAGGAAGCTGAAGCTGAGCCCGAGGTTGAGGCGGCTGAGACCTGGACCGTCAGGTTGCCGGCTGAGATCAGGGAGTTTGCGGGGGAGGATGTGGTGCGGGAGTTTGAGGCGGAGATGAGGGGGGTGGATGGCGGGGGCTGTGCGATTTGTGGGGGGAGTGCTTTTGTGGGGGGGAAGAGGAGGAGTGGTGAGTAAGGTATGGGTGGTGAGTATGGGTGGGTGGTGAGTATGGGTGGGTGGTGAGTATGGGTGGGTGGTGAGTATGGGTGGGTGGTAAGTATGTATGGGGGTAAGTATGGGTGGTAAGTACGAAGAGTGGAAGTTTGGAGGAAAGGTGAGTTAGCTCGTGCGGGCGCGAGTGAGGTGAGTGGGTAAGTAAGTACCTGGTGTACCTGGTGTGTTTAGAAAGAGGAGGAACAATGTCGCGCGGGCGCGATGTAGGAATAGAATTTGGTCTCACTATTTTTGGGTGTTGTTTGTTGCTTGTTGTGATTTGTGTGATGTTCTCCGGTAAGTAAAACAGCATGTAAGCTGTGTTCAAAAGTTATTTTTTGTGTGATATACTCCGGTGAGTCATGAATCAGGTCTGCTGTGGTTAGAGGTGGTGATGTGTTGAGGTGCGTTGTGGGCTGATTGGCCTGCGTTTTTTTTCTGGGTAAGGGTTTCGCTCCCCGATGGCAGGTGGACTCCAGCTATGCATATTAACCCTGATGTTATGTATGCATATCTGATGTAAGCAAGATCTGCGATAGGGTAATTCTTTTTTAGGCCGCCAGTTCGAACTTTTCTTTCCTTTTGTTGCAGGGATGTGTTGGGTGCCTTGTGCTACATGTGTATCAATATCAGCCCTAAGCGTATACCTAGGACCAGTGGAAAAGCGGGATAGTAACTCACGTCTCCCTCCACTTCAGTGTCAAAGTCCTGGAGAAAGAATCAATGAAATCCTCTCCATCTGCTTTAATATCTCCTCGGTTTAGTACCTGCCGAAACACCCAATCGTGCCTTCCCAGACAGTGGAGTCAGCTACGTGGCCGGACTATCATTACTGAGCCTACGTAATAGCCAAAGCGCTACAGGGGGCTCGGGAGATCCTCTACTGTTTCGGCCATGCGAGTAATCAGTGTTCGTGTGCCCAGAGGTCAAGACATACAGAAAGAAACTCAACGCGGGCCTGATGCTGATGCGCCCTACAGGAACCATGGTCAGCAACGTTGGGATTTCTACCAGGAGAGCATTGGTTTGGACAGCAGGACAAGAAATCGAAATGGTCTCGGTCTGCATGCCTTACTAACATGCAGTCGATGATTCGAGAAGCTTATAGTACCGCCATTGGCTGGAACCAGAATCCGAGCGGGAGTGCCCGCCGCCACACGATTGATGGTCGAGATGTTCCCCTGCTCGATTCGCTTTCATAGGCTGGGCACTGTTGTTCTACGCTTCCCTGTTTCGGCGTCTGCATCTTGGATGCTGCATCGCATTCTGGCCCTGTGCCGTTCCATTGGGTCTGATCGATACCTGGTGACGACAACCGGGAGATTACTGGGCTGAGATTCCCATGACGGATGATATCGCGGCCCGGGTGATCAGGCGTATTCTTACATGGGTAAATGTTCAACCGTGATTCGTCTTGATGGGGGTGTGGCGTGGATTCATGCCTTGGAAGAGTAATCAATCGTCTCCACGAAGAGCTTCAAAGCACGAAGGAAAGGACTGGGGGTGGGGAGACGGCTGTTCCGGGGGCCTGGAAGGGAGACAGCGTGGCGTTGGCCACCACGTTGATCGAGGAAGAGCAGTGGTCAGCATGCTGGCCAATCACTGGGCAAAGATGCTTATGTAATGGGAGGGCGGTTGATGTTTCGGTGGCAGCCAGCATGTACAGTACGCTCTCCTCCGCACCTCGGTTCCTGCGACCCCAGGGGGCCCCAGGCCCGAGTCGCGGAAAGGATGCTAAGCTAACGTGTGTAGGCGACGGATGAAGTAAGCAGGGTGTGGCAGCGCTCAGGATGCCATTTGCCGGCGGTGGTGCTCGCAGATCAGATCACACAGGCATCCCACGCTAGGCGGCACACTGGAGGACCAAAGCTGCGATACTCGTTCGGAGTTAGGCGCAGATGCAGGTGTAATACGAGTCTGAGTCTTGTGATTGACGCATTCACCGCCCAGTCAACGTCGGCCCAGCATGCAACAGACCGATCACGCCGGCTGGCGGCGCGCGTGAAGGGCCGAATGGTCGCGTCACCGGCCCACCCGGCGAGGTGGTAAGCATTCAACGGCGTCGTGAAAAAGACGTTTCCAGGGCGGTTGGCGGCCGTGGGGACGGTTCGAGCTCGTGCATTGCCTCCCACGACCGACGTTTCTCGACTGGCTCGGCCCCCGGCCCGCGGCTAGTGCGCCCGGGAGAAATTCCATTCGCGCTGGGTTCGTGTGTGTGTCGACTACAGCCTACAGGTACAGTACCTGATATACCTACCATCCCGCCTCGCCAGCAACCCGGATCGCCTGGCCCAAGCCCACCACTGCAAGCTCAATCGAGACGGCACCTCGGCATTGACCGTCAGCACCACCGCCCTGGGCGAGTGCGCCTTGTCCTCGCTCGCCGTCCCCGGGTGCAAGTTGCGCTGCGTTGCGTCGCGGAATGGGCCATGCTCCACGCCTTCCCACCGGCTTCCTTCCCCCAGTGCCAAGAGCGTAGTTTCTCTTGCCTCATTGTCCCTCAACAAGCCAGCAATGCTCCAGACAGCCCTGCCTAGCATTTCCTTCCGTCTCCCCCGCCTGCCCTCCACCCCCATTCCGACTCGGGCATGACCCCAGCTGTCCCACGCGTTCCGCCAGTCCCAGAAGCATGGCCGCCCCATGCGATCATCTCCGTGCGCTCCGCTACTCATCGCCCTTCGTGCTTGCCGCCTGTGCAATTGCCCTCTCCATTGCGACTGCCTGCTTCGTCCCGCCCTCCAAACGCACCATCCTCAAGCCATTCCAACGCAAAGTCTCCAGACGATGCGCTGCCGTGCTGTGCCTGCTGCACTTCTCTGAGGGCCTTCTCCGCGCTTCCCACGCCCTACGAGACCCGGACGCTGCTGCTCAACAGGACGCCGTCTGCTACACCACCCTCAGCGCCCTGCTGTGGCTGGTCATCTACTTGATCCAAGCTGATGCTAGGCGGATATACTGGCTGCCCAACCTGATCACATGGACCCTCGCCCTGGTGCTCGACGCCGCCATCTCCCTATCATCGTTCCGACAGGCCCACGTGGAGCTTTATGATTTCATTCAATTGGCAATTGGTCTCGTACGCGTCGCCCTGCTTGTATTCCTCTGCATCTACACTCTTGTGTGGACCGCGAAACCTCCGCCCAGAGACGCTGAACGGGAGCCGCTTCTGGGCTCCATGCGCGAGGGTTCGGTAGGTTGTTGCTCAAGCGACATTGTGAGGGATGACAAGCACGACGACTACGAAGACGACCGCAGCCCCATAGAATTGGAGCAAGAGAAGCAAGTCGAGGAGTGCGGTGGTTGGTGGGCCTACCTGCTCGAAGTCAGGTTTCTCTTGCCATACATCGTTCCTATCCAGAGCCGGAGACGTCAGCTCTACTTCCTGGCCATGCTCATCCTCATGATTGGCGGCCGCGTCTCACAACTTATGGGGCCTCGACTCCTCGGTAACATTGTCCAGGCAATCAGCAACAATCACCCTGACGGCACACTGTTCCGCCAGATCCTCATCTACACCTTTGCTATCAAACTCCCCTATGACGTCCTTCTCGAGCCCGCAAGGAAATGGCTGGCGATCCGTCTGTTCTTCGGGAGCTACCAAGAATTATTACTGTCGCTTGCCTCGCATGTCTCTGGTCTGTCGTATGCTTGGCATGAGAACAAGCAGACTGGAGAAATCATCGCGGCGATTGGACAGGGCCAAGTCCTCAATCAGTTCGTGGATGACTTTGTCGAAAGCACTCTCCCGCTGGCACTGGATATATTGGCAGCCTTTGCTTACATCACTTATTTGTTCGATGTGTACGTGGCACTCATCCTCGCTTCTACGTACGTCATCTATGGAGCAGTCACCTACAGAGGCACCATCTTGTGTGCAGAAGCTCGTCGAAGGTACCGTGAGACGTCCCGAGTCGAGTGTGATGTCCTGTACGAAGCCATTGCAAATTGGATGGCTACGTTCTACCTGAACCGACGCGAGTATCAGCACCAGCGTCTAAAGTCTCTTGGTTATCAGGAATTGGATCAAGCAAAATACGATTATGATGTCAACTTGGCCATGCGGACTTGCCAATCTCTGGTGATAGGCATAGGTTACCTTGGGATTCTTCTTCGCACTGCTCACCTCACGACACATGGTGAGAATGCCGTCGGCAATTTCGTCGCTCTACTCTTCTACTGGAGTTTCTTCACGAATCCCCTCTTCAAACTGGCAGCATTTTATACCTCTGTCG
This sequence comes from Pseudopithomyces maydicus, assembly GCA_026873275.1. Lineage (NCBI taxonomy): Eukaryota > Fungi > Ascomycota > Dothideomycetes > Pleosporales > Didymosphaeriaceae > Pseudopithomyces > Pseudopithomyces maydicus. The sequence continues at coordinate 125,167 of JANTUC010000009.1, read as the reverse complement.
TACAAGTTCTTGTCGACGTTGAGCGTTTGCGGCAGCTCATGCATACGGAACCTACTGTGCTCGACGCTGAGAATGCCCGTGATCTCGTATATCGGGAAGGTGCAGTGGAGTATCGAAACGTATCTTTCTCTTATGACGGGAAGAGTACCGTGATTAAAGACCTCAACTTTACCATTGCTCCCGGCTCAACCGTTGCATTTGTTGGAGAGTCCGGCAGCGGTAAGACGACAACATGTGACAAGTTGCTCTTCCGCGCTTATGACCTTGACGAAGGTTCCATCCTTATCGATGGTCAAGACATTCGGGGAGTGAGGCAAGAGAGTCTACGAGATACGGTCGGTATCGTTCGCCAGGAGCCAACCTTCAATAACGATACTGTTATGGAGAATGTGCGCTATGCGCGATTAGACGCTACCGACGCGGAAGTAGTTGATGCATGCAGAGATGCCGCAATCCACGACCAGATTATGAGATTCCCAATGGGCTACCACACAATCATTGGTGAGCGAGGAGTCAAACTCTCTGGAGGCGAGCGACAGCGGTTGGCCATTGCTCAGCTTTTCCTGCGCAATCCGAAAATTGTTGTGCTGGATGAGGCCACTTCAAGCATCGACAATGTCATCGAATCGGAAATACAAGAGTCATTCGCACGGCTCTGCAGAAATCGCACAACCTTCATCATTGCTCACCGACTCTCGACTGTACAGCACGCCGATCAGATCATTGTACTCCAGAACGGTTCTATAGCAGAGCGTGGTACGCACGACGAGCTTCTAGCGAAGCGAGGAAAGTACTATCAACTCTGGAACAAAACACGCACAGTAAAGAGACTGAAAAGCGATCTCCACCGGATCGAATTCGGAAAAATTGGAAAGCGTAACCTGGGTAATATTCAAGCCATGCTTTCTGATGAAAGCGATCGCGATGACGATGGTAGTGATCCTCCAGATATCATGCAAATGGATGGTGCGAGTAGTAGCAAGCACAACAACGAGATGCGTGCGGGGATGCGTCGAAGAATGCACTCATTAAGAGAAAAACTGAGCAGTGGAAAAGCCAAGGCTAAAGACAGTCCTGGTACCGACAACGATGACGAAGACGACAACACCTCGCCCACCCGCATCACATCCCCCGGGATCCAGACACAAGCGGAGCTCCCAGCTCATCACAGCGCCGATCTCGCTCCCTCAAAAAATCACTACACATCAAAAAACCAAGCACCATCTCCCTCTCCACCTCCCCAGCAAAAATCAACATCCACACCATCTCCTCCCCCACATCCCCCATCCACCTCACCACCCACAATCTCCCCACCCAAGATCCCAACCCCTCCGCTCCAACTTCCACCCCATCCACCCCCATCTCCTCAGAAGCACCCCTCCCCTTTCCCACTCCCGCGCACCGTCTACCTCCACACCTACACAGACTCCACGCACCGCGGCCCCCCGCCACGTCACAACACCGAGTCGCATCCCCGTGCGCGTCTCGCCGTATACGACGCCGGTGCGGGCGGAGGAGAGGGTAGAGAGGGAGAGAGTAGAGAGGGAGATGGGCGAGGGGTCGCCCAGGTCGCCTGGGAGAGAGGAGGCGTTGGGGAGTCATCCTGTGAAGGGGGAGCGGGTGCAAGGGGGTGGGGAGCGAGAGCGAGAGCGAGAGCGAGAGCGAGAGTGAGAGCGAGAGGGGTAGGTTGTCTATGGGCAGGCGGGCGGGCGATAGAAGGGAGTAGGTGTAGGTTTGGGATGCAGAGGTGGGTGGGGGAAATGAAGCGAAGCGAAGCGAAGCGTGTTGCGTGGACGGTGCGGTGCGGTGCGGTGCGGTGTGAAACGCAACGGCGCGGTTAGAAGAAAGAGAAAAATCCAGTACGTACGTACTAGCGACTGGCTGGTGTGATGGCGGTATCGGTGTTTTCGGTGTTCTAAGGCCCTTTTTTTTTTCTTCTTCTTCTTTTTTTTCTGCTTTCTCTTTTTCATATTCCTTTCTTTCCCTTTTATAACTAACTACCTTCTTCGTGGAAGCAAACCGCTTCGGCGTGACGGGCGGGTGGTGCAATTTTTTTTTTTTTTCGGTTGAGGTCCGGGCCGCTTGTGAGCATGGGGGGTGGATGGGTGTTGTGGTCTGGTGTGGTGTGTTTGTGTGTCCTGGGACTCTGGAACGTGGGTAAATAGGCATGGAAGGTATTATGGTATTATGGGAAGAAGGTTTGAGGATGGATATGTGGGTATATGGGTATATGGGTATAAGCGTATGTTTGTAGGTATGTAGAGATCGCGGAATGGCATGGTGTAGCATGAGATACGCGTTATGTATGTATGTATGTATATATATGTGTATATGTATATGTATATGTATATGTATATGTATATGTATATGTATATGTATATGTATATGTATATGTACAGTTCCACCGTTTGCCATCCTTGAGTTGTGTAGCTGTTGGGGTGGGTGGTGCGTGTAAGTGTGCGTGCGTGCGTGCGTGGCATGATGGATTCGGATCTTTGGGTGAGGATTGGGGTTTAAAAGGGGTGGTTGTATGAGTGGGTGTCTGGGGAGGGAGGGGGAGGAAGGAAGGGAGGGAGGGAGGCAGAGGAATAGGTAGATAGATGGCAAGCAAGGTGGCAAGTCGGGTAGGTACCTAGGGAGAGTTGTGGTCCCCGTTTGGTTGAGGTGGATTAGTGAACTACGCGGGTGGTATAGAAATTGATCGGTGTTTGTTTGTCACGATGGTATGTATGATAGTTTTCGATTAGCGTCGTAAGAACCTGTACAGGTCATGCCGACTCCAGCCAAAGGCAAACTAGACGCAACGAATGCAGTAACAAGAAGCAATAAGATAACGCACCAAACATGAGACGGTGAATGTAAATTGGTGTGTATGATAACGAGAGGTCTATTCATTATCAATTCCACGTCCTATATTACCTTATTTGTTCTGTTGTACATGGTAACTCCTTTCTTTATAAGCAGGTAAACAGACATTAAAAGGGAGTGCAGATATCGTGAAACATGGAACGCGCCTGTATTTATATTGACTGCGATATGATGCTTGAGATGATGGTGGTGACAATGATGAAAAATGATGCCGATGGTGAATGAAGGTTGGGCAAGTACTAGAAGATTTCAAGTTATATACAAAGTAGCGATAAATAGCAAGATAAAAACAAATAGCGGTAGAACACTCCAGTGGCTCCAAAAGCGAGTATATATGAGACAAGGAGGTGATAGCTGATTTCCCAGGGTCCAACCAAATAGGAGAGCCCTGGCCACGAATCCGTCAGGTGAAATGACGAGATCACCTTCAAATTGTGGGCATTTGCAACGCGCTGACCAAGCTGCTATAGCGTCGTAGAGTTTGTTTGTCTTTCTGCAGATTTCGAAGAACTTGTTGTACGCCAGCAGCAGTCAATTCAAGGATGTCCCGTTGCGTCTTACCAACCTCCTCTTCGGCTGACTCCAAATTCTTTTTGGTTACTTTGATTTCTTCTTTCACTTTGTTTTTCTCGGTCACTAATTTGTCCTTGTCTGTACCAACAGCACTCATGATTCTTTTGACGAGATCATTTTTCTCCTTATCCAGGGCTTCAAACTTGTGTCCCTCCTTCATCTTATCGTCCATCTGCCTCTTAAGCTGGCGGTCAAGTTTCGGGCGCTGCTTGTTCTGTTTCCTGTTCCAATCGGAGCTTTTTTCTTGCTTTTTTAAATCTGCGTTCATCCGCTGGTACTTCTTGACCGTCTTTGCAAGTTCAGCGTTAGCATACTTGATACGGGCTTTGAGCCACTTCTTGCCCTCGGTTTCCATTTCCGCTAGAATACTCCGAATATATGCTTCCCACATACTGGCTATGTCTGTTGTTTCGCCAGTCAGTTGCCGGATGTTGCTAAGCTCTATCCTGACATTGCCCATGGATTCCGCCAGATTTCCTCTCACCGTAGCGGAGTTCATATAATTGAACACAGCGATGGTCTAGTTTGAGTCATTAGCCAGTTCTCGTTTGTATCGGAAGCTTTCAAACGCTCACCATCCGGATCCCACTTAGGTATCGATTGGAAGGAAGTTTTCCGAGATTTGCTTTGCCGACAAGCCTCTCAAATTTAGTAGTAGGTTCGCCGGATTCCATAGGGTTTACTCCGCGCCAGAGCCTCTCTTTGTACGCATTGATCTCCTTATCGCAAAGCAGAAAGTCTTTCCTGTTGAGATTAGACCCGAGGGCTTCAAATACGAGAGCATTTATATTCTTTCTTCCTTTGCCAAATTTAATTTGAGGCTTGTTTCTGCGCTTATTGATCATAGCCGGAGACAGCTCCTTGTTCCACTTATTCAGGAAGAAGCTGGCTAGGTTGGGGTTTCGATTCACAGCGTCCTCGATGAACATACCGACGGTTTGGAGCTTTGCCAAGTATGTGAGTCTGCGTTCTGAACTATACGAACCAACACTTACTTCTATGATATGTTCTGTTGGATAATTTGAGTAGGTGGTTGGTATTCTTTGCCTATCGACTACTGCTGTCGTGCCGATGCGTGTATTCTTTAAATCCAGGGTGTGCACGGTAAGTTCCTTCCCATTACCTTTGGTGTACAGGTCAGAAGAAACCGGGTAGTCGAGCGCTTTAATTATCATTTGCTTGGAGCCAATATTTACTTCGAATTTTCGAGCACGCTTGACCAGCGCTGGGTTCGCCTGGATTGAGACATCCCTCGCTCCGAGCTCAACCTTGAAGTCTTTATCATCTTTAGAGCAGTCAATGTATAAATCACAGGTATCGAATGCTACAGTTGGATAGGGAAACTTGGGTGGAGGCTTGGGACGGACTGTAGGTGCAGCAGTGGGCTTCTTCGTGGAGACCAATTTCGTCCCGGTAGGCTTTGGTTTGTGTGAAGGCTTTGGCTTTGACTTCGATTTTTGCTTTGATTTCGACTTTGGTTTTGATCTCGACTTTGGTTTTGATCTCGACTTTGGTTTTGATTTCGACTTTGGTTTTGACTGAGGTCGGGAGGACTTCAGCTGTCGATGCGGTTTTGTTCCACTTGAGCGTCCGCGCGGCAGCAGGGGCTCTTCGAAGAAGTTCGTGAGTTGGTCACGTCGGACATCCACTCCATTCAGTCTAAGATAGTACTTTGTAAGAAAACAATCAGGATACCCAGTTTCTTTTACACGCACAGATTGTTTGACTGTGTACTGGCCTGCAGTACGCTCAATAGAGCAAAGAACAAGAAGAACGAGCGTATGCTCGTTATGTACATGTCGAAAAAAAATCTATCTTCTTGGGAAAGTATGAAATTCCGGAAGGCGATGAATCATAAGACAAAATTCGTGGAACAATGAGATGAATGTATTCAGATAAGGTAACAGTGGTCAGTTAAGTACAGTGGATTGTGATGAGACACAATATGTGATACGCGAATTTCGGGGCATCTAATTGTGGCAGTTTATTCACTGTGCAGATTCCGACGTTCCAAAGTACTACGCCATGATCTTGCATACGAGCGCAATAGGAACCGTAGATGTGTCAATGCTGGCATAAAGACACGAACTCACTTGTGAATTTTAGATTATATCGCTATTAACCAACAAATGCAATGATGCTTTTCGCAATACAGCAGTTTTCGAGTGTTTTATTGTGTATTAATCTCCAGGCTTTCTTGACCATTGAGAACCCCAGGTCGCATGTATAGAAAATGCCCCCAAAATCGACTTTTCGGAGTTGCGGACTTGTTTTACATTGCTCCACCGGTCGCCTTGTGGTCTATCTAAAATTCTGTAGAAGGAAAATCCGGTGATGCCAAAGGTTGAAGAGAAGCCCGAGTGTGGCACAGTCGGAGGCGGGGTCACCGGTCGGGTAACCGCGCGCTATCAACCACCCCTCAAAAATGTGTACCGCCCCACAAAAAAACGAGGCGTGTACCCGTAGCGACCCCTACTTATACTGCCTTTTGGTTCGGCAGGAGTTTTTAGATCTGCGATTCCTCGGTCGTTCTTTCATTCTGAAGCTTGCGGCTACACGTTTATAGGCGCGCTTTTGTCTTGTATGTTCTTTGAAAGTGGTATAGATACGGTCAGTATCCTGCGGTATCATTACACTAACTGGTAAATTGAAAGTAGTGAAAAAATGGATGACATGAAAGAGACAAGAAACTACCTCAATAGTGACCTAGAGGCTAAATGGGGTTTCGTGATCTACCGCACAACATATCAAGATGACAGTCAGTGGAAACGTTTTATGGAGCATCTTAATACGCGTGTGAGGCTTGAACTAGAAATCCGAGGAGATGGTGAACTGTTTTCCCGTATCGATTGGTGCGTGCAGGAAGATGCCGAGTTGCAGGATGCGTCTGTTGCAGATGTTCGCAGGTATAGCCCTCACAAATCTCACTGAGCTATGACAAAGACTAATCAGTAAACACAGACGTTTCCAAGATTGGACCAAGAATGGAGGAGAAAGGAAAACAATACTTCCACGCTTCAGTGCATGTATCTTGGTACGCCAGTCCCATGTTGACAGGGTGCTAAACGGGCCTCCGGCAGAGGAACCCGATACGCTCGGGTTCGCATGGGTGGATATGGTTTCTCGGTATAAAAGTTATGGACATGTCTCCGTGGGTGCATCATACTTGATACCACGGGCGTGGACGTTGTTATTCGCCATAGGCTTCGGGGCGATCGATGTTGGAGATGAAGATGTTTTTTGTACTTGACCTGTGGATCACGATTTTGTCTTCGGGCTACATCTTGACGTACTTGGGAAGTGAAATGTACTCCATCTATAGAATCACTCACTTCAGAATTCTATACCGCGGGCGGGAGCTGCTGCTATGAAGAACCTCGATTGAACATCTTTTGATTTCTTTTCAGACAGAAAATCAATTGCAAGCACTTTTACATCTTTAATCACGTTTTACGTGGGGATAACATCTCTTTTCATCATTCAATCAATCTACTGCTACCTATCTATTTTTTCTACCAAATAATTCAATCCGGTATAACAGTAACTCGAGTTGAGCAAACAATCACAGTACTGGCATCACTACATCTCCCAGAAAATCCGCAATGCGCATTCCCCAGCGACGTCTAAACACAGCGAAATCTATTCCGTAGTGGCCGCCCCTCCAAACCAACATACAATCAGGCCTCCTCCACACAACCACGCCACCCGTCTGGAAAACGCCGTGCCACAACCACGCCCCACACACGTCTGAAAACCGCCGTACCAAAACTATCCACAACGTACAACCTACCACCCTTTTCGCAACTTCACGTGTAAGTAAGCTATTTAGGGGTTGTCACGCCTTCAGAGCAGCGGAATGATTCCGAATGCATACGGGCGCCCTTCCCAACAAGCACTACTTACCTATAAAAGTCTAAGATGTCAGAATAATACTGGCATACGCCTCCGCAGCCTAGCAGCAGACCATGGACGCAAGTATATTTGCGCAAACTGGACATCGCGGTATGTATGTATTCCTGCTGCCCCCGGGCCAAGTCGCGCTCACGTGATCTGAACTACCGTGGGCCACCTACGCAAGGCTGACAAACATGTACATATATATATACATAAATACATGCACACATACATACCTACACACCTCCACAAACTATCCAACGTAGGTACCAGAACCATCCAGCCACGAGACAGCGCACGCATACATACGTTGCGTTGCCCAGGCTATCTATCTATCCCACGGCAAGTACCGATCCGATACGGTACGCAGGATGCGGAGAAGCCCGTGCTGGGCTGAGCTGAGCTGAGCTGAGCTGGACTCGGTCGGCTGGGCGTGAGGTGTGGACGGTGCGCAATATATTGGATGGCGGGGCACGGACGCTGGGGAGCTTGGTTAAGAGGGGTTTGGAGGTAGATATATGGTGTTTTGTGTGGCGTGTGTATGTTGGGTTGGGCGGAGTCGGGTTGGGTGGAAGGGAGATGGATGGATGGATGGATGGATGGATGGATGGTGTGGTGTGGTGTTGAGTGGTTGTCGCAGCGACGACTGGAGTAGTGTGTATGTATGTAAGTAAGTAATATCAGCAGTCCCTGGGCGAATATATACTGTATATCGAAGAGATGGGTATCTGATTGATTTTTATTTTTGGGTCTTGGTGATGTTTTTTTTTGATTTTCTGAATTATACTAATTATACTAATTATACTTTGTATTATTACACGTAACTCTAGAGGTGATCCTTCGTCTCTTTGCGTTCGTGCATTAACCGTACGAATTGGTGCTGTGAGGGGTTGGAAAACCGTTTGGTTTCCTAGTCCGGAGTAGATTCGTGCCGGGCATGTCTTCTCCGTTGGCTTTCCGTGCCCCATTGTAACTATGCCGTTTTCCATTATGATTAGCTGATCAGCTACTCTGCTGTTTCTTTCTCCATCAACCAACTCATAATCGTGCGTCCCCACGTGGCATGATATCGATAATGAAGCCTGCGTATATGGCTTGGTGACAACTCACTTATGGAGTCTTTCGGCTTCAAAGTACCATTTTGGATATGGTGTGAAACTTGTTTGTTGTCCATAAGCTGCATGGTGTGGTGCAACAGAGATTGTTGACCGCATGATCACTGCCTCGCTTCTGTGATCGAATAGCTCCATCTATGGCCGTCGACCGCAGATCCAGATGGCTCTCTTAAATTAGCGACAAGCTGCCAGTACGTGTCGTAATACGTGGGCAACTATGGGTCGCCCTCTTCAAAGCTTTTGAAATCAGTCATATAGAGATACCAGCGCTGCTCTTTTCTGCTATGCTCAAACTGTGTGGAAAGCTTGCATCTCAGGCTTGATAGGCGACAGTGGGGTTACAGGCTGGCGAAAAGCCTCGTCACTTCCAAACGTAGGCGCCGGGCTGGGTATAATCGGTGTCCGTACATGCACAGGTGGCCCAAGGGGAGTTCCGCGCTCGACGATCAACTTGGGTGCAGGACTGGGGCTTCGCGACCGGACCCTCCTCACAATCTTCTGCAGGATGGGCCGTAGGAAGGGGATGGAAGCAGCGATGATTCCCGTGTGCTGCTCTACCTGCGACCAGATGAGGAGGTTCCCCCACTGTCGTCCCGACTCTTCGAAGTTGGATAGCCACCGCATGGTGATGGAAAGGCGGACTGCAGATGCGCCGATGGCGACGATCCCGAGGCCGAAGATGGCGACCAGCTCGATGCGCCGGCGGACGGGCATGGATCGCAGGCTCATGAAGAAGGGCATTGGTAGGAGCCAGACGATGCCGTCCGTGGCGAGGTTGAACGAGGCTTGGGTGAGCCACAGCGTTGACGGGTTAAGGCACTTGGGGAAGATGCCGCTGAACTCTCGGAGGAATACGTCGCCGTCCCAAGCTATCTGCGGCGGGCTGCATATTAGGATGCTGACGAGCGCCATGGCTAGACTGGAAACGATGACCAGTCCCAGCATGAAACGCACAACCCAGTAGTATGATCGATGAGCGGCGGTGATGTGGTTGAAGAAGAGTAGGATGGACGTTTTGATCAGAAGGTGGTCGATGATGTAGTTGAGCCGGAAGATCCACATGGTGAGCAGGCTTCCACTGGCGACCCTCTTGAATTCCTCCACATTCTATGTATGTCAGTGCATGGCAGCTACGTTTCCCAAGATGGAGTCGTACCAATGTTCCGTCGGGATTGGCAGCCTTGCTATAATCCATGAACAGGATCTGATAATAAGTGAGGACGGGCGTTCCCCAAGTCGCAATCTACTCGATCAGCATCTCTCCCGTCGTTTGCGTAGACTGACCTACCAGCGCCGCAAGCATCACCCAGTCCGGGGACCCAAGCTTCCCGACGAGAAAATAACGAGCATAAAACCTGCGCTGGGTCAACGGCGCGCACGACAGAAAGCCAATTCCCCATACCTCAGAGCTACCACAACAGTGGACACGCTCGTCAGCCCGAACGCAACAACAAGAGCAAGCGTCCCATGTAGAGCCATCGTTCCTCGACAACGAAGCGATGCACAGCAGAGCGACACCGCTCATGGGAACCTGCGCGTCGACGGGAAGACGGGCAGGGCTCGAGGTCGCCAAACGGGCGGCCAGAGCCCGCAGAAGCCTTCCTACATATGTATACAATCCCGCCCCCAGAGGCTAACTGAAGATTGTACGGTGCAGGATTCTCGCCAGGGTCATTACGCCCCTGGTCCGGGCTACTCCCGCACGATTCGAATCGGGACTCGCCTGCCCGAGGGGATAAACGTTTACCATGCTTACACTAGGTACACATGTGGTAGGTATGTAGACAGGCGCACACATACGGCATGTAGGAGCGTACATACCTGCCAGACGAGCGGTCAGTGTGCGCGAAATGCATCCATACCCATCACCGAGGCGATGTCTGCACCACGCACTGTATGTACGTACCTGTGGGGACAGACATACATACACGCAACGACTTTCTCGCTTCCCCGCACCACCCACATGGCATTCGCTTCGCTTCCAGGCTGAAGGGCGCGCATTGAGCAGCCTGGGCGCGCCCACCTCAGCGCGTTACCATTGGGCGACGCTGGAAATATATATATAAAGTTCTAGCCCGGCCACCCGTTATGCCTACATACCCCCGACCTATACATGTACATGTATAAGCTGGCGTTCTTGGACGCCAATAGCAGGATCGCGAGCGGCGCTGCATCAACACCCACTCGCGCTCTCACCACCGAGAGCTGCGATGCGATGCGATGCGCAATATTGCCCCTGACGCTGATCTTTTTGCTCCGCGGCCACCATTTTGCCGCACCTGCGCTCCTGGGGCGTGCGCGCGTAAGTAGGTACGTATATAGCCAGGACCGCTGTTCAAGAGGCAAGACCCTAAAGAGGAGATGGATGGATGGATGGATGGAATGATGCATGGCGAACGGTGGGCCATGGCTATGTATGTATATATACACGCTAGATACCCATTTCCACGGCTCAGGGCCACCACTTTCCTATGTAGGTCGCACGTATGTATGTACGCACACACACGTACACACACACACAATCACCCGCCCATCGGAAAACAAAGGAGCGACAAGGGTCAGCGAGCCCAGCATCGGACATCGCTGTGCCGCGCACTGGCGCACGTCTGCCGGCAGATAAGGCGCGATCCTGGTAAGTGCAGGGTTCGCTAAACAGCCGGCAGGCAGGCAGGCAGGCAGTGGGCATGCATTTTCCAAACGGGGCTTCACGGTCAGTATGTAACTGCAAATGCAAATGCAATTGTAAATGCAAATGCTAGCCACATGATGATTGTTTCCGGGTATGTATGTATGTATGTAAGTCGATGTATGCATGTGGAATTGGGGGAGTGGGATTTCCATTACGAATAATGATAATGGTGGCTAGTATGTACATACATACATAGTATTCATTCACCCTGATACTTTTTTTTTTTACTTTTTTTTAGATGTATGTATATATGTACACATGTACGCAATTCGTCATCAAAACAACATCTAACATGAATGTAATAATGAATCGCGCGGCTGGCTATACATACGACTCGTGTTACAGAGCGACTCAGGTAATCAGATCAGATCCCCACATTCAATCTTGAGGAAGTGGGGGGTTGGCAGGAGAACCGCATATGTGGCACGTACGTATGTACCTACATGAAGCCAAAAGATTGCCAATTTCGAGACGGCGGATTTGAACCTTGTGTATGTATGCTTCGGGGGAGAAACTCCCTCGAGGGGCTTGTCACGTGAAATCGGTGTCGCGTTTGCTTAGGGAAGGAACTACGGTAAATTTGTTCGCACGTGCTTTGATGTGAGGTTTTTGATCATCGTGTTCCATCATTTCTTTTTTCACATTTTTGGACTTCGTGGTCCGCAGAGTAGGTATCGAGAGAATAACGCACCGTTGGAAATTCCAAACGCGACCGCATTCAATCTCAACGCTGTGGCATTGCCCCTTGAGAACTCCCGTCCGAGTTCAGATGCGCTTGAAACGGCCTCGGTGTCTCTTAGCCAAGCTACTCACTCATTGAGAAAAACAAAACCCCCATCATGTTACACAGATACAAGCACACTAGTAGTTTGAGCTACTATCTGTAGGTACGGTAGATAAAAAAAGAAGAAGAAGGAGAAATGTTTATCTTCTCTTCTTAAGTACGTGTTCATTCGCAAAGGCGCACTGCTCAAAAGAAAAAGAAAATGGTCCAAGTATTGGTTCCCCACCCCACCCCACCCCACCTCATTCCTCCAATGCCAAAACACCCCCAACACTAGATTAAAATCGACCATCAAAAGCATCAACGCCCCTCAACACAACGCTATCACAATAAACCCTCCTCGTGCCAAGTAGTCTTAGAAATTTCCGAGAATGTTAAGAAACCACGCTTTCAACTTGAAAAGTACCAAAAAAAACCACGCGATGCTATTACAATCGGGTATCCTAACCTATCATATCCAAACCTATACATCCATCCCTCTCTATCTCAGGAACATCCAAATAGAAATGCTCACACTTTGCAAAATCACAAAAATTCACACAGACCAAAGTCCCCCCGCCTTTATTTTTGCACCCACATTGCCCTGCTCTCCCCCTCCCTTCTTTCCCTTTTCCATTCCCTTTCCCTTTTCCGTTCCCACCCACTCCCAGAGGAGGAATACCAACTCCCCCTTACGTTAAACTCTCAAACTACTCCTCCTCGGACTCCTCTCCCCCGGCGCCGGACTCCTCGCCCCCTCCCACCATGCCTTCCCCCTCTCCCTCCGATGCGGCATCTCATCGCGCACAAGCGTGCTCCTCTCCTCGAAGCTCCCCGCTCTACTCCTCCGCCCCAGACCCGACTCTGCGCCAACCGGCGGGCCCCTACTCTTGTCCCTTTTCCTATCCTTTTTGCTATCCCGATCTCTTTCCCTCTCCCTCTCCCTCTCCCTCTCTCGATCTCTGTCCCTATCCCTGTCTCGATCTCTATCCCTCACATCCCTACTCTCCCTCTTCTCCCTCCCCAACACCGTCGAGCTCCTCCCCAACCCCCCACTCGCCCCCGCCATCCCCCCAACCGGCGCCGTAAAACTCCTCCTCTTCGCCTCCCCCACCGCACTCGCCGACACGGGGCGCGCCCCCGCCTCGACGCCTTCTTCAGCCCCGTCGCCGGCGGCTTGCACACGTAGTCGTACGTGTCCGGGTCGCGGCGGCAGAGCTCCTTCTCGATGCCCCAGAGGGGGGCCTCGGGCAGGATTTTCACGGCGAGCGGGTCCTTCCATTTTAGTTTCCAGTGGATGTCGGGCGTCGAGGACGGGGTCGGCGTGAGGCCGTAGTCGATTACGAGTTTGTAGTTTTGGGTGAGGGCGGGGCTGGACGGATGGAAGGGGGGTTAGCTTGGGGGTGGTTTTGATCTTGGAGGGGAGAGAGGGGGGTTTCTTTTGAGGGGGGAGAGAAGGAGAGTGGGGGGAGGTAGGAGAAAGGGAGAAAGATGAAAGGAAGGAAGAAAAGCAGGAAAAAAACATACCACTCATAAAACCCCCTATCCGCGACCCCCGGTCCCCCCAGTCTAAACCTCGCCCGAACACTAGCATGCACATACTCATTCGTAAACTCCAACGGCCTCTCCGTCTGCCGCCCCGTCTCGGGATTCGTCTCCATGTAATGCCCCGGACACCTCAACCCGGTGCCCCCCAACGCATACACGCCCGTCGCAGAATTGTACATCTCGCCGAAGCTCCAGGGGCGGATCCCCTGACCCGTCCGCTTGTACGCCCGCTCGTTCTCGTCCTCCTGCTCGAACAGGTACTCCTCGCGCATGTCCAGGAACGGCGCAAGCTGCGACATCATCCACGCGAGCGTGATGTTGGCCAGCTGCTGGTCGTCGTACCCGCCGCCCGTGTTGGAGTGCACGCCGGGGAACCACACCTGGCGCAGCGTCGTCTTGTTCCCCGGGGGCTTTTCCCAGAGGGCCGGGCTGAAGGCTGATCTGCGCTCGTCGAGGGACAGGGCCTGGAAGGCGTTCTCCACGCAGTTGGACAGCTTGGTGTCGTAGAAGGACATCTCGCGCGACTCGGGGGTCTGCAGGCCGAGTTTCTGGAGGAAGTTGAAGCGCGGGGTGCCGAGGGAGCCGACCGTGTCCCAGACGGCGATGACCTTGATCTTGATGTCGAGGCGGGTGAGGCCGCGGCGCTCGAGCTCGTCTGCGTAGCGGGGGAGGAGGCCGAGGGCTTGTGGGGGAAGGGCTGGTCCGGGTTCTTGGGGACGTACTTTGGGTCGCGGCGGTGCTGGACGTCTTCGAAGACCTCGGGGAGGGCGTTGAGCCCCTTTTTGGTGAGGAGGCCGACTTCGCCGATGAGGCCGCCGATGCTGCGCGCTGTGAAGGCGCCGCGGGAGAAGCCGAGGAGGAAGATCTCGTCGCCGGGGTGGTAGTTGTTTGCGAGGAAGGAGTAGGCTTCTCGGACGTTGTCGCCGAGGCCTTCGCCCGTGGCGCCCGAGATGATGCGGTTGATGCGCCCGCCGGAGGACCCCACGCCGAAGTGGTAGTTGACGATCTGGGGGACGCCGTCCTGGCTGACGGCCTTGATGGCCCTCGAGATGCGCGTGACGTTGCTGGGGACCGACAGCTTGCCGTTGACCATGCCGTTGTCAGAGTTCAACCACGTCCCGTCGCACGCCACGATCAGGCGCTTGAACATCCCCTCCCACCGCTCAGGCCCGGCGCATCCACGAAGACGGGCCCCCTACTCTTCGGGCGGGGCGAAGCAGGCAGGACGATTTCCAAGGGGGTTTCGGCGGCACGGGGACGACGATGGGCGCAGAACCTCGCGCATTGCTGGGGGCCCTGCTGTGACTCCTAGCTCTTGACGATGGGGGCGGTGCCTGGGACATTGAGGCTCGTCTGTCGGCGGAGCGCCTCTTATACCGTTCTGATTCGGGCGAGGGAAAGTATCCCGAGTCGCTGCTCTCCGAGGAATCCAGCGCGACAGCTGCGTTGATCTTCCGGTCCCGATGGAACCGTGAGAAAGGTAAGGAACGTTGGGGTTGGTGTGGAGGTGGAGGCGGGACGAAGGCCAGGGTGTGCGCGATCGGGTACCTGGCTGCGAGGACTTGGTTTCTTTCTTGACCGTGTCCTTGGGCGCCCTGTGGAAGAAGGAATCTTTTGAGTGTCGAATCAACTCAACTCCGCGGTGAGGCTGGCGGTCGGTCCAAGTTCGCGCAACTGGGTACGCTGCCGCGCGTGGTCGATGGTAGTGTAGTCTACTCTTCCGCCGACCCTTCCTGCACGTATGTCAAGCGGGAGGCGGCGCCCCCAGCGTCACCGAACGCCCTACACCACACGTCTGTATGTATGTATGTATGTAAGTATGTAAACCTCGCTATCCCAGCTCTTGCGCCGCGTTTCTATATCTTTCTTTTTCTTTTTCTTTTCCCCTCTCCAATCCCAACCCCGTCGCCGTCGCCGTCGCCGTAGCCGTCAATGCAAACCTCGCAACCCTTCTCTTCCCCTTTTCCACTTCGTTTCCCCAGCCTCGGCACTTCGGTCACGGTTCCACGACGCGGGACCCTGCGTCAAGCTCGCCCAAACGATGGCGCCCAAGTGGTCAAACACTGCGAGCGCAACGAGCCACGAGCAACGAGCAACGTCGGACGCACGCCGCTCCCGGTGCGGGACTGGGAAAAAAATGTCGTGTATGGAAATTATGCGAAAAGGTATCAAGGACGCATGCGAACCCGCTGCAAGAAACCACAGCTCACATGAGATTGACTGATCGATTGGGCGTCAAGTCCAGTTCGCGCACGACACGACACGGCGATCTCGCTTACCCGGACGGCGGTGGCTGGGAGCGCAACCGGTGGGTGGCTGGTTTGTCGGTCGGTCGATGGACTTGACTTGGTACCTACCTACCTAGTAGCTACCTACCTACAGTACGTGCCCAGGACGGACGCTACGTAGTGAACGTATGTACGGTACGGTACGTAGAAACGGTGCGTGCCCGGCCTCTGCTGGGGACCGGACTGCAAGGTTTTCCTCGCAGTTCCCTATGTGGTAACTTTGATGATGGGAAGCTCGAGCGTCGAACGCAGCCGTCGCCACGACGACTGGCTCCTCGCAACGCCAACACACACGTCTGCTTTGGCCCAAACACTCCCATACCCACTCGCCTGTGTTGCGCTGCACCCCGCCAAGTCTGGGCCACCCGGGATGTCCCTTCAGCGGCGTGCGTGCGTGGTGTGGGCTCGCCGCTCGGTGAGGTGAGGTGGCCAGGACGGGGGCGCGCTCTGGCCTGGCCGGTGTAGAGACGCGGCCATGTGGGGCGTGGGCGTTGGCAACGACGAAGTATCGAGGTGTCTATGTGCCGGTGTGTACGGTATTGTACTGGACTGTACATGGCTAGCTGGCTAGCTAGGTAGGTACGGTACATAGTCTAGGTACCTACTGTATGTACCTAGGTGGAGCGGATGCGGTTGCGCATATGCGACGGGGTATATATTTGCGGGTCTAAAACAACACATGCATATGGAGATGGATGGTCCAAGGCGATGGGCGCAACGGAACTGACTGGTGGGAAGAGGGGGTATGGATGCGAGTCGTGGGGTGTTTCTTCATGCCATGGTGTGTGATTCTGTAGGTACATACGATACGTACCACAGCGAATGTACATACACACACATACACACATACACACATATCTACATCGGTACAGTACCTACATACATCCACCTACCCACGTCCAACACGGGAATAGCCACACACATCCATGCCCACACCCTAGGATCAACGCAGTAAAAGCGCAGAATTGGCGAGCACTTTCCGGCCCCCTCGTGATTGGTCCAAAGTTGCGGTGTTGAATGCGGTGAACATGGTCGTTGTCGTGCATGCGTTCACCGCCTTGCCCGCCCGCCACGGCAGCTAGATACTGCACCTGCATCGATGCTGCCGTGTGGCCAGGGCGAGCCGCCTGTCTGACATGTGCGTGCGCGGCAGCTTGCAAGCTGGGTGGTGGAGGGGCGGCACTGGAGTGGACTGGAGTGGACTGAACTGGAGTGGAGTGGACTGAACTGACTGACTGGCGTTTGGAACTGAGATGAGACGGGATCGGCACGGTCTGGAGGGTGCGCTTAAGTCAGGCGCAAAGTGGGCGCAAAGCAAAACCGCAATGCAAAACACCGAAGCAGCGTGTGCAAAAGTGTAAAAGATATCAACTGTTTTTTTCCAATTTATGTAGAAACTTTTATCTCGTGAACCGTCTGAGCTACACTAGCTGGTCGATGTATGTTCGTCGCAACAATCCATTGCCATTGCTCCCACCATCCCACCCGTGCATGCATGCTTCCCAGATACATAGTCTACCACCAGCCAAAGTACCCGTACGTCCGTCCATACGTACCGCCAAGTGACAGCCAGTGCCTCAGCTCCATGGAGATAATAATGTGTAAAGGTGAAAAGAGAAAAAAAGGATGAAAAACACACCGTCAATATCGTACATAGCAACAGACAAGACTCCCAGCAGTAGCAGCAGCAGCGCTTTCCCTTCCCCCAGCCCAGCCCAGCCCGCAACAGACAGAATCGCTCCCAGTTTGACTCCCTGACCAACTAACTAACCGACCAATTTCGCCGCGAAGCTCCATCTAGGATGTGATGTGATGTAACCATTAATAAAAGTAATGTGAGAGTACTAAAAGATATCGAGTGAGAAATGAGACCGGAGACAGAGACAGAGACAGAGACAGAGAGAGAAAGAGAAAAGTGACAAAAAGTGAGATGCCAAAAGAAGATTCGTCAATCAGTTTCGTGCGCTGTGTGTGTATATGCCGATATGTGTTCCCTTCCTCGTAGGGCGTACGTGCGTGCGTGCGTGCGTGCGTGCATGAGTTGTTGAGTTAGCAAGGTAGTAAGGTAATAAGCCAGCACCTCAATACCCGCCGAACAAGTCGTCGAGCTCATCCAGCTCAATGTTCTCCGGGCTCTTCAGCTCATCCCACTCGGCGTCTTCCATCTTCAGGGCCCACGACTCGCCCGTCTCGATGGAGAACACGGGCGGCGGCATCTCGATGTGTAGCGCCGAGGGCTTGAGAAGCGGACTGCTGATGGTGAGGACGGGGTCGAAGGTCGCGTGCTCCATCTCGCCGAAGAGGGCAGCCGCCGTCTCCGAGTTCTTTTTCGCCGCGCTCTCTTCCGTCTCTTCCAGCTCGAAGATGTCGTCCATGGCGACGTCGGGGCGCTGCGCATTTTCAGCAGCAGCGCTGGCCGAGCGTTCGCGTTCGGCCTGCTGGCTCTTCCTGCGCTCCTGTAATGACGATGCCGTCTGCGTGAACTCGCGCTCGTCCCTTTCCAGCGGCGGCGACTGCGCGCGGCGGTTGTGCGCGATGTTGTGGGTGGTGGGCGGGTGTGTCGGATTGCTGAAGGGGTCGCTGACCGAGTCGTCGTAGTCGGAGAGATCCAGTTCGGGCGAGGGCGACCTCACGTCGCGGCCGTGCATGTCGGCATCGTTATCGTCGGAGGCAGCGGAAGACAGCGACGGCGTGATGATGCGCGTGGCGCCCGCCAGGTTGCCTGAGTCTTCGGGTATGGGCTGGTGCGGCGAGGTGGTGAGGAAGTAGTAGACGCGCTTGGGGTGGGTGCCGACGAGCTTCTTGTCGAGGGGACACCGCGACAGGGCGGACCAGTTGCGCTTGAGGTAAGTAGCCAGGCGCGATGAAATGATGGCAGCAGGATTGGCGGAGCTGTTACTGGTCAGCGCGAGCAACGGAGAGCTAGCGCATGGGCTAGGGGCGGCGACACTGGGTACGTACCTTTCAACAATGGGAATGGTGGGCGACAGCACGGTGGCGAGCTCTTTGAGGAGGTGGGGGCGGTTGCCCGTCTTCTGGAGCTGCTCGATGACGCCCACGACAATGATGTCGTCGATGCCCTGGGTGTCGACCTTTGTCTGGCCCGACTCGCCGCCTGGCGACGGTGGCGGGGTGTCGGCGACGCGGCCGGCGCTGCTCTTGGGGCGCTCATCGAAGCGCAGCGCTGGCATCCGCGGTGGCGAGGCAGGCGTCGACGATGTTGAGCCCGAGTGTGAGCGTTTGAGCTTCTTCGCGACGTGCAGCGAGTCGGCGGTGGTGGGCGGCGATCGAACTGCTCGCGGGCCGCCCGGCAGCGCGATGCCCAGCGACGGCAGCGACAGCGACTTCCGGCGCGTGTTGTAGCCCATGATGTGTGTGGATGTGTGGGTGTGTGTGCAGGTCGCAGAGAATGTAGCAGCGAGAGTAAATTCGCGGGCGAGGGATGCGAAAGGCGGTTGTCCCGTCCGAATGGCAGAGGCCCTATTGGCCGTGGAATGCGGATGCAGCGGCCTTTACCTGAAGCGTTACCGCTCTATGCAAGGCAGCGTGCAACACTTCTGCCTGCTCGCTCACGCGTGGATTGGTGTGTTCGGGAGGCGATGATAAACAAATAAGACGGGATGCACACCCGATGCGTGGTGCTGACAGCCCAGCCGTCGCTTCTTGCAAGTAGGTGTGTGGTGAGGTGTGGTTACGCTGGCGTCCGCCTCCTGAGCAGAGATGCACCGACGTCAGGAATGAAGTCACCGAGGACGATTAGGGGCAGTGGGCGGCGAGGTGTGTTGGTGGTCCCTGGAAGGGTTCGAGAGAGGGGAGATCGTGAGAGAGGAGGAGGAGGTTGAGTGGAGCAGAGCACGGTTTGAAGAGGACCAGCTAGGCTCCGAGGGGGCGGCCGTGCGCAGTGAATGTGTATTTCAGGGATATCATCGCTGGGTGCGCGCCAGGATATGACAGCATCTACTTTTAGAGCCTTTCTCGGTCGCCCGCTCTGGCTAGCAAAGCTGAGATGGGTGGACACGGCCAATGGGGGCGAGCGGGCTGACCGGACTGTGGCACTTTCACGTCCAAAGTTTCCACACCATGTGCATGCCCAGGTGCATCACGGCGGGCTACTATCGATAGCCGTCGCTGCCACAGCAAATGCTAACACGCAGTACCTGCACCATGCGGACGCGCCAGTCTCTGCTGGTGGCCGTGGAGGGGCTCTCCCGTGCTCGTTGCGAGCTATTACTTCATTCACGGCAGCCTCCAACCTGTGCCCCTGAAAAAAAAAAGAGGCCGTCCACCCACGGCCTCTGCTTTCATCACCACCCCCATTGCCCTTCCGAGCAGCTGCCGAGCATGTCGTCACCAGCTCGATGCGGCCCGCTGACCGCCTCGGGCATCCGAACAGGCAGGTTTGAGCAGCCGTGATGGGTGATGATGGCGATTATTGGTGTCGCATACTTTCCAGCGATCCGTTGTGCAGGCCCCCCTGACAACCTAGCGATTTAGCCTCAACGACGCCGTGCCGGATTTTCGACGAGCGGTGAGACTAACATTTTTTTGCCATGAATTTTCCTTCGCAACCAGATGACCGGCCTGGGCTGTGCGCAACGGCGCTGCATTCGCCGAATTCTTCCGTCCAGCTGGCATCCGTGCTGCCACGAGAGGGCGCGCATCAACGGAAGCCAGCGGGACCATGTGAGCGCCCCCCATCCAACCCCTTCGAAGCCTCACCTCGGTCGCTCCATCAACCCATCCGAAACCGCCAGCTCGCCGCCTCGACTTCTGGAAGCAAAAGCAACCGACCAGGACCCATGTTTCACACGCCGGCCCACCCACAGTGCATCCATCGCTTATGACAACGCACGCGACGTGCCACCATGCCAATCACTGAGCCTGCGATTCGGCAAGGGGTACATGCATATCTATCCCCGATCAGGCCGCCTGCATCACACAAGGCGTCTGCTTGCTTCGTCACTTTTTGTGGGGTTGGGAAGGTGTCGCGCACGCTTCGGATGCACTCCGCTGGGGCCGACGAATCGTCCAGAGGGTAGCGCACTCCATGTGGGCTACCGCCATCGTCACTCGCAAGCCTATCGCGAACATCTGCAGCGATGCATCTGCGGCTCGCGCTTTGTTTGTTTGTTTGGCGGTCGCTGGCAGCGGTAGGACGAGTCAGTTATGCATGTCAGCCACGGGAGTTGTTCGTAAGCGCCGTCTAGGTCGTCGACCTTCTCGAGCAAGGCCAAACTTTAGACAAAGCTCACGTCGAGCTATGAGCTCATCATCATGAGACAGCAGTGTCCGTCGCGAACGGCGGCATTGATACCCGTTAGGCCTTGATAAGACCCGTGTTCGCGGAATTGGTGCTCTGGCTATCAGCTTGGAGGATGTGGAGGTGGAGGTGCAGAATCTCAGATCTCCTCGCTTGAGTTGCAAGTGATGTTGGTATTTCCTCATCTAGACGTTTCCGCCCCTCATCTTAATTTACTTCTCCACTACGTCGTGAAATTGAAGTAACAGCATGGAGCTGACTCCGCAGCTGTGTCTGATATACAGTAGTGTACAGTTTGGCCATGATGATCGAAATCTCGCCATTCGCGGTGCCACCGCCCGAATCGCCTGGTGCGTGTTGATGGATCCAGCTGCAGCTGCGCGCGTCGGCTCGGCATGCAGTAGGGAGCCCTTTAGCATGCTCATCTCCAGAGACTCCACCATGACCGCTGCGGCACCCCAGACCCGGATGCAGGTGACACAGGCGCCTGCTCTCCGCTTCCCTTTACAGCATCAACGATTGCCGCAGAGACAGGGCGCGTATACCCCTTGCCCTGCCGCGGCTTCAGCTCAATCCACCACGTCGTACCAAGATTGTATCGCTTCAAGTTGACGACTTCCAGTCCACTCTTCTCAACGATTTCCCCAATGTCCTTGTTCCAGAAGCATCCGTGCGCATCTGCATGACCCGGCGCTGTCTTGTCGAGCATGTCGTTCAACCATTGGTAGTGCGATCGCCCATGCTCGAGCAAGAGTATCCGTCCGCCGTCTTCGTTGGTGGCAGCTTCGAGGTTGTGCAGCAGCTTGACGGGATCGGGCGTGGAACACAAGCCCATGGTCTGTACAACGGTATCGTAGCCGTCGCGGGCATCGAAGGGCGGTGTGATGGGCTGGAGAGCGGACTGGTGCTTGAAAAACACACGGCTAAAGTATTCGGGGTGTGTATCCTTCCACTTGCGCTTGGCGACTGCCAGCATGGGCGCACTGTAGTCCAGCAATGTCACGGTCGCGCATTGCTTGGTCGGGTAGTATGGTATATTTCTGCCCGTTCCCACAGCCACCTCCAGAACGTGGCCGCGCACTCGTCTTGTGATGTCCTTCCGGCGCATGTTGAGAAGCAGCAGCGTTTCGGCCATGTTCACCTTCTCGTCGTAACCATCGGCCTCCTTGTCGAAGCGGTCGATGAAGTCCTCTGGCAGATCTCCAATCTCCTCGGCATTCTGGATCGAGTAGTAGAGCTGCACGCCATACATTCCCAGAACAAAGGCCGTCATGCCGCCCAGGAAGATGGGTATCTGCCGCCATCTCCGCACCTTGTTGATGTGGGTAGGCGCACGTTTAGCCTCCTCGGAGAGCATGCTGTCCGCGATCCTCGGCCGCTCCTCCCATACTCGCTTTGCTGCTTCGCGTCCGTTGGAGGGAAACACTTGACGGGGTCCGGGGTACTGCGGTCGGGCTCGTGGGGGAGTCGGCGGGACGGGGGCTTCGTGAAGCCTCTAGGCGGCTTGGGTAATTTGGCCATGGCGACTCGATCGTGGTGCTCTGCAGGCAGAGAACGAGCGACGTGGCGGTTCAATTGCAGATGGAAACATGTCGTTGCAGGCCTTGCAAGGGTCCGTTGGCGAGGTGGCCCAAGCTCCATGGTTCGTCCAGAAATCTTTAGACCGGCGTGAGCCGATGCGAGCACCGAACCTCGCGATATCGGGCGCTTCTCCGCAAAAACATTTCTAGGGTAGCCCGCACCATGGCGTGTTCTGAGCTCCGCCCTTGTGTTTCTGTACATACGTTTTTGCTTGTGACTTGAATTTGCTATTATACCTCGCGTTCATGGCGCCCAGCGATACCCCCTCGTCTGTCCTTATCATCGGCAGTGGTGCCTTTGGATTGTCCACTGCGTGGGCTCTGTGTAGAAATCCTGAATATCAGAACACCTCGATTACTGTCGTCGACAGGAACACATTCCCTTCCACCGACGGCTCAAGTGTATGTTGCTCTGGCCCTAACCACAGTTTCCCATGATCTTGCAGTTAACAACCCGCAGGTTGACTCCTCGCGTATCATTCGTCCCGACTACGCCGCTGGCCCATACGCGCGCCTCGCTACCATCGCTCAGAAGCGGTGGCGAACCGACTTTGCCCCAGAACACTACCACCAGGTCGGCCTCTGTGTGACCGCATCGGGCCCCGAACAGAAATATGTGGGCGACTCCCTCGCAAACGTGAAGAACATCGGCGTGGACAACATCGAAGTGCTCAATTCCGCCCAAGAAATCGGTCGCGTGTGCGGCCTGGAACGTTTCCCCGAGGAAGCATGCGGTCGCACCGGCTATGTAAACTGGAGCTCTGGCTGGGCCGACGCGGAAGCCGCCATGGTGTGGCTCCGGAACGAAATCGACAAGCTTAACAGAGTCAACTTCGTCACTGCCTCGGTGAAGAAACTCCTCTTCGATTTCGACGCCTCCACCGTCTCGGGCGCCATCCTAGCCGACGGCTCAGAACTCCGCGCAGACCTCACCATCCTCGCGGCAGGCGCCTGGTCCGCCTCCCTCATCGACCTCCGCGGCATCTGCAAGTCCACCGGCCAAGTCCTATGCTACATGCCCATCTCCGCCGCCGAAGAAGCCTCCATGTCGCGCCGGCCGACCATCCTCAACCTCAGCAACGCCCTCTTCATCATCCCGCCCGCCAAGCGCAACCTCAAGGTCGCCCGCCACGGCCACGGCTACACAAACCCGACCACCATCCCCCACCCCGAATCCCAGGACCCGCACGAAACAATCACCGTCTCCCTCCCATACACCCACGTCACCGACCCGGACCTCCTCATCCCCCTCGAAGGCCGCAAAGCCTGCCGCGACTTCCTCGCCTCCGTTCACCCCTCCCTCGCGATCCCCAGCCGCCCCTTCACCAAGACCCGCATATGCTGGTACACGGACACGCGCGACGGCGACTTCCTCATCACGCACCACCCGAAGTGGAAAGGCCTGTTCGTGGCGACGGGGGAAGCGGCCATGGGTTCAAGTTTCTGCCCGTCATTGGGGATAGCATATTGGAGTGTGTGGCGGGGAGGACGCCCGAGGAGTTCAGGGAGAGGTGGGCGTGGCCTGCGGAGCGGGTGCCCGAGGGGGAGTGGAAGGGGGATGGGAGTAGGGGGGGCCGGTGGGGATGGTGTTGGAGGAGGAGTTTAAGAAAGGAGGGAGTAGGCTTTAGAGGGGGAGGGGGGATGGTGCGTGTATATAGATGGGAGGGAAAAGGTGTTTAGAGAGAAGAGATGGTATACATACGCGTTAGATCCGCTGTTCTTTTTTCTCGGTTGCTCATTGAATGTTTGTTCGCTTCGTGTGCTATGCACCCATCACTTTGTTTTTTTTCTATGAAATTCTTTACTCCTCACGCGTCGAAAAATATCCAGCTACGCTACTCTGGTACCTGAGTATCCTTCGTTTTGAAAATTATTTTCTTCCTACTTTAAAGATTTTCAGTACCTTTCCTACGTATATGTATATCAACACAAAGAAGAACAGACGCCACACTTTGTGGAAACCTGGTTGAGGATATTCTTGAGCGGAGAATAAGGGGCATGACTGTCTGTCCTCACAACTAAGAAATATGTAGATCTCGTTCTACATAAAGTTTACAATTTCCTCTCGTAGAGAAACATAGTTGATACGTTACTGAGAAGTTTTTTTTTAAACCCGTACGTTGAGCTGCGTAGCTCTAGCAATGGCTCTACATTGTATTTCATCAGATGCGTGGAGGTGGTACTAGTTTGTCAGTGAGTTCATTAGGTGGAGAAATCTGGAGCAATATTCTCGTCGTGTACCGTCAAGATGGGTGCGACATTCGTGATGGTTTTTAGACCTACAGAGTCGTGATGCTGGTCACTGGTGGATAGCAACCCCGAGTGATGTAGTGATAGATGAGATCGCGGGCTTGGATTGAGCGAGCGATGATTATAAAGCCATCTTCATGTATATGTGCATCTTCAGTGCTTGGGGTACCTTGGTGATGGACCTAATTAAATCATGGTGAAATATTGTGTGAAAACATCTGTTGTTCCAACTGAGCCATTAGTAGTGCGTGATTCTTCGTAGCAGTTCCTTGTTAAACGGTTCTCAAAAGGTCGATAAGTAGACATTAATGGGGTTTGGTAGCTTGAGAAGAGATGTATATTATGTGGTCTTCAAGCGAACCTCATGTACAGCAGTATGAATCCTACGCACTCTAGCGTCGCCCTAGTCCCGTGGTGCCTGAAATGTTCTAGGCTCGTGGCTGGAATTCGGAATAGCGCCGGTTGTTGCCTGCGCCACGTCCATATGTGGATGTCAGCACGGCGCCTCGTTAGTGCGTGCGGCGTACGTTTATAAACCACATTGTCTCCCCGTAACCAAGAGCGGGAAGTTCATACCTACCTAAGTCATCTGTCGCTTGTTGAGTTCGCAATCGTCGTCTACAAAACACTGTGCCCATCTAGGCCATCGCAATTGGAAGAGGAAGATCTAGACCACCACATTTGAAAGAAAAGTCATGGAGAACCGGATGGGTCCTCAGCTTCTCGGTCTTGCACCTGAACTGGTAGCGCATATTGTGAAGCAGATTGATAGTAAGGGAGACCTTAGAAATATCCGACTGGTTTGCAAGACATTAGACAAGCACGCGTCGAAGGAGCTTTTCCGTGAGGTATATCTATCGCGGGATGAACGCCACATGGATTCTTGGAACAGCATTGGACAGAGTGAAATACTTCGGCAGATTCCCCGCCACGTTGTTATTGAACCGAGACCAGACAGCGGTTACGAGGATGATCTTTGGAGCATACACGGCGGAAATAGTGATAATGAAGAAGAAAAAGAAGAAGAAAAAGGAGAAGGAGAAGAACTCGACGAAGTTTGGAACCCCAATGATTTCAGTAAAGCAATCAAAGCAATTTCCCGATTCCCAAATGTGGATTCTGTGGAGATTGTCTTTACAGAAGATTGTGTGGGTGAGGACCATAGTTTTTGGGATGACGTGGTAGAATCGTCATCTTTCCGTGAACGCGCGCTACAGATCATCTTTTCGGCGGTTTCGGAAAGGCCAGAGGACAGCAGAAAAGTCCGCAAGTTGACCATCGTCAACCTTCAAAACTGCGAGTACTTGAATCTCACCACTTCGGACGAGTTTGATACTGTCATGGGCGGCCTGGAAGAACTACATCTTGGTCTCATCCAGGAACACAACGAACATGGGCCGGACCATGACTATCTGAAAAAGGAACTTCAAACGTTTCCTTTCTATCTTTGCTATTCATGGCTTGAACCTGTGTCTAGCCACCTCAAGGCATTGTCAATCTATTCTTTGCGAGAAAATTGGGGTCCCTTTCCCGGTTATTTTGACCCTAGTGGGATTTCGTTCCCGAAGCTTGAAGCATTGGCTCTTGGATACTACACGCTTGCGCACGACGATGATATCAACTGGATTCTTTCAATCAAGTCACTTCGCAAACTCACCCTGCACAACTGCATGATTCTATCGAAGATTCGGATCGATGGTGAGAATTTGGAAGAATGGAACGTCAAAACGCACGACTGGAAACCCATGGTCAACTCTGGCGGTTACGGTAAATGTTATTCATACGACACCAGATGGAACACGTTTATTGACCGGATTCACGATTCCTTGCCCAATCTCGCGGATTTTCGCTTCGACTATACATCGAATTACTCCGTCAACAGCCGTGACGCTTGTGGAAACAGGATGTTTCCAAGGAGGTATGTTACCTTTGATAATGGAGTCCTACCAACGCACTGGCCCGAAGCAGATAGATCAGGGGCTATGTATGAGTTCGAAACTAGTGGAGAAAGAAGAGAGCAGGATTGGCCAAATCTGCACAAAGAGAATATGGCTCTTGACCAAGAGAGCATGAATAGGATTTTACGTAGAAAGAAGTAGAGCATTGATTCAAACATGACGATTGTACGTTCTCGTTTTGATAATGAAAGATTGCTGTCTAACAATGCCGTGGGGGTGAAGTAAGAAAATCGAAATCCCACACTGCACCCCTGCCTGGGCGATATCGTAACGTATCCGCTTTCTGGGCAGTGCCACGTAAGCGCACCGTGCGTACATGATCCTGTTGGCGAGCTGCGTCTGCCTTGCGTTACATGTATAAAAGGTCACAAACATCACGTTCAACTTGATCTCGTCGTAACATCAAATAGCAAGTACCATGGTGCTGCTCGACCTCCCGAACGAATTGCTAGCTTCAATAGCCGAGCATCTATCCTCTGAAAAGGACATCAACGCTTTTGCCCGAAGCAACAGGCGCATCTACTCCCTGTTAATCGACCAACTTTACCGCTTCAATATCCTGCGTTTCAGCTGTTCAGCTTTGCCCTGGGCTGCTGAAAGGGGCTTCGAAAACGTCGTGCTTAGATTCTTTCCCTGTCCCAGCCAGCTCAAAATAAGGGATTATGCACTCAAAAGGGCATTGGTGGCTGCAACAAGGTGTGGCGATGAGAGAATAACTAAAATTCTTCTAGAGAATGGAGTGGATGCGAAAAATTCTACAAAAAAAACTATCTCCCTATCACTTTGGCCGCGGCTTCCGGTAACCTTACTGTCGTCAAACTCCTGGTTGAATACGGGGCCGAAATGGGTAAATCCGTTCGGTCCAGCTGGTGCGCCATGGATTTCGCCGCAAGTAACGGACATTTGGAAATCATGCAGTTCATAGGAATAAACGAGCAGGCTCTTCGCCGTACAACCAAAGATGGGTGTACCATTCTCCACCGGGCCGCGGAAGGAGGCCATGATAAGGTGGTCAGATATCTGATCGATAAAGGCGCCGACTTGGCAGCTACAGATGAAGAGAGGCGGACCCCATTGATATGGGCTATGAAAGACAATCCTGACAATATTCGAGTCATGGAAACTATTCTTTCTTACGAAAGTGCTTTGGGAATCACAACGGACCGAGAATTAGCACTCAACGCTGCTATTTTCTCCAACAGCATACGCCTCGTTAAGATGCTTTTGGACCACGGAGCGAAGGTCACTGGCACAAGCTGGGATGTCCCACCTCCTGTCGTTGCTGCAGCCTATTCGCAATGTTCTCTTGACATCATAGAATTGCTCATTAGACACGGCGCCGATGTTTCGGCCCCCGACTATAAGCTAAAGTCTCCACTTTTTATGGCAGCATATCTCGGTCGAATCGAGACAATACGATTTCTCTTGGACAAAGGGGCTGACAAGACTGCCCCGGACAAAGACGGTCGAGTTCCTCTACACATGGCGGCGCGCAACGGTCATTTGGAGGCTGTGGGGCTGTTACTATGCGACGATATCTTTAGCAAGGCGGCTCATGACAGTGAATCAGCTCAATTTCCCGAAGATCGAGCGAAGGTCGATGTTGCAGATGACGAAGGAATAACTCCACTCATGACAGCGGTAATGTCGATACCGAAAGGAGAACAGTTGGACATTGCAGGCCATGCCAAATTTATCAAGTATTTTCTAGAAAAAGGTGCAGATTCAAACGGAAATCAAGGGTACCGAGGGGATCCGCCTCTGCACGTTGCATCAGGGAAGGGCAAGGTCGATATTGTAAAACTGCTGATTGATCATGGAGCAAACATCGATCGAAAGGCAAGAAACAACGTAACGGCCTTGCATGTTGCTGCACAGGCAGGACATGTCGAGATCGTGGGACTGCTACTCCAGAAAGGCGCAAAATTGAAAAAGACCAGCTCTGGAGAAACCGCACTCAATTGGGCAAACGAAAATGGCAAGTTTCAAGTTGCTAAGCTGTTAGAAGAGCATATTAGCGCTCAATAAGACTTGAAAGAATTGGATAGTCAATGATCTGTGCAGTAGTGACGTATGAAGAAAATAAACGTTGCGTGAAATTACTGCTGAGAGCGCGTCAACGTCAGCATTTACATGCTAGCGGTTCGTTGATGAAATTCAAACCGGAAACACCCGAAAACATTATAGAGGGCGAATAGTTCAGATTTATAAAGCTTTACTACTAAATCAGATCTGTGCGACTTGGCTGATCTCAAGAGGTACAAGTGCTTGACACGGGGATCAGGGCCCCTTGTCTGAAGCCCATCAATATGAACATACCGAATAATCCTGTATCCCATTCAGTCAGCTTATTATTAGACCCAAAGCTGGAAGAATGCTGAGGGCATTCAATCCCTGCAGCGCAATGCTAACAGAGCCCACTTTTCGACCGGAATACTTTCGTATATGACTCCCTACAATTATTTCGGTTAATAGGTTTTCTCTACACAAGTGCAATTCTAGAGAGTGAGGTATTAAAATGAGTCGTTATAACTAGTGCTTTAAATATGATATGAGAACGTTTAGTGATGTAACAGTAGCCTGAGAGGACACGTGCACACATTATCACACAAATAACTGAGCAGGGAGTTCTCGCAACGTCTGGCATTGAGCATGCTATAAGTGCGGCTATAGAACAGTCGGGTTCGTCTGGGACTAATAATCAGACTGTGGTAACGTTGGCCAGCTCTCTCAATTCGTCCTCGTCCAAAAGACCTCGTTTCCTCCGGCCACAATATTGTTTATCACAATTCTTACACTTGACGCCTCTGCAGTCCCTATGATAGTTCCCGCTATCCCAACACTTCCACTCGTAGTTGCACGTGCCCCTGCAGGTAGGCCCATTAAAACCTGGAACGCAGCAAAAAGCCGTACTGTCCGCATGTTTCACTTGGAGCCAGTAGTTCTTCTTGCTCCTCTTATCATACACCTCCACTTTACCAAAATCTTTATTCACTTTGACAACGAAATGTCTGCAAGTCTTCTTGCACTCTTCGCCCCTCCAGGAGGACCAACCACAGGATTTACATTTGAAGTACGTGTTGTCTTTATCCCAGATTTCCATGTAGATATGATCGGATGACGGCCAAGGCTCCAGAGCTTTCTGCACGTGGACGCGGATGCAGGCACGGACTTGGACAGCACTAGCGATAAAGAAGAATAGATGGAGTAGCTGCATGGTTTCGAAATATCGTTGATTGAATCGAAGCTTGCTTGATGGATAATGACTTGAGGTGAATTGAATGAGTCGAAATGGCTATGGGAATGAACACCAAACGCACGCATGAGACTTCTTATAGTGTTGGCTCCCATGTCAGCGGAAATCACGTTGACATGTTGGGTCACTCAGTGGCTTCAATGTCATAGGAAAAAGGCCAGTCAACTGGTCGAGAACGTGAGGCACATTTTCTCGGACGCGGCAGGTGGAGGCTTCGCGAGTGAAGGCCTTACAATGAAATACAGGTCATCCGCACAAAGCAATCAGGAGTTCAGTTTCAGGCTGCTAATCCGAAGGTAGTATCGGTGAAAATGGTCAACGCAAACTCGCACACGTACGCGCACCTAGATTATACACCAGTGAGCAACCAATTAGGCCGGAGTAACTCTAGTCAAGGGATCATTTAGATTTTTCTAAGAATCATAATTGAGCTTGATTGCATACTGAGTCTTGTAAGCTTATCCGAAAGGTCATTTTGGCCCCATGTCGTCCCATCTGAAAATAAAGAACTTCGTATTAGACCACACACCTACCCAATGCGCGAAAGAAAATGCTCAAGCGAGGCATACTTGTTTAAGGCAGCTTGAAAAGAAACCACGAAAGGATCTGGTAGGTCGTATTGTAACGCCTGCCTGATTCTTAAAGAAAGATTTCAGGCGGGACGTGCTATTCTGGACTCCACCAGCGTACGCGCGTGACAATATCATTTTCTCACATACATGATTAAACAGCTGAGATCAATCCAAGCAGACATGGCGATAAAAAGAGAAAATTCATTAAAAGCTGAGGTTTATATAACGACCATAGAAAACATAACCGCCACTAAATACGCTTCGAAATTATAGAGATTCACTTGCTATTTTAATAATTCTTATAATAATTAATTCAGTCTATACGCATCTTTTTATATAGTCATAAGAGGGCATGACAGCATTTTATCCTACCGAGCTTTCGTGTCTAGTCAGCTCATACCCAGCTACTACTTTTTCCAACAAACAAAACAACATAATGATTGATTCGTCTCAATATATTTGATTATCGAGCGAAATTAGTAGCAATCAAGATAGCGGAGACTATCATACTCAAAGTCAGTGCTGTGGGAGCTACACACATTTCCAGGCAACTGAGCCTTTCAGAACTGGAACACGACAAGCAAGGTGCATCACATCTTAAGCTCATAGCGATGCTTACAGCACCATATTATACATTTAATTTTACAACTGCCGCCCAGCAGCAAGCCGACCACTCCTCCCCGTGGCCCCCCGGAACGCAAATGAATACCTTCATCTCATCGCCCATCACCCATCACCACCCCCTCCCAGCGTATTCCTATCGATCCCTCCTCAGCCCCTTCGCCAACTGCTTCCCCATCAACCTCGAAATCTCCACCGCATAATCCCTCTTCCGCGACCGTCTCTCCTCCTCGGTACTGAATTCAAAAGCAGCAGCAGCACCACCCTGCCCCTCCCGACTCAACGCTATCTCCGACACCGAGCCCCCGGCGACGGAAACGACGTCAAGCTCCCAGAGTCGCGCCGCATGGCTTTCGTACAAGGACATTGCGGCTCGTCGCTCCCCGTCCGCGCTATCGATTCGGATTCGGATCCGGATCGTGTTTTCGATTTCGATTTCGAGGAAAGGCCCGGCGAGGCACGCGGGCTGGAGCGCGCGTTTGCGGCGATCGAGGACGCGTGCGAGAGTTCGCGGATGGCGACGGTGGAGCGGGGGAAGTCGTCCATTGCCATGCCATGCAAGCAGTAGGTAGTTATATGATATGTCGAGATAAATGGGTTGGGTTGGGTTGGGTTGGGCCAGGTGGGGGCCAAAAAGACGAATGCACGGCGTGCGTATGCAGATGTGCGCACTATCACTCTCCGCACAACGACGGCACGCAGACGAAATGCCTCTCGTTGAGCGCTCACAGCGCGATGGGTGTATGTGTAGATATGCGTATGTACAGGAAACAAACGTAAATCACTCCGCTCCTCCCCGTCCATCCCGCCCCAGCGGCTGATATGTCTGTCCCTCGCCCGCCCGACGTCATGTCCGTCCAAGGCCAGGAAATGCCTCGCCTCTGTGCATCGCGCCTGGAAACGGTAAACGACTCAAGATCAGCCACCCAATCGGGGAGTGCGGTGTCGCGGGCAGGAATCGCGGCTCAGCTCCAGCTCCCTCCCCCTTGAATTTAGGCGGCAGCGGCAGGCGGGTTCCAAGTACCAAATCGCGAGCTGTGTGGGGTGCGCGTGCGGTGCGTAGTCCGGGGTTGGATGGCGTTCCGCGTGCGGGTTGACGTCATGTTCGCCATGCGTCGGGATTGCCATTGCCATTGCCATTGCCATTGCGATGATGGACAGCAGCAGGATGCGGATGAAATCCAACCAAATTCCCATGATTCCTTATGTACAATCCCCCTTGTACGCTCCCCACTCCGCTGCCACCCACCCACCCACATACATACCTACATAGGTACAAGTCTACCCACCCCACCCTACCTAGCCAACCACCCCCTCACCTTATCCCCCAACCCCAGACTCCCCGCCCTCAACCTCCGACCCTTACCGTCGCCCCTCAGCCGCTCAATCTCCACCTCCGTCGGCGCGTTGAAATTCCCGCTCAGCCTGCGGATCTCGAGCTGCCTCCGAGGTGACGAGCGCCTGGATCCTGGACCTGAGCCCTCCTCCGCGGAGGATGATACACCCGTTGCCACGGGGCGGAGGTGCGAGAGATGCGAATCGTTGGTCGCCGCGGAGGAGGATTGTGTTCGAACGACGTTAATTGAAGACTGTTGTGTTGGGAGGGAGTAGGGTTTTGGGTCTGCGGAGCGGCGGGCGAGGAGTTAGCTGAGTGTGTATATATGTGTGTACGTGGAATGAATGAATGGATGAATGAATGAACGAATGAATGAATGTGCATCTGCATCCAAGTCATGTATGCATGCGTGCATGGAACCCAAACCTACCATGTAATTGTATCGCACCCTCGTCTTGGCGCCCATCTTGGTGCGAATGTGAATGCGTTTCCATCGTATCGCTCGTATCGTTGAACACCGGACTTGTATCCCCCAAATCAACTTAATACATAAATCGGAATCAAATGCTGACATACTGCCACCTGTACCATCCAGCATATATGTATGGAAACATCCTTCCCCAGGGATATGTATGTATGTATGTAAACGTCAGGGTTCGACGCGCCAAGCGGTGATAGTCGTGCTGAGCCTTGCGGTGTGGCTTGGGTGAGCGATCTTCTCTGGGATTTCCCCACGAGGCAGGAGGGCGGATCTGGGGGAGGAGAGAGATCCCGCGGAGGACTACCGTACACTACTTATGCATGTAAGCTGCGTCTGTGGAGTAGTAGGTACCTATTTACGGTATGTAGGTCGGTAGAAGCGATGCTGACTAAAATTAAACGAGCATGGCGATGCGAGGAGGAATAGTTGGTTTGGTTTGCTTTGGTTTGGTTTCAGTCGTTTGATCGTTGTTGTGAGGACGGAAACAGATCGTGCCGGCGCCAGCCAATGGCACACTAGACTTGACGGATTCACATAGCGTTTCAAGAGCACCGAGATCGTTAACTGGTTAAAGAGGAATGGTGGACGAGGAAAGGACCGATGCATGGTGCAGATGTGAACCTCTTGTAGTGACTTTTCGACTCCAAAACAGAGACGACGATAGTCAAGTGATGAACATGTCGTTTCTTGTCTGTTTCGGCGTCGGGGAAAGGACGGCTATTCCACATCTTAAAACATAGAGTGAGTCTTCCCTGTCTTACTAATATCTCAAATCTGGGAGGTCGCATTTCCACCAGCAATTCGGGTTTACTTAGTCCGCCTACTGCCCTTCACCGGCGGACAAAGAGCCGGACAAGTATCAAACACATCACGATTTACCCCTCCCAGCGCAACGTAGTCCCACCTCCCTACTCCACTTCACGCGCGCGCGCACATCAAACATACACACAATAGCAATCCACAATAATACCAACAACGCATCAATACCTTACTTGCTACCTAACTACCTACCCTACTCCCTAACCTCCCTAACCTCCCAGACATTAACCCCACCACCACAACACACCACGCACGCTCCCCATCCAAGCAACAAATGCAAACACAATGCAATGCAAGGGGTATCCTTATTCTCATCCATATCCGTATCCGTATCCGTATCCCAAGGAATTCAAACGCTAACCAGCATCGTCGTTTCGCTCAATCAATCCCTCTATAACAACCGCAACAACAACAACAACAACAGTCAACCATGGCCTTTCTCTCGCCCAGAAGCAATTGGACAGCGCCAAGGAGGACAATGCCAAAGAAAAAACAACCACTGACTGGACCAGACTAGTATAGACCAGAGCAGGCCAGAAAACAACGCAAGAATGCGACTCAGCCTCTGCAAAGGGGAAGACTCCGAGTCCAACCGAACCTAAGCCGACGAGCCCGGGGAGGAGAGAAATGAATGGACAGACAAACAAGTATGCAACCAAGCAAGTGAGGTAATCCCCTTGTTGAATAAAGCGCTACCCTCGTATCGAATCGTGACGCTCATAAGCGAATATGCAATATGCAATATGCAATATGCAATATGCAATGTGCAATGTGCAATATGCAATGTGCAATGTGCAAGCTGTACCATCCACGGGCTAGCTGACGGATGTCGACAACGCTGTGCAGAAGGGCAGGCAGGCGATGCTAATAACGCAGCTGCCGGATGCCAGCCACGCGACTGACACACACCTCACCCCACCTTACCTCTGTGCTACACCACATTAGATCGAGGTAAACGATTGGGAAGAAGCAGCAGAAGTAGAAGTAGAGGAATGCTCACTCCGCATCCGCTTGTCGGAAGCCTGCTCGAGCGGGTCCCCGCCGCGCTTGGTGCCACGAGGGGAGCTAGACGAGTGCGACGCAGATTTGACGCGGCGCCAGGATCCGCTCCACGACTCGAACGAGGTTTCTGGGATCGGTCAGCCGGCGAAGGGATTATGAGCCGTGGGGAGGTGGTGACTTACGGCGCTTGGGCTTGGGCACTGCCGGGACGCTGTCTTGTGGGAAGGAGGCGGAGGCGGAGGCGGAGACGGAGACGTCGATGTGGCGCGTTCTGCGGCTGGGGGTCGGCATCTCGATGTCAGTTGGGGCTTCCTCGTCGTCGTCTTCGTCATCTTCGCCGTTCTCGCGCTTGAGGCGCGCAATCTCTTCTTTGAACAGGAGCTTGGGCTGGATGGCGGAGCGTGTGATGCGGCGGTTGCCGTTCCGGTCTGCTCTGCGGAGCAGTTCGTCACCAGATGAACGACCACCTTCAGCTTCATCCGACTGAGCTACGTCATCGAATGGACGGAAGATGCGCTTTCCACGGCTGCGTAAAGTTAGCCAGGTCCGAGTACATGAGCAGAAGCACTTACTGAGTGTAGACTATCCCCTCCTCACGAGCGGCAGCTTGAAACATCTTCTGGGTCTTCTCATCCATCTTGCGAGGCTTCTTTGGAGCCGCCTTGGCCTTTCCCTTACCACGACGCGTGATAAACGGATTAGCCTCTTCGTCCTCGCGGTCCGGAACGCGCTCCTTCGAGTCCACGTAGACGCCAATCTTCGGGGAAGCAGACTCAATCTTCGCGTCAAAGCTCTCCAGATCCAATGCGCTCTTCATGCTCTTAGCTTTGCGCGGGGTGGGCATAGCATCTTCAACGGTCGCCGGACGGTCCTCGAACAAGACGCGCGCAGTCTGACCTAGGGAATCCGCAGTGTGGAGGGCGCGCTTTCGGGGCGTCTTGGCCGGAGTCGGGAGCATGCCGTGGGGAGCCATGGAAGGGAACAGGCGGCGCGCGGATGGCGGCGCAAGAGTGTCGGAGTCTGAGTCGAGGGCGGCAGTCTCAGGTTGCGCGCGACGCGACGAGCGCGGAGAGCGGGTTTTGGCGGGGGACGCGGGCGAAGAGGGCGGTGACAGAGCAAAGTGGGTGGTGCGCGAGAGGGGTTTCTGGCGAGAGCTTGTCGGGGTCACGTCGCGGATTGTGCGCTTGCGGACAGGCGAACCTGCGTGCGCGGGTTGCGGGTGAGAGTGAAGTTGGGTGCTGTGTTGTGCGGCCACGCGACTCGACCGGCGCGGCGAGAAGGGCTCGTAGCTGTCGTACTTGGGGCCGTGAAGCGGTGCGGGCGGGGTGCGCACTCGGCGCGGAGGTGAGGGCGTGCGATCCATCCTAGACATGCGCTCCAGGCCAGAACAATTCCGTGGCAGACTCGGGGTGGTGCGCGGTGAGGGAAGGATATCAAGAATGAGGTGTGCGCGTTCAAAACAAGGTTGACGGGGTCGCTCGGGTGACGGAGTGTTTGTCGAGGGCGGGTGTGCGGGTCAATTGGGGTGGATGATGATGATAGCGCAGAGGGACCGAGGGACCGTGTCAAGCGATGTGTGGGTGCAGCGGCGTGGACGGGGCAGGAGGCGCTGAAGTGGAGCTTGGATGCGTATCGTCAACGGAAGAGGCTGGGGAGGTTGGGTTGGTTGGCGCTTGGCATCCGAAGCCGCAAGGGCCATGCACAACACAAACACGCCAAGCCCAGCAGCCGCCCCACCATAAACACGTCGAGCATGCACACCGACACGAAGCAGCCCCATTGAGCCCCATTGAGCAGAAACAACACCACCGCTACCTTCCGCCGACATGGACGACCCCAAGGCCGACATCCTGAGCTACTCCGACTCGGACTCGGACGCCCTCTTCGACACCCCCGCCGCCCGCAAGCCCGCCGCAAAACCCCACGACCATGGCCCCAACACCAGCAAA
This sequence comes from Pseudopithomyces maydicus, assembly GCA_026873275.1. Classification (NCBI taxonomy): domain Eukaryota; kingdom Fungi; phylum Ascomycota; class Dothideomycetes; order Pleosporales; family Didymosphaeriaceae; genus Pseudopithomyces; species Pseudopithomyces maydicus. Next base: position 88,345 of record JANTUC010000009.1, on the reverse strand, counting down.
CCGCCCCCCAAAGAATCCCAATACACCACCTCTGAAGACCGCGAGGCCGCCCTCCGCGCCGAGCTCGAGAGCGTCCGCAACGTCAACAAAGTAATCGAAGGCGTCGTCGCCAGCCTCCAAAAAGCAAAGTCAAACATGAGCGTACGTCCCCCCTCACCCTTCCTTCCCCTACTCACCATACTAACCCCCACCCCCCAGACCGTCTCCCACACCGTGCACAACGCCACCACCCTCCTCCAAACCTGGACCCGCATCCTCTCCCAAACCGAGCACAACCAGCGCCTCATCCTCTCCCCCAATGGCAAGGCGCCACCCAAGACCTCCTCGACATCCAAGAAGAAGAGTCGCAGCGCCAGCAGGCCGCCGAGCGCCGCGCCGCCGAGGACCTCGCGAGGAAAGAAGCTGCGGCCCGCAAGGCCGAGGAGGATCGCAGGAGGGCGGAGACGGCGGCTGCGAAGCCCGCGGCGAGGGGCAGGGGCAGGGGTGGTGTTAGGGGAGGGGGAGTTCGGTGTCGGGGACGAGTTATGTGGGGGTTGGGGGGCAGGCGGGACGAGGGGGCGTGGAGAGGAGGGGGAGTACGAGGGGGAGTGCGAGTGGAATTGGGAGGGGGTGAGGGGGAGTGCGAGGGGGAGGGGTGTGAGTTGAGGATGAGGATGGGGATAGGGATGGGAGGGGAGGGGAAGGTTGGAACGGAAAGGAAAATGATAGACGGATGATACCCATACATACACACATGTCACGAATGTGATGAACTTTACTCACTTTGATCAATGTGTTGCTAAGAGGATGCACTTCTTTTTTTTGGTTTAAATTCACCATTTAAATTCACCATAGGGAGCTTTCCCGGTGCGATATCCTTGTTGGATAATGTACACCTGCACACTACACATGTATGCATTCATACACATATACGCAAACCTCTCTCACTCAGCAGAAGCAGTATCAACAGATTAAAAGTGTTACGAACTTACAAAATTTAAATACATCTGGAACTTCTATAGATATTATTACTGAAGTAAATATAAACTGCCGCCTTTTCAACTTTGGTTTTTCCGTGATCCCTCGCGACGCTATTTTTAGAGCCACTTGCACCTCATGTGAAAACGGCGAATTCTAACCCCCATTTGTGAAATTCGATTGCCTACGATCCATCAACCGAGCACGCTTTGCACCCTATAATATTACATGCATGCCTGTTCATCGAACTGTAATATGGCTAATCGAAAGTTTTCAGATCACGTGCTATGTTAGCTGAAGCGAACGTTTGGTTCCTACGTACGGGGGAGTCGAAAGACATATGACATAGACGAATACGAGACAAACCCCGAACCATCCCATCTCCTCAGCCCCATAAAAACCTTCTATTCAACCTCAAACATGTACTCACCAATACAAACATACATGCATAACCATATGTCCCAAATCAGCGCACGATGAGTTCCTCCACCCTACCAATACGATCCCATCACTCATCGACAAACTTCATCCCCCAATTCTGCAAACCATGTCTAGCCTTCGACGACGAGCTGTCACGCATCGAGCGCCTCATCGACGAACCCGAGCCCCAAGCCAAAAGCGATTCCGTCCCAGGCCCAACACAGCAACTCATCAGTCTACCGCCCTTCCCAATCAGCAACGCCCAGCACATCTGGGACCACGCTGCTGCGTGCCGTTGCTGCCGGAGTCTCCGCGATTACTTGTCAAGGAGATCGTTCTCTAGTGTTGCTGCGAATTCCCCGGGTGCGATACACCCGCTGGCGGTGAGCGTTGTGTTTCTGCCTCTCTTCCCGGAGTCCACAGTGCCGCGGTTGTGGCTGAAGGCCGGCGTCGACATCATCGCGAAGGAATCCATCTCGGAACATGCACCGGGCGTGGATGCGTTTTACTCCACCACGCCATCGTCGAGAGATGGTCTGCTGGTGCGAGCCGTGGGCCCGCGCATCGATCTTGCGCACTTGCGCCGGTGGATCGCCGAGTGCCGCGTCTCTCACGGGAGCGAGTGCTCGCGATCGCGGCTTCCGAATGACTGGGGGCTTGTTGGCCTCGAGACGCAGCATCTGGAGTTTTATCTCATCGACGTGCACCGTATGTGTCTCGCTGTCTCGACGATGAAAGATGCTCCGCCGTATGTGGCGTTGAGCTATCGCTGGGGGGATCCGGTGCGTTCGACGCAGTGCTGTTTGGCTAATCTGGCGACGATGAAGGCGCCTGGGGGATTGGTGAGCGAGCATGTCGTCTTGGCTCCTACGATCCAGGACGCTATTACTTTCACGAGAGAGGTAGGGTTCCGGTATCTTTGGGTCGATGCTTTGTGCATTGTTCAGGATGACTACGAACGGAAAGCCACATATTTGAGCCTCATGGGTACCGTGTACGCGGATGCTGCGCTGGTATTAGCAATCCTTGAAGGAAATGCGGATATGGGGATCGCGGGAATCGGGCATGATCGCGATATCTCGGACACCATCACCCTCCCTACTCGAAGCCTGATCAAGACCACACGCCGCATCGCCGGAAAAGAATCATTCAGCGACAAGACGTGGGCTACGCGGGGTTGGACCTTCCAGGAGGGACTGTTCGCCAGCAAAATGCTCACCATCGACACCTTCGCTTCCTGGCACTGTCCATGTGCAAACTGGATGGAGGAGATATCACGGCCCCCTCACTCTCCATACGGACCTCCTCCCCAGGTATCCTCAAAGCAGCCAGGGAACCCACAAGTCGCACCATCCACGTTCCTCGACTTCCCCGCGTCCCATCCTACATGTCCCTAGCAGGCTACGCGCGCCTAATCCACTCCTACAACACGCGCTCGCTGACCATGGACTCGGACGCTCTCAACGCCGTCGCCGGCGTAACGGGGCGTCTCCACAGCCTCTTCCCCGACGGCTTCATCCAAGGCCTCCCCCAATTCTACCTCGACGTCGCGCTCCTCTGGCAGCCGCGTGCCCCGCTCCGCCTCAGGGTCGACGCCCCCGGGGCGCCGGCGCTGTCGTCCTGGTCGTGGGCTGCGTGGCACGGCGACTTGGACCTCGACGCGTGGTCTGACAGCCACATCGTCTACGACGAGCCGTTGGCGCTGAGGAATAACCGCATCGTCGACTGGCAGAAGCTGCGGTGTGGGAAGACGAGGAGCGGAGACAACAGGGAGGAGTGGCTCCCGGTTCAATTCACGTTCCACGCGCCAAGGGGTCGCTTCGAGGACCCGGCTGTCACTGAGATGCCGTGGGCGTGGCATGCTCACGACGTGCAAGAACAAGAACAAGAAGAAGAAGAAGAAGAAGAAGAAGAAGAAGAAAAAAAGAAAAAGAAAAATCCCCCCTAAACCCGCCAGTCCCCCCACCGCTTCTTCACATACAACCCCCCCGACCGCAAAACCCACATGCCCAACATCCCCTTCCGCTTCCCCTTCCCCCCTTTCGAACGCCTCCGCAACGTCGACCGCGAGCCCTCTCACGTGCACCTGCTCCGCGCCAAACTGCAAGTCGCGCTCCTCACCCTCTCCACCCTCTCCCTGCCTCCCCGCACCTCAGCATCCAGCGTCGAAGACGCGCCCCTCGTCAACGCCGCTGGCGAACCCGTGGGCTGGCTCCGGTTGAATCTGTACGAGGAGGCGAGGCCTGCGCACGGGACGGGGTGCGAGGTTGTGGCCATTTCGGAGGGCGTCGTCGTGGGTGGTGGATCTCGAAACTCAAATCGAAATCCGAGTCGGAGTCGGAGTCGAAATCGGAAGCCGGCGTTGGAGGTGGATACAGACACGGACGCGGATGCGCAAGAAGCCGAAGCCAATGCCAATGCCAAAGCCGAAGCCAAAGCCAAAGATAAAGACGGGGCTTGCTTTTACCACGTGTTGTGGATCGAGCGCAAGGGCGACGTGGCGTATCGGCGGGCGTTGGGGCAGGTTGGGAAGGCGGCGTGGGAGCGGGAGTGTGCTGGGGAGATTGAGATTGTGCTGGGTTGATGGGATGTAGGCTGGCTCTGCTTATCTACCTGTAGGTGGGTAGGTAGTGGGTAGGTAGGTAGGTAGGTAGGTAATCAAGCAAGCGAGTAAGCAAGCAATTATAACCCGGTACCTGAACAAAACACTCTTCGAAAAAAAAAGGAAATAAAAAGCCCCTAAGTATTCGGCCTGTGGAGGTGGGTACATGGGGTGTGTGTGTTTACGATAGGGAGATAGTTGGAGATGATGGTGCGCATGCACAGTTTCGGTACGTGTGAAACCCCGCACGTCGGAGAGGAGGGGAATCAAGCGGGTAGGTCGTCGCGGTTGGCGTGGGGGTGGGGTGAGGTTTAGGAGGAGGGTAAGGGGGTCTATGTAAGCAGAGAAAAGGGGTGAGTTAATGGAATGAGAGTACAGCGGGAAAGAACATAAGATATGATAGTTAGGAGGGGAAATCAATAGACGGATGATGCCTATGTTTATAAGTTATGCCGTCACAAGAGGGGACGACGGCTTTTTTTATTATGGATTTGATCCAATTAATTCATACTCGACTGCAATTTTTTTCAAAAACACGAAACATATAAGTTACGAATGTGACGGATTTTCCTCGTGCGCCATGAATATGAATACAAGAACCACATACATACACAAAGACTCGAGCTAAAAAAATATATGCAATCACATTACTGATGTAAACTCCGTAGATGCAAAGGTATCGATCAACCTATATTATGCCATCCTTCCATTTATCCATCCCTTCATCCCTTCGTCCCCATATCATCCCACACAAATCATATCCATCTCAGATTTCCCTCCACCCCTCCATCCACCCACCCACACACCCAACCCAAAAACTAACTACCCACCCTTCCACCCACCCATCCAAAGAACAAAAACAATCACATTTCCAACTTTTACGTCCACCCACCCGTCACCGCAGTCAAGCGAGACGGACAGATACGATCAGATACGATCAGACAAGACAAGACAAGCCAAGACAAGACGAACCAAGACAGAACAAGACAAGACACGACACGACACGATAAAAACATCATGACCAACGCCCAGCATGGAGTGTTTTGTGAACTCGCAGGTGTGTAAAACACAAAATGTAAAAAAGAGGACAGCGCCAATAATGTACAGGGAGAAACGAAGGCGGGCCGGGGGAAAGGTCAGGGGGTTACAAATGCTGGGGGAGGGAGAGAGCGAGTGGGTTGGTAGGTAGGTAGGTAGGTAGATGGAGGGGGTCGTACGAGGCGTGCTTGTTTTAACGACCGCTGCGCTCCTTGGTGCGGGCTCTCCGTTCGCGGGCTACCTCTGCGGGGGCGTTAGTTCGATGTTACGTACGAAAAAAAAGGGGTGGGGGGGATTTGTCCAAGGGTAGGATAAGACAGGGGCAACGTACTCTCGTCGTACACCAAAAACTCGTGCAACCCGTTACCCGCCGGCACCATGGGCAGGACGGGGACCTTCTGGTCCGTCACGACCTCCAGAAGAGCCGGACCCTCCGTGTTGAGCAGCCACTTGAGCTTGTCCTCGAGCTCTTCGGGCTTGCTGACGCGGTCCGCCTGGACGTACATGGCCTCTGCGAGCTTGACGAAATCCGCGTTCCGCTGGTGCGTGTGCGAGAAGCGGTCCTCGTAGAAGAGCGTCTGCCACTGCGTGACCATGCCCTGCTCCTCGTTGTTCAGCACGATGACCTTGACGCCGATGTTGAACTCGGCTGCGGTGCTGAGCTCGGTGAGCGTCATGCTGAACGAGGAGTCGCCGTCGATGTCGACGACGAGGGCGTCCGGGCGGGCCACCTTGGCGCCGATGGCAGCCGGGAGACCGTACCCCATTGTGCCCAGGCCACCCGAGGTGATCATGGTACGGGGGTGGGTCCATCGGAAGTGCTGCGCGGCCCACATTTGATGCTGGCCAACACCCGTGGTGATGACGGTCTTGTCCTTCATGGGCTCCGTCAGCTGCGACAGCTTCTCGATGACGGTCTGCGGCTTGATGAAGCCGTTGGGGCCCTCCTTCTCGTAGGCCCACGGGAACCGCGCCTTCCAGTCCTTGATCTGGGCGAACCACTCGGGGCGCGCGTCCACCTTGTTGATCATGGGGACGAGCTGGTGGAGGTTGGCAACGACGTCACCCTCGACGGCCTCGGTAGCTTGAACAACCTTGTTGATGTTCTTGGGCATGATCTCGAAATGGACGATGCCACCTCGTCCCTCTGCCGCGGCGGCCTTTGCCTCGGGAGCGAACTTGGCCAGGGATCCAGTCACACGGTCGTCGAACCGTGCGCCAAGAGCCAGAATCAAATCTGCCTCCTGCATGGCCATGTTGGCATACGCGGAACCGTGCATACCCAGCATGTGCAGAGACTTCTCGTCGTGCTCATCGTAAGCACCCAGGCCCTGGAGGGTGGTGGTCACGGGAATCTGTGCCTTCTCGGAGAGCTCGCGCAGGATCTTGGGGCCGTCGGGAACGGAGACCATACCCTGACCGGCGTAGATGACGGGCTTCTTCGCCACGTTGATGAGGTCTGCGGTACGCTTCAGGCTCGCGTGGAGCTGCTTCTTGCTCAATTCGCGGGCGGCGAGGGTCGCGGCAGAGGGGTGTGTAGGCAGGCTGGAGGTCATGGGGATGGGCCGTGTCAGGGTGCCACCTGTGACATCCTTGGGCAAGTCGACGAGGACCGGGCCAGGGCGCCCGCTGGTGGCGATCTCGAAGGCCTCGTTTATCCGTCGGGGCAGCTCAGCGATGTTCTTGACGAGGACGTTCCACTTGGTGCAGGGCCGCGTGATGCCCACGGTGTCGGCTTCCTGGAAAGCGTCGGAGCCAATGGCAGATGTGACGACCTGGCCGCAGAAGACGACCATGGGTGTTCCGTCCATGAGGGCGTCCTGCATGGCGGTGACGACATTGGTGGCGCCGGGGCCAGATGTGACGAGGACGACACCGGGCTTGCCAGAGGCGCGGGCATAGCCCTCGGCCATGTGGCCGGCACCCTGCTCATGTCTGGGGAGGACGAAGTCGAAGTGTTTTGAGTGGTAGATTGCGTCGAAGACGGGGAGGATGGCGCCGCCAGGGTAACCAACTGCCGAGCCTGAGGTTAGCCTGTGACTCAATTGCAAACGTCGGGAAAGTGATTTGCTGGGGGAAAGAGGGAAAAGAGGGAAACGCACAGATGTGCTTCACGTCGTGCCTCAGCATCATCTCGTGGAAGATTTCACCGCCCTTGAGCCCGACCAGCGAGTGGTCCATCTCGGGCTGCTGGCGCCGCAGCGGCTGGACGTCATAGTCCTCTCTGTTGAAGGCAGGCGCCGGCCGCGGCCTGGCGTCTGCGGGAGCTGTGGCGGCCTGGGTGCTCTGGGGTCTCTTTGCGTCTCCGACAAGCTTGGTGCTCGCCACCTGGGCAGCTCGGTAGGGCGAGGCGGCGGATCTGGGGACGGCGGTGGAAAAGCATCGCGAGCTCCGCAGAGCGTGGATGGCCTTTGTGCGCGCGTGCTGCATTGCGCGGGGGGGCCGTTGCGGCGAGGAGTGGAGAGGGGGTAGTTTGGGGAAAAAAAGAAAATGGGATTGGAGTGTGGGATTGGAGGGATCCTTTGGAGTCAGTGTTGGTTCTTGGATGCTGCTGGGCTAAAAAGTCTCCCATGGCCACGCACGGCGAGCCACCGCTGTCGGACCGGACGACTGGCGAGCCGCCGTGCCATTGGCCCAGCCGGGGCGTGACTCCTCCAAGACTACCCCACACGCTGCATCGCCGCCCCATCTAGCCCTGCAGCACACGAGCGACCGCGGACGCGCAGTGGCTGCGCCGTGACGCTGCATCCCGGCCGCGAGAACTGCTGCATTGATATTTTGATTGCCTGATGGGAGGAGGGCATCGGGTGCTGCGCTGGCTGGCCCGCCTCGCGCGCCCGTCGAGTGCTGCCCGCCCGCTCGTGTCCCCAGCCAATCAGCGGCCCGCTCGCTGATCGCCTCCCATCCGCACTTCCCAATCGCACACGGACCGGCCAATGTGCCTGTCGCCGACTTCGGCCTGCGAACTACTCCACACGACCTGAGCAGACGTCAGTCCACCATGTCCTCGTCACACGCCCGCATCAACAGCACCGACGAGCGCAGACGCGGTGCGTACCACACTCATCGAGCCCCGTATCTGCAGCCCAAGCCCTGACCTGAACCCCGCACAGTTGCCGTCCCCCGCCGCTCGACCAAGGGCCCGCTCGATGCCGTAGACGACGAGTAACTCTCCCCGACCCTACCCTACCCTATAAACTCTATCCCATCCAAAAACCCAAACTAACAACCTTCCCTCCAGCCCGCTCGCCGCCCTCTCCCAGAACGCACCTCCGCCGCCGCCGCCTTCACAGCAACATCAGCAGCAGCAGCAGCAGGCAGTCCGCTCCCCCACGGCCCACCATGCCCCCGCCAGCATAACGCCCTCCACCGCCACCGCCACCCCGGCCTCCCCCCGCCCCTCCTCCAAAAAGACTTCTCCTTCCTCCAGTCCCCCTCAACCTACCACGTCCTCCCCGCCACCAACATCCCCCCTCCCTTCCTCTCCGCCCCGCACACCCCCTCCGTCTCCTCCCCCATCGACACCCTCCTCCTCTCAGGCCACTACCGCCTCGCCGCCATCGCCGCCGCCCGCAACCTCATCACCTCGCCCTCCACCGACCACACCACCCTCTTCCACCTCCTGCACATCCGCCTCGCCTGCCTGTGCCTGATCAACGAGCACAGCCTCGCCGCCCAGGAGGCAAAGGTCTTCGGGGATCTAGGAAGCAGCTTTTACTATGCGCATGAGAGCGAGGGCCCGGCGGGCGGCCATCTCGTCCCGTGGGGACTGAGGGTGCTGGTCGTGCGGCTGAGCGCCTTGGGGTACGGCGAGTGGCGGAAGGGGGTCATGGGGTACTTTGAGCTTGCGAGGGAGTGTCGGGGGCTGTTCTGGGGGCGACGACCGACGAGGGGAGGGCGCTGTGGAGGAGTCGCCTTAGGGATGTCGGTGTCAGGGTTGCGAATGTCATGGTGGAGATGGGTGATTTGGAGGGCGCGGGGCGGCACCTTGAGGCGATGAGGGGAGGGCACCGAGATGGAGACGGAGACGGGAACGGAAATGGAAATGGGAATGCAGACGGGGAGGTGGTTCTCATGGAGACACTGACGTGGTTGCGATTGGGCGATGTCCAGGCCGCGCGGAGGTGTCTCGCGGCCGTCACTTCTGGAAACGAAGACGACGACGCAGACAATCCGAATGCCCTGCTTTCCGCCAGCCTCGAAGCACTCATCCTCCTCGCAGACGCAGAGTACGACGCCGCCGCCAACGCGTTCACCTCCCTCCGCGAGAAGCACCCCTCCGACGCGATGCTCACGCAGAATCTGGCCGTCTGCCTGCTGTACACGGGGCGCATTGCAGAGGCGAAAGCCCTGCTCGAAGAGCAAGTCGACGGTCCTCCGTTCCACTCTCTGATCTTCAACTTGTGCACCGTGTACGAGCTATGTACGGAACGGAATCGCGACGCAAAGATGGGGGTAGCAAGCAAACTGGCATCACGAAAGGGAGAAGGGGCTGTAGGGTGGGAAATGAGGGACGTGGACTTTAAGCTATGATAGTTTCCCATTGTTCCTGATACCTAACCTAATCAGGTGTGTGCCCTACGCTGTAGGAGACTTATGCAAGCTGCTAGCTACGATGTAGAAAGACTTATGCGAGCTGCTACCTACAAGACTTACGCAAGCTGCTACCTACCATGTAGATAGACTTATGCAAGCTGCTATCGTAAACGGACTTTTGAGTTCTATAATACAAGTGTGTGCGCACAGAGCGTGATGCACGAGCATGGACTAGTTGTCGTAATGCTAGTTGTCGTCATGCGACGAGTACTAATCGTCGTCATCAGAGGCAAACATATTTGTGTATGGAGGATACTTCCTTACCCTCTTCACCTTTGGCGGATTTGCTGCGGCCGTCTCGTCTGGTACCTGAGGTGCATCTGCGTTCTTGGAAGCCTCGGCAAGCGCTGCACCGGTGGAAGACGATGGGACATTCTCGGCCGGTGCCTCCGTCTCGGGGTCGACGTCCATTGGGGTACCCTCATCCTGCTCTGCATCCTCGACCGTGTCCTCGTCCATATACTCTATGTATTTAGCATGCGTCGGCACCGAGCCCTTCTTCGCCTTGCGCTTCTCAATCGCCCTACGCTCCGCCTCCTCTTGCTCCTTCTCACGCGTCCGGCTATTGAATTCCCGGTCGAACTGCTCCAGGATGTGCTTCTCGAAGAGACCTTCGTTGGTCCACACCTTCAGTATGAAGTTGACCTCTTCACGGAAATTCTTTGCTGCCAGGCGGCCCATTTCCCACTTCACCGGTAGAGTCTCCAAGAACCTAAAAACGCCCCTGTCCATGAGCGACGAAGCAATCACAGAGCGATACTTGTACGCAGCACCCTTCTCACGATACGTGGTGAACGCAACGTCATTGATAATCTTGAGGGCGTTGAGTGTGATAGTAGGAAGCTGTCCATTGTGACGGCCCGAAAACGGGCCATCGTCGCCGAATGGGGTCTCCTCCTTGAAGTTGTGGTTAGCCGGTGTGAGGGCAAACGGGACGAAGAGGTTGGTGACGAGAAATTCAACGATCTCGTCCACACCGCGAGTTGAGTGCCTAATGGCAAACTCGGAAAAGGCAGCAACGTCTCCGTATATAATCGGAGTTGGGGGCAACGAAGCTAGCAGCCAGATGAGGAATGCTTTAGAGCGCGGTGGCATGATGCCGTAGCCGGTAGTAACGCGGCCGGGATAGTCGTCGCACGCAGGGACCGTAGAGATGCCATACTGGGGCTCATCTTCTTCATCCTCAGAGTCGGGGGGATCTTTCAGGTCCCAGAGATTCCACACAAATTCGTCAGGCAGCGGATCTTTCGGACCGCGCCACTTGGGCTGGCCCTCGTAGATCTCAGGGTTAGGATTAGTGTCCCCAGTGACGATCTGGTACAAGCGGTAGCGATAGTAGCGGCTAAGAGGATGCGTCGTGTCGTAGAGCCAGGCGAAGCGCTCTTGTGTCTGAACCATTGGATCGTTCATGAGGCACTCTTCGAACTCAACTCCACCTTCGATGACTTTCTCAATCGTCATATGGATGAGACGGAGGGTGGGGAGGTCGGGTGGCCGACTAACAGTGACTACCAACTCCTTGCCCGCGGCTTCGTCACGATAGGGGTCCCGATTGTTGCCTCCAAGATTCGGGGGTGGGGCAACGCCCTTCGGATGTTCGATGGGCTGCCAAGTCGCGCCGAAAGGTTCTTTGCGCACCTTGGTGCTCAGGGCTCGGCCACCCAGATAGCGGTCCAAATGCAAATAGTATCCGCAACCTAGATACTTCTTGTCGTTCAGTTTGTTCATGGCGTCGTCCAGGTTGCGTGCTGTCGCATTCTTGTCGAAAGTGACTGTCATGGAGACGGTCGGGTGGTCGATCTGCGAGGGACTATTGGGCCTCGACAGTGGCGCATTCTCCACCTTGACTACCTTGAGCGCAGGAAACTCGGAGAACAGCTCCTCTACACGAGCATGGGTCATGTCTGGCGGCATGTTGCTGACCCTAGCTACCACCTTGGTGTAAACATTCTCGCTCGACTTCCCTATGTCTGCCGTTCCTTCCACAGACCGTCCAGGTCGGGTGTGCGATGGTGCAGAAAATCCGCCTGGTGCGCCCAGTCGCGGAAACGAAAGTGACTCGTGGTCGAGTGTTCCTGGTCCGCTCTTGGTCGATCGCGGGCGTCCGCTAAAGTGTCGCTTAGAATTGGTCGGTACATAGTACTCGTCCTCGGGCTCCTCATACTCGTCCTCTGCCTCACCGAAGACATTCTTCTTCGCACCAGGCTCGTCAAAGCCACCGGCTGTCATCTTAGCGGGGTTATTCTGCTGCTTTCCGTCTTCTTCGCCTTTAGCATTAGAGCCGAGCTGGGCAGCCTTATTGGCCGCCTTGGAGAGGGAGATCTTGAAGGTCATGTTTACCTGCGTAGCCCAGTACGCCGTGCGTTTCCGACGGCGTATGAAAGTGGGGTGGGGTGGAGAGCGTCAGTGACGTTGTGCTAGATAAGTTTAAGTAGTAAAGCGCGGAGCGCGCGCGCTAGGCACGCTAGCTTAGCGTCGTCTAGCGCCCGTGAAAGTGGAAGCTACGACCCATGGCAACGACCCCGCAGGTCCACCTCTCTGTCTACCTGACTGCTCTAGACGTTGTCACAATGGCATCTACTCAGAATCTACAGGCTCTTCTGCGCTTTCTGTCTCAAGATGCCAAGGTCCCACTCGCGACTGCAATGTCCAAGGTCAAAGACCTCCAAGCTGCAAAGATGATCACGTGAGCACGCGTTTGCCCACCCCCAGTGCCTCATTTCACTTCACTAACACACAAAGCCCGCATGAACTCACAAAATCCAACATTGAAACTCTGCAGAAGATCTTCGGAGATGAGAAGGTTGCACGTCAGGTCCTCAATGCCGCAAAACGCATATCCAAGAAACGCACAAATAGCGATCTCTCCACGGCATCAACGTCCACAATTGCGCCTTCACCCGCATCTAAAAGGACAAAGCTGTCACCTGTGGTTCCTATTGACCCAGCTTCTTTCGAGGCGTCCCTGGCACTCCCAACATGCGAGCTTGATGAGGAACATCTCAAGGACATGGTAGTCTTCACCAACCGCGCACCATTGGTGCTCGCCTTCGCCGTCACCCTCCTCAAGTACACGATGCCCTCCCAGCCTCTTTCTAGCAGACTTTCCCTCGCTCAGGCCGTCTGCAGTGCAAACAGCCAGTCCAAAGCTAAGTACCTCGGCATGCAGCGCACACCTTCTGCCTCGGACGAGGGCTGGGGCGAGGGCCAACCGCTCATCACCGTGCTAAACCGAGAGATCCGCGTCATGAAACGCTGGGGCTACACTTGGAAAGCAGAGCCAGAGACGCAAGAATCCGTCCTGCCGTCTTCACAGGACACGGTAAAGGGCGAGGACACCCAGGAGACGGTTGCACCCGACGAGCCCGCGCTATGGGGCGTCGACCTCGAAGCTTTGAAGAAGTCGAATACATCTGTAGCGGTGCCGTCGGGAGCGGGCCACTCCGTCTCGAACAACCTGCCAATCTATAGACCGGAGGGCCCTCGTGCGTACCTACTCAAGTCGTTTGGCACACCGCCGCAACCAGCGGCTGAAGGAAAACCAGCTAAGCCCGTATCGGGGAAGAAGGCGGCCGAAGAGAAGGAGCGGAACTTGGGAACGCTTTTGGCGGCTTTGGATATACTGTGCCAATCTTGGGAGGGTATGTTGAGCAGTGAGGACTTGGATAAGCGAGCTTGGGGTTGGTATTGTGCTGTGCGGCCGGAGGTCAAGGCGGGAGCTGCGGGGTGGGGCGGCAAGGGCGATGTAAAGCTTGCGGATATTCTGAAGCTCAGGCGACAGGGTGGTCAGTAGGCAGGTCGTGAGAATGGGAATGGCTGAGGCGTTTGGGCACTCAGATCCAAGCCGCGATGTATCATTCATGAGCCCAATCAAGTACATTATCTTCGTATTCTTCATGTCTGTTCTTGCGATAACAAATGCGCTGGGAGATGTGGATGATGAAAATCGGACTTTTTTGTCAAGCCAGATTCTTAATGTGATATATGATCAGCATCCGGCCAGTCTAGTAAATACCAGCTGATCCCAGTGAAAAGCAACCCTTGGACCAAACAGCTCAAGTGAAAAAGCCGCTCCCACAGACCATCTACCTCTAAACCACCTCACAGCTCCCCTCATCCCCCCCACAACCCCCACCCTACCTCCTCCCCAAATCCACATCCAAAACCTCCACCATATCCTCCCCTTCCCCTTCCCCTCCCCACCTTTCTCCTCCCCAAAGAAACCCCCACACCCACCTCAACAACCCCCTCCATCAACCCCTCCACCACCCCCTTGCACTCCTCCCCGTCTGCCTAAAATCCGGGAACGCATTAACCTCCAACAGCCACGTGTTCAAGCTCCCGTCGCTCTCGACCCCGACCATGAAGTCCAGCCCGAAGATCTCGAACGCGTTGGGCAGCGCCTGGAAATGCACCGACATGCCGCGCGCCGCGGCCTCGAAGATGGAGCCCGTTATGGAGAGGATTTGGGTGAAGATGGAGGACTTCCAGTCGGGGGTGGTATCTGTGGTGGTGGTTTCGGGGTTTGTTGTTGTTGTTGATGAGGGAGAGGGGGAAGAAGGAGGTTGTGTAGGTATCGTGGACGGCAGATCCCAGAATAGAGACACGGAGCCCTCGCGGTCGCCCGTCGACTGGAGACACGTGTTGGTCAAGTGAGCTTTCAGCCCTTCCTCATCCGCAAAGGAGGATGCGGAAGGCGGTGCGTAAGGCGCGGCGGCGAAGAGCGCGAGCATCGGGCGGTAGACGTAGACTTTGAGTGCGCCCGTGGCGAGGACGTAGGTTCTGATGTGAAATTTGCGGAGGGGGTCGCTTGGCGCGGAGGAGGTCGGGCGGAGGAGGAGCGGGGGGTGGATGTACGGTTGGGCGATGAAGTGGCGGAGTTGGCTTGTTATGATACCTTTGTCGTCGTCGTCATCGGCGTCCTCGTTCTTGAGCGCCGGTTTGGAAGGCGGCAGCGAGGCAGCGTCGCTCCGGGCATCCTCATCCCCATCGCCATCCTCCTCCTCTTCATCATCAGACTCGGGATCCCACCCCTCGAAAATAGTCGTCAGTTCCTCTTCCGACGAAAACAACCTAATCCCCTGCCCCCTCTCCGACATCCCCGGCTTCAAAATCCACCACTCCCGCTCCCCGCCCTCCTCCCCCTCCTCCACGCCTCATGCAGCTCCCACGCCTCCACCAGCGCCTCATCGAGAAACTCCGCATAGTCCACCTCAAACTCCACACTCGGCTTCACGTGCTTCTTCAGCACGCTATCCGGGCGCTTCGCGATCCAGTTCGCCACCGTCGTCGAGAGGTAGTGCTTGCGGATGAGGGCTTTGCGGATGATGTAGCTGTTTGCGCAGGAGGTGGCGGGGTGCTGGAGGAGGTGCTCGAAGTTTATGGACTCGTACTGCACCCATTGGAGGACGCGGGAGGATTTGGAGGGGAGCTCGTCCCACGAGGTGAGGAGGTGGAGGCGGGATGGGAAGTGTTTCTTGAGGGCGGCGACGAGGAGGGGTTGGACGTAGGCATCACCATAGTCGACGAGGGCGTAGATCTTGTCGCCGTGCTCTTCTGGCCCCGAGGTCATGGTGGGGGTATGTACGTATGTTTGTACCTATTTATGTATGCAGTGGAGGTACGTGATGCGGGCGATCGTACGTCAGGTATGTATATATGTATGTATGTATATCCTAGCGCATTACTTTTCCAACCAGGCACGGTACGGTACGGTACGGTGTATCACAACTTCCGATCCCAAGGCGTCGCAGCTAATTTGCGGCTAGATGTGTGTGCACACGCACATGTGGGGGTGGACCTGCAAGATCGGGTTCCGGAGGCAGATTCTTCCTAGCGCAATCTACTTGGGCTCCAGCGTCGTCGTTTTAAGAGTTGTTCTACCGTTTAGTTCTTCCGCCGTGCATGCGTCAACGCGTGGGGGTGTGGGGCAAAAGTAGGTACCCGAGTACTTGCCTGCCTTGGGGAGGACATGCATGAAGTTAGGTAGATCAGTGAGATCGGGATCATGCGATGGTCGCTTACCCGACACTAGCGCCCATGGACTTGTGCTGGGAATCGAGATCCCGATGCATAGTGATCTGGAGCGACTCAGATGTCCGCCGGGAAGTCGACGATAATAGACGTAAAGATCGCTTCTGTTATTCTGCTCAGCGAGGTTGTAAGCTGTTTGAATCTATGAAAATGCACGTAGGGCCATGGGGCGTAGTATCACACATTACTCGTCAGCCCTACCCGACAGGGAATTAATCCCACTTGCAGAGAGTAGACCGAAGAGCAGGTGGAAAAAGACGATCGCACAATTACTTTGTCGACTAGCTCTGAGAGCAATCCGGCATCGACCGAGCACAACATTCAAACAACCACGCAAAACAAAACTAACACACCATCAAATTGCAGCTCTAAATCGAGCCAATGCCCAATTCCTCATGACGCCACAGGCGATTAACAAAAAAACAATCAAGCACGCCGTCAGTCATACACTGTGTCGCTCGCCATCATACTCAGGTCTCGACGACCCAAGAGCACACGCCCAGGGTCCCGGTCACACTGAACGCCAATGCCGACCCTATCCAATCATCCAACCCGTTGCTAGAGTGATATCATACATGAACAAAGGAAAGAAAAAAAAGTCCCGCCAAGGGTGTCTGTCTGTCATACCATATGGGGTGTGTGTGTTCGGCCGTACCACGCGCAACTCGCAACGTCAACCGCCGACCCCTCCATCAAATAACCTCCAGATCATCGTCGTCGTCCATCGCAGCAAGAAGCCCGACATCCATGCCCCCAAGACTGTCTCTCCCCGGCTCGCGTATCCCCTTTCCATCCAGCAACAACCTCGCTTTTTTCTTCGCCGGGCTCGGCTCCCGCGTTCCGCGAAACGAGGAGGGCGGGTCTTTCTTCGTGGGCGAAGGAGGGAGGAAGACGCCGCGCTTTCCGGCGCCGCCCCAGCCCACGGGCTCGCTTCTGGGGTTCGAGCTGGATGCAACGGAGTGGGAGGAGATGGCTCGCTTGCGCTTAGCTGGGATACCGCCTCGGCTTAGGTCCACGTCCTCGGCTTTCTTGCTAAGGAGGCCGAGGATGTCGGTTGCAGATGGGGGATTGGCTGGCTTGGAGGTGAAGGGGTCGTCGAGAGCGGTGGATGCGCGCGAGGGGGTTGCGATTGTTGGGTTGAAGTCGAGGTCGAGGTCGCGCGCTTCATGTATTCGCTGCCTGCACCGCTTCCGATGTCACCTAGCCGCCTTGCCAGCTCCCGTTCTTTTTCCTTCTCGGCGAGCTGCTTGCGGTGCTTCTCCGCGCGTTCTGTAATGTGGTACGGCTGTTGGTCTCGGTCCAGTAACTGCGCTGCACTGCCGGCACCAGGTGTGATGTACATCGTCTCATGAAGGAATGTGTCATGGTACCTGCCCTCTCTTTTTAGCGCATCGCCTTTCCCTCTCCCTTTTCCGAACGTGAATTTATTATTTCCCGGTGGGCCCTTGCCAAAGCCAGTCATCGTGTTGACTTCCATGCGCCCGCGTTTGCTCTTCTCCACCATCAGCTCGACGTGAAAATCGCAAAACTCGGTTTTGCGACCGTCGATCCACTGCCCACATTCTTTGCCGTCTTTGCGCATAGCATGGCAAAAGTCGAGATCGCGCACTGCGCCAATCTCCAGAACGGTGTCGTCTGAGCTGGTCAGCTTGAGAGAGAACTTAGATGTAGCCCGGTCGCGGGGTGGCAGGATGTCAGGATTCAAGATTGCAATCAAGGTGCCGGGTGTGAGCTTCCAATATTTAGAGAAACCAGTGTCGAAAAGAAAGAGCTGAAGTTCCCATTTGAGGTCCGTCAGGGTGATGATCATGAACTTGTTCGTCGCGTGCGCATCTTCTTCCTGATTGCCCGCTGATCGTTGTTTGACAGCATTCTTGGTGGCCATTGGTGATGATTTGGATGCGATTACCCCCATGAGCACATAGTCATTTTCCATATCCGGGGGCTCGTACTCCGGTGCTTTGACGGTCTTGAGGAGTTGCGGTATGGTGACGATTGTCTTGCCTTCTAGCGTTCGCGCAATGACGTTGTGCTGCATTTCACGCGACTTGAGGTGGAGACCAGAGAAGGACTCAAAGCTGGGTGCATCTGTACTGTCATCGCGTTGGGATATCTCGGCATATTTTGCTGCTGTGCTGGCAGTTCCAAAGCCTCTGGAAGAAGGTATTGATGCCGAGGATGAAGTTCTTGAAGCGTCCAGCCTCCCAGACAAGTTTGAAACTGACCTGGGAGGCGCGGCATCGCGTACATCGTTGGTGGATCGGCTTCTTGCATGGCTTTTCCCCATAGGTGTTGAGCTGTCCGAGCTCCTCGTTCCTGAACTCAAGGAAGAAGCGGCCCTGGATGCCGGTCTGTCCTTCAAAGCCTCAATATCCTTCAGCCCAAAGCCGCCGCTCCTACTTTTTTCTATTCTCGACTGCTTCTCTTCTCTCTCACGCTCCTTGTTCCTGCTCTCCGCTATCCGCTCGCTGAAGGACTTGATCTTCGGAGGGTCCGCCGCCCGCGCTGAACTCGACCGCGAAAGTCCTCCACTCGCTCCCCTACTCGCGTAGCTCGAAGGCCGTTTGAGACTGACATCTTGCGCCTTCATCCCCTTGTCGATGCCCAGCAGGACCCTCGCCGGACTTCGCTGCTCCTCTGGTTCCCACCTGTTTCTTATCGGACTCACAGGGACCTGTACCTCGGATTGCGGTCTCGGGAATTCCACTCTGCGTGGGCTTGCTGCCGTACCTGGCCGTAGCGATATGGTCATCGGGTTTGTCTCGCCATCGTCGGCAGTTTTCTTGGCTTTTTGCAGCCTTTTCAGCTTCAATCGCGCCTCGATGGCCTGAAGCTTGAGTTGTAGCGTCTCCTCATCCTCCTCTTCCTCGTCGGATGCAGGCTCTGGCTGGCTGAGCGGCATGGGGCGGCGTTTGCTAGGGGACGGCGATGCTGATGTGCGCTGGTGCCGAGACTCGTAGCGCTTGCGGGCAGAGGGGGACATCAACTTGGCTTCGTGGGGCGACTTGGGCGGCCAGTTCGGGGCATCCTTTGCGACTGTGAGGTCATTAGCAGCGATCGCGAGTAATGCGCAGGTTGATTAGTACCCCTCGACTTGGGGCTCTCCCTCACAATCATGGCTATCGAGTGTGCACGCGCTGCGCCCGGGGCAACTCGCCCGTGCTCTGTGCTGAGACCCCGCGCATGCGCTGTCACGGCAAGCCCCGAAATGGCAAGGGGAGTGAAGAAGAAAATACGGGCGAATGGCTTGTGGACGTCTCCGCAGTTCGTTGCCTGAGGTGCGGGTGAGTGTTGTTGGCCCTAAAACCCCAATTCTGAAACAACCGGGGGACGACGCCCAGCGACGCGTGGTGATTGGCCTGCCGACGCGGACGCGGGCCGACGCGTTGCTCTTTACCTGTGCCGCGACACTGATCCATTTCCTCCAGTACACTGCTCTGCCACACCCTATAGAGCAATATTCAAATTACCAGCCGAGTAACTGCAATGGCTCGCACGCGTGCCAAACCAAAGTCTGCGCCTGCGCCTGCGCCAGCCGAGGAAGGCACCCCCGAGCCTCCCACCTCCACCGCGAAGCCCCTCCCACCTCCCACCACAAACCCGCCCAAGCTTTTTGTCCTCCCGAAGGATACGTCGCCCGAATCACGCATCGTCACACTAGAGAATCCTGCCAATGGAGCGCCCTCACGATACTACTTCTGCCCGAACAAGGGCTTCCACGAGTTCACATGCATCTCAGCGCCAAGGAAGGAGTGCAAGAGCTGGTTGATTGCGCCCGGCAGTGGTGAAGACAGCGCAGCGAATGGAAAGACGCAAGAAGAAGACGCTGGTGGCAATGAGGGTCTCGGAAGTGGCTACGTCGCCAGCAAGGCCGATCTTTTCCTGGCAACGCCCATCGACATCCTCTTCCTCATCCTCCCAGCACTGGCGCCCAAAAGGGGCAAAGAAGGAGAGAAGCAGCACTTCCTTTCGTTTGAAGACCATTTCGATACCCTTGCTTCGATATCACGGCAATGGAAGGTGCTCTTTGGACAATACCCCAGTCTGAAGGACATGATCGAGCCGCGGATGGCAGCCGTTTGCGACACAGCGAGCGCCGGCGACGAAACGATGTATCGGTTATCAAGCGAAAAGCTAGTCAAAATCTTGATGAGGAAAGCAGAGCGCATGTGCGCGAACGGCCTGCCGCCCTCCATGGAGGAGCGCTTCATCAAGTCGACTCTTGATGTCCCCATCATGAACATCCAGCGCTCAGATGTCGTGACATCTGCAACCAGCGTCGAGTCCCAGTCAGAATCCACCCAGGCGCCAGACTCACAAAGCACGGCAACATCAACCCTAACCCGAACCGAATCCTCAATGTCTACCACCACAACAGCAGACTCCCAAACCACCACCGTCACAGCCGCAACATCGTTCACATCCACAACCGAGGAGATAGCCCCCAAGCCTGCGCTCGAAACCCCAGAGGCAATCCCCCAGCTCCTCCGTCTCCGCACCTCCCTCTCCTACCTCTCATCAGCCTACCTCCCCCCTCCCTCCAACCCATCATCAAATCCTCGCCCACCCCCGACTTCTCACCCCTAGACGCACACCTATCCGCCCTATCGAAGCTCCGAGCAGAAGCCCAGGCCCTCCGCAGCATATCCGATAACATAAGCCGGAAGCGGGGTCTCGCCGAGGACGAGGGCGCCATCATGGAGCGCGAGGAGAAGAAGAGGCGGAAGGAGGAGGAGGAAAAGAAGAAGAAGAGCGAGTCGGTGGCGATTAAGAAGCTGAAGAAGGTGGATACGAGTGGAATGAAGAAGCTTTCGTCTTTTTTTACCAAGGCGGCGAAGAAGGCGTAGAGGTGGGAATTAGGCGTGGGGATGGGGTGCATTGTATTATAGAAATTGGTGTGGTACAGGATGGGTGGAGGGGGAAAGGGGAGGCTGTGACGTTCGTAGCTTGTCGGACGGCGGGGAGAGTGTGTTTGTGTTTGGCTGCATACGACGCGCTTCTCACAAGGAGATGCGCGAGTGGCGTTTTATCTATAACTTATCAATGGGACAAGTAGATCCTAATTATATGTTGAAGAAGTAGCAGCAGAGGTGGCTGACCAGATGAAAATGCATATTGCAAAAGAACAGAAAAAAAGCTGTCGTCCCCTCTTGTGACGATTGAAAACGATCCTTAGAGTCAGGTAAGAGTGAGTGAACAATGTATACAATGACCCACACGAGTATATACAACCTGGTTGAGGACGGCTCTAGGAATAGACAGTTTAAAGGCTTGCGTTAGGATGAGGGCGGTTTAGCGCTCCTATTCTAGGTCCTTGTGTACAACAATAATCGAATGACCTTAGGTTAGCCTTCGATTGCGTAACCTAAAATGGAAATAATTTATTCTAGTCGTATTTCGCATGCAGCATAGCAACAACTAACATACCGTAGAAATAACAATAATTTATTCTGGTCACATTTCGCTTGCTTCTCTGCTTCTTATTTTGGGAATCAGATCCACGTAATCCGGACCTCGGGACCTCGGGCCACATCTATAGGACTTTGCTCTTGTTAGTTTCAGGTGATGGGTATCGCCCGCTTAAATGCAGCCAACATAAGCAGGGCGTATTTTCAGACCCACCAGAAAGATGCGACCTTCCAATAGATCGCTATCGATAGATGTATCCCGTGGAGTCAAGTGGGCCCAGGGTGACCGGTGAGCAAGGCTGAGCCGCAATTCAGCCCCCATCTACTTAACTATTAAATCCCACGAAAATGTCTCACTTGACTTACGCTCTCGTTACACAAACCATACTTCCCTATTTGAATACTTTTCACTCATGCTGGGTTTCGATGCGGTGCTCCAAGCCGGTGAGAGCACCAAGCATGGATACGCGTCTCTAGACCTAGACGGACATTTGCGCAAGCGATTGGGCCAGAAGTATCGCCATGGATGGAGATTCGGCGCGAGTACGTATTCGAAAAACCCGCACTCATCGAACTTCCAACTTGCAGCATGGCATTTCGAAACTTCCATGTAAATTTCGTCACGCTAACCTTGAACTCTCGCTTCCAGTTATCTGCGCCATTCTTTCCACCCTCGTATTCATTACCAATCTCATTATTACGATTGTCTGTTCTGTGTACGGGGGACAGCGTAATCAGACGTTGTATGTTGGGGATTGCGAGAAGACGCAAAAGATTAATACGGGGCTGCATGTATTGATCAACTTGTTGAGTACTACGCTACTAAGTGCAAGTAATTACTGCATGCAGTGCATGTCGGCACCAACTAGAGATGACATAGATGTCGCACGCGCTCGTGGAAAATGGCTTGACAGTACGTCATTTCGTGGTGCGAAGTAGCTCTAACATACCGCATGGTCGTACTCTATTGCTGACACTGATTTGCGATATTTAGTTGGTGTTCTGAGCATTCGTAACCTTCGTTGTATCAGCAGAAAACGAGTCATACTTTGGACCTTGCTAGGGCTCTCCTCACTTCCTCTACATTTGTTGTACGACAAACTATTTAATTCATATATTTCTTCTTTTAACCTTTTATAGCTATAACTCTGTGGTATACGTGTCCATCACGGGTCAAGAGTATACCGTGGCCGCCGTCGGTGAATCGTTTATTGCAAATCCGAACTGCGACAACTGTTCTGACATACTCGGAAGTACGCATGCGTACAATTACATTTACGATATGGACCATCGAGATAGAGGACCCGCGTACCTTGAAAAGATCCAGTATCTACATGAACAAGCACACGAAGGCCACCTAGAGAAACTCAGCAACCTTGACTGCATCAATGCTTACGCTCAAATGATACAGTTGGATCGAGGAAGCTTATTCCTAGTAGTTCGAGACGAAGATGTCCCTGCGCCAAACGAAAAGCAGCCATGGATGACAGTGAACCATACATCACCAGTTTTTTGGAGAACGGATGCCAACCCTTCAAGCAAGGACAGTCCTACCAACAAGCTCGCCAACGCTGCTGATCCTTACAGTTGGATTTGTTCACAGTCATCCGCCGGGTCGGGGCACTTTCGTAACTGTGTCAACGAAATCCAAGATGTCAGGAATAACCCCTCAAATTGGTCGGTCTACACAGGTTCGCCAATACAGTACTGTTTGAGCGAAAAGATCGAGGGTGACTGCCAGATCCGATGGAGCACTCAGATCGCCATCATAGTAGTCATGGTAAATTTTCTTATAGGTGCTATCATCTTCTACACCGTCTTTACCGTTGAGGAGGAACCGTTAATGGCTAGTGGAGATGCCATCGCCTCATTCCTGCAGAGACCAGACATGTCGACAGCGAACATGTGCCTTGCATCTAAAAACGATATTGTAAAGGCAGGACACAATTTCAATGCTGGGAGAAGACAATGGGCCGGGAGAAGATACTCTTGGAGACATTCTGTTAGTCTCCTTCGACGAGTCTTACTATTCCTGCTGTGAGTAGCATACAAGCGTACCTCAAACTTCACAGCGCAGCACTAGTATTGCATCACACATTTACTGATTTTGCCCTTAGGATGGCAATCACAATTGCAGCTATATCCGGCCTGTTTGGCTTCGCAGTCTATGGTTTAGAGCTTTACAATGCCAATGAAGCCTCGTCCTTCACCAACATGGACTTCGGGGCGCTAGACCCTCGGGCCATAGTAAGAGATGGACCCGGCGGTGTGCTCGCAAACACCTTCATAGCCAATGCCCCGCAGGTCCTCATTTCACTAATCTACTTTTCCTACAATAGCTATTTCGCAACTATGCTTCTAGGATACGAATGGGCTACCTATGCGTACAAACGAAAGGGTTTGCGGGTGACTACCGAGGCCAAGGGAGCACAGCGATCCAGCTACTCTCTGTCGCTGCCATATAAGTTTGGACTCCCGCTTATAGCCGTCGGCGGCTTGATGCACTGGTTAGTGTCACAAAGCATCTTCTTCGTCGAAATTCAGGTGAGTCCCGCACGATCCTATTCAGATTCCATTTCCACGCTAACAAGCGTGACAAGACCCGCTCTATGTACGACAACAACACCATCATCGATACCATACAAACAGTTGGATACTCTCCCGTGGCGATGATCGTGGGGATCGTGGTTGGAGTCGTGTTGATGATCATTGCCATCGGAACCGGCTATATTCCTCATCGGCCCGGCATAAATATTGTAGGAAGCTGCAGCGCCGCTATTAGCGCTGCATGCCACCCTTCATCCTCTTCGGAAGGTAGTAGTAAAGGAGAACTTGCGTACAAAAAGCTGCAGTGGGGGTAGTCAGCGAGAGTGCGGACGGAGTGGGTCACTGTTCGTTCTCGGATGGTCCTGTGGAGTTACCGCAGAAAGGTAAACTCTACGCTGGATCATGAAATAGTATATATTGCTATTAAAATAAAATATATTCTCACATGTATGGAGCTGATTTTGACGAACCATCTTTAACCCAACTCAAACCAAGGCGCGTTGGCGTTGCTTACGGTTGTTGGAGTCACGAGGAATTGCGAATAAGCCAACACATGACATGATCTTCCAACACATTTACGTAAATGCTTCGGAGCGATCGAATGTCATGAGCGAGAGGCTAGAGTTCATGTGATAATACCACTGTGCCAATGACTCAAACGGCGAGATACAGATGAACGCTCCGTCCTTCACGTTCCTATTATGAAACATTTTGAAGATCAAGTTTGTCAAAGTCTTGAATAATTTAGGACTTTATCATGTTGGATAAGTGAATGAAGACGCTTTTGGTTCTCATGTCGCATTACCCTCGTACAATCTTAGTGTGATCGAGTGATTTGGCTATACACATGTCCAAGCCCTATTAAAGACGGACGAGTATTGATTACGTTTGAGTGGAACTTCCCCTCTCCCTTTGCTCACTATGATTTATTCAGTAGGCACCTGGAGCTGTTGTACGTTACTATCGTACGACGTTATTTGAAATACCTTAGCCGAACTTGCAATCCTTCTCGACTTTGTGGTCATTGGACAAGAAACATCTAGCACCTGACACCATCGTTGCCACATACCTGCACGACACTCTTTATACGAGCCGCACATCCGTAAGGTATCTCGTCACGTATTCTATTTCGAGACTAACACGTACTTCATCCATACTCATCGATATGTACGATCCATCAGGCGCGCCGTTGTCTAATAAACACACTGCATTCGATTCGCTATTCGGCTGCCGTCGATACGATCCGGACAGATCTGTTGACGCCTCTAGCGAGTCCATTACGCCTCCCTCAATGCACAGATGGATGGTAGAGGGGTAACACTGCCTAGGCGATGGACTGTGATTGGGGCAAGCTGATGTCAATCCTCTCACTGGTCTGGACCTGTAACATTGATAAGCGTGCTAATCCCTGTCGCTTGAATTGCCTTTCCTGTGAGCCTATATGTTCCCTACATTATTTGACGTTAGTCATCGTGGGTCAATTTATTTTCAAACACGTGACGTCATGACTATGTCCTTTTGGATGAATCGCTGTTGGAGGCATGAACAGCGAGCGACCCACATCGCATACATGCAAGAGCGTGAAACAATACTTGGAGTTAGTAATCTGTATCGTAAATTTTGGAAAGTCGGGGTGGGATCTTTGTGCGACAGTGAGCTGATCTAAGTAATGTAGCCTAAACGGTGAACAGGAGAGCGAGCCGAGGGTGAGTGAATTTACTATTCGCTCTGACCGTCGAACCGTCGAACCGAGCTATATTGAGATGAACTACACGTGGTGTTGCACTAAACTCGCTATATTGATGCGGGGCCACTAGATGCCGCGGAATAGATGACAGGAAGGAGAACGTGTTCGTCTGAGGTCCCTCCGCGGAGCATCGTCGCACATCCTTCGACCTTAATTTGACGTCTCGCCCCGACTCCTCCTTGTTGACAGATGCAATCGACAAGTACGACACGGCTGTTGAGGACACAAGAGTCCTGTGATTAGGTTAATGACTTTCGGATTTGGCCACCAAACGCCCCATCACTGGTCGACAAAGCTAGGAGACCGCTTTTGCAAGAACGCCGCAATCCCTTCTTTGCAATCCGTCAACGAGAAACTACTGTAGTACAAAGTGCGCTCAAGCTCGAGGCCCTGGCGCAGCGTTGTTGTTTCGGCTGCCAATGGTTAGTAAAGAACGTTCGCCGAGGACGCGTACACATATGTACTCACCAGCCTTCACTGCTTGCTTGGCTAACCCTACAACAGGGACCGAGAAAGCTGCAATAGAAGCTGCCAACTTGATCGCTTCCTCCACAACGTCGCTATCGGCCGAGACCACTTCGGTCACAATGCCGTACCGTTCCATGTCGTGCGCGGGCACAGATGCACCGGTCAAGATTAGCTGCATAGCCTACAACATGTCGTCAATAAAAAGACAATCCTGAATATGAGATATGTTGGTGGGGGGCCTACTTTTTGTTTTCCAACCGCCCTGGTCAGACGTTGGGTACCGCCAGCCCCTGGTATGGTACCGAGCTTGATCTCAGGGAAACCGAAGCGAGCGTCCGCTGAAGCGTACAACATATCGCACTAGCGCAACTGGTAAGAGGTTGGACTACGGAAGCATGAATGTTGATTACCTACCATCAGCGCAACTTCGAAGCCGCCACCAAACTGTGCGTTTCCAAAAGTCAGCCTTCGTTGTTGGAACACACTTCGCCAACCGACATTTTGTTGGAGGAGGGGTGGGGGACACTGACAGCAAAACCGCGAACTGCTGCCACGACGGGCTTGCGCAATGCTGCAAAGTTATCTTCAAGGTCCTTTAGCCATCCAATGCGATGCGCTTCCACTGTGGAAATATTGGCGAGCTCTTGAATGTCGGCACCGGCTGGGTTTATCGAGTCAACTTCCTGAACAAGTACAGATGGACAGGCAGGAAGACATACCACAGAACGGGGAATCGCCACTACTTGTCAGTACGATTGCGCGTACGTCGGCATCGCGATCAAGCCTGCGCAGAACGCCATTCAGCTCGTCGATGAGCTGCTGCGACAGGGCGTTGCGTTTGCGCACGCGGTTCAGCTCGACTACGGCCACGCCTGTCTCGCGCTTGGACACAAGGACAAGATCGGAGTTGTTGTCTGCTGGCTGCATGACGACCTGCTTCAATGGGATGTTGGAAGATTGTGAGAATGAACGAATGACGACGTGCTCCAATGGGATGTTGGAAGATGTCAAGAATGAACAAATGACGACCTGCTCCAATGGGATGTTGGGAAGATTGCAAGAATGGACAGAGCTCACAAAACCACCGGCACCGCGAGCGCAATATCTCCTCTGCTCTCTGGCGAGGACAGCACGGTTCTGGAATCGGATTCTAGCGTGGAGCCTGGTGTTTCACCCAGCGTGTCCTCATCTGCGTTTAGAACCTCAAGCACTCTTTGTCTCTAGTCGCGGGCTAACTTCCACACTTTTTCGGAGCACCGTTTCCGTCATCTTGCGACATAGACAACCCCGCATTCGAATTGCCACGAGGTCTCTACCTGCAAGCGTTGCGCCCCCGGGGTATTAATTGATTCTTAATTGTTGGGTCGGCGACCACGCTGCAGTTGGCAGGTAGATGGCAGGTACCTATGTCATCTGTTTACACGTCGACTGCAAGTACACCCTCTTTCCCAAAACAAGCATAGACACTGAGACATCATCGAGCAGGGTGTGTTCGAAACAAACAGCCTGATATGCACGGGAGGCTTGCAGCTGCCAAACTGGTTTCATCGATCGACAATAATCGGCTCCTGTTTGGCAGCCTCGGCAACGGACATGATTAGCCACCATGTTGCGAACGTCTCCAGCCTGGGAATAGACGACCCACTTCAAATTGTTACGCATAACGGCTGCGCAAAAGGGCCGAATGTTTCGGTCCAACACGAGGAAAACTAGAACTAGCACAGTAACACTCCCGGCACGTTTCCACGTGCTTCAGCAACCCGCCCTGCCAAGGCCACGTTTGGCGACCCTTTCATCAAACTCGTCCTGGAACGCGCTGCGACGACCTACATCACGGAACACCTGTAGCGCAATGGAAATCGTTGCACCAGCGAACGTCGGCTCCGATGCGGCTCTGGGACCTGCCCTGAGCGTCGCCCTGTAGCCCACCAGCTTGAAATGTCACAGAAACTTAAAGTTTTCATGCTTATAGGCTGTAACTACGGGTACATTTTCAAGCAACCGGCGGGAAGGATTCTTCCGGCCTCGAATTCGCACGCTAATCGGCCTGACTACTGGACTAACATGCTCTGCCTTGCTACTGCCAATATCGAACAGGGCCAACATCCAGCCTAGGCACGTGTTGGTATATTGCCAGTTGCCGAAATCTCCTTGGCCGTTTGCATCTCCGGCGTCGATCTCTAGCCGGAAGCTTTGATCACAGATGGCTCAGAGGCATGTTCAGAGCAACAAGTTCACGCCCCTCTGCTACGAAACCAGGTGCCCGGAACATGAAACACTGTCTTGCGAATCTAGATGTTTGCTCGAGAGACGAACTTGCTCCACCTCTGGGAACCTCAATTGAGGGCGCAACATGTCTCTCGGGGGTTCCGTTATTCCCGCTGATAGACACGTTGCCACACTGATCTTCCCTCCGTGATAGCAAGAATGCGCGATGATGGCGACTATGCAGCCACTCCGTGGACAATCGGGTATTTCCCAGGACGTTGGAATTGACATAGATACCCATGTACGTTGGAATCGTGCCGAGTGGGTCGGTAGCTTCCGCAAACGTACATTGTCCGTACTACCCGCACAATGGTGTGGTCAGGAACCCGTCCCGTTCCTTGAACAATGCGCTGATCAAGAAGTTGCTAATCACGGCCAAGGAATAGTGTGGCATCATTCGTGGACATTCGTGGACCAGATCTACACCGGCGCCGTTTCGAGTCACATGGTGTGTGTGTGCATATAACAGAAAGACGCGGGTCGAAATGTTTCTTAAGCACGGGCAGCGACCCTCTGACCACGAGCCAGGCGCCATCAACCCTCGTCCTTCAACATGTCTTCCTCTTTCAATATTCACCCTATTTCTAATTTGTCCTCCGAAGAGCAGGCTCTCTTTAATCAATTCGGCTGCGGTCCATCCGTACCCGTACCCTTTTCCACAGTACACGAAGCTTTCGAGCATGCGGTCGACACATACCCCCTATCCGTCGCCGCAAAATATGCCGGGAGCAGCATCACATACGCCGAGTTGGACCAAAAGGCCAACCGGTTAGCCAACCACCTCATAGGGCTCGGCCTGGAGCCCAAGCAGCGAGTCTGTCTAGTGGTACAGCGATCTCTGGACATGCTCGTAGGCATCTTCGCCATCTTGAAGGCCGGCTGCCAGTATGTCCCTATGGACGGAGGAGTCGTTTCTGAAGATGCTTTGAAGCACACAATGGCTGACACAGAAGCCACTTTTGTGCTGTGCCTGCCCAAGTTCGAAGGCAAAGTCAAGAAGCTGGCTCGGCCGAATGTGCGGGTCTTCTGCTTGGGAACAGGCGCAGAGGATGTTTGCATGCCATACCGACCCTCTGTATCTGTTTCTGGAACCGATGGAGCTTACGCTATTTACACCTCTGGCAGCACTGGAAGGCCCAAAGGTGTCGACGTTGCCCACGGCAATGTTACAAACGCGTTGCTGATCGGACCCGGAAGGCTTGGCATTACCACTGGAACCAAGGTTGGTCAGGTTCTCAGCGTGTCTTTTGACATGGGAGCATGGGAGACACTGGCTTGTCTCATGAACGGCGGCACTTTGTGCGTGAGGACCTCGAGCTGGGAAGACACTTTGCGGGAAATCGATGTCTTGATCTCAACCCCTCCATCCTCTCAAAGTGGCGCCGGGAACAGTACCCAAACATCAAAACCGTTGTGACTGGTGGTGAGCCATGCCCCCAGAGCCTCGCAGACGAGTGGGCTGCGGATACTACATACTACAACATCTGCGGACCTACAGAGATCACCATTCTCAACTCTGCTCACCTTCACACCCCTGGAAAGTTTCTCACAATCGGTACACCTCTGCCCAACACAACCGCTTACATCTTGGATGAAGATGAGAACCCGGTTGCCATTGGAGAGAAGGGGTCCATGTGGGTGGGTGGCGCTGGTGTAACAAGGGGGTACATCAACCTCCCTGAGCTCACTGCCAAGCGCTACAAGCGCGACAAGTTCCGCGACGACGGCTCGATGATGTTCAACACGGGAGATCTTGTTCGATGGAGCAAAGAGGGCTCAATGGAGACCTTCGGCCGATCGGATGACCAGGTCAAGATCAAGGGCTTCCGTGTCGAGCTTGATGGAGTCACCTCCGTTATCGAGAAGTACCCTGATGTTTCTCGGGCTTGTGCCGTTCTGATGGGTGGAAAGCTCACTGCTTTCTACGCCACCAGCACGCCCGTGCAGTCCGATGTCATTGACTCGTTTGTCAGACAGCACTTGCCATTCTACTCCGTGCCTGAAAACTGGATCTGCCTTCCTGCTATTCCACTCACGCCCAACGGCAAGGTCGATAAGAAACTGCTCGTCCAAACTGCTGTCAACACTGTCACCACCAGCCCTGAGACTGTTACAAAACCAACTCTGGCAGTCGTTGCCACGCCTTACGACAGAGACGTGGAAAAGGGAGAGAAGCACGACAGCCCGCTATCCGACAGCAGCGTCTCAATCATGAAGGGTACTGCTCTCAGCGTCACCGAGTCCTTCGACCCAACACCGGACTCGATGCCAGAGAAGAATGGCTTCCACGGACAGCGGTGGGTACGCCACCGTTTCTTCATCGTCTACCGAAAATTCTTCTCTGTCATCCTCCTGGCAAACATCGCTATGGCCTGCTTCATCATCTGGCGTCGCAACGGTCAGAACCGCTTCATACTCTCTGACGTATCCACTGCGTTTGCAGCCAACTTGTGCATGGCAGTTCTGATGCGTTCCGAGCCTATGGTCAACCTCCTCTTCACAGTCGCCTGCTCGGTTCCCACATCCTGGCCTCTTGCAATTCGTCGTCACTGTGCTAGGATCTTCCATATTGGTGGAATTCACAGCAGCTGTGCGATTGCATCTGTTCTGTGGTTCACAATCTTCACCGTCAGCGCAAGCTTGGAGCTCGCAAAGGAACCGGCCATCCGCTCTCTCACACTCGCCCCGATTGTGCTCACATACCTTGTATGGCCCATCCTTGTTGCCATCGCATCGACTTCCCACCCCGCTTTCCGCGCCAAACACCATGATCTTTGGGAAAATATCCATCGTTTTGGCGGTTGGACAGCACTCCTCCTTCTATGGATCCAATCTTTCCTCGCCACGAAGGACCTTGCCGTCGACATTGCTCCTTCTCAAGCATACCTCACCTCTCCCGGCGTTTGGCTTCTTTCCGTCGCCACTGCCGCTATCATATTCCCTTGGCTTTTCCTACGTAAAGTACCTGTTCGATCCGAAGTTCTCTCCAGCCACGCCATTCGCCTGTGGTTCGACTACACCACCCCCGTAGTAGGCACATCCGTCCGACTGGGTAAGTCTCCATCTACAATACTTACACTCAACCACAATACTAACTTAATGGCAGCTGAGCGTCCCCTCCGTGACTGGCATGGATTCGCAACAATCACCAATGCCAACGGCAAGGGCTATTCCCTCGTCGTCAGCAACGCCGGCGACTTCACCAAGCGCACCATCAACACCGCACCCACGCACATCTGGGTCCGCGGCATCCCCGCCTGCGGCGTCCTCCGCATCGCCCCGCTCTTCCGCTCCGTCGTCCTCGTCGCCACCGGCTCCGGCATCGGTCCCTGCCTAGCCGTCATCCTAGCGAAGAAGGTCAAGTGCCGCATCCTGTGGACCGCACCCAACCACGAGCAGACCTTCGGAAAGGCCCTCGTCAACGAGGTCCTAGAGACAGACCCCAACGCCGTCATCCACAACACCCGCACAATGGGCAAGCCAGACATGCCAATGCTCACGTGGAAGCTCGTCAAGGAGAGCGGCGCAGAGGCCGTCTGCGTCATCAGCAACAAGATGTTCACGCAGAAGATCGTGTACGCCATGGAGAGCCGTGGTATCCCTGCTTACGGCGCCATCTTTGACTCGTGAGCGGACGGACGGACTGCGGGGCATCTCTGGGGAACGGGGATGTGTGTGTGTGTGTGAGAGAGAGAGAGAACAACAAAAAACAAAGAGACGACGAGCACGGCCTCAACAAAACCCTAATTTCGTATTTCTTAATTTTCCACCCTTCTTTTTTTTTCCTAGTTTCGCTTCCTGGTAGAGGCTGGACGACGTAACTTAACTTCACTTGCGGATCGGGTAATCTCCGACGAATTTTTATTTCCTTTGTTAGATTAAGGGCTAGGTAGAGGGGTTCTAAAGCGATGGTATCACGGTCATTTTTTATAATTGATATCTTTGACTTCTCGATATGCTTTGCAGATGTGTGAAATGGGTTTAATGTTATCTGTGCACTATTCGTGGTGATTGGTCATGAGTATCGATCTGGTATATGATGATGTTCCTTCCTGTTTCGGGCTCCCTTTGCCTGACCTCGGGACCTCGGACGTCACGTGCCTATAGGTCAACCTTGGAGCCTTCGAATCTTCCTGGGAACGAATTACGACTAGAATGATTCAAGTAATCGAATCCGGTTACTTGTGTAAACATACCGAGCTGCCATTTATGGCTTATTTGAACGTTGAAAGGATCAATACAGACCTCAGCTTATGTTCCTGCACTTTCAAATGCACATAGATGCGCAATATAGCTATATGGGGGCTTGTGATGATATGCCTGTCGCCCGATGAAAATTGACTTGGGTTTGTCGGTAAATCATGCTTCCCTAAGACTGCGATAGCTTTGAAGATACTGATGGTAATGCAAGTGAGTGAGTGCTACGATGGGATAGGACGGTAAGGGATAAGCACCATTAGATTTGCATTTTCTTTGCGAACCCAATGCTGTTTTTTACTGTGCACACGGATTTGGACATCTTCCTACTATCGGTTTGAAGATTTTGTTGCTGGGAGCGGACATTTAAGAGGGAAGCTATAGGATGTAGAAGGAAAGAAGACATAGTGTGCAAACAAGTAATTACAATATTGAATACTAATAAAACAGGGGATTTTTATTTCAAAGAGAGGACAGCTATTCCTTCTCCAAATCTATGAGTGAGAATCTGAAAGGTCTACCATGAAGGTAGTATAGGCTGGTGGGAATCACTGTAGTTGACAAGAAGCCCTTTGCAATTTATGGTAGATGCTTCGTATCACGGCAGATAGCTGCAGCTGGCTGCAGATGCAATGCAATGGCGGGAGCAATATAAGATGTCGGCTAGCAATGCTGCAGGGACTATATTGGCTTTCGGCAATGAGAAAAGCCAAGGGTGAATGGAGCAGACCGTGGCGTCTTAAATCAGCCAATCAGCGTCGGGATCGTTCCGATTATGACGAGTAGACCGTGCACCCTCGAGCGACCCAAAAAGTTTCTCCCCGACAATCTCCGCATCGCCATCCACCACGTACACAACCACAAAACTTTTCTTCCTTGATACCCAAGTCTTTTTTTAATACCATTAATACACCATGGGATGGTTTTGGGCAGATACAGCACCCTCCGCGCCTGTCGCGCGAGTAGCGCCACACCCCATGCCACGAGACAACGCACAACCTCCTGTACGTGCAAACTTCACCGGATCCCTATCCTGTATCTAACAACCATGTAGCCAGCCTGCCCTATGCACAATAAGATGGCACCGCCATCGGGCAAGGCCGAACCGCCGTCGACGCCAGCAGGCGCCTGCCCTTACGTGCCCCCCGACAACGCATCGAATGCGCCCACCGCCACATCCGCCGAAGAATCAAAAACCGGCCTCCTTTCCCGCCTCAACCCCCTCAACAACATGTTCTTCAACCTCTCCAACGAGCGCGCCGAAAATCAATCGCTAGACCTCCCTCTGTCGCGCGAGCAGTCCACCATCCCCAAGGCTGACGGCTCGCTCTGGGAATACCCCTCCCCCAGCAAATGTACAACGCCATGCTCCGAAAAGGCTACAACGATACTCCCATCGACGCCGTCGAGTCGATGGTCTCGGTCCACAACTTCCTGAACGAGGGCGCCTGGGCGGAGATCATGGGCTGGGAAAGGCGCTTCTCGCGCGGCATCGTAGAGGGCTACAACATCTGCAAGCGGGGCGAGGAAAACGCAAACAAGACGCTCGGCACCGCCGAAGATCCCTTCGACACCACCACCTGGACCGACAAGTCTATCCCGCCCCCAAGCTCCTGCGCTTCACTGGCCGCCCTACCGAGCCGACCCCTAAGTCGCAGATCATGCAGTGGGCTGCCTGGGGATGGCCCGGCAAGTTTGCGACGCCCCCGCCCTTCGATCGCCACGACTGGTTCGTGGAGCGCTGCAACGAGAAGGGTTGCGAGGAGGTGCGATACGTCATCGATTACTACGAGGGCGAGCCCGAGGCGACGGGTGAGCCGGTCTTCTTCCTGGACGTGCGACCTGCGGTTGATGGGCCACGTGGTGCAGCAGAACGCCTGGTGAGGTGGGGAACGGATACGTGGTGGACGGCTACCGGCGGCGTGGTGCGCGAGCTGAAGAAGGCAGAGGCCGAGAAGAAGAAGCGGGAGGACGAGCTCGCTGCGAAGAGCAGGCAGTACAGTTGAGCTCGGGAAAAAGAAGGGGTTTTTGTTCTTTTCAACCTTTGCGATGATTGACGTGCACAGGCTGCTAATTTCGGGCGGGTAGGTAGTTACGGCGTCACGACCACGTGGGATGTATGTAAGATAGCATTTTCGGTCCTAGTTTTCTGGGTTCACTATTTCAAATATGTAAATTTTATCTTGGTACGTTGATACTTTGGTTTACTCTCCATAAATATTACTACAAGAGACTTTATTCGAATGCCAAAATTTTGCCGTGAAGGTTGACACGTTTGAATGCGTGCACGATCTAGTAATGTGATCTAGGTCATCGACGGGCCTAAAGAACAGACAATCTCTCCATCACCGATCTATATTCCAGATGTACATGCTTTGCTGAGATCAATATGTGCTTAGATAAGTCTGCTTTTGTCGCCTATATCGCAAACGCAAAAGTTTACAAGACTGATTATGCATCTAGCAACTGTATCACTTTCGTCTTTGGTTAACAACCTGTTAGTCTACTTTGTTGTGATTGGATTACTATCAGAACGCCGACATGAGCAATGAATCATCCAAAGCACATACAAAGTCGTGCACTGATATGTTGCTGGCTATCAGTGAATGAAGAAGTTTGCATACATCCCCAGTAATACGATTTGGAAATTAGTGAGAAGGGTGAAGAGTCAATACGCCGACGACGGCGTAAATAATAGGTGGCAGAAAGTGTCTCCCTACTGGACAGCGTAAAAAGAGTGGCTTATAAAAAGCGTGCGTAAACCCGAGTAATAGTTGAATCCCCTGGAAGCTTTGGGATGCTGGACTCCAATTCGCAGCTTCGTTTAGGATTTTGCATAGGGATCATCAGACCAGACAAAAAATAGAAAGATACAACGAGGCTGCCTCACTCTTGCGCCTTCGCCAATGGCGCCTGGCCCAAATCAGATTGTTTATCTCCAAAAAATCCTAACTTGGCCAGCCAAGACAGCTCGCACGAGTTGTCAGCATGACTTACGGCCGTTTACATTGGATGATCACTCCGCGGAGCATGCATGTATTCAAAAGCAGTACAAGCGACCAGGGTTGCCTCGTATCTTGGCACCAAAGAACATGTGCAAGAGTTTCAGCCTCGCGACGTGGTGAGGTCGATTTTTCTACAACAATTCGCAACAATACAGTGGCGCTCATGATCGCATGACCACTGCTAACGATCGTTCGTTCGAAAATTCCCGTCTCGACCACCCAGTGATTTGACGCTTCATCGGCATGGGCCGTTCATATACTATCCTAAGCCTGATCACGCTACTATACGCCCAGGATGTATATGCCAAAAATACACGATTTCACGAGTTCTTCCCCGTTTATCGCAAAAATTTCACAGCGATTCGAGATAATCAGTGTCTGCATTACTACCAACTGAAAGAAGATGGGGCTGAAGTATGCCACGAGCTTCTAAACTGCATCCTGGAGAATACAAACGAAGTAATCAAAGGCAACTTGGCGAGCGGAACCGTCGCATTAGGTCTTATGCCATCGATTCTACTCTTCCTTAGCTCGAGCACCGCTGAGACGGCTCTTCTGGCACGACGTCGACCACTACTTGCCCTGTTACTGGCCGCCGGTTCCCCATCCGTTTATCCTCTCCCTACCTTCGTCTATCCAAATCCCATCAAAGAGCTAAAGGAAAGACCAGGCCATCTGACTCCGAAGTATTTCTCTCCTTGGCAATCAGTTCTCATCTCGACATTCCAATACGCCCTCGTCATCGGAGCCGTAGCGAACGTATACACATCTTCCTTCTATACAGGTTACTGGACCATAAGCTCCATCAGCTGTGACACTGCCTATTTTCAGATACTCTGGACCGTTCTCACGCTCTCCATTCATCTATTCGGCGTATGGACGTTAGCGCTACGGGTCAGAGATAAGTCACGACGGAGGGACGAATGGCCAAGCAAGGCTTTACGATGGCTGAGACACGAGGTCACGCCTTGTATTACGCAAGATAAGCTGGCTTTAGCTTGGAAGCAAGAGACGTACCTCTTTCTTGTGGTTTCGTGGTGGACTTCAATCGTGACAGCCACGCATATACTCTGGGGGACAATTGCTTTCAGTTCTATACAATTCCTCGGTATGGCTTCTTCGTCAATGCCACCAAGCGAGTAGACCGCGAATTTTAACATGTCATAGGCTACGTGGATAGCATCCAAATCATCGCACGATTTATGGGCTCTGCGGTCGTCTGTCGGGCAGTCTTGATGTTTGAGCTCTCTGGGATGAGAAATGCGTTGGAAGAGAGTGATGAGGGCGAGAATGATTCAACATACATAGGTCTCACAGGAATTCCGGAAGCCTCGGATACATGACAAGGTTTACAATACAAGTTTACGTCGAAGATAAAATGGTGCATAGCTCTTATGCATCATTAGAAAAGTTCGTTAGAATTCTGTATCGTTCAGTCTTCAGTAATTATTGATGTTTAGTAAGTTGCTGTACTACTTCTTCCATATGGAACTTTTAAACCTTGGTATCGTCGACGTTTCAGAATTTAATATCTCTCTAGCCGATTGAATTGGGCGAGTAAGAAGATAGTCGTCAACCTCAGTGCTGCTACTGTCTAGTATATAGAAGGTGTCAGAGATATCGCAGATTGTGGCTCCATCTTAACCGTCGTCCTTCATTGTGGTCGCGCTTGACTTGTATACACCGACTAAAAATTCCTTTTTGATTCCATTACGTTAAAAGACCGCACCTTTGTTGAAATTTTGTCGCTCCTTTACGTGGATGATTTACACAGGTCAGCATCGCTTAATTCACGAATAAGCGTTGTTAGAAAGAATGATCTGTCATCTTCCCATAACGGACAAAACGAGAAAGATCCACGCTACACCCCGCTATAACATGATCTGCAGATGACGTATCGTATATATCGTTCCGTCTGAACATCTTCTTATATTCCTCATTCATTTCCAGGGCGTAATCGCATTGATTACAACTTCCCTTTCACGATGCCAGAAAATGCGGTTGATTCGCTATACAGAAAGACATCCCCAATCTCAAACGGGGCAAAGAAAATGGGAAAAACTCTGAGTCGCGGGTGTCGTTACCTGGTAGAAAATGACCTGAATTACTCCGACAAGGCATCTGTTCTAATCGCTTCTATCAACCTTTTTCAACGCGACGTCTACAATCTTGCTGTGTCTATACTCCCAGCCACGGTGCTACTTTATTTTGTATTGCTTCCGGTAGCAGGGCCTCTAGCACAGATTCCAGTGGAATATTTCTTCGTGCCGACATCCACACACAGAGTCGCGGTCAAGAACTCGTACTCTGCTTGGATTTGTTGTAGAATACTTCTTAGTACGGCGACCGTCGCTCCAGTGTTTAGGGCCATTGATTGGTATGTCCAACGCCGCCCTCCTCGAGATTTCTTCGGATTTCCAGAACAGGGACTGCGTCTCTTCACGGCGATATGCATGAGCCACGCCTTTTTGAATTGGATCTGGGGACCCTGGAGAAACCGGAAGGGCTTGATCACTGGCCTATCCAATCGTAAAGTCATCCAGAAAATGTTCCAGCGCAGCATTTCTATAGTGCTGTGGTTCATTACCACCAAGGCCTTGCACAAACATGAAGAAGCCCCGCTCAGTTATCTATCACTCCCAAGGCACTCACTTTTGTGCCTCCCTTTAGTGCCTCTATTATTGCTCGCTTGTTGGATTTGGCTCGAAGCAGCCATGACAAAACACCGTCTACCATTTGTGTTAAAGGACGACATTCAAGCAATAAAATTTTCAATCACCCAGAAGATGATTACAACAAACCTTTCCTCATCATTGGAGGTGGGAGGCACAGACCAAAAGATACCCTACGCTGCGGCCAGCGTTCAAGCAGACATACCCGCGGGTCTGTATCAGCGTTTGGGTCCAAGATGCATCAGATTGCTTATATTGCACCCAAGACTTGCTCATGAGAAGATTTGCTGCACGATGTTTGCGACGAATCTAGATGAGGCACCAGGTTTTGAAGCCGTATCCTACGTGTGGGGCGATGGGACACGGAACCACATGGCACATGTGAATGGCTACACTCTATTCATCCCACGAAATGCATTCCATGTCCTGCACGACATGAGCTCAACGCTAATGCCGCGACTGATCTGGATAGACACCATCTGCATGAACCAGGGCGACATGCAAGAAAGGTCAGAGCAAGTTCAGATCATGGCTGATATATACAGTTCGGCTCGTCTTGTCACCATTTGGATGCGAACACGACCAGTATTGACTAATCAAACCATTCGGGAGCTTGCTATCGACACTGAAGTCGCAGCAGGTGCCATAGTCATGCTGAATCGATTTGCAAACTACCCAGATAGCAGGTATGAGCAAAAGGTAAAGCGTCTGTGGCATGCTGCAAGCCTCAAAGTCCGAGAGTCGATTATGGGCCTAGTCGAGAATCAGTGGTTTGAACGCATGTGGGTAGTGCAAGAAGTCACTTTAGCCCCATCAGCACGAGTCCTAATCAACAATATCGAAATTAGCTGGGAAAGCCTTGTGCGGGGATTGACAGTTCTCAGGTACAACAGTGACATTTTGACTGCGCCACCATTACAGGCTGTACTCCGGGCTACCGACAGTATACGGGCCATCCAGTTCTGGAGAACGGACATAAAAAAGGGGAACGAAACACACCTATGGGACCTCCTTGACCGTACCGCCCACCGTCAGGCCGGTGATCCCCGTGACAAAGTTTTCGCTCTGCTTGGAATCCACAGGCCGTCCTTTGGAAAGACATTTGCTATTACAGTCGACCACAAAATGACGGTGAGCGAGGTGTATACAGAGGCCGCTCGACACATACTGTGGATATATACAGTACCAGGTCTCCTGGCAAGGGCAGGAATTGGCTACGCCGCGGAACGCAGTAGGGACATGTTAGACGCACCAACTTGGGTCCCGGACTTCAATCAGAGCCGCGGGTGCCGGATCCTCAAGTCCGAGGTCCAGCCTAGAAGGTTCATATACACTAATAGCCGCCAGGATGATGCCCTTGCAGAAGTGAACGATGAAAAAGCAAAGAAAACGACGTGGGCTGAAGACCCAACACCTATGTGCGATCAAGGCACAACACTCATCGTCCCCGCATGCGAGCTTGACGTGATCAGTCATTTAGCACCGGTATATACAAACGTCCAGCATCAGTCACCGTTACGACGGACAGTGAGCCGCGAAGGCGGCAACATGCGTGATAGGGTGTCAAATGATTTCGTAGAGGCACTGGGGGCTACTCTGGAACTTGTAGAGCGAGTCCTGGATGCTGATATTGATACTTTGTACATTCCTACAAAGGAATTAAACCAAAAACAGAGTGTTCACGAAGCCCTGTGCCAAACTCTAGTCGGTGGCAAAGTACCGGGTAGTTGGAGTCGCTGTTGGTGGGAAGGAATGCTACAACGACAGGGGATTCGGCACACCACCAACACCGAGAAGGGTGAGCCACGTAAAAACCTCGAGCTTGTGAAACAAGATTGTTTATTCGAAGATTTTTGCGCCGGCACCTGGAGCGGTCGACGGCTCTGCATTACTCAGCAAGGATTCTTGGGCCTTGTGCCTAAGTATGCTGAAGTCGGAGACATGATCTTCTCGTTCAAGGAAGCACCTAGTCAATTTGTGATGCGGAGAAGCGCGAAGCTGTATTACGGAAAGGGCAGAACAACGCCAAGTCACGATTGCTCATACAGCCTTGTTGGGGAGGGTTATCTACGCGGTATCGATTTTGATCCGTATAAGGACGCCAAAGACAACAGTGTTTGGGAAGATGTTCATATTGTCTAGCGACATCATCGCTTGCAATAGAGTCATAGAGTTAACATAATCCACACAAGTCAATCAAATCAAGCATGATTACTTCCCTTAAGATCCTGCTGCAATATATATCAAAATGGCACTTGTTTCGTTGCCAAATTAGGAAGACTTAACGTTGTAGGAATTGTTGTTATGCAGACAGTCATCCGAAATGTTTAGCATGAACGATCCAAAGATATGCGATTAAGATGTATCGCAAAGTTTAAACCAAGTTCCTACCAAAAATTCAATAAGCGACAAAGCTTGAGGTTAGGCTATCTTGCCCTTCGCATTACTTCCCCCGGACCCCAAATTTTCGGCGCAAATCTGATACTCTTGTGCTCAGCTGGACTTTCTCTCAGTGGTTTTGACATATCTGAACGTCCTGCCTGGGATGATATGGCGGACTTCAGGAAATATGCCCACTAGTCTACAAGCCAGCTTGTTATCTCCAGTATAACGCGAATTAATTACGCTTCTAAGCCCACTTGGAAAGTATAGAGAGTGTTCACTCGCTCTCCCCGACTTTGTGAAGCTTTTTACATGATCTGTAGTTGAGTTGCTCTTTGTTATCTTTGCAGCTTTTCCTTTAGGAAACTTCTTCGGTACAGCCTTTTCTGGGTCCTTTTCCTGAGCGACTTCCTGGACCTTGCAGTCTTGGGTCGGGCTTTACCTCTCGTTCTTCCACCGCGTGTACGTCTTGCAAAATATGCTTCTTTCTCCTTACCGTCTTGACACGATTGGAACCTTTCGCCTTTATAATATTATTAGCCTTGATTGCTTTGGTGGGCCTATAGATGGATGGGTAATGTAGTCTATTAACTATTTTGCCGAGTTTCATAGCATCTGCTTGCTCTATGGCACTTCTGATATCAATAGGAGTGAATTTGCCAATGGAACATGTCGGACTCGTGACTGCATGGTTGTTTAGGCAGGTAGTAAAACCTAAGTTACTTGTGCTACCCGCTGTTCTTTTAGAAGATTTTCTAGAAACCCCTCTAGTCCTGAACTGACCAAGATCGGTATCTGCCGCTGAGGTGACTGTGAAGGTTGAAAAAAGAACTTTTTAAAAAGAATAATTAGGAAACCAGTCTTTGAGTAAAGCAAGGAGGAATCTCGCGCGGAAAGAACTTGAGCTCTGTTAACATATCAAACTTCAGAGAAAAGGTTAAAAAGACGACTGAGGTCAAAGAATAAAAGTACGAACAGCGAGTGTGGGCTGTCCACAATCAGTCCAGGCAAAACAAACTCAATTCATATATTAACCCTCTTGCATATATGAGCTCAAACGTGATATATGATCATCTGTTACCTGTATATGCTCAAGAAGTAAGCAAATAGGACCTCAAGTTTTTCGGTAATGACACCGTTGTCGGGCGGCAGCACCTAATTCCCGCCCAGCGCTATTTGCGATTTTCGAAACTTATCGTACGCTCTTACAAAACAGAAAATTAACAGGAAAGCCATGGAGAGCTGCCAATGACTTATGTATATTGGAATCAACTAAAGAGATGGATTCTAGCCAATTTCAATTCTTGTAGCAGCCCCAACCCCATGCACCAGTGGTGCACCAACCATATGCTGAAACACCATGCTGCTTCGTGCAGGCACGGTTGACGTCCACCCCTAGACCCGTAACCAGCATCGGATAGGCTATACCACACTTCCACGCGTTGCACGAGTTGTCTCTTTGTTCGACGAAGGCGAAGGTTCCCCATTCATCGCGGCACGCTGAATCCATGTCTATGCCGCCGAGATACTCGCCAGTACGGGCTTTGAGTGACGACACGACCTCTGAAGTTGGAGCTGAATCGGCTTTCGAAACAGATGCAGTTTCTTGAGTAGGGACACCGAGAACGCTTGCACCGAGGAAAAAGGCTGAGGTGAGGATGATCTGATAGAACATGGTCGCAGTTCGCTGGAATCATAGTTAGATTGAGTCTGGACAGTTGGATCAAGAGACATGATTTTCATGATCCAGAAATGTGAAGAGGCCTCAGTAAAATTCACCTACCTGATGTCAATCTTGGATGAAAAGGGGATTTGCGGTAAGTGGAAGACCACGAAGCTTGGTAGGTTAGAGATCAGCGGGTAGATGGGCAGAGAAGACGTCTGAATTGCAGGTTCTTATATTCTTTGCTCACAGTGAATGTCTTAGGCTTACATGATTTCTCAAAACCTGGCTATGGTATTGCTAGATAAGTGCATGGGTAAGCGAATATAGCTAGGCTGCCCGATCCTTCTAATCCTGCGAAGCTTACGTATGATTCCCGATTCAAGCTATCTCTTGCGAGCCGTCTCTCCTATTTGGTGTATTGTTCTGTTGCCCATTATTGTTTCATTCGTTGCGTCTAGTTTGCCCTTGGTGGCTGGAGTCGGCATGACCTGTACAGGTTCGAACGACGTTAATTGACCACTGTACGACGTTAATTGAAAACCAAAAAACCATATCTCTTGCGAGATTTGATTGTAATACTCTGTCAAAATAAATACATTGCATAGGCATCCAATATGCACATCGATTACAGATAGTCGATCGCACTAGATTCACAATCGCGGCAGCTATGGCAGCCTGATTTCCACTCAAACTAAGGCGTGGCGCACAGTATCAAAGCTTTCGTTCGTGGCCTACCTAAGCATTTATGAAAAAGCCCTGTTGGTAACGGCTCATCTGATCATCGAAGGATCTTTACTTTCTGCCTCGTATGAATTCTCGGCCTGTATCAAGCTATTGAATATGCTCGTATATCTAATTGAGTAAACGATAAACCAATGCTACCTCTGGAAGGTAATCATTCGGCTAGATCATTAGGATGCTAGGCAAGACCCTTACCACTTTATGTATAGTGTAATTCCACTTCGGCTCATGCACCTCTCGCGCGGAAGCTTAATACACGAGACGTAAATATTACCCTCTAAGGTTTAAATCTAAAAGAGCTGCTTATAGAATATCAAGGACCATCTTCTCTACTGAGTTTTTCAGTGATCGAATATAATAGCTTAGAATCTAGTATAGATAATATATATTCATAAGAAGATCCAAAAATAAAAAACACTTGACAGCATTGTTCGATTGTATTTCTAACATTAATACTTTCCCGTTTGTACTAATAACTACTAGATTATTAATTATATAACATCAGGCAAGACAATTTCGCTGAACCAAGATCGGACGACAAAGATTAGGAAAAGAAATTCATGAAACGTACTTGATAAATGCTGAGGCAATGTTTAGTTGTGTTGCTTTGCTGAGCGACGAGCTTGCGGTACCTCGCTGCAGGTGATATGTGAAGCGCATTGCCTCGCCACAAAAACCCGAAAGAGATCAATATCATGAAAAACATGGTTAACACAAATCCTAAGAACATATCGAATATTCGTGATGGCTTCTCCCATGGAGAAACCGCAACATCAAAAATCGTGGCGATTACGTTTCTGACGCATGTAATCGCAATTACCGAGTCAGCAACAATCTATCGAATACTTAGTCATTGATAGAGCCACATGCAGCGTACATATATAGGTGCATGGAGAACGTATTTCTGGAGAGGAATCCACCTCGTAGAGAAAGGACATCCCCGTTCCAACCGACATACCGAATCCCAGGAAGCCTGTTCCAACGGCAACAATAAGCCAAGCATAACCCTTAGCCAAGCCAAATCCTGCCATGAAAATATCCAATTCTGATTCATAAATGCCAGTGTTATTCTTCACGGATCATAGAACCGATCGATCACCCAATGGCCCGAGGATCAGCATAGCCAAGTAGGAACCGATAAGAAAGTGGTATTCATATCAGACCAATTTGAGCTGCATCGAATTTGTACGGTGGCAAAATCAACTATTCCGCTACCACTGTGACCAAGACATGAAAGGCAGCGGTAGGCATACCGATCAGCACAGCAACATACGCAACG
This sequence comes from Pseudopithomyces maydicus, assembly GCA_026873275.1. Classification (NCBI taxonomy): domain Eukaryota; kingdom Fungi; phylum Ascomycota; class Dothideomycetes; order Pleosporales; family Didymosphaeriaceae; genus Pseudopithomyces; species Pseudopithomyces maydicus. The sequence continues at coordinate 44,319 of JANTUC010000009.1, read as the reverse complement.
GCGGTGTCGTGAAACATTTGAGAAATGGCCGGCATATGTGGGTCGGAGATAGTCCACAGTACCAACATCTTGCGATAGGAGTTTCGAACAGGGGCAGGCGGTTGCACAACTGATTCCACGGCGGCAAGCTCGTTCCCCGGATTCCATTGTAGAGTGCGGGGAAGTTAGCGCCGATAGGGATTGATAATGTCAACCGGTCGGCTACCTTAGAACCCATAATAATTCAAAATCAAATGTGCGGTATGTGGCACATCGGAGTGTCCGATGGGTTGGAGTATACCGACGCTGTACCGCATAGCAGGCAAGTACGGGATTTTCATACAATTATGAGACCATCTTCAAAGCGTATATAGTAGCCGCCTCTCCAAGAACGCAGACTCAACATAGAATCTTTTCATACTTTATCATCAAGCTGAATACGAGGAGCCACCATGGCTACTTCCCACTCCTCTGGGAGATCCTCAATAGCAACACCAAGCAACCACGCAAACCCTTCAACCATATTCCCAATACACTCCCTAGAAACTTCAAGCGAGGGTGCAAATACCCAGAACGAATGAGGAACACCTGGATATACATCCACCCTTACCTGCGCACCCGCATCTCGTAGCGCATACCCAAACACCAACCCATCATCGCGAAACAAATCCTGACCAGCTACCTGAAGGCACACCTTAGGCATACATCCAAGATCGAATGCCGAACCCGCTTCTACAGCAAGCGGGTTGAATAAAGGCGATGCATTCTCAGGTTTGTAGTATTCCCACATCGTCGCCGCCTTCCCTTTATCAATGACAAGCGCATCCGAATTCTGCTCATGGCTCACGTATAATTCGCCATAGCGATCGGGGACGTGTTCAGGGCTAACGCATCCGATGAACAGCGGCGCCCAGACGCCCGTGATGCGGGGATGCAAGCCCGCCTCAACGGCATGACGTGTCAGTGCGACCGCAAAGTTGGCACCGCTTGATACGCCCCCGACGAGGAAGCCTTGCGAGATGGGGTCTGCGTTTAATTCCTCGGCGTGTGACGCTGCCCATTGCACGACGGCCCAGGCATCTTTGATGCCGGTGGGAAAGGGGTGCTCCGGGGCGAATCGGTAGGACGGACAGAGTACTGAGGCGCCGAATAATGTGGCGAGAGCTCGTGCATATGTGGTCAATTTCGCGGGGCTTCCAAGGAAGAAGCCGCCTGGGTGGAAGAGGATGACTAGTGGACCTGGTGGCCTGCTGGTGCTAGGTCGCGTCAATGTAGCCTGTGAGGTGTATGTGTCGCACGTTGGGATGGAGATCGTATCCTCGATGATACCGTCAGGCGGAGCTCCATGGGCGTTTGAGAGGAGGTTGTCTGCATAGTCGGACAGGGAGCGGCATTGGGGGATGTCGGTAAAGGGCGGGTCGGGCCACGGGCCAGACGTTTGAAGAAGCTTTGGGGTTTGTGCGGTTAGCTTGTTTACTTGAATAATCTCGGGGGTATACTACTTCTTCTAGTTCAGGGTCGCGAGAACTCAGAGTCATGAGTTCTGACCTAGAGAAGGGTGGGCGAGATGTGGACAGAACCATATTGAAACCTGACGAGAAGTAGGAAATCTACATTCGACGAGAGCGCGATAACTATAAAACCCACAAAAACTTTTTCCAGTAACCCTAACGTGATCTTTGCATTCAGCTGCATACCCCGCACGCAGGGTTAAATTGGCGTGCAGTCACGTTACCCTTACAGCGATTGCCATATTACAAGTGGCCTAAAAGTTACCGTCCTGTAGGCAGCAGGTATTATAGGCAACCCAGATCTATTATAACTTTCTAGAAAAAGCTAACTATATAGATTTTTCAAGTCGTACTGAATCTCAGATGATAGGAACGACAACTACACAAAAAGCGCGAGAAACGATGAATGTTAAATGACTAAACAGAGTACATCGAGATCCCAGCCTCGAAAGACCAGTGGACAGCACACAGCAAATACTACGTCCCTCATACCAGCAAAATATCCCAAACCTTCTAGACTTCCCCGACCTCAGGTCTTTCTCGAGGGCGCAAGCTGGCTTTACTAGGCCTAGTGAGCATCCTCCACCGCGACTTCCCCAGCATCTCACTCTCCGCCAACCCAGCAGCACTCTCATATGGCTTCTCAGTAGTCGCTTGCGATGCCACATTAATTTTTGACGCCAATCCCCTCGTCAGCAGACTTCCGACCAGAGACCCGAACGAGCGAGGCGATTTAGTATCGAAGAAAGCCGGGAAACCCACGGCGCACGCGCAAATGATGGCGATGTTGATCTCGAGAACACTAAGCCGAGGTCGTTGAGTCAGCTCTAGTAAAAAGGGAAAATGGGGTGAAAGGGCCAGATGGAGATTCACGTACGTCCAATGCAATACTTTGGCGGCAACGTATGTCTGATCTGGCTCGGAAGCATATTGGCGCGAGACGACGAAGCGCATGACGCTCGTGATGCAGGTACTGGGTATGATTAGATGTATGGGCCCAGCGCATGTGTTCGGTACTCACAATAGACCGAGTCCAAAGATTGAAGCGATCCGGAGTCTCCTAGCGAGGGGCATGAGCATGCGGAAGATCAGAGGCATCGGTAGAAGTAGTATGTAGAAGTCGCTGATCATGTTGAAAATTCCGGTTGCCCACGGGAACGCGGAGTAAAGCAGGCACGTCTTGCATCGGGTGACGTCGATGAAGAATGTGATCACGTAGAAGACCGAGTTGGCGAAGATCCCGAAGTATATGGCCCACCTCGTGCCGCGGTCCACTTTGAAGACTCGCAGGTACCCTACAAGGATACACAGTTTGATGGAGAGGATGAGCCAGTAGTATGATTTCTGCGAGACATTGAGCCACTGTGCCGAAATATGTTAGTGGTACGATCACAACACCTTGAAGAGTCCCGGGGCCGTACTTTCAGCGCGTGAAGTATTTCTGAAGCTCGAATATCATAGATATGCATGCCAAAGCCCCATTTCGTGGCTACAATATAAGCTCAGGTCGTCGCAATTGTTGACATCATCTTACCGTAGGCTAAGATGGTAGAAAACTCCAACGACAATGACTAAAGCTGTGAGTTAGGTAGGCTTTCAATAGTGGCTTCCAAGATTATTCCGACTGACCCATGATAGTAATGCGAGCCCTTCAAACTATATCAGTAACTGCGCAATGAACTCGAGTCGTTCCATACGTACAGTCATCTACTCCAAAGTTTCTCTTGATCACAGCCCGAGTATACACGCGAACAATCACGGCTACAGTGGTGAACGCAAGAACAACTGTGTGCAAAACTATATTGTGGTGTTTATAATTGTCCGGGTTGTTGAAGTCGGATCGCCCACCGGGAGGTGGCGGAGCAGCTGAAAGATCCATGGCAGAACGTTTACGATATTCGCGCTTAGTGATAACGGGAAAAGACAAGCGATGGAGCACTTGCGGGAGAGACTGTACGAATGATGAAGCGAAAGGATCATGGTCAATACTTTTAGAGGCAAGGTTCAACCTGAGATACAACCAGCTGGCAATGATCCAGGCTTACATGCCGTAGGGGTGGGCTGCCAGGAGGCAATTAACCAACAAGGTCTAATGCCGCCCCTGGGAACCTAGAGATTTAGACTGCGCCTCCCGAAAACGTTGTCCAATGGGCAATGCGAGGGATGACTGCCATGTGCCGATCCCACCATCCTGTAATAGTCCTTCGCTGCCCGAACCATGCAAATCTCGCCCACAAACTGCAACCTGGACCTAGGTTCACAAGTTATGTTAAAATGTAACAGTATCCCTGAGCTATGTAATGCAATGCACTTAGATTGCTTGCCTCGCCAAGTATTCTTGCCATACTTTGCCTGTATCGGATGGGCGGATAGGTGCAAACATGTTCCCCAAAAAGCCCTTGTTGCGATGGGCAGTGAGACCTATCTCATCGAAAAGCCTATCGACATAGGGAACGCTATCGAAGGCAGCGAAATGCCCAAGCTCTCCGTTGGAGAGGTAGCGTCGTTTGTTCCACGCAATCCAGCGTGCTATATCTCTCTCTCGCTCCTCGACAGACGGCAGCCGTATGTTTTTATCCCAGTAAGCAACAGCCCAAATTGCCTGGGCTTCGGCTGCAAACATCTTTGCTCCTGCAACAACGTGGTTTAAAAAGAGGATCGAGTCGTCTCGGAGTGGAGCCATGACGTGGTAGAGCCTATATGGCGTACGATGCTCATAGATGTGGTGGTGCTCTGGTGGATTTCTAAGCATGATGAATCGTTTAAGCATCTCTTCGTCGGCTTCAGCTACCAATTTCTCCCAGTGATCGATACTGTCCTGATCCTCTAATTCTTTGGAATAGGGTAAACCCAATTCCTTCCTTAGTTCATCGTCGAACATGTAAAAGCCACCTGTCCAACCGGTCCCGCAAAGGATTGCATCGCAGGGAAAGTGAGTAGTCTCGTCGTCATCTAGGTATACTTCAGTCGCAGTAAGCGCTTTGATGCCAGCCCGATGCACATGAACTTTTTCCGCAACAAGCGGCCAGAAATCTGCAAAGTGACAGCCTCCAGCTGGTCCGTTCTGCCAGATGATACTAGGGAAAGTCAGTATTCGACCATCATTAGATAGAACCGACATACGAAGTATCATATTCCAGCTTTTCAAATCCCTTATCACTCTTCCTCAGACGATAACCGGCATATTTCCGAACCGTGTTGTCCAGTGCGGAGAAAATGCGGGTGACGAGGCCCACGCCCAGGTTGGTGCTATGGAGGAACCACGTCCACCAAGTCCGATTTGGTATCAAGAAGCATGGTTGTAATGATGCCATGATTCGTGCTTGTGATGCCTCTACGCCATTCTTGTACGGAGTCGGCAGATCTATAGGGGCAAATGCAGCTGCCCCCAAACCACCAGTACCACTTTTGCGAATGATCCAGTGGACGGTCTTTCCCGCCTTGAGCGACTCGTATACCATGTCGGCAGCGGACTTGCCCGCTCCCACGATTGCAACGTGTTGCACAGCCTGGTCCTCAATGACGCTCGAAGATGCAAAATCGATGGTATGGACAATGCCACCTTGAAACCGCTCTTGACCGGGGAATGCAGGCATGTTCGGCGTAGAAGCTTGGCCATTTGCAATCATGAGTTTCGAAGCATTCAGAGTCCTCGGGGATTGATTTTGGGTATCCACAGCAGCCACCTGCCATTTTCCATCGACCTTGGTTATCGCCCGGACCTCGGTGTTGAACAGTATTCTGTCACGAAGCGATAGTCCACGGTGACGCATCGTATCGACATAGTCCTCGAGGTATTTCGTGGTGTACTTTGCGCGAAACAGGTCATTCATGCAATCCTCTTCGGGCGGTCGCTCCATTGGCATATCGGAAAACTCGGCGATACCATGAGTCCACTGCGACCAAAAGCTGGGGTATATCCTTCCTGTAGATGCGAGTGAGAAGGCTAAGCTAATCGGGTGAAGGTACTCATACGTTTGCTCCATACTCCGCCTATACAGTCGTCGCGCTCAATTATCGCTAGATTGGTTTCTGGATGTGCCTGCAGAAGCCTCTGGGCTGCAATTATTCCACTGAGACCTATATAACGTCAGAACGGGCTCACGAAAGTGGCATAGAGACAACCCGTACCTGCTCCGAGCACTAGGACATCGAAACTGGAGCTATTCACCGGGTGCTCCATAGTGTTGATGCAGTGCCGTGTGGTGCGGCAATCACGATGGGTTTTTGCAAGATTCAGAAAAGGACCAGCGTCATGAATGAGTGGGTTACACAGAAACCGTGTTATGTCATCAGCGTAACACGGCCGTCTGATATATTTCAACTACTTGAAGATTATGCGTACGCCCTTGGAGTTCGCACGGGCAAGAGGCACGATGTAGTCGTGCACCGCAACGATATCGCTCTCATCTGTTTCGTACAAATCAAATTGGATACCACCTCTGCGGAACAAGGCAGCCACCATGATGTTAAGCTCAGCCATGGCAAGGTTCATGCCAATGCAGTTACGCGAGCCTCGCGCGAAGGGCACAAAGTTGCGAGTCATCTGCGGCGTAACATTGTCGAGCCACCGCGCCGGGACGAAATTGAAAGGATCAGGAAACACGTTGGGGTCCGTATGTTGCAGATAGGCCGTCATGCCAACGGGCACCTGAGCGGGGTTAGCTGCACGCGACGTCACGTGGTCAGTATATCCACCAGTCGGTGGCACTTACCCCTGCGGGGATCGTCCACACTTTTCCATCCGCAGGACTCGGATATTGGAGAGCTTCTTCGGGTGAGATACGAGGCAAACGATGCATGGTTCCGTAGCTGTGACTGTGCCCCCCGTCAGCCATTGATGCATGTGCTGTTGTTATCATCTCCCTCACCGAAGTCCCTCTTTGATCACTGCCTGCAAATAGGGAAGCTTTTCCAGCTGCGCCCAGGACGGTGGGTTTCTTGGCCAATTGGACATTACTGTTTCGAGCTCATCCTCCAGTTGTTTGCGCATCAAGCTATTGGTTAGCAGATAGAAGATGATGAAATGCAACGTTCGAGCGGTGGAAACACTTCCCGCGCCCAGGAGAATCTGTGCCTCTTTTGTAAGTCTCTCCGTTGTCAAGTCTGCTTCGGGGAGGCCGCTCTCATGCACCATGTAGCGAAACAAAGTCGGCCTCCCTCCTATCGTCGTATTCGCTTTAGCTGTATGTTGTGCCTTCTCCTCGATTAATTTCTTGATGTGACTTTGCGCAGTCTGAATACCATGAGTTACACTCAAGTCATATGTGGGCCATGGCAAATACTCACATTCTTCCATACGTTGAAACATTCGACCTTGGGATCAACCCAAAGAAGCAGACGGCTTGGTATCTGCCGGACGACACTACGAGTAACTTGTGTTCAGTGGGTACACAACCATGAATGGGGATTACTCACTGTATGAGCCAAGGAAACTCTGTAAACAGGGGTATACACTTTATCATGGAATGCTGGAGGTCATACCTAGACCGATAAGACTCTCGTGCGTCATGCTCAGTCGTTATCGCCAACTTACCACTGTGGTGAGAAATCAGTATCGTCGATCAATGCCACCGGACTTTCGACGCAAATGTTGCCAATGACATCCCCTGAAAATGCCAGCATTGCATGATCCAGGCGTACGATACGGCCCGTACCGGCAAATGATGCGAAGCGCGCCAATAGTCTTACCGTACACTCGCGAATGAGCGGCTCGACCTTGCTCACTCCGAGTCGAGAAAAATAAGGCTCGACAGGTTTCCGCCGCCGTCTGTGCAGCTCGTGGGTGTGCGATAGGAAGAACGTGTCTATGAACAGTTTAGCAGCAGAAACGAATGGAATACCATCAGCGAACCTTCGAAACCGATGCCGGAAGCAAATTGTGAGTACCCTTGTGTCCTCCGCACACTCCCAGCAACGTATACTTTTTCGTAGAAATTTGGATCTGCAATGGATAATTCACGTGGGTTGATACGCACGATAGGGCCTGCATGCGAGACTCAGCCTAAATCCGCCTTACAATGGACGCAAGATCTGCCTACCATAGGTCTTGTGCATCCTCTCGATCTCAAAGCAGTAGGTGGCCTGCCTAAAATAGTCGAAATAGAACTCGTAGAGGCTGGTAATTCCAGCAATTCTGGGTCCCGGAAATCGTGCCAACGGCGAGAGCCAGAGTCGGTATACAATCTTGAGACCATATTGCAGAATGAGTAAGCCAAGAACTGTACAAACCAATGTGAACGACATCTTTGGGTCTGTGGTATTCAGCTGGAAAGAGTCACGACGTAGGGTTGCCTTAAATATCGTGATACCCAGCAACATGACAAGGGAGGCGTCCGTTTGAATGATCGAAGTTGCATGCCGCGTGATGGGCTTGCAGGTTACCCTGTCGTAAATTTCGTTTCATTCGATGCTTATCGAAGTTTATAGTAACAGAAGGCATCAGTTTGCCTTGATTGTCTCGCGGCACAGTAGACTGCTTGGCTGCAGAGACGCAGGTTATGTCACTCGCGATAGAATCTACTTCATCTGAGTGATGGCATAAAGAGAAAATTGTTGATCATTCATTTGCTCGGGTGGGAAAGTCAAGAGTCATGGAATATCAAAATTCGTTGCTCCTGGACCCTGCTGATTGCGCGACGGATGGTCTATGTGATGGTCTTCCAATCCGCAAGCATGTCGCGCCGGAGTTGGAGGAAAAGGGTCAATACGAGCGCAAGAAGACTGGAATGAGTTGGTCGCACCTCTATCTGATTTCAAAGGCGGTCTTGGTCCCGTTCACAGTTTTATGGCAGTATCACTTCCCGAGTGCCTTCCAGATCGATTTGAAGTGGTATCATACGCGAATGAATTCGCTTTCCTGCATGACGGTAAGGCAATACCGCTATGATTTCGCATACTAACAATGTCAAGATATGATCGACACTATGTCTCGGCAAGATGTAAAGTAACACGCATGTTATATGAGATCTAGTCTAACACAGAACAGGCTGATGTTGAGAACGACGAAGCGTTGGGCGTATTTCGTGAGTGTGCCCACGATGGAATGATAGATGTACAACAGTCTGGGAAACGCGCGATACAAACCAAGATCTTGATGCAGATGTTGGCTATCGATAGGCCGCGCGCATTGGATGCTATGGAATCCTGGGCCACGTTCATCGAGGAAGGGTCTGGAAGGCAACATCATCACCAATTCCGCACACTCGAGGAATATCTTCCATATAGGGCTAAGGATGTAGGGCATATGTATGAATGGAAGAGTCGCTAGTCTGCACTTCTACTGACCCTGCTCATAGGTTCTGGCATGCACTTGTCACTTTTGGTTGTGCCATTACCGTACCAAAAGAAGAGGAGGAGGTGTGCAAACGTTTAGTTATCCCTGCTGTTTATGCAGCAAGCCTGACGAACGATCTTTTTTCGTATCAGAAAGAGTACGAAGCCGCACAGCGGGCCGGTCAACCAGATGTTGTGAATGGCATATGGGTCCTTATGCATGAACACGACATCACGCAAGAAGAAGCGGAAGTGATGTGTCGTGTGCGCATAAAGGAGGAGGTTGCCAGTTATCTGCGAGTCGTTTAAGAGACGAAGGCTTCTGTGAACCTCTCGGACGAGTCAAAACGCTATTACTATTAGAAGATCCCAGATACACTCAATCTGACTTAAATAAGCGCTTAATCTGAGCGCTTAATCTAGGATTTTTAATTAGTAAGGTATATAATTAATCTAACGTATAATCTTAATCTAAATGCTTAATTTAAAATACGCGCTTAATCTAAGATATATACTTAATTTAGGATACGCGCTTAATCTAAGATACGCGCTTAATCTAGGATACGCGCTTAATTTAGGATATATATTTAATTTAAGGTGTACGCTTAATCTAAGATGCCTACTTAATAATCTAATATTTAAAAGTAAGATACCTATATAACTTTACTATTAAAAAGTAAGCTTAAACTTAATATTTAGCTAGAAGTATCCTATCCTATTTTATTAGCTTAACGGGGCTACGTTCTAAGGATAAAATAGATAGAATTTACCTATATAATATACCCCTTACTTACTAAAGAATATATTGACTAGATAATTAAAATAAGATAAAGTATATATTTAATATAAAGTATATAATTAATTGTAGGTATAATCTTAATTTAAATACTTAATCTAAGATACGCGCCTAATCTAAGATATATATTTAATTTAAGGTATACGCTTAATCTAAGGTGTGCGCTTAATTTAAGGTATATATTTAATCTAAAGTATATACTTAATTTAAGATACGCGCTTAATCTAAGGTGCGCGCTTAATTTAAAGTATATACTTAATTTAAGGTACGCGCTTAATCTAAGGTATACACTTAATTTAAGATATATATTTAATTTAAAGTGCGCACTTAATCTAAGATATATATTTAATTTAAGATATACACTTAATCTAAGGTATACCTTTTAATATATATTTTATCTATACTATCGCCCTCCCGTCAAATCTTTAAAATAAATTCTTATAGGAACTAAATAGGGCTAGTATAAGTATACTTAATTTAAGATATATACTTAATTTAAGGTATACGCTTAATTTAAGGTGCGCGCTTAATTTTAGGTATACACTTAATTTTAGGTACGCGCTTAATTTTAGGTGCACGTTTAATTTTAGGTATATACTTAATTTAAAATACACCTTTTAATATATATTTTATTTATTCCGCCGCCCTCCCGTTAAATCTTTAAAATAAATTCTTATAGGAACTAGATAAGGCTGGTATAAATATACTTAATTTAAAGTATATACTTAATTTAAGGTGCGCGCTTAATTTAAAGTATATAATTAATTTAAGGTGTGCACTTAATTTTAAGTATATACTTAATTTTAGGTGCGCGCTTAATCTTAAATATATACTTAATTTTAGTTATATACTTAATTTAAAATATACCTTTTAATATATATTTTATCTATTCTGCCGCCCTCCCGTTAAATCTTTAAAATAAATTCTTATAGGAACTAGATAAGGCTAGTATACACTTAATTTAAGGTATACACTTAATTTAAGGTATACCTTTTAATATATATCTTATCTATGCTGCCGCCTATTAAATTTTTAGTATTATTTTAAGTGCCCACTTAATAATTTAATAAATAAATATAAGATGCGCGCTTAACCTTTATATATAAAAGTTAGTTAAAAGCTAATATTTAGCTGAAAGTATTCTGGCCTATATTATTAGTCTAATAGGGCTATATTCTAAAGGTATTTTAGATAGAATTTACCTCTATAATATACCCCCTACTTACTAAATACCACAACTGACCAGATACCTAAACTCTATAAAAGGTATATTATTTTATATTACCTTAGTTATTAATTAAATCTAGAATCTATATAGTAAGCGTAATTACTACTATAACTTAAAACTAAAAGAAAGTTATAGTATATATTTCTTTCTAGATTTTATATCTTAGTGGGCTTATTTTCTAGTTAAATAGAATAATACGCTAAATAGTATATTTTAATATTAAGCTATTTATTACGGGGCACACTTTATAGTCTTATAGACTAAGGGTATGCGCGTTGGGGTATAGTGAGTTAAAAGGAGTGAATAGGTAAGTATAAGTTATATAGGTTAAACGTTAATTAATATAATAAGGTTATTATTACTAAATACTTAATAGTAATCTTTACTGCAGAAGTAAGGGACAGTAAAACTAAATTAAAGATTAATAATAAGGATTATTTAAAGTGGGCGGCCGCTATTATATACTTATAAATATAAATTAGCTTTATAGCTCTATTACTTAGAGCCTATAAAGTTAGGTTCTATAAGCTTTATATTATAGAGCCTATAAAATCTAGTTACGTAATTTTTTTTATATATCTATATTATGCTTAGTATCTAACTTATAATTATAATTTAGTAAGTTATTATAGTAAGCGTAATCGCTGCTTACGCTTCCCTCTTATTAATCTTTATTACCCTTATTATAATTCCTATACTTTAGTTATAATATAATAGCTATAATACTATTAATCTCGCTCCTATTTAAGATTTAGGACTTATATGCGCTTATTAAAGTCCCATATCTAATAGTTCTTATTATACTGATTAAGAAGCGTAATATATAAAGGAGTTAATATTATATTTTAGTAGTCTCTTCTTATTAATTAGAGAGAAGACTCTATATTTTAATAGGTGTTATAAGGGGTTTCTACTTATCTAGTCTATATAAGGGCAGGTAGGCTTCTTAGGAGTCTTATAGGTATTTAGTAATTAAATAATAGTTAGGTAATAGGTAATGCAAATATCCCTATCTTACTACTAAAAGTAAGATAACTATCTTCTATAAAGGCTAATAATTCTTAATTATAAAGAAGAGCTTTAATTTAGCTATAAGTAAGTATATAAAGATATATAAGAAGTTAACTATAAAGAATAGGAAATATATAAAGAGTATTTTAAACTATATACTATTTTATCTATCCTTTGCTATCCTTAAACCTACTAATTTACTTTTATAAGTTCTATTTATTTAGTAGGAGTAACTCCCTTTACTCTTATAAATTTTATCTTTTAAATAAGAGTAATTACTCTATTTTTATAAATTCTATTTTTTAGTAAAAGTAATTGCTCTACTCCTATTAAGATTTAGTATTTTTAAAATTTTGCGTTCTTAGTGGGATTATAATTATATAATATATTATTTAGCTAGCCCCGCTATCTAGCGTATAATTAATTATTATTTTTATCTTAGTTACTAGCGTTTTATATATAATTTTTTCCTACTATTTTATAATTTCTTATTATAATTGTAATATTACCCCCCTATTTAAGGTTATTATCCTAATAGCCTATACTTATTATTATAGTATAGTTTACTAGCGTTATAATCACTTTTATAATAATTATAGCTATAAAGGTAGGGATCTTTATAGTATTATTTTTCCTTTCTTCTATTTTTTATTCGCCTGACTATGCCTAAGATACTAAAATTATTATTAATTAAGAGATGTTATATATATACTAATAAGGTTTATTATTATAGTTTAGTAATACTAATAAAATGTGTTTATTATATTAAGAAGAAGGTTCTAAAGTATTTTATAAATACTTTTACTAGGGAGTATACTATATGCATTATAGTCTATACAGAGTATAGTTTTTAAATTTCTAAAAAAGAGTAGGAGCGCGTTTAGGTAGTAAAATATTAAAAGTATATTAAGCTTTTAACTACTAAAGTAAAGACTATTTATTTAAGGCTTAAGATTGCTTAGGCTAAGGAGGAGGAGTAGGTTTTTATTATATATAATACTTATATAGCTAACGTAATAGAGATCTTAGAAAAGGAGGCTTTAAAGAGTAGAGCTATTATTATTTCTGCGATACTACTTATACTATTAATTAATTTAAATTAATTATAGACTAATCCTTCTTTCTTACTTAATCCTTTTTTATTTTTTAATCTTTCTACCTTTTTAGCTAATTTTAAACTAAGCGTCTCCTTATGCGGTTATCTTAAAAGTAATATATTAACTTTTATTAGCGAAAGTTCCTTAGTAATTTCTTATAGTTTATAAGGTTTTCTTTTAGTTCTTAAGTGTTATACTGCTCTAACTATTCTTTCTACTTTACTAAGTATTATTACTAATCTTTATTTATTTATAGATTCTTAATAGCTTTAACCTTATACTTATTATCTTTTAATTTTAGCTAGATTTTAATTAGAGTGTCTAGAGGTGCTGATTCTAGAAGATTTTTATAAAAGATAGGATATATTTTAGTTTCTTATAATAGAAGTAGTTTACTTATAACTAGTCCTTTAGTCTCTGCGACTTTAAAGGGTCCTATTTATAGATAATTTAGTTTTTTACTTAGTCTTTTAATTTTTAAATTTTTTTATAATAGGAAAACTTTATCCTCTTTTTTAAAGATTAGTTTCTTAATCCTTTATTTATTTATATTTACGGATGCCGAAAGGGTCCTTTTTATAATTCTTTTATAAAGGGTGTTATATAGTTTCTTTATCTTTTAGGCCTTATTCTATGCCCTTATAGAAATACTTTCTATATTTTATAGATTTTAATGAGCGACCGGCTTATATCTATAGTTTATATAGTATAGTAAATACTCTATTATATTTAATTTAATTCTATTATATACTAGCTATGCCGTTGGCAGTAGTTCTACTTAATTATTTTATTACTTATTAATGTAGAACCTTAAGTACTATTTTAATATTTAGTTAATTCTTTCTATTTATCTATCTATTTATAGATAGAAGCTTATTAACAGCTTCTAATTTATCCCTAATATTATAATAAACGTATTTTAGTATTTAGATATAAAGAGCTTATTATAATTTATAATAAGTTCTTTTAATAGGCCGTGCTCCGCAAATAGTGTATTATTAATTTTATAAGCTAGTTCTTTTACTATTATAGACTCTTTTATAGGCCTAAACTTTATGGCTTTTATAAGTCTATCTATTATTATTATAATAGTGTTATATATTTATTTTGTTCTTAGTTGTGGCGATTTCGGGAGTTTTATTATAAAATTTATTATTATACTCTACTATGGCCGTTAGGCTGCTAGTAATAATTATAGGAGACTATAGGGCTTATATTTCTTAGACTTATTTTTATAGTAGGCTAAATAGTTGCTTATCTCCTTAGTAATTATTTATTTAAGTTTAGGGATAGTATATTTATTTATAATATATTATATTATTTCTTTTATACCTAGGTATCCCTATTCCCTAGACTTATATAGTTCTTTTATTAGTTTAGGTGCCTCTTATATTTCTATAATAATTTATTTTTAGTAATCTGTTAGTTTAACTAATACTTTTTATACTTTAAGTTTTAAAAATTATTTATTTTCCTAGGATTCTTTAAATTAATTATATTCTAGAGTCCCGTTATGCCCCTTTTAGAGTATTATATTATATAATTCTAGTTTATTCTTAATTAAGTTAATTCTTCTATTTAAGGCATCTGCCATTCTATTAAGGGTCCCTAAGTAGTAATAAATTATAAAGTTAAAGTTCATGAGGAACTCTACCTATTATATTTATTATTAGTTAAGTTTCTTTATTAATATAAAGCTAGTAAGGTTTATATAGTCTATTTATATCTTAATTTTTATAGGCGCTTTTATAAGCTGCGTTTCCTATTATTTAAAAGTATTTATTACTCTTAATAGTTTCTTATTATAAATGTTGTAGTTTAGTTCCGCTTTAAAGAACTTTTATAAGTAAAAGAATACTAGTCTTTACTTCCTATCCTTATATTATTATATAAATACTACTTTAAGTGCGTAGTTAGATATATCTATTTTAATCTAGATTTTCCTTTATAGGTTAAATATTTATAGAAGGGGTACTAAGAGAAATAGTTTCTTTAGGCTTTTAAATATTATATATTATTTCTTTTTCTACTTAAATTCTACTTCTTTTTTTATAATCTCTGTTAAGGGTGCCGTTGTCTTAGAATAGTTAATAATAAACTTTTAATAGAAGTTAGTAAATTCTAGAAAGAATTAAATATCCTTTACTAATTTAAGTTATAGCTATTTTTATACTATAGCTATTTTTTTAGGGTTTATAGTAATCTCTTTTCTTAAGATAATAAATCCTAAGTACTTAGTTTTTATTATATAGAACTTACACTTATTTAGATATAGAAGTAATTAGTATTCTTTTATCTTTTTTAGTACTTTTTATATATATTATATATATTTTTTAAGTATTTCTCTAGAGTATACTAGTATATTGTCTAGGTATATTGTGCAGAATATATTTAGGTATTTATATAGTGCCTTATTTACTACTGCTTAGAATATTACTGGGGTATTTATAAGTCTTATAAATATAACTATAAATTTATATAATCTATAGCGTATTTAAAACATAGTTATTTATTTATATCCTTTAGCTATGCGGATATAGTAAAAGTTATTTTATATATTAAACTTTATAAACCACTTAACTCCCTAGAGACGATCTATAAGCTTTATTATTAATAATAGTAGATATTAGTTCTTAATAGTTTTATTATTTAATTATTAGTAATTTATATATAGTTGGAGTCGTCTATCCTTCTTTAGTATAAATAATATAATAGAGGCTATTAGGCTCTTACTAGGCTATATAAACTTTTATTTTAAGTTTTTTCTTAACTATTTTATTAGTTCTTCTTATTAATCTTATAATAGTAATTATAGTTATTTTAGGTATAGCTTTATACCTTCTTATAGATAAATCTTGTGATCCTATTTTTAGTATTTTAGAAGTATTTTATTATTTTTCTTATAAAAGAGTTCTGCGAAGTTTTAATATTTTTAGAGTATAAATAGAATTTCTTACCCCTCCTTCTAGAGCTTACTCCTTTATATTTAAATAATACTTACTTTTTAAGGGTTCTTTTTATAGATTCTTATAATCTTATAAGGTAATATTTATTATATAGTCTTTCTTCCGCTAATTCCCTTTCTCTAAGATATATACTAAATCTTTAGGTGTACTTATAACTTCCTTACACTAGTAACCCTAACTATAAATTCTTAATTATATATTATTTTCTTCTACTAGTTGATGATAGGATTATACTTTAATAATTAATTATAATTAATAATTACTTTTAGGCTTCTTAAGTCTATTATAGTAAAACTGTATTGGCTCTAGAGTCTATCTAGACTAATAAGTAATAGTATTATTTTAAGGCGTAACTAGCCTTTATTATATTCTTAAGAGAATATTCTATCTATTATTTCTACCTAAATAGATATTATCTTATTTTAGTAGGGCAGCTTATGCTTTTCCACTACTTTAAGGGAGATTAAATATTTAGTAATTCTAGAGTTTATAAGTGCTATTACTTAGTATCCTTTAATTATAACTTCTTTTTTAATATATAGGTTATTATTCTAATCTATTTTATAAACCTTTATGGGAGCGCCTTTACTAGTATAGTTTATTTTTTAATAGTGCACTAGTTTTTTAACTTATTATTAGTATTATTTAGTTTCTTTAAGTTCCTCCCTAGGTAAGCGGCGTTTTACTTTTAGTTATATTTTATATAGAGCTTATTAAAATAAGTTTTAACTTAGTTTAGGTATTTCTTTTCTTTTTTAGTATTATCTTATCTGTGCTAATTATATTCTTTTAATATATATTTATTTAGAGCTATCCTTTAGTGCTTTTTATTAGATAGGTTTATAGTATTCTCTTCTTTTATATAATAGTGTGTAAAATATTTCCTTTTATAATTCTTCTAGTGAGTGATATCTTAGTATATTATATTATAGTTTACTCTATAATTAGTGTTATATATACTTACTTCTAAAATATATTTATAGATTAGGCCCTGTGGCCACTATTTTATAATATATTTATACTTATAGTAGATCTAGTAAGTATTATTATAGTATTTTATCTATCCTTTTTAAAGGTAGGTTTTTTCCTAATTTTTTGTTACGATCCGCGCGAAGTGGGGCAGGAGCTCGTTATCATAACCACTTCTGCTCCTAGCCGCCGGATCCCAGGTCGCTTAGAACACGTGACCAACACCAGTCCCAACCGTCGCATGTAACGCACGGACCAAAGTCCCGCACGGGATCTTGGGACTTATGGGACGAGTAAAGATACGGGAGCCAATAAGGCACAGTTACGCGCGAATACGGGATTTTGGGACTTATGGGATTTTGGGACTTATGGGATTTTGGGACTCATGGGACAATGGGACTCATGGGACTAGTCATGTATATAGAGACTCGAGTATCCTACTAGATACTCGTGTTCAACCTGTTTATCAATCTATCATTTGGATTCACTCAGGCCTCCTTGTTGATTTAGTATCATTCGTGATACCGATACCGACTACCCCATCGACCCGCTCACGCAGTCGATAACCCTTCTCCCTCCGTAAGTTGCTCCTGCCCGAGAACCAACCTTAACCTCTAGGACTAGCTACCCTCGTGGTCATAACATCTTGAACACCCTCAACATGAGCGACTTCAACGACCTTACCCCATTCAACAATCCTAACAGCAAAGCTGCTAAACCGGACTTGTACGACGGCGATCGACGCAAACTCAAGACATGGCTACTCCAACTCGACCTGTACTTCCACTGTGTCAACAAGGACATGGAAGACAAGGACAAAGTCATCTTTGCCGCCACGTACATGAGAGGCGAACCAGCCGACTGGATTCAGCCGTACATCGAAGCATACCTTTCAGCGGAAAACCAAGAAGGAGACCAGATCGACCAACTCATCGAAGACTATAGTACCTTCCGTACTCAGATCAAACAACTCTTCGGTTCAGCCAATGAAAAGTCTTACGCTGAAGAAGCTATCCAACGCCTTCGACAAACGCACTCAGCAGCCGAATACACCGCAAAGTTCAAACACTATGCTATACAAACCCAATGGAACGACGATTCCCTACGCAAAATGTATAAGCAAGGTCTCAAGAAATCCGTGCGCGAAGAACTCCTACGCAGCGGAGCCGCGATCAACACGATGCAAGAACTTTACGACGAAACCATCAGGATTGATGCAGAATGGCACGAATTACACCAGGAATACAAGAATCATGGGAAATTCCAACCCACGTATGGCAAGTCAAGCGGACGAACCAGTTACCGTACGACCACTACCAAACAACGGGTTACGAACGACCCCTACGGCTACCAGCCGATGGAACTGGACAATGTAATGGTAAGGAAGGAGGAGAAGAAAACTGGAACATATGGCAAAGCCTCTGGAAATGCCAATGGACCAAACAGACTCAAGCGCGCCTTCGGTAAACCTCGAGGAGGGACCCCGTTCAATCAAAAGGAGCAACGCACTTGTTTTAACTGTGACAAACCGGGTCACATCGCCAGGAACTGCAGATCTAAGAACAAGGTCATCAGACAGTTGAACGTAATCACCGTCGCCAACGATCAGGACGACGAAGACGAATGGGTTATCACAGACGGCATAAGTGATATAGACCTAAACGAACACTCGGACTCAGACGATTCACGGCTTTACGAGGATCCGTACGAAGAACCCATCAACGACTTTGAACCCGTACGAGCGCGAGCACCTACGCCACATCCTCAAACCAAACCAATCAACGTTATGGAGTACCTCGACAAACTCACGCAAACAGAACCTCTGGAAGAAGAATTCCAACCACGGGATGTAGATCTTCCTGAAGGATCAGTCCCACACCTAGATGATCAGCGACTCAAGTACGTTAGTGAAGCTGACATCGAATGGGGACAAGAAAGGTACCAACGACAGTCAAAGCAAAAAGTCTATGAAAACGAGAAAGAAACCTACGAACCGGATTACGTACTGGACCACCGAAACCCCAAACACATGTGCATCAACTGGAAACTATGCAACCACGACCAGTGTACTATCCACTATAGGGCCAAGGAAGAACATTGGTTCCCCTCTAAGCAGCTTCGCTGCCGATGGGAATGGTTCGACTGCCCGATCGACGACTGTGACGTACATCTCTGGGACAAGCGAACTCGACAATACTTTCCAGGATACCTCGAAGGAGAAAACATGGCGATGACACTTGTTATTAACGGCACATGCACACAAGAACATTGGCAGACATGCTTGCACAAGGATTGCCAGAAGCATGCAAGAACTAAGGCCATGTTCGGATTCGGTGAAGACAAATGGCTCGACACGATGGAGGCAAGTGAACCCTTCAGACGCAAGCGAGCAGGCAAGAAAGGCAAGCAGTCTTTTTTAGGCCAACGAGCGGACTCAGTGGAGCCGCAACGGAATTAAATGCACTGGTAACTGACCAGGCATCACTCATTAAGCTACCGGTAACGCTTAATGAAAGAATACGGATCAAAGCTTTACTGGATTCGGGAGCCCAAGGGAACTTCATCTCGAGGAAGACCGTTCAAAGAGCCGGACTCAGAGAACAACTCAAGGAAACCCCTTTGACTATCCATGTCGCGAATGGACGCCGATTACCAGGACAATCAAGCATACGACTCGAGGTCACGACGACACTCAGGATCCATGAGCACCAGGAGAGGATTACCTTAGACGTCTTGGATGCAAGTCAGCATGACTTAATCCTAGGTATCCCCTGGCTACGAAAGCATAACCCACAGATACATTGGGGAAAGAGAGAGCTTTCGATGAAGAACTGCAAATGTGCACTGCAGTCAGAACCTGCGCATCACACGACGCTGATGGCGGATGAGAGCATGATCAATAATTTGAACTCGCGACAGAAAGTCGATAAACTGGAATTACCCTCGGCAGACGCTGGCAGGCACCACCAGGTCAAGAAGCACGAGAAGGAGAAACGCACAACTCACGACATCCCCGACGAATATAAAGAATGGAGTCATTTGTTTCGGGAAGAGGAAGGAAAAGCAAACCTACCTGAGCACCAACCCTGGGATCATACGATTGACCTAGAAGAAGGGAAAACGCCACCCTTTGGACCATTATACGGCAAGTCAGGAAAAGAACTCCAATGGGAAAAGGACTTCATCGAGAAGAACCTCGACAAAGGATACATACGAGAATCGAAGTCACCCGCAGCAAGTCCATTTATGTTCGTACTCAAGAAAAACGGAGAACCACGACCGTGCATCGACTATCGAGCACTCAACAACATCACGATCAAGAATAGATACCCGTTACCGAACATATCAGAATTACGAGACAGACTCTCAAGAGCCAAGATATTTACGGCTATGGACTTAAGAGACGGATACCACCTCATCAGGATGAAAGAAGGTGAAGAATGGAAGACAGCGTTTAGATCGCGATACGGCCTGTTCGAGTACACAGTCATGCCGTTCGGACTAACCAATGCACCAGCAACATTCCAGGAATTGATCAACAACACGCTTAGGAACTACCTCGACATCTTCGTAGTTGCCTACTTGGACGACATCCTCATATACTCGGAAAACGAGCGAGAACACGTAGAGCATGTCAAAATCGTGTTAGAAGCTTTACGGAAAGCCCATCTGAGGATCAAACCGGAAAAATGCAAATTCCATGTCACGGAACTAGAGTTCCTAGGACACGTTGTCAACACGAAAGGCTTTAGCATAAGCCCAGACAAGATCGAAACCATACGAGCATGGCCAATCCCGAAAACCATAGGAGACGTGCGAGAATTCCTAGGATTTTGCGGATTCAACAGACAATTTATCAAGGATTACTCCAAGATCACCATACCCTTGACGGCACTAACCAAGAAGGATGTAGCATTCAAATGGACGGAACAATGCGATCAAGCTTTCAAACAGCTAGTACAAGCAAGCATCAGCGCACCAGTCCTAGTTGCTTTCAGAAGCGACGAACCACTACGCATGGAGACCGATGCAAGCGACTTGGCTATCGGAGCATGCGCGAAACAAGAAAGAGACGGACAATGGCACCCCGTTGCTTACTACTCTTACAAGTTCATCGACGCAGAAACACGCTACGACATCCACGATAAAGAATTATATGCTATTGTCAAAGCACTCAAGCACTGGAGAATCTATGCACACGGATGCTCGGAACTCACGATCTTCACGGACCACAAGAACCTGTTACGGTTCACGACGACGAAAGAATTGACACCGCGACAAGCGCGATGGTCAGAAGCCCTTGGACAGTACAAATTCAAGATCCTGTACACACCAGGAAAAGAGAACGGACGAGCAGATGCTCTCAGCAGAAGAAAAGATCTCGCAGGAGATAAGGTCAAGACATATTCGGCAATCCTCAAGGAAAACAAGGACGGATCGCTAGGACCTACAGCGGAACTTAACCAACTAATAATAGTCACCAAGGACGTACCAAAGGAACAACAGGAGGAGGTAATACGACAACACCACGACGACCCTCTTTACGGACATCCCGGAATCAGCAAGACAATGGAACTAATCCAACGGAACTACAACTTCAAAGGAATCAAGGAAGCTGTAACCACCTACATTAGGAAGTGCGCAGACTGCCAAAGGAATAAGCATGCGACGCATCTGAAGTATGGAGAAATGCAAGCCATTAAAATACCCACAGCACCATGGGAAGACATCGCTATGGATTTTGTCACTGGACTACCAGGATCTACGGACCCGGCTACGGAAGTCAAGTACAACGCAATATTGGTTATTGTGGACAGATTTACGAAGTACGCCGAAATGATACCCTGCAAGAAGGAATACACTGCAGACCAGCTAGGATATCTTATACTCGACAGACTCGTAAGACACCACGGCATACCAAGGACAATCATCAGCGACAGAGACAAACTCTTTACGTCAAACTACTGGACAACGCTTATGGCACTTATCGGGACAAAACGAAAGCTATCGACAGCTTATCACCCACAAACAGACGGACAAACAGAACGTACCAACCAGACTATGGAAACGTACCTACGCATCTACTGCAACAAGAAGAAAGATAATTGGGTTTCATTACTACCCTTAGCACAGATGGCATACAACAACAAAGAATCAGCAACAACCGGAATTACACCATACTACGCAAACCACGGAAAACATCCACATCTCTTTGATCAAGTCTTACCAACGGTTATCAACACAGCAGAAGCAGAGAAAACTGCAGGGATCATGAAACAAACACACGAAGAATTACGAGAAAACCTCGAGAAGTCTCAACGACAAACAATTTCCTACGTCAACAAGAAACGAAAAACGGCACCTCAGCTGAAGAAGGGGGATAAAGTATACCTACTTACGAAAAATCTTCGCACACAGAAGAAGAAACACAAGAAACTGGATCACGTT
This sequence comes from Pseudopithomyces maydicus, assembly GCA_026873275.1. Classification (NCBI taxonomy): domain Eukaryota; kingdom Fungi; phylum Ascomycota; class Dothideomycetes; order Pleosporales; family Didymosphaeriaceae; genus Pseudopithomyces; species Pseudopithomyces maydicus. The sequence continues at coordinate 22,039 of JANTUC010000009.1, read as the reverse complement.
AAGGTCGGACCATTTTTCATTTCCAAACAGATATCGCCAGTAAACTACAAGTTGGAACTACCGCCAGATGCAAAGATACACCCGGTATTCCACATATCATTATTGGAACCAGCAGACCCGGAAACGCCAGTTCAAACCACCTTCTATCACCAAGCCGAGGAAGAAACGGAATTCGAAGTCGAAAAGATACTCGACGTGCGATACGATCAGTGTCGAGAAACGGAAGAATTCCTCATCAAATGGAAAGGGTATCCCAACAGCGAAAACACCTGGGAACCAGTCAGAAACCTAGGAAACTGCAAACCAATGGTCAGCCAATTCCTGCAGCAAAGGTCGAAGAGGAACGGACACAACTCATCACACACGCACCTCCAAAAATAACATACTTAGGCGCCAGCAAGAGGACCAGGGGACCCCCAAACAAAGGACCAGTCAACCACCTCGGCTCCTAAGGCAGCCTGTGGATTGACAGAAGCAGCCGCCGACGCTAACTCCTCCTGCGCTTCTAAGCGCTCCAACTCGTCTATAGTCGACATTCCTTTGTCGAACAATTCTTGTTCTTTCTGTCGAAGAAGCTTGCGCTGCTTCCGCAGACGGCTCATCTTCTCGCGAGCCTGCCGCGCACGCAGTAAGGCAGCTTCCGCCAACTCCTCTTCAACACGCAACTTCGCCTCTTCTTCTGCTTCCAACTTTTCTAAACGCTCCATCTCCTGATCAATCTTGGAATAATCAGGCAAAGGCACCTCCTCCGGTTCACATTTCTGAATGCCGAACCTCACGCAGTTCGTGCACTTCTTGTGCAAGGACGACAGACGACAAGGCAACGACTTCTTGACACAGTACGTGCAAGCGACCATAACGTAAACGGCGTCCTTCTCGAGACGATCGGCTTGACGATGACGGAACTGGGCGGAACGGGATTTCGGTGCACTCATGAGGACATGAGGATAGAGAGGAGGGAGATGATGTTACGATCCGCGCGAAGTGGGGCAGGAGCTCGTTATCATAACCACTTCTGCTCCTAGCCGCCGGATCCCAGGTCGCTTAGAACACGTGACCAACACCAGTCCCAACCGTCGCATGTAACGCACGGACCAAAGTCCCGCACGGGATCTTGGGACTTATGGGACGAGTAAAGATACGGGAGCCAATAAGGCACAGTTACGCGCGAATACGGGATTTTGGGACTTATGGGATTTTGGGACTTATGGGATTTTGGGACTCATGGGACAATGGGACTCATGGGACTAGTCATGTATATAGAGACTCGAGTATCCTACTAGATACTCGTGTTCAACCTGTTTATCAATCTATCATTTGGATTCACTCAGGCCTCCTTGTTGATTTAGTATCATTCGTGATACCGATACCGACTACCCCATCGACCCGCTCACGCAGTCGATAACCCTTCTCCCTCCGTAAGTTGCTCCTGCCCGAGAACCAACCTTAACCTCTAGGACTAGCTACCCTCGTGGTCATAACATTTTTCTAACTATACTAGTAGTATATTACTATTTAGTAATCCTTTAAGTAGATATATTTATAGATAGGGTCTCTAAGTTACTACTAGATATTATCCCTTATTTTATTATAAATTTTATACTTTTCTTAATAGTACAGATACTACTTAATACTTTTATATTAAATCTAGATCTAGATTTAGTTATATAAGTTATTAACTATTTCTTAGTGTTAGTCTGCGAGTACTAATATCTATTTATATATATTTTTATAGATTTAGACCCTTTTACTATAATCTCTAGTATAGTATATTCTATTTTTATATAGCTAGTAGATATCTCTTAATATTTATTTCTAAATCTCCTTTTCTTGTAGGATTAAGTATAAGTATTTTTATAGTAACTTATATTTTAACTCTAAGATCTTGCTATTTTCTTTTATAATAGAGGCTATTTATATCTTTATTACTTATAATTGTTTCCCTTTAATCTTATTTTTTATAGTATAATTATATATAAAGTGTCCCAGTTCTCCGCATTCTAGGCAGACTTTTTTATTATACTATTATTATCTTTCTTTATTAAATAGTCTATTATTTCTATAATTACGCTTACTCTTTTTCTATTATTATTTTTTATAGGCTTTATTAATTATTATAATATTCCCGTCTTTATCTTATTTATTATAATTATAAGCTTTCTTTATATTAGCCTTTTAATTAAATACTGGCTTTCCTAACTTCTTCTTTTCTAAGTATTATTTATATAGCCTATTATTAATATAGATCGCTAATTTAATAAATTCCTCTAGATTATCTAGTTAGTTATAATGCGTTAGTTTATCCTTAACTAATTTCTTTAGTCTATTATAATATATAGTTTAGAGTGGGGTATCGTCCTAGTTTATCTTAGCTTATAACTATTTAAATTTTAATAAATATTTGCTGGCGGACTTAGTTTATTTAAAATATTATATTTATTATTCTACCTTCTTTTCTTTATTAACTTTTTTAAATATAATTTTAATTTATTCCTTAAACCTATTCTAGGATTTAAAGACTTTCTTAGTAATATTATTCTACTTATACGATTTATCTTTATAAGCTTAATAATTATTAATAAGGGGTTAGAGCTATTTAGCGACTTTTCCTCTTATATATATTTCTACTACTAAGACTTTAGTCTAATTAATATTAAAGATTTCGCTATTATAGCAGTAGTATAGTTTTATATTAATAAGAAATATTTTAAGTCTGGTCTTCCCTCTATTATAGTATTTAGCTACTTTAAAAGTACTTTTATTATAGGCCTTACTTAGGCCTATAATAGTGTTTATATCTATTTCTATACAGTGGCTATTAGGGCTATTATTTATATATAGAGTTTTTATATCTCTGCGGCTTAGGCTGCTAGTATTATTATTAGATTTATTATAGATTTAAAAGTAGTGCTTCTACTAGAAGCCTATAAACTAGTAGAGTTTACTAGAATTATTATATTAACTTAAACCTTTAGGTAGTTAAAGTATTATAAGGGGTTTTTATTTATTTAGTCTATATAAGGGCAGGCAGACTTCTCGGGAGTCTTATAAATATTTAGTGGTTAAGTAATAGTTAGATAATAAGTAATATAAATATTTCTATCTTACTGCTAAAAGTAAGATAACTATTTTTTATAAAAGCTAATAATTTTTAATTATAAAGAAGAGTTTTAATTTAGCTATAAGTAAGTATGCGAAGATATATAAGAAGTTAATTATAAAGAATAGGAAATATATAAAGAGTATTTTAGACTATATACTATTCTATCTATTCTTTACTGTCCCTAAACCTATTAATCTATTTTTATAGGTTCTATCTACTTGGTAAGAGCAACTCCCTTTACTCTTATAAATTTTATCTTTTAAATAAGAGTAATTATTCTATTTTTATAAATTCTATTTTCTTAGTAGGAGTAATTATTCTACTCTTACTAAGATTTAGTGTTTTTAGAATCTCGCGTTCTTAGTGGAATTATAATTATATAATGCGTTGTCTAGCTGGCCCCACTATTTAGTATATAATTAATTATTACCTTTACCTTAGTTATTAGTATTTTATATATAATTTTTTTCTGCTATCTTATGGTTTCTTATTATAATTATAATAGTAGGCTTATTTTTTAGTTAAATTAAATAGTACGCTGAATAGTATACCTTAATATTAAGGTATAAACTTTACTCCTATTTAAGGTCTAGGACCTATATACGCTTATTAAAGTTTTATATTTAATAGTTCTCTCTATACTAATTAAGAAGCGCGATATATAAAGGAGTTAATATTATATTTTAATAGTCTCTCCTTATTAATTAGAGAGAAGACTCTATATCTTAGTAGGCTTATTTTCTAATTAAATTAAATAGTACGCTGAATAGCGTACCTTAATATTAAAGTATAAATCTCGCTCTTATTTAAGATCTAAGACTTATATATACTTATTAAAGTCCTATATTTAATAATTCTCTTTATACTAATTAAGAAGCGTAATATATAAAGGAGTTAATATTATATCTTAGTAGTCTCTCCTTATTAATTAGAGAGAAGACTCTATATCTTAGTAGACTTATTTTCTAGTTAAATTAAATAGTACACTAAATAGCGTATCTTAATGTTAAGATATAAACCTTACTTTTATTTAAGATTTAAAACCTATATACGCTTATTAAAGTCTCGTATTTAATAATTCTTATTATACTGATTAAGAAGCGCAATATTTAAGAATTTTATTTAAGTTAATAAGTAGCTCTAGGACCGCCTAGTATATAGTCTATATTATATAACTTCTATATTAATCTAGAAGTTATTAAGAATTCTCCTTAAGCTAATAAGTAATTCTAGAATTATTTAGTATATAGCCTATACTGTATAACTTCTATATTAATTTAAGAGTTATTAAGGATTCTATTACGGGGCACACTCTATAGTCCCATAGACTAAGAGTATATACATAGGGGTATAGTAAGTTAAGAGGAGTGGATAGGTAAGTGTAAGTTATATAGATTAAATATTAATTAATATAATAAGATTATTATTACTAAATATTTAATAGTAATCTTTACTGCAGAAGCAAGGTATAGTAAAATTAAATTAAGGATTAATAATAAGGATTATTTAAAGTGGGCGGCCGCTACTATATACTTATAAATATAAATTAGCTCTATAACTCTATTATATAGAGCCTATAAAGTTAGGCTCTATAGGCTCTATATTATAGAGTTTATGGAATTTAGTTATATAACCCCCTTATATATTTATATTATACTTAGCGTCTAACCTGTAATTATAATTTAGTAAATTATTATAATAAGTATAATTACTGCTTACGCTTCCCTCCCACTAGTCCTTATTACTCTTATTATAATTTCTATACTTTAGTTATAGTATAGTAGCTATAATAGATTCTCTTTAAGCTAATAAGTAGTTTTAGGACTACCTAGTATATAGCCTATACTACGTAACTTCTATACTAATCTAGGGGTTATTAAGGACTCTACTTAAGCTAATAGGCAGCTCTAGAATTATTTAATACTTAGCCTATATTATATAATTTTTATACTAATTTTAGCTTTACTAAAGAGTGTTATTAATCTTATATTAATTAATCTTATTTTAGAATTAAATCGAGATTTCACTTGGCAAGTTAGTAATTTAATTATATTATCCTTATACTTATAAAGCGAAGCTATAAAAAAATTATTTTAAAAATATAGACTCTAACAAATTTAACAATTTTAATATAAGTAATATAATTAATCTATTTTATATCGGAATCTAAAAAGAGAGTATAAGAGATATATATATTATTGTAATATTATAGTGTTTTAAAGAATTTTGGGGTGGTGGATCAATATATAGAAATCTTATATAATAAAAGTTAAGAAATTTATCTTCTATTAATATAGACAATCGAGAATTTAATAAAAACACTTAATAAATAAAAATTAGGGGGTTATATAAAATGCAGAGTAGATATATAACTATTTATAAAACTATAGTAATCTAGAGTCTATTATTAGGGTATATCTAAAGCTAAATACCCTTATTATATACCCCCTATAAGTATACGACTACGCACCCCTAAATAAATATCCCTAATATATACCCCCTATTTATACCCCTACTATATACCCCCACTTAATTAATCCTTTTTTAAATAAAAGCGCAATTAATCCCTAGAGATAAGAGACTAATTTATAATATCTTTTAAGTATATATTATATAAATCCCGCTTAGAGTATTAGAGTAAATCTACTATTAATTACTTAATTTCTTTATTTATTTCTTCTAAACTTAGGTTACACTCATCCAATATCTTAAACTAAGATGTTATTTAGTTAATTAATAACTAACTTTTAAACTAACTCCGAGGAAACGTACACAATATTAATAATAATATATTAATATTAAAATATTCTTTTATAAGATACTATCTCTTACCTATTTCTATTATATATTTAAATTAACTATTCTCCTTCTTAGTAGTATATTAATTTACCCTATATAAAGATTAGAATATTTTATTTCTAGTATATAATATAGCTAATCTATTAGATTTTAATCTTTTATTCCTTTAATATATAGCGTTTTTTAGTTCTAATACTAGTTACTATATATTACTAATACTATAATAATATTAGTAGGTATTTATTATCTCTTTAGCATTTTACTATATAGCTATAGTATATATCCTTTAAAGTCTTTACTTTAAAACTTTAATTATATTCTTAAATAATATAACACTTAAGGCTCCCCAGGAGTTAGTGCCCTATTAGAATTAATACTAATACTATCTTTATATAAAGGACTACTAGAAGGTAATAGTTTTTATAATAATACTAGTATTAATTTAATATTTACTTATATTCTTTAGAGATTAATCGCTTAAGCTATATCCTAGAAGGCTTTAATACTACTTATTATATATTTATTATACGCTATCTAAAGTAATAGACTAAGTCTAATATTTCTTATATTTATTATATATCGCGTATATAGTATAAGGTAGTCTAAGATTCCTAAAGTTAAATTTTTTAATTCTAGGAAGTTATTTCCTGCACTTTATATAATTCTAGATATTATTAGCTTTATAGCGCCTAGTTAAGGCGTTCTTTTAGTCTCTATATTATAGGTCTTTCTTCTCTTTATGTGTTGTAATTTAGATTAAATATTAATATTAATATTAATTATATAATCTAGATTATCTTGCTCTATAATATCTTCTTTAATTATATAATTTATCTTCATCCCTATATTATTAGTATTATCCTTATTGTCTTCTAAGCTTTTTATATTATTATATATTACTAATATTAGGCACTCTATTATTAATTAGTTAACTTTTATACACTGCTATCGCAATACAGCCTTAAGACTAAAAGTATAAAAAAGAGGCTATAGGCTATTTATTATTTAATCTTATATACCTCTATTATCACCTTTATATTTAAACACTATTTAACCCGCTTTCACTTATTATTTATATAAATATACTTAGATATCCCTAATAGCATTTCTTAAATCTTTTATTATATTATACTCCTCTAGTTCTAGTTTTAGGATATTAAGAATATCTATTAAGATATAAATGGGGTTATAATTAATTTAAGATTATATATTTAAGATATGTTACTAGGAAGTTTTTTTATTTACCTAATAACTTAATATTAAACTATTCTAAGATACTAACTAGATTATAAGAAGGATATATTAAGATATTAATAGAATTTTAAAATATACCCTTAAAATTAAAATTAGATCAAAGATACTATAATATTATAATAAAATATAATTCCTAGCGCCTTTTATCTAGTATAATAGTATATAGTATATTCTTATTTACACTTAATAGAACTATTAATATATAATTCTATTTATAAAATTAAAATAATACTTTTAAAGCTGTAGCTGTTATTCTAAATTAATAAAAACTTAAGTCTCTAAGATAGTTACTATTATTATAACTATTATAGAGTTTATCTATTTATAGTATAAAATACCTCTTATTACTTAACTAATCCCACTAATACCCGGCCTACACTTATATAATAATATAATATAATATATCTATCCTATATATTTTAAAGGATTAGATATAAAAGTTATCTATATAAGAATAAATTAATATTTTAGTATAAATAAACACTTCTAAGATAAACACGGGTTAACTATTAAAATATTAAAGACTAGATTATACTACTAATAGGTACTAGCTATATAGGCATAGTATTTTACTAGCTCTTTATTTAAGTCCCCTTTTTTAATTATTAATCTAGTAAGTCTTATTATTATCCTATATCTTCTATAATAATACTTTATAATTATTTTAGATATAACGCCGACCGAATAAGTAAAGGTAGATAGAATAATTATTAAATAATATAATAGAGAAAACTGCTATAATATAATTAGGGGTAATATTATAGTTATATTATTACTAGCACCTGTGTTAATCTAAAATTATATTATAATTATAGATTAATATAAGCAATATATAGTTATATAATATACTATATTACCTACCGCCTATAATTATTAAATATTGTTATAGCTTCTCTATTATTAAATTAAATAAATCCTTTATTTAGAAGGGACTACATTAAAGTAGATAAATATAATTCGTCTTATTAAAATTCTAATACTAGAGAAGGAACTACTAGTATATTAAATATAAATAGTAGTAAAAGGACTAGTAATTAAATACCAGTAAATAATTCCTAATATATTTTAGTAATTATAATAGACTATTATAAAAGAAGATATTAATATAACGTCTAATTAATTCTTTTAGGTATATAAAAGCTATAGTATAAACTATACTACTAGATTATAAAAAGTCTTTATATTTACTTTTAAAGTATATAATATATTTAGAGTCCCTTCTGGTTGGTAATTATTAGTATACTAATAATAATGTCTTAATAAAATTTGCAACTACTTAGATAGAAAATTTTAAGCTTTTAAATTAAATATATTTATTATAAATTCTAAATCTAGACTTAGTATCCTCTAATAGCACTGCTATAATTTCTAGTTATTATTAGTATAATAGATTATAGAGTATAATCCTATTAAGAAACTATTTCTAATTATTATAATATACGCGCTTATAGTCTATTAAAATTAATATATTTATAAGTATCTCTTTACTAATAAACTCTTAGTTATAAAAAAGTGGTCTTGGATGGTTATTATATTATATATTTATATAAAGGTAATAAAGTTAAATTCTATAATAGTATAGGGAATAGGCATAACCACTAATATAATTATAGTAATAAATAATATAACATATTAATACCTATCTATTTATATACTAAGTACTATAAAATAGATAATTAATTATAGCTAATATCTCGCATCCCAACAATATAATAATATACTAGATTTATTTATTATATAATTAAATAAGAAAAGGACACTTATATATTGGCATATTATACTTTCTATAAATAACTTCTAGAAAATGCTTTATAGTATATATAATAAAATAGTAATAGCGTTATTGGACCTTCTATTCTTAATATTAATATATAATATACCTAAGATACTATAGGTAGATCTTACTAATACCCCTAGTACTAGAGAATTAGGTTATAATATTTTTAATCCCCTATTTAATTCTACTTTTAAACTAAATTATAATTTTACTATAATATAAAGTAAACTTGTAGTATTATAAGAAATTAAAATTATTTTAAATATATAAAGGATAGCTGACTGGGAGGATATTAATAATATATATATATATAGACTAGTAGTTAAAAAGTTTAAATAATTATTAATACTACTTATATATCTTAGTAGTAGTTAGCCTATAAGAGTAACAGAACTTTTAAGTCTCTATATATATAATACACTAAATAACGAGCTCTAGAATATATTTATTATAGATAATTCTATTATTATTATACTTTAATAGTTAAAGACTTAACACTCTAGCTTAAAATATTAAGTTATATACTATTTCCTTTTAAGGCCTATAGATATTCTTATTACCCTATATCTCTAGCTTATTAGACCTTATTATTAAGTAATATAGTATTATACTTAATCCTAGTTAAATCTAAAGGGAGAGAATTTAATAAAATAGGCTAATAGCCCTCTTTTATAATCTAATAAAAATAGAGAATAGTATAAGAAGGGTATTATCTTATTAAATACTTTATAAAGTGTTAGCCTTTTCTATTTATTAGTTATAATAGGGGTACGTTTATAATAATATATACTTATTACTATTAGGAGATGGGTACTGGATCTTAAGTTAATTATTAAATAACCTAATATAGATAATATTATAATTATTTTATAAAAGGAAGAGGTAAATACTCTTAAAAAAATAGATTATAGTAGACTAGTAGGCTGCAGTATATATATATAAGTAATAAAAAGAATATTTATAGATTAAGAAATATTTAGTAAGCATTATTAAGAATTTAAATAATTCTATAAGATTTAAGGCTAAAGTAATATAGAAGCGGACTATCTATTTAATATAATTAATAAAAATATTATTTAACCCTCGCGGGATATTTAGACTACTACTAGTAAAAAGGTTATAATAAGTTTAAATACTAGAGATTATACGTTTATATATATAATTCTAGAAACCCCCTATATTAGATTCCTATTAAAGAAGATTACACTAGAAAAATATAATTAGTAGAATAGTGTTGAGTAATCCCTCCTATTAAGTTATTAAGAATATTATATAGACCACTTGCTAAATTCTATCTAAGTTAAAAAGAGATACTTAACCTTATTATTTAATATAAATTATTAATAGTATATATTACTGGTATCGGAAGTGATAAGAGTAATATATTTTTATTATTTATACTTATAAATAAACTTATTCTTATTATAATTCTACTATTGACTCTTTAGTGTAATCTCTAAAAATACTATATTAAAGCTAATATACTCTATTAACTATTTAATATATTTAATTTAGGTATATATGGTTAGTTTAGCGGAATTATAATTACTATAACTAGATTAGTTAAGAGGAGTGTATTTAGGAGTGTAATTACTACCTATATAAACTCTAGGAAGTTATAGTATATATTTATTAATAAATTTTACTATATACTTGGCAAGGACTATAATTATAGAAATAATATTAAATATTTTCTGCAGTATATAAACTTAGGAGTATAAATATATTTACTTACTATAATACTGCCTCCCTAGCTTAAATATAATACCTAAAAGAGGTTTAGAATTATAGGCACACTAGACCACTTTATATAAATTTTTATAACTTATTAAAATATAAGATATAATATATATATAATTAATATACTAAAGAAAGCTAATTAAAATAAATTCTTAGCTAGCTATTTTAGGTTAAAGTTAGTAATAATAATAGGTAAGACCCTAATCTTTATATTTTTTATAATTATAATATCTATCTTGGCAGCAGTATTAGACATAGTATTTATATATAAATAATTATTAGATTATAATAAGCAGGAGTAGATAAAGCGGTTTAAAAATAAAGAGACTAATATACTTATTAGAATCCTATATATTAGAGAGGATTAGAATATTTCTAAAATAACTATTATAATTTATATCTATCCCCCTTTTAGTCTATCTATATATATACAGCAGTCTAGTTATAGTAATAAAGAATATATTTAAACTATTACTTTCCTATTAGTTTCTAATCTATTATTTAGCTACTTTTATAATAAACCTCTAGAAATATAGTAGTTAATGCTTATATATATATAGGTAGACTAGAATATAGATATAGAGTAGTATAGAAAATAGGTACTTAATAATTATTTAAATAGTATATAATAAAAATTATATAAAGAGGAGGATGTGGCGTGCGATATTTACTAGAAAAAAAGAATAATACCTATTAAATAAATAAGTTAATTAAATAAGATCTACTTATAGAAATAACTATAATATTATTTATATTAGGATTAGTATCTAATACTTTAAGTAATTATAGGGAAAATATAGTTAAAGAGTTTTATTTAATATAGCTATTCTACAGGACTTATAATAATACGCCCTAGTTATAAAGACTAGATATATTAACCCCACTAGTTTTTATACTAAGAAATACTGCGCAGCCCATATAAAAGTAAAGGAAAAAAAGGCTATATAAAGGGCTAGTATAGACTATTATTAGTATATTAGAATACCTACTTACAAACCCTAACTATTATATATATAGAGGTATACAGAACCTGCCGTTACTTAAATTATTAAATAGAATATAAAAATATAATAGTAACGTGTAAGGCAGTAAGAGGATATATATAATATAATATATATTATAAGTCTTAGTCTAAATAAGTTATTCTAGTTTTAGGGTAAATACTATCTAATATACTGAGTTAACCTAATATATATGGAGTGGGACCACGTCTATAATTATTATAATAAAGTTAATAAGCCTAAATACTAAATAGCTATAAAAGAGTTCTTATATAAAGTAAAAAATAAACTAAGTAGATTCTATTAATTCTATCTCCTGCCCTATTATCTATATAATAGATATAATAGGATAATTATCACTTATTAGGGCTATAAGCCAGGCTATAATAGGGTAAAAGAATAGAAATATAGATACCCTTTTTTAATAAAAAGGGTATTCTTCGCAGTTTAGAAAGGAGGTAATAAAGAAATTAAAAAGTAAATAATAAAAATAATAAGTAAGGAAGCTAAGTTCTTAATTAATTTTAAAAAGGATTTATAATAGAAGTTCTATTAGAGTATAGTATAGTTAAATGACTAAATTTTCTTAAGAGAGGTATAGACTATTTATAATATAATAATTAAACTGGGCCTTATATAAATTATAATAAAATAGTATACTAGAGGCACTCTAGCTATATTAAAAGGTAGTAAATTATTATTACTAAGGAACTAATTACTAGTGTAGGGTATATATTATAAGTAAATTAGAATTATTTATACTATATACCCCCATCGTGATCTATAATCTATATAAAATAAGAGATATAAGGCGTGATTAGAAGGGGGAGGGTATATACTAAAAATATTTTATATTATAGGTAATAGGGTATATACTTAGGGTATTTAAGTTAGAATAACTTACGCCTAACTCTATTTATTTTAGTATTTACCCCTAGTAGACTATATATATACTAATTTTTAATATCTTTTCTATATTCTAGTCCAGCAATATAAAATTAGGTCTACTATTTTATTTTATAATAAGATATTAATACTAGTATTATTTATAAGTGTAATAAAATATTACTATAATAATCCTAGGGGGGGGGTACATTATAAGAGTATTTTTTAAGTAATTTAAAAGGGTTAGCGCAGCTTAGAAAGACTAGTCTATTAAGCCCTATACTTTTAGTTTTAATTTTAAACCCTAATACTTACCTCTTACTACTCTATCTACTACTCCACTACTTATACTCTATAAAATTAACTACTAATTACTAAGTAATACTTCTATATCTCTTTATAATTAATTTCTACTAGCTGCTACGCTGCCTACTTAAAATAAGTCTAAATTTAAAAAAAGTATCCTAAAAGTGCCAATTTTTCTATTACTTTTATTAAATAGCTTTAATAGAGGTAAGTTAATTTATAATAATTATAAAAAAATTATTTTAATAAATTTGGCTGCTAGTTAGGTTTCTACTTTTAGTATATATCCTCTTTTTAAGAGGTTTCTATCCTTAGCACGTACCCCTTAAGTAATTTTTACTCTTAGTGTATACTCTTTCCTTAAGCTATTTATACTCTTAATATATACCCCTTCTTAAGTTATTTATACTCTTAGCATGTACCCCTCCCTTAAGCTATTTATATTATTAATTAGTTATAAGTTAACTAATTATATTTATAAATAAGCCTACTTTTAAGGTTATCTTAATAGTCAGCGAATTATTTAAATAATACTACTTTTAAATATCTACGCAATATAGTAATAACTTAATAGTTAAATATCTAAAGCACCACTTTTATTATAGTATTAAATTTTACTAATACCTAATAAATAATAAAATATTATAAATATAGTAAACATATCTTAATTTCTAATAGATTTTAGAAAGTGTAAAAATGGCTTATCTAGAGTAAAAGTATATATATATATAAAAGTATAATATATATAAGTTAAAACTAAGGGGGGCTACGTGCTAAAAGTAAATATATTTTTAGTATATACTCCCTACTTTGTATTATCCCCTTAATTTTATAAATAAGAGGGGGTATAGGCTAAGGATAAAAATATCTTTAGTATATACTCCCCTCTTCTATTATTCCTTAACCCTAATAATATTAATAGTAAAATTAACTTAAAGTACTTTTAGTATATACCCTCTTTTTTATTCTACTTATTTATTCCTATAGAAGATAGTTATATTAATATAATTCATAAACCACTTCTCTTTAATTCTAAGGACTAAGAGCTTAATTATAATACTTTTAATAAGCTTAAAATAGCTACTAATACTAAATACTAACTTACTAAAAGAGCTATAAATAGTTTAGTTTAATAGGATTATAAATGGGACGACACTTTATTTAAAGAATATTTTAATAATTCTCTTCTAAGCGTTAATATTATTTTTAATAAAAAGTTTAAGTTAGCGGCCGGTCTTGCGCTATATATTAATATAAATAAAATTTAAGTCCTGGGTTTAAAAATATATAATAAGCTTAAAGAGGTAATTTTAGTCTTTATTTAATTAACTGCATACCACAACTTCTAGATTATATTTACTACTATTATTACTACTTATTTCTCCTTTATAATTATTATTAATTATCTTATTATTAATTTATTTAAGATATATAAGAAGTACGCTAACGTAATAAATCTTTATATATAAATTATTTACTAGGTAGAGTATATACTTTTTAGGAATCTTAGAATCCTTTATAATTTTAATATAGCTCTAGTACTATACTTCTTTTATACTTAGGTAGTATTCTATTATTTTAAATGCTCTATTAGGCTACTTACTATTAAGAGTAATTATATTATTTATAAGAGGTAAGGAAAGAAGACCCCTAAGTCTTATTAAAATATATATAATTATTAATATAGTTGCTGTAATAAGCGGTTATCTACTAGAATATAGATAAGTTAAATCCTACTAGTCTTATTATTATAAGTTAAATGTCTAATATTATAAAGTATATAGAAAAGGATATGGCTATTTATAATATTAAATATATTAAAGAATAGTTGCTGCGTCTAGATACTATAATAGATAATAAGTTAAAAGAAGAAGAGGTTAATATTAAATAGTATAACTTAGTTAAGGTTCTTAGGTTGGAAAAAGATAGAGGTTTATATATATTTATTAATAATTAGGGCAAGACTATTACTGTTAATAATAAGGAACTATTAGAAGAGGATTTTATAATAAGTATAATTTTAATTTTAATAAACTAATTATTATCCTACTTAGTGGCCTAAATATATTTAAAGCGAAGGTAAGTATAAAGTATTTACTTAAGTATCCTAAATATACTTCTAACCCGCGTAATCCTAAAGCGAAATATTTTTAAGATAATAAAATAGTAAATAGTTTTTATATATAATAATATATTAATGGAACCTATAGTAGTATAGACTAAATTAATAATATAGTTTCTAATCCACTTTTTAACTTTACTGCTATGGGCGGGAATAATAAATTTTATTTATATAATATAAATATTAAATACTAGTTTTTTATTAAAGGCTCGGCGGTAGATCTAAAATAAGTAATAATTAATAAAGTAGTGGCTAACTTTATTATTAAATAGTTAATAATTATTTTATAATTATTAGTTGCGCTATTAAACTAATAATTACTATTTATATTATAATTACTAGTCCCGCTAGTAACTAAGTATTTACTTTTTATATTATAGTTATTAGTCTTATAATTAATTAATTAGCTAGTACTAGTAGATACGCTAGAAGAGGATATTAGTAATAAGGAATAGTTATTAAATAACTTTAATTATAAGAATACCGCTAATAAAGTATTAAATAATTTTATTATAAAGAATAATGCCATAGTAGTAGTTAAGATTTTATATTAAATAAAGGCGCGTGTTAACTAGTTATATATAGATAGATAGATAATTATTATAATAATTATATTTAGGATAAAGCCTAATAATATAAAGAGAAAAATAGAATCTAGAGGGAATCTAATCAATATAATACTCTAAGAGTAATTATTAGTATATACCGTTAAGGCAGTCGGCCTAGAGAAGTAATAGAATAATCTAATTTCTAATATTAATAAGGATAATAAAAATAATAAGACTTATTTATTTAACTATATAGATATTTATAACTAAGTGTTTTAAAATAATTTTAAAATATTAAAGAATATTATAGCTATGGCTAATTATTAGCTATGGGACTATAAAGGTAGTCTAAGTGTTATATATATTCTATAATATAGTAATTTTATTATACTAGACCTTAGTTTATATATTACTATATTACCTGCCTAGATAACTGTAATAGAAGAGTTATTAAAGCTTATATAAGAATATAAGACTCTAGCTGTAGAGAAGACATATATATATATTTAAAATAAATAATTAAAGGAGTATATAAAATATATTAAAAAGCAGTAAAAAAATATAGCTAAAGATAATAAGACTATAAAGGAGATATTAAAAGAGTAAGAAGCTATTAATTATATAAAGTTAGAGACTATAAATTAAAAAATAGAAGAATATAAAACAGTAATTATACTATTATTTACTCTAATTAATACGTAATGTGTTTATAACTTTAAGTAAGTAATAGTTATTTTAGGAGAATTACTTAAATTAGTTCTTATTATAAATAAGATTGGCCTTAGTAAGATTCTAATTATTATTAAGAGTTAGTAATCTATAAGTATTTTTATATTTTTTATCTCTAGGGTTACGTGCTGGGGGTATATCTAAAGTCTATATATATAGGGTATAGGCTTAGGGTATATTTAAAAATATTTTTAATATATAGCCCCCTCTTCTCCTTCTTTTAGGGGTATAGGCTTAGGGTATTTTTAAATATATTCTTAGTATATAGCCCCCTATCCCCCTTTCCCTAATAAAGCTATAATTATCTACTAATAATTATAAATATTTAATAAGTATAAGATCGATCTACAGTATCTATATAATACTTAAAATTAAAATAGTTTAGCGCGATACTTAAAGGTAAAGCCAATTATTTTTATTATAATATTATATTTAGTTTAGTAAATAGTATAAGAGATTATAAAAATAATATTAAGCGCCTAAGTAATAGTATATAGGGGTTTTTTTAATAGTTTCTATGCCGTTAGCAAATTAATTTAATATATTATATATTATTTTAGGTTGCACCCGGAACTATTTAATAAAGATAATAAGTATATATCCTCTATTATTATTATAACTTTATATAATATCCTTATATATTATAATAGTATTATATTGCTAGAGCGCTATCTATATATAATTAAGTATATATTTACTAAGTAAGCTGGGAGTAAGCGCTTTAAAATTAAGTTATATAATTATAAATAGAATAATTAGATTAGTAAATAATTCTAGTTTTTAATTATAGATGAGATACAGGCGATAAAGGGTATATATTTATAAATAATATACACTCTTTAATGGCTAAAGCTAATCTTTACACTTATTTTAATAGTTATACTAGTATTTTAGCGCTATATAAATATCTTTAGGCTTTTATTAATTGGGTAAAATATGGCTATTAATAACGAGTATAGTAAAATAATTAAGTTATTACTAATAGATAATAAGTTATATAACCTATATTATTTAACCCTAGATAGTTATCTTTTATATTTTAAGTTAAAGAAATATATTATAACTAGCTAGGCATTTAAGCAGTATATTAAATATTTTAATAAAAAAATTAATTAAGCTGGTATAAGATAGGTTATATTATTAATTTACTAAAAGTTTACTATAATTAGGCGTAATTACTAGAGTACTATTTTAATTTACCTAAACCCGAATCATCCCCTCTATAGGGTGGGTAACTTTATGCTAATTTTAAACTTATATAGAATTAAGTTAGATTTTAGGCTGAAGGCTATTAAGTTGTACTAGACTACTATTATAGACTTTATAAGTAGAGTAATACTTACGCCCCTAAAAGAACACTCTATATTAAGAGAGGAAGTAAAGAGTAGTATTATACTTAATCTTTATTTAGCTAATTTTCTTAGCACCTATCTATTATTTATTTTTACTCTTAATATTTATAGTGCGTAAGAGACAAATAAATAGGGTAAGAAAGTAACTTTAAAGAATATTTAAAAACTTAATTATCTTTTTAATATAAATATTAAAGAGGGTAATACTATATTTATTAAGCGGTTAAGCTCTAAGATATTCTGAGTTATATAAGTTTTATATTATAATAGGGGTATATACTAAAGATATTTCTATTTTATTTTTAGTATATACTCCCTATCCCCTAATATTATCTTATATACTAATACTAACTCTTATATAGTAAATCTAACTTAGAGCTTTAAAGATTCTTTTTAAAAAATTAATATACGCCCTAGTAGGAGCGTAATAATATTCTTAAAAATATATTAATTATAATAGTCTAGTAGTTATAATATTCACTATATTTATATATACTTATTTTAGTATTAGCCGATTAAGTTATTTAGTAGAATAAAAAGGTATTAGTCTTCTAGTAAAATTTATTTAAATAATAACTATTAATTATAATCTTATATATACTAGGTATTTAAGCCCAAGCGGTACTAAGTATTAAATATAGAAAAGACTTTATAATTTAGGAGGTCTATAATTAGTTTAATAAGTCACTTTATTAGTAGTTATATTTTAATAATATTATGCCTAAGCCTAAGGAAATTAAGATATTAATACTTAATTACTTTTATATAGCGGGTGCCAATTTATATTAAGTCTATTTTAATTTTTATATAATAAATCCTGCGTCCTTATATATAATTTAAATCTAATTAAATAGCCGAATTAATTAATTCAGCTAGAATAATTATATACTCTCTCTTAAGTATATTATAAATAATACTTATAATTTGGATTAGATAACGCAGACGAATATAAAGATTATAACTAAGTTAATTTTATATTTAATATATATTATAGGTAGCTATAGTGATTAAGAGGCGGGCGGTATAATTATATTTAATTATATAAGTATTAGTAATAAGCTAAAGAAGCTTAAGGATATTATTAAAAATAAGTATAAAAAAGCTAGAGAGATCTCTATTTCTTAATTTATAATTTACCTCTTTCTAGAACTATCTAATTATGAGGTTAATATCTATAATAATAATAGACCCTTAATATTAGAGTTATATAAGTTATAAAATACGCTTATTAACTTAAGTGACCTAATTAACTCTAAGATATATATTAATAAAAAGAAGTAAGGGCTTATGCCTATATTAAATAAATCTTATAAATTAGAAAATAAATTATTATCTTAATTTAATTTACTTAAAACGTCTATTTAATAGGTAATAATAGACTTTTATTATATACTCTTGCGCCGTCTAGATTTTAGGGCACTATACTAATAGTATTTAATATTTTTACCTAGTTTAGAGTCTTAGGATACACTAATACCTACACTTAATATTATATAGAAAAATTTAATATTATTAAATTATAATTAAGAAGTATTAAATCTACTAAAATCTCTATCTCTTATTTAGACTATTAAGGATACTAAATAATCTTAAGTAGAAATTAATAGACTAGAGCGTAAAATAGTTACTCTTTATACTAATAAGCTAGGTATATTAGGTTAACTTAAAAAGTATAATAATAAGTAAGTTAGTGAAGCTTCTAATTTAGAAGATAACTTACTAGTTAAGTAATTAAGAGTAAAGGACGATAGTAGTGCAATTATAAAATAAGTATATTTAAAAAATAAAGACTTCTTAAAGAGCTTATAAAAGCTTTATATTATAAGGGGTTTCTACTTATTTAGTTTATATAAGGGCAGGTAGACTTCTTAGGAGCCTTATAGATATTTAGTAATTAAGTAATAGTTAAGTAATAGGTAATATAAATATCCCTATCTTATTACTAAAAGTAAGATAACTATCTTCTATAAAGACTAATAATTCTTAATTATAAAGAAGAGCTTTGATTTAGCTATAAGTGAGTATATAAAAATATATAAAAAGTTAATTATAAAGAATAGGAAATATATAGAGAGCGTTTTAAATTATATATTATTTTATCTATCCTTTACTGTTCCTAAACCTATTAATCTACTTTTATAGGTTTTATTTGCTTAGTAGAAGTAACTCCTTTTACTTTTATAAATTTTATCCTTTAGATAGGAGTAATTACTCTACTTCTATAAATTTTATTTTTTTAATAAAAGTAACTACTCTACTTCTATTAAGACTTAGTATTTTTAGAATCTTATATTCTTAATAGAATTATAATTATATAATATATTATCTAGCTAACCCTACTATCTAGTATATAATTAATTATTATTTTTATTTTAGTTGCTGGCGTCCTATATATAATTCTTTTCTATTATTTTATAATTTCTTATTATAATTATAATATTACCCCCTATTTAAGGTTATTATTCTAATAGTCTATATTTATTATTACAGTGTAGTTCGCTAGCGTTATAATTACCTCTATAATAACTATAGCTATAAAAGTGGGGATTCTTATAGTATTATTTTTCTTTTTTTTATTCTTCGTTCTGCCTGACTATGCTTAAGGTACTAAAACTATTATTAACTAAAAGATATTATACGCGTGCTAATAAGGTTTATTATTATAATTTAATAATGCTAATAAAATATGCTTATTATATTAAGAAGAAGATTTTAAAGTATTTTATAAATACTTCTATTAGGGAGTATACTATATATATTATAGTCTATATAGAGTGCAGTCTTTAAATTCTTAAGAAAGAATAGGAGCGCATTTAGGTAGTAAAATATTAAAAGTGTATTAAACTTCTAGCTGCTAAAGTAGAGACTACTTATTTAAAACTTAAAATTACTTAGATTAAAGAGGAGGAGTAGGCCTTTATTATATATAATATCTATATAGCTAATATAATAGAGACCTTAAAAAAGGAGACTTTAAAGAGTAGGGCTATTACTATTTCTATAATACTACTTATACTATTAATTAATCTAGACTAATTATAGACTAATTCTTCTTCTTTACTTAATTCTTCCTTATTTTTTAATCTTTCTACCTTTCTAGCTAATTTTAAATTAGGTATTCTATTATAGCCACTGCGCTGTAATAGGGATAAAAAGGTTTTAATTAAAATAAAGTTAACTAATAGAACTTGGTAGAGTGTACTAGGCTAGATAACTCTAATATAGATAAGGAATACTAGGAGTATAACTTAGAAGTAGAGTATAATATAAATATATAGAAATTATATAATTAAGGCTTTATAAACCTAATAAAATAGAACTTATAGAGCTAGACTCTATAGCTTTATAATTTTATAAAGTATAGAGTTATGGAGCCCACAGAGCTAGTTTATACTTATAAGTATATAATAATAACTATTTATTTTAAATAGTCTTTATTATTAATTCTTAATTTAGTTCTACTATCCCTTACTTTTATAGTAAAGATTACTATTAAGTATTTAGCAACGATAACCTTATTATATTAATTAATATTTAACTTATATAACTTATACTTACTTATCTACTCCTTTTAACTTACTATATCCTAAATAAGCACACCCTTAGTTTATAGAATTATAGAGTATATTTTATAATATCTTAACAATTATATTCTAAGGACACACTACCAATATATACTAAGTTATAATTAATAATAGCCCTAACTACCCCAGCGCCTATTATATTTAGTTTATTAGACCCTATAGATTAGATCTAGATAAAAGAATATATTATATTCTTAAATAAGGAAAGGAATGCGCAGAAGGAAGTATATAAATAATTATATAAGTAAGTTAAGGCGCTATTAGTAGAAAAGGAAGAAGGAGCTAATAATATTTTAAAAAAGTAAATTAAAAAAATAGAACTTTAGATAGCTAATTAACTATTAAAGCTAATTAAGTCTAAGAAGTTTAATAGAATTAAAAATAAGTTAAGGGAATTCCTGGCTAGTATAGCCTTATACACTAACCTTAACTAAGGCTATTTAGAAAATAATAAGTTAAAGGTCGTTTACGTTACTACTTATTTTATTAAAAAAGTAATAGATTGGTTTAACAGCTACCTAATAGACTATTAAAATAATAATATAGATAATTAAAAATTAAAACTATATTAATTTTCGGCGATTATAACTACTTTATATAGAAACTTAAGAGGATATTTAATAATATTAATATAAAATGCATAGCGGAACGAAAGCTATTAAAGCTATAATAAATTAAATTTATAGTAACTTATATATTAGCGTTTAAATAGTTAGCTAATAAGGTCTAGGATTAGAGAAAATAAGGTCTAATAATTAGATTTTATAAAGGACTTAAGTTAGACATTTAATATAGTAGTACACTTTATGCTTTAGGTCTAGGTCTAGTAAAATATTAGA